>JACEFO010000275.1:0-600000 GCA_015342445.1 Digitaria exilis
TTGGGGTTGTCCTGCCATATTTGGTCGAAAAAGAAGGATCATTCACGTTGAAGATGTGTATTGACTACCGGCCTCTCAATGCGGTTACCTATCAAAAACACCAAGTACCTATCTCTTCCCCCGCATTGATGTATTGTTCGATCAACTCGCCGGAGCCAAGATCATTCTGCGAAAATTGGATCTTCGTTCTGGATATCATCAAATGCAAGATTCGTCCTTGTGATATTCCCAAGACGGCTTTCTCGGCCCGCTATGGACTTTATGAATTCCTTGGTATGTGTTCGGGCTGATAATGCTCTGCTTATTTCATGTATCTCATGAAATCGGTGTTCATGCCCGAGCCTGGATAACTTCGTAGTGGTTTTCATTGATGATATTCTTGTCTATTCCAAGAATGAGGAAGAGCATGCCGAGCATCTACCGTATTGTTCTTCAACGACTCCGTGATCACAAGTTTGTACGCCGAGAAGTTCTCCAAGTGTGAGTTTGGCTGGATAGTGTGAAGTTCTTAGGTCACACTGTTTTCTAAAGATGGTATCTCAGTGGATCCTACGAAAAGTCAGCAGCAAGTAATGGACTGGAAAACCTCCTACCTCTATCCACGAAATCCGAAGCTTTCTGCGGTTTGGCGGGATATTATCGTCGTTTTAATTCCGGACTTCTCGCGAGTTGCCAACCAATGACCGAGCTATTGAAGAAGGGGCAAGATTTGTGTGGGATGAGAAGTGTGAAGAGGCATTCCGCACATTGAGGAAGTTATTGACCTCCGCTCCTGTTCTGACCCAACCGGATAGCACCAAACCCTATGATGTCTATTGCGACGCTCAGGCACCGGACTCGGGTTGTGTTTATCTTATGCAAGAAAATCGAGTTATTGCTTATGCTTCACGTGCTCTCCGTCCCCATGAGCTGAATTACCCCACTCACGACCTTGATTGGCAGCCGTGATTCACGCTCTGAAATATATGGAGGCACTATCTTATAGGAGTTCCTTGCAACGTGTATACCGACTCACAAAAGTCTCAAGTACGTCTTCACTCAGACTAACTTGAATATGAGGCAGCGAAGATGGCTGGAGTTGGCAAAGGACTATGACATCAGTCTACATTATCACCCCAGAAAGGCGAATGTGGTTGCGGATGCCTTGAGCCGCAAGTCTCATTGCCATTGTCTTTCGGTCGAATCGTATGCCGACACTCTATGCCAATGAGTTTGGCGAAACTCAATCTCGAGATTGTTCCGCACGGTTATTTAAACAACATATCTCTCGAGTCCACTTGCAATGATGAGATCTTTCTGGCCCAGCAGACCGATAAAAAAGGTCGGATTATTCGGGAGGAGCTGGCCAAAGGAACGGAGGAACGGTATAACTGTTTCCGTCAGGATGCCCGAGGCATGATATGGTGTGGGAACCCGTATTCGTCGTGCCTAAGGATTCGGAATTACGGGAAGAAAATTTTGAGTGAAGCTCACCACTCTAAATTCTCTATTCACCCTGGCCGCAATAAGATGTACCAAGGATATGAAGAAAACTTTTTGGTGGACCAGATGAAAATGGATATTGCTCGTTTTGTATCCGAGTGTGACACTTGCCCGGAGGGTAAAGGCTAGTCATCTAAAGGGCGGCTGGAACTCTTCAACCTTTGTCTATACCCTCATGGAAATGGGAGGATATCAGTATGGATTTCATTGTTGGCCTTCCCAAGACCGCACGAGGGCACGATTCTATATGGGTCATTGTGGACAAGGCTCACAAAGACCGCTCATTTTATTCCGGTCAACACCACTTATGCCGTCCAAGAAGTATGCCGAGATCTATCTCAACCAAATTGGTACGTCTGCACGGGGTGCCTAGAACAATCATTTCGGACCGAGGTCCGCAGTTTGTGGCAAGGTTCTGGGAGCAACTCCATGCATCTCTCGGCACCAAGCTTATTCGAAGCTCGGCTTACCACCCGCAGAGGATGGGCAAACGAGCGGGTGAATCAAATCCTTGAAGACATGCTTAGAGCTTGCGTCATTCACTATGAAGCAAGTTGGGATAAATGCCTGGCTATCGCCGAGTTCTCATACAACAATAGTTACCAAGCAAGCTTGAAAATGGCCCCTTTCGAAGTCTTATATGGGAAAATGTGTCGAACTCCGTTATGTTGGTCTCAGCCTGGAGAGCGAGAAATATACGGGCCCGACCTGGTAATTGAAGCCGAAGAGCAAGTCAGGGTTATTCGGGAAAACCTCAAAGCCGCTCAGTCTCGTCAGAAGAGTTATGCCGATCGCCGAAGAATGCCTCTCAAATTCGCAGTCGGTGATCATGTGTATCTTAAGGTCTCACCAACTCGGGGAGTCCAAAGGTTCGGAGTAAAGGGAAAGCTTGCACCCCGTTACGTCGGACCTTATGAAATCATTGAGAAATGTGGATCCGTGGCTTATCGTCTACGACTTCCCGACAAACTTTCAGCCGTGCACAATGTCTTCATATCTCACAACTAAAGAAGTGTATTCGAGTTCCGACTGAAGTCGTGGAACAAGAAGACGTGGAAGTTGAGCCCGATCTGACCTACGTTGCTCAACCTCTCAAAGTCCTTGATCAAAAAGAAAGGCACACAAGAAGGAGCTCAGTTAAAATGTATAAGATTCAGTGGGTTCATCACACTGAAGAAGAGGCAACATGGGAGACCGAGGAATATCTCAATCGCCATTATCCTGGATTTCTCACCACCCTACCAGGTACCGCACATTCCGCACTTTCTAGCATTCCCAAATCTCGGGACGAGATTCTTTTTAAGGGGGGTAGGCTGTAACACCCCTGGTGTTAATTAACACTAAACCAATGTTTAAGCTAAGCTAAGCATGATTCAAAAGCCAAATCAAAGAAAATGAGGAAATTCATCCAAATTTGAGTCAAAAACCCTTTGAAAGGAGCAATAAAGAAACTTGAGAAATTCCCTACAAACTTGAAAAAGTGCAAATATGAAAGTTGGAGAATAAGTCAAACCAAGAAACTTCTCTTTTCAAACCATGGCCTAAAAATGCTTGGAAGCATCTCAAATTTCAAACCCAAACCAGGGAATTTGAAATTTTCAATTCAAATTCAAAGCTGAAATGGAATCTTAGCCAAATCTCAAGATTTTACCGCAGAACATCAAAATCTCCAAAAATCAAAGTTGTTCTTCATCACATTTCTGAACTTTTCCCCTTTGGGCACTTTGGCCAATTTTGCCATTTAGACCCTCGAATTTCAAAAATTCAGTTCAAAACAGGGAATTACTCCCTTTCGAATTACGGCCAAATTTCCCAACTTTTTCTCAAAATCTCCAGTGCAGGGACGTGTCTCATGAAATTCTAAACAACTTTCATGTTGGAAGATTTCGAGTCATGTTCAAAATTTTGAAATTAGAGTCATGCCAATCAGTTGACCTTTGCACCGCTCACGGCGCGCTCACGGGTTGCCAGCGCCGCGCCCGCGCGTGCCGCGCTCGCCGCCGGCAAGCGCCTGCCGCCGTCCGGCCTCGCCTGAGCCAACAAGTGACATGGCCGGGTGTCCCCGCTCACGGTGCACGCCTCTGGCAGGGTCTCATGGTCGGAGACGCACTGTAGCGCTGACTCCGCGCTCGCCGTCGCGTCGCCGCCGCGGACCGCCGGGTTTTGCCGTCGCCGCCGTTGCCCGCCGGTCCAAAGCGCGACTTTTGCGCCCCCGCGTGCTCCTTTTTCCTCCCTTGGCCTGTCTTCTCGCTCGTCCACGCGCGCCTGCGGCTGCAGCACGCCTGCGCGCCGCGTTGACGCCGCGCACGGCGCCAACACGGCCGCGGCAAGCCTCTGTCGCCGCGAGACGTCACCGAGCTGCCTCAGTCTCTATCTCGTGCTTCCCGAGCATCCCCTTGCTCCCCTCTCGCTCCTACTTAAGCCCTCAACAGTTCCCCTCCCTTCCTCGCCGGAAAAACGCTCGCCGGAGTTCGCAGAGGCGCCGCCGAGCTCGTTCACGTGCACAGCCCTCTCCACTGCTCCCCCGGCCAAACCAAGGCTCTCTCGAGCTTCCCCATCCTCCACTGCCACTCCCCGACCCTTTCCCGACCCCTCTCCGCCACCGCAGCCACCGGCGTAGCTCGCCGGAGTTCGCAGGGCTTCCGCCGCCGAGCCGCGCACGCGCACAGCTCGCTACGCTCCACCTCCGGCCGAACCGAGGGCACCATTAGTTTCCTCGTGCCACGCTGGTGCTCACCGACCGCTTCCCCGAGCCTCTCCGACCCCGACGTCGCCGGTAGCCGCTCGCCGGAGCAAGCCGAGCCGCCACCGCCGTCGTTGACCTTGTTCCCGGCCATCCCCGACCTCGAGACCTAGCTCAAACGAATCACGGTGAGCCCCTCTCCATTTCCCCCCACTTCCCCGGCCCGGTCTCGCCGCCGTTTGGCCGGCGTAACCACGCCGGCGAACTCGAGGACACGGTTGTGTCTTCAACCTCTTTCCAGGGGGCTGCGCGAAAAATGTAGGGACCTGTTCGTAAGGGTTTCAAAAACTCTAGGGTCAGCCGCGTAAAATAGATTCTATATTTTTGGATTAATTCGCTGAGATCTTCACAAATTCGTAGAAAATCGTAGAAAAATCAGAAAAATACCAAACCAATTTTGTAGTGACCAGTGAATCTGGAAGAACAAATTCTTCCTTTGCACCTCACCAGTTGAGCTGTAGATTTTGAAATATAAATTCATTTTAGTTTGAGCACTTTTCATCATAGTTCAAAATCTATACATGCACTAGAGCTGAGCTTGGGATATGTTGTTAGGGTGGTTATCATTAGCCTAATGCGCAAAGGGTGCACAAAAATTCCCAGTGGATTTAGGGTTATGATTTTCCAAACATATACCCTGCTGTTTTGGAAAATAAATCACAGAAAATAATGTACTCAGTGAAAAATCATCTCCTTCACACAGGAACTAAATCAAGACATAAGAAACCTTAGAAAAATGAAAATGATAAATTTTGGACACTGGAAAATGGCTAAATGATTTTTGGTAGTTTAAACATGGTGAAATTCCCCAAAAATAACCATAAATCAAAATCACATGCAAACTTGCAGAGAGGTCACCCTTGGTACCCTAAGTCACTGTGCCAAGTGGTTTGGACAAAAACCTTGTAGTTATTTTTGTAGGATTTTAGTTTGATTTTAGACAAAAAGATAAGAATAATTTTAATAAATTATAGAAAAATTATCTTGAGCCAAATTTTGGGCTAAACTCCTGCCTTGGCATGAGCAAGCCTCTGGCCAAATGGTACATGAAAATAAATTTTCTAAATTCACCTTTTGAATAATAGAAAAGGGACTTGAAGGGAAGAAAAGAGAAGAAAAAGAAAGGAAAAGAGAAGAAAAAGAAAAGAAGAGAGAAAAACCTAAAACTCTAAAATCAAAGTAAAGGTTCAAAATGAAAAGGGTATATTCACTTATAATTAATGTTTATCCTTTCCAACTCACTAAACAAGATTTAAATAAACACTCACTAATTAAATCTCGATACTTAAGCATTTCATGCATTCGTGTAGATTCGGGTCTCGCCGACGGAGTCTACAAGCTAGTCCCCGCTGCCGAGGAGATCGCCCCGGAGTCCGAGGTGAACGTGGTGCACGTGGATCCAAGCCCCGAGCAGGAGTACCGCTTCGAGCCGGAAGGCAAGCCCCGGAGCATAACCTAACTTTACTTACGCAATTTATTTGATTATATGTTTGTGCATTTAAGTTTCAAGGAGTTGAATGAAACCCTAGAGTGCATGATCATAGGTTCCTTTGATTGAACACTAGTATGTTAGGTTCGATAGTTGCTATGCTTAAGAACGATAGAAGTCGAGTGTTTTCCGACACTCGCGAGATATAGGAGTTGTATGACTACTCATATCAGAAACACTAGAGACGATGGGCGGATGATTGTAGATACCCGTCTATCGATGTTTTAAGTGGAAACATGTGGTACTTATGTGTCAAGCGTTTGAACGTACCACACATATGCACGGTTTATGGGACCGGTAAGTCCCGGTATCCGATTGATGCGAGCAGGTCCGACAGCTCTCTGTCTTGGAAACGTTATCCCATGGGCACATGAGGGTAGTTGCGTGAGTCCCAGTAGTGGTAAACCTTTACCCTGAGGCATTGGGACTCGGGAGCCACTCGCAGAGAGAGGAGAAAGGATTGGGGTGTGTTGGCATTTCCAACCATTCCGTATGTTTGGGTTTTCCCTGGCCAGGTAGTAAATTCGGTTCGAACTGTCCGCTTCTCGCGGTTAATGAGACTGCTTGACCGATGTATGGCATATTATGAAGTGAAACTTGGAAGGATGAAATCTTTGTATGGAATAATTGTATTGCAAAACTTGATTGTTTAGCTAGGCTCACCTAGAATGGATAGACTAAGGAAATTAAAATCAAAATAAAGAAAGTAGAAAACAGCTTAGTCGCTTTTGGCAAAAGAACCCCACTAGCCAAACAGCCTCTCATTTTAGGAGTCGGTGATGTAGTGATCACCGGACGGTTAAGTCTTGTTGAGTATAACTAGTATACTCAGCCTTGCTTGTGGCTAAATTTTCAGGACCATCCCCTCAGGAGGTAGCTGCCTCTATGGCTTGGGCCTCCCAGCTTCCTCCTGGCTACAGCATCGAGTGGGAGCCGACCTCTCCCGAGGATCGTGAGGAGTAGCGTCACGGCTGACTTCATCGTGACGATACTATGGATCGTCGCTAGTATCTCGTTTACTTTCCGCTGCATGAACTCAAACTTATTTACTTATCATTTTAATTTGGTTGTAATAACTCTAAGACTTGTTGTAATTTGAATTGTGGAATGATGTGATCTTTGGAAAACTCACCTTCGAGTGAGCGTATGGACGGACGATCTTCAGTAGCAGTTAGTCGAGCTTGACTCGACGGTCGAATCCGCACTTGGGAACATTTTTGTGTATTAGCACCAATGGAAGGTGGAATATACTTAAGTGGGCCCATTTCTCGGGTGAGATCGCTACAGCTGGTACCAGAGCCGACGTTCATACGCACCAAAGAAAGCATCAGACCCTAACCAATGTTTTCTAAATAAAATCTACCAAACCCCGATTCCATTGCGCCTAAGCAAAAGGAATGAAACGTATAGGATCGTTAAGGATAAAACTAGAACGTGAAGTCCTTAAGGGTTAAGGGTTGCGCTTTGTTAGGTGGCATAGTCTAACTTAGGAGTGATGTTTGTTCTTCCATGAAACCCAATCTTAAAAGACTTTCGTCGAAATTCCTCTGACTGCTACGAAAGGTTTACGAGTAGGAGTCCGACTAGATCTATAGAGAGAGACGTGTCTATGCCTAGCCACCGGCACTAACTCCGAAAGTCAAGTCTGACTTAAAATGTGAGGACGTTTAGGTCTTACATGCATCTCTTAATTAAAATCGGAATAATGATAAATTTAAGAGAGTCAAAATCCAACCGATCAAATCAATGCTTAAACGACCCTAATTAAAAGCTTAAGCACGTTCTTTACCTTCAGTTTTCTCCCAGTTTTCCCTTTAGTCTTTTTGACGCATGGTACTCACCTCTGAATTTTTGTTCAGATGGCCGTTCCCAGTCACCTTGCTGGCGCGAACGAGTAGGTGGAGTGCCAGGACTGCCTCAGCTGGGAGGGTTTCCCGTCCCTCTTTTGGAAGATTCTGAAGGAGGTTGGCTACCCGTCTTCGCCGGTTTACTTTGGCAGAGAGTATGCGGAGCATGGTGTGACTCGGTGCAGTGTCCGCATGGAGGCACCGGTGCACCCCGAGCACCCCGACTGGCCTAGGCTGGGAGTTGTGGTGCATGGCCACCGCTTTCCGGACACTTGGGAGCTGGCCGCCTTCGCAGGGCTGAAACCAGTTCACTTCACAGCACCACGACTTGGTGGATAACACTTTGGTTGGTTTCCTGCCTTCAGCCCGCAGGGATGACCCTCAGTGGTTGTCACGTTACTTGGCTTCTCCGCAGTTGTTCCTGGAGTTTCCCCGGAACGCACCAGCTTTCTTTGCTAGCTGGATGAAGGCTAGCATCCGCATGGCAGAGCTACTCAAGATGTCACAGGATTCTCTGCTCGACTTTGCCGATGCGATGGTGAGAGTGTCCGCGGATAAGGACATAGCCGGGATCTGCATTTCTTTGGACATGGCTGCCAAGGATACTCAGATCCGGGATTTGCAGGCTCACATTGCGGAACTTACCATGGAGAAGGAGCACTGTGCTCACCAGGTAGAGGTGTTGACAGATGCACTTGAGGAGGCACAGGCAGAGTTGCACGAGGCTAATGCCGAGATGGTTGAGTTGGAGGCTCATATGGAGGTTCCCGAGGAGGACGGGGCAGAGGACGAGGCAGAGGATGACCTCAAGTCCGAGCTGGACGACGAGGAGTTACCCCCAGTTCAGCCACCGCTTTCCCCCACCGTGAGCCGTACTTCGGTGAACGACGTGGATGACTTCTAGAGCGTTGAGTTAGAGATTAGGTACTCTTCAGCATGGCTTTTTCGTGTCACGTGGAGTTTAGCTAGTTGAAGAATGGATAATCTCTTGTATCTCTTTGTATCTGTTTCCCTTTGCAATTGGTGTAGCATCTTAATTAGAATGTGTTGTCAGCATGTGTTGTAATGGATTCATCGAACCTTGTCTTGGATTAATGAAGTTGCTCATTCTATGAAATTCGTTTTTATGCCACGTCTTTGTAACATTGAGATTGTCTCTTAATCATGCCTGTCATTCCCTTGAGAGCAAATGGTGAATCATGAAATTAATGGACACTCAATCATGCAGATGACAGGACCTACGACCCGACGGACCCCGGATGGTTTCGGGGCAAATCAAGGCTCAACTAGTGCCCCGGATCAGCAGGTTCCGCCAGAGCAGCAGCCACCACCTGCCCCTCCACTGCCAAATTGGCAGCAGATGATGGCTATGCACGCCGAGGTCATGAGGACTATGCAACAGCAGATACAATTGCAGCAACAGCAGTTGGCCCAGAACATGAACATCGGGGCTCAGTGTCAGAGTGGCCGAAATGCCCCGCCTGCTCAGGTTGCACGGTTTGAGGACTTCCTCGGTACTCAGCCCCCGGTGTTCTCTAAAGCTACTGAGCCCATGGAGGCCGACGCGTGGATTCGGGCTATCGACTCGAAGTTTGCCATCTTGGCTGTCCCTTGCTCTGAAGAGCGCAAGGTCACTTTCGCCGCACAGCAGCTTCGTGGTCCGGCCTTGGTTTGGTGGGAGACTTATCGTGGCATGCTCCCCGCCGAAACTGTGCTTACTTGGCAGAACTTCAAGGATGCGTTCAAGGCGCATCACATTCCTAAGGGTCTTGTTGAGAGGAAGTTGAGGGAGTTCCTGACCTTGACTCAGGGCACTCACACGGTGTATCAGTACGCCCAGGCTTTCAACAACCTCTGTCAGTACGCTGGTCATCATGCTGACAGTGATGATAAGAAGAAGGAGAGGTTCCGTATGGGGCTCAGCACCAAGTTGCAGGAGAGGCTGCTCAACATCAAGCCTGCCACTTATGCTGACTTGGTCAATGTGGCTATCGCTCAGGAGGATGCCATTATGACCCATAGAGCCGACAAGAAGAGGAAGGCTCCTGTTGTCTCTGCCAGTGGCGGTAAGCCGCAGCGCTTCCGTATTGTTCCTCCATAGGGACAGCAGCGTACAGGGCAGTCTGGCCGCTGGGTGGTTAACCCTCCTCAGCAGAGTGGTTCTCGCTTTCCACCACAGCAGTCGCAGCAGCAGAAGACCCCGATGAAGCAGCAGCCAGCTCAGCCTGGAGCTGGGTATTCTTGTTACCGTTGCGGCAGTACCAGTCATTTCATCAGGGACTGTCCCCAGGGCAAGCAGCAGAACAATGGCAACCAGCCAAGCAAGGGCAAGTTGCAGAAGATTCACGTCAAGCAGGGAAGGGTCAACTTCACCACCTTGACTGACCTTCCCGAGGGAGCACCAATAATGACGGGTAAATTTCTGATTCATAACCAACCTGCAGTCATTCTCTTTGATTCTGGTGCCACTCATAGTTTCATAAGTCCAAGTTGTGCTAAGAAATGTGGGTTAAATTGCTTATCGACAAATGCGGCCTACAAAATAATCACCGCAGGAGGAAACTTAAATTCAAATCATGTGGCGCGGAAGGTGCCAATTAAATTGGGTAGTAGAGTTATCTTGACCGATCTGATTCTTTTAGAACTGGATGGGACAGATATAATCTTGGGAGCTAATTGGATGGCACAGCACAAGGTTGTGTTAGACATGGCTGAGAGAATTGTTGATATCAACTCACCTACACATGGATCTACCACACTCTATCTTCCGTCTCCCAACTCCTTGAGCTCGTGTGTTTTTGTCATAACTGAGCCCAAGCTTGAAGACATTCCTATTGTCTGTGAGTTCCCCGATGTCTTCCCAGACGACTTGCCTGGAATGCCACCGGATCGGGACATTGAGTTCGTTATCGAGCTACAACCAGGCACCGCACCAATTTCTAAAAGACCCTACAGAATGCCACCCGCAGAATTGGCAGAGATGAAAACTCAACTCCAAGATTTACGGGACAAGGGTTTCATTCGTCCGAGTACTTCACCTTGGGGTTGTCCTGCCATATTTGTCGAAAAGAAGGATCACACGTTGAGGATGTGTATTGACTACCGGCCTCTCAATGCGGTTACCATCAAAAACAAGTACCCTCTTCCCCGCATTGATGTATTGTTCGATCAACTCGCCGGAGCCAAGATATTCTCGAAAATTGATCTTCGTTCTGGATATCATCAAATCAAGATTCGTCCTTGTGATATTCCCAAGACGGCTTTCTCGGCCCGCTATGGACTTTATGAATTCTTGGTTATGTCGTTCGGGCTGACTAATGCTCCTGCTTATTTCATGTATCTCATGAATTCGGTGTTCATGCCCGAGCTGGATAACTTCGTAGTGGTTTTCATTGATGATATTCTTGTCTATTCCAAGAATGAGGAAGAGCATGCCGAGCATCTCCGTATTGTTCTTCAACGACTCCGTGATCACAAGTTGTACGCCAAGTTCTCCAAGTGTGAGTTTGGCTGGATAGTGTGAAGTTCTTAGGTCACACTGTTTCTAAAGATGGTATCTCAGTGGATCCTACGAAAGTGCAGCAAGTAATGGACTGGAAACCTCCTACCTCTATCCACGAAATCCGAAGCTTTCTGGGTTTGGCGGGATATTATCGTCGTTTTATTCCGGACTTCTCGCGAGTTGCCAAGCCAATGACCGAGCTATTGAAGAAGGGGCAGAAATTTGTGTGGGATGAGAAGTGTGAAGAGGCATTCCGCACATTGAGGAAGTTATTGACCTCCGCTCCTGTTCTGACCCAACCGGATAGCACCAAACCCTATGATGTCTATTGCGACGCTTCAGGCACCGGACTCGGTTGTGTTCTTATGCAAGAAAATCGAGTTATTGCTTATGCTTCACGTGCTCTCCGTCCCCATGAGCTGAATTACCCCACTCACGACCTTGAATTGGCAGCCGTGATTCACGCTCTGAAAATATGGAGGCACTATCTTATAGGAGTTCCTTGCAACGTGTATACCGACCACAAAAGTCTCAAGTACGTCTTCACTCAGACTAACTTGAATATGAGGCAGCGAAGATGGCTGGAGTTGGCAAAGGACTATGACATCAGTCTACATTATCACCCCAGAAAGGCGAATGTGGTTGCGGATGCCTTGAGCCGCAAGTCTCATTGCCATTGTCTTTCGGTCGAATCGTATGCCGACACTCTATGCCATGAGTTGGCGAAACTCAATCTCGAGATTGTTCCGCACGGTTATTTAAACAACATATCTCTCGAGTCCACATTGCATGATGAGATCTTTCTGGCCCAGCAGACCGATAAAAAGGTCGGAATTATTCGGGAGGAGCTGGCCAAAGGAACGGAGGAACGGTATAACTGTTTCCGTCAGGATGCCCGAGGCATGATATGGTGTGGGAACCGTATCGTCGTGCCTAAGGATTCGGAATTACGGAAGAAAATTTTGAGTGAAGCTCACCACTCTAAATTCTCTATTCACCCTGGCAGCAATAAGATGTACCAGGATATGAAGAAAACTTTTTGGTGGACCAAGATGAAAATGGATATTGCTCGGTTTGTATCCGAGTGTGACACTTGCCGGAGGGTAAAGGCTAGTCATCTAAAGGCGGCTGGAACTCTTCAACCTTTGTCTATACCCTCATGGAAATGGGAGGATATCAGTATGGATTTCATTGTTGGCCTTCCCAAGACCGCACGAGGGCACGATTCTATATGGGTCATTGTGGACAGGCTCACAAAGACCGCTCATTTTATTCCGGTCAACACCACTTATGCCGTCAAGAAGTATGCCGAGATCTATCTCAACCAAATTGTACGTCTGCACGGGGTGCCTAGAACAATCATTTCGGACCGAGGTCCGCAGTTTGTGGCAAGGTTCTGGGAGCAACTCCATGCATCTCTCGGCACCAAGCTTATTCGAAGCTCGGCTTACCACCCGCAGACGGATGGGCAAACCGAGCGGGTGAATCAAATCCTTGAAGACATGCTTAGAGCTTGCGTCATTCACTATGAAGCAAGTTGGGATAAATGCCTGGCTATCGCCGAGTTCTCATACAACAATAGTTACCAAGCAAGCTTGAAAATGGCCCCTTTCGAAGTCTTATATGGGAAAATGTGTCGAACTCCGTTATGTTGGTCTCAGCCTGGAGAGCGAGAAATATACGGGCCCGACCTGGTAATTGAAGCCGAAGAGCAAGTCAGGGTTATTCGGGAAAACCTCAAAGCCGCTCAGTCTCGTCAGAAGAGTTATGCCGATCGCCGAAGAATGCCTCTCAAATTCGCAGTCGGTGATCATGTGTATCTTAAGGTCTCACCAACTCGGGGAGTCCAAAGGTTCGGAGTAAAGGGAAAGCTTGCACCCCGTTACGTCGGACCTTATGAAATCATTGAGAAATGTGGATCCGTGGCTTATCGTCTACGACTTCCCGACAAACTTTCAGCCGTGCACAATGTCTTTCATATCTCACAACTAAAGAAGTGTATTCGAGTTCCGACTGAAGTCGTGGAACAAGAAGACGTGGAAGTTGAGCCCGATCTGACCTACGTTGCTCAACCTCTCAAAGTCCTTGATCAAAAAGAAAGGCACACAAGAAGGAGCTCAGTTAAAATGTATAAGATTCAGTGGGTTCATCACACTGAAGAAGAGGCAACATGGGAGACCGAGGAATATCTCAATCGCCATTATCCTGGATTTCTCACCACCCTACCAGGTACCGCACATTCCGCACTTTCTAGCATTCCCAAATCTCGGGACGAGATTCTTTTTAAGGGGGGTAGGCTGTAACACCCCTGGTGTTAATTAACACTAAACCAATGTTTAAGCTAAGCTAAGCATGATTCAAAAGCCAAATCAAAGAAAATGAGGAAATTCATCCAAATTTGAGTCAAAAACCCTTTGAAAGGAGCAATAAAGAAACTTGAGAAATTCCCTACAAACTTGAAAAAGTGCAAATATGAAAGTTGGAGAATAAGTCAAACCAAGAAACTTCTCTTTTCAAACCATGGCCTAAAAATGCTTGGAAGCATCTCAAATTTCAAACCCAAACCAGGGAATTTGAAATTTTCAATTCAAATTCAAAGCTGAAATGGAATCTTAGCCAAATCTCAAGATTTTACCGCAGAACATCAAAATCTCCAAAAATCAAAGTTGTTCTTCATCACATTTCTGAACTTTTCCCCTTTGGGCACTTTGGCCAATTTTGCCATTTAGACCCTCGAATTTCAAAAATTCAGTTCAAAACAGGGAATTACTCCCTTTCGAATTACGGCCAAATTTCCAACTTTTTCTCAAAATCTCCAGTGCAGGGACGTGTCTCATGAAATTCTAAACAACTTTCATGTTGGAAGATTTTCGAGTCATGTTCAAAATTTTGAAATTAGAGTCATGCCAATCAGTTGACCTTTGCACCGCTCACGGCGCGCTCACGGGTTGCCAGCGCCGCGCCCGCGCGTGCCGCGCTCGCCGCCGGCAAGCGCCTGCCGCCGTCCGGCCTCGCCTGAGCCAACAAGTGACATGGCCGGGTGTCCCCGCTCACGGTGCACGCCTCTGGCAGGGTCTCATGGTCGGAGACGCACTGTAGCGCTGACTCCGCGCTCGCCGTCGCGTCGCCGCCGCGGACCGCCGGGTTTTGCCGTCGCCGCCGTTGCCCGCCGGTCCAAAGCGCGACTTTTGCGCCCCCGCGTGCTCCTTTTTCCTCCCTTGGCCTGTCTTCTCGCTCGTCCACGCGCGCCTGCGGCTGCAGCACGCCTGCGCGCCGCGTTGACGCCGCGCACGGCGCCAACACGGCCGCGGCAAGCCTCTGTCGCCGCGAGACGTCACCGAGCTGCCTCAGTCTCTATCTCGTGCTTCCCGAGCATCCCCTTGCTCCCCTCTCGCTCCTACTTAAGCCCTCAACAGTTCCCCTCCCTTCCTCGCCGGAAAAACGCTCGCCGGAGTTCGCAGAGGCGCCGCCGAGCTCGTTCACGTGCACAGCCCTCTCCACTGCTCCCCCGGCCAAACCAAGGCTCTCTCGAGCTTCCCCATCCTCCACTGCCACTCCCCGACCCTTTCCCGACCCCTCTCCGCCACCGCAGCCACCGGCGTAGCTCGCCGGAGTTCGCAGGGCTTCCGCCGCCGAGCCGCGCACGCGCACAGCTCGCTACGCTCCACCTCCGGCCGAACCGAGGGCACCATTAGTTTCCTCGTGCCACGCTGGTGCTCACCGACCGCTTCCCCGAGCCTCTCCGACCCCGACGTCGCCGGTAGCCGCTCGCCGGAGCAAGCCGAGCCGCCACCGCCGTCGTTGACCTTGTTCCCGGCCATCCCCGACCTCGAGACCTAGCTCAAACGAATCACGGTGAGCCCCTCTCCATTTCCCCCCACTTCCCCGGCCCGGTCTCGCCGCCGTTTGGCCGGCGTAACCACGCCGGCGAACTCGAGGACACGGTTGTGTCTTCAACCTCTTTCCAGGGGGCTGCGCGAAAAATGTAGGGACCTGTTCGTAAGGGTTTCAAAAACTCTAGGGTCAGCCGCGTAAAATAGATTCTATATTTTTGGATTAATTCGCTGAGATCTTCACAAATTCGTAGAAAATCGTAGAAAAATCAGAAAAATACCAAACCAATTTTGTAGTGACCAGTGAATCTGGAAGAACAAATTCTTCCTTTGCACCTCACCAGTTGAGCTGTAGATTTTGAAATATAAATTCATTTTAGTTTGAGCACTTTTCATCATAGTTCAAAATCTATACATGCACTAGAGCTGAGCTTGGGATATGTTGTTAGGGTGGTTATCATTAGCCTAATGCGCAAAGGGTGCACAAAAATTCCCAGTGGATTTAGGGTTATGATTTTCCAAACATATACCCTGCTGTTTTGGAAAATAAATCACAGAAAATAATGTACTCAGTGAAAAATCATCTCCTTCACACAGGAACTAAATCAAGACATAAGAAACCTTAGAAAAATGAAAATGATAAATTTTGGACACTGGAAAATGGCTAAATGATTTTTGGTAGTTTAAACATGGTGAAATTCCCCAAAAATAACCATAAATCAAAATCACATGCAAACTTGCAGAGAGGTCACCCTTGGTACCCTAAGTCACTGTGCCAAGTGGTTTGGACAAAAACCTTGTAGTTATTTTTGTAGGATTTTAGTTTGATTTTAGACAAAAAGATAAGAATAATTTTAATAAATTATAGAAAAATTATCTTGAGCCAAATTTTGGGCTAAACTCCTGCCTTGGCATGAGCAAGCCTCTGGCCAAATGGTACATGAAAATAAATTTTCTAAATTCACCTTTTGAATAATAGAAAAGGGACTTGAAGGGAAGAAAAGAGAAGAAAAAGAAAGGAAAAGAGAAGAAAAAGAAAAGAAGAGAGAAAAACCTAAAACTCTAAAATCAAAGTAAAGGTTCAAAATGAAAAGGGTATATTCACTTATAATTAATGTTTATCCTTTCCAACTCACTAAACAAGATTTAAATAAACACTCACTAATTAAATCTCGATACTTAAGCATTTCATGCATTCGTGTAGATTCGGGTCTCGCCGACGGAGTCTACAAGCTAGTCCCCGCTGCCGAGGAGATCGCCCCGGAGTCCGAGGTGAACGTGGTGCACGTGGATCCAAGCCCCGAGCAGGAGTACCGCTTCGAGCCGGAAGGCAAGCCCCGGAGCATAACCTAACTTTACTTACGCAATTTATTTGATTATATGTTTGTGCATTTAAGTTTCAAGGAGTTGAATGAAACCCTAGAGTGCATGATCATAGGTTCCTTTGATTGAACACTAGTATGTTAGGTTCGATAGTTGCTATGCTTAAGAACGATAGAAGTCGAGTGTTTTCCGACACTCGCGAGATATAGGAGTTGTATGACTACTCATATCAGAAACACTAGAGACGATGGGCGGATGATTGTAGATACCCGTCTATCGATGTTTTAAGTGGAAACATGTGGTACTTATGTGTCAAGCGTTTGAACGTACCACACATATGCACGGTTTATGGGACCGGTAAGTCCCGGTATCCGATTGATGCGAGCAGGTCCGACAGCTCTCTGTCTTGGAAACGTTATCCCATGGGCACATGAGGGTAGTTGCGTGAGTCCCAGTAGTGGTAAACCTTTACCCTGAGGCATTGGGACTCGGGAGCCACTCGCAGAGAGAGGAGAAAGGATTGGGGTGTGTTGGCATTTCCAACCATTCCGTATGTTTGGGTTTTCCCTGGCCAGGTAGTAAATTCGGTTCGAACTGTCCGCTTCTCGCGGTTAATGAGACTGCTTGACCGATGTATGGCATATTATGAAGTGAAACTTGGAAGGATGAAATCTTTGTATGGAATAATTGTATTGCAAAACTTGATTGTTTAGCTAGGCTCACCTAGAATGGATAGACTAAGGAAATTAAAATCAAAATAAAGAAAGTAGAAAACAGCTTAGTCGCTTTTGGCAAAAGAACCCCACTAGCCAAACAGCCTCTCATTTTAGGAGTCGGTGATGTAGTGATCACCGGACGGTTAAGTCTTGTTGAGTATAACTAGTATACTCAGCCTTGCTTGTGGCTAAATTTTCAGGACCATCCCCTCAGGAGGTAGCTGCCTCTATGGCTTGGGCCTCCCAGCTTCCTCCTGGCTACAGCATCGAGTGGGAGCCGACCTCTCCCGAGGATCGTGAGGAGTAGCGTCACGGCTGACTTCATCGTGACGATACTATGGATCGTCGCTAGTATCTCGTTTACTTTCCGCTGCATGAACTCAAACTTATTTACTTATCATTTTAATTTGGTTGTAATAACTCTAAGACTTGTTGTAATTTGAATTGTGGAATGATGTGATCTTTGGAAAACTCACCTTCGAGTGAGCGTATGGACGGACAATCTTCAGTAGCAGTTAGTCGAGCTTGACTCGACGGTCGAATCCGCACTTGGGAACATTTTTGTGTATTAGCACCAATGGAAGGTGGAATATACTTAAGTGGGCCCATTTCTCGGGTGAGATCGCTACAATAGATGTCCCCGACCGCCAAGCAGTACACCCTGGCGGCGCTCATGGCGACGCTCGCCGTGGCGGTCATCGTCACCATCGTTTTCATCGTGCTCTGCCCGGCGCGCGTCACCTTCTCCGTGGTGAGAACGAGCTTCCACCACGAGGATTCTACCACCACCACCGGAAGCCTGCGCCTGAACCTGACCCTCGCCATCGACAACCACAGCCGGAGGGCGGCGGCGGCGTACAAGAGCATGTTCGTGGACCTAAGCAACACCACGGTGACCTAAGCAGGCGAGGGGCGCCCCGGCGACCGTCGCCGCGACGGCAGACCTGGTGCCGGGGACCTGGAGCGTGACGACCAGATTCACCGTGATGGTCAACACGCGGGCGAGGTTCAAGGTCGGCGTCGCGTGGACCAGGCTCTACGACATCAAGGTCTCCTGCGCGCCCGTCGCCTTCTTCCTCGCCGACGACGAAGCTAAACCTGGCGGCACAGCTAGCCTGCCGGTCAGGTGCGTCTAGTAGATAGCTGAGCTTAGTTGGTTGCCAATTTGCCATTGCCATGCATTCTTGGTTGCCAATTTGCCGTTGCCATGCATTCTTGGTGTGCTGAAGCAACCTACGAGCAGCTAGTAGAAATTAAGCTAAAATCTGGTCCTGATGTGTGTGTTTTCGTCTTAGCGGAAATTGAATTGTTTTCGTAATTTGACAAATTTGTGACAATGTACTGTGTTGGGTTGTGACCAAATGTGCAAATGGAAGGGAAGGAATTGCGCTCGTACTCTCTAGCTATGTGTGATCTATGCACTTTGGGTCTTTTTCTTTTAAGAAACATGAACTTTATTTTTTTTAACCAACATAAGCATGAACTTGAATTCTTTGGATGGAGCATTCAGTAGTCATGTCTGGTTTCTGATGTAGTAGTCAATGTTGCAGTCAACGGCCTAGCTAGCCGGGTCCAAGCTAGCTTATTACGCACCTTGGGAACAAGCACCTATCATGGCGTTGTAGTGACGAGCAACTCTCAAGGATTTGGCATGTGAGCTCAATCAAGCTCTTTGAAGAGCAGAATCCACTGATGGTTACTTTCTTGAGGTTACCCTGGTGGAATCCTGCGACGCGCCGCCTTGTATTTCATGAAACTGCACTGGAGGAACCATGGATAATCGAGTCGATCTTGCCTTACATCAAGATGTCTACCTACCTGCAGAGGCATACCAGTGTCACTATCAACCAACTAACGGCCCAATTATGTTTACATAGACATGAAGTTGTTAGCTAGTGGAATAAAAGACTACACCAAGACACTGAATTTTTTTTCCATGAATCACCCTGCATATAAAGATATTAAGACCTACAGCATGTGGGTTGTATTTGGCATGTACATGCATATTGTACATGTTTACTAGTAGTGCTGAAGTTTTTACATTGTAGTGTCTATTGTGAATACTTAGAAAAACTCAACCAGTGGGGGAAAGCAATGGCGGACCTAGCCAAAAAACCGAGCATGGCCTGCTAACTAGTAGTAACTACTTGGTCTCTACAACTACGGTGGCCGGGGTGACCAGCGCACTACCAACTACCCCAGGTAGGAATCACAGTTCGGCAGATGCCACACCACGACAGCGCCCCTGCCACTTTTTAACAACTAATTATTTCTAAGCTCATAAGAAATAAAAGTTTATAACGTTGATGAAACCCTTCATCAAGTATCATGGAAAAAAAAATGAAACAGTTATTTGTGGAGAAGGCAAACATTTCCCCAGATAATAAAATGTTTTAGCTTCTATTCTCTGAGAAGTGACCATACTTACCGACAAGAAGAAACTTTCCAGTGCAGGACAAAATATGAGAAAAGAAATCAGAGAAAAAAAAATCAAGTTTTCCATCCGACAACAATAAATTTTCAAGTTCCTGAGGTGGAGGAATTTGTCTGGGGACATCGGCATATGAAAGACCTGAAGGTAGAGAGGCTAAGGTTAAGTTCCAAAGTACACTTATTTAGATATAGTTAAATATGAAGCTTGAAAGAAACATATTATTACTATATATAAATAAACATACCTCCCTAGTTGACAACAAGGTAAGAGCTTGAAGATTTAACGTGATGGACTGAAGCTTGGTCAGAGCATACTGGAACATGCCAGAGAGTAACGCTGACCATCCATAGCGACTCTCTTCAATTGCGATGAGTTCATGATTGATATTATTTATCATTGGGGGGCCTCTGAACATAAAAGTGGAAACTTTTGGAGCATTGATTTCTATCATCTGCAACCTTCCACATAGAAATACCCGCAGGAAACTAAGATTCTGCAGATGAGAAGGTATCTTTAACGAAGTGAAATAATGACACCGCAAAACTTCAAACTTGTCCAAGGAAGCTGTACAGGAGAAAAGGCATCCTAATTCCTCCTCAGTAATGTGGATTGCGATGTCAATTGCCAAGGCAGCGGAACGACGAGACGATCCGAGACGAATCGACCAGAGAGATTCAGAGGCACAGGCTGCTGCTATCCGGTTTCGATGCACATGAACGCAAAAGGACGGGCCATGGCCCATGACCGTATTTGGGGCAAAAGCCCAGAGCTAAATGAGCCCATAGGTCAAACCAACCGTAAATGGGCCTTTTGAAATAATTTCACGTGTCCAGGAAGGCCCGGTACGGCCCACTCAGCGGGCGCCCCCACCACACCGCACGCCGCCTCTCTATAAGCAAGCACGGAACCCTAGCCCAAAACCTTCTTCCTCCCCCTCACGCTCGTCCGCCGCCGCCGCCGCCACCGCGTCTCCTCTACAGGTACGCTCCGCGCTGCGGCCACGTCTCGATTCGATGCGCGCGCGGATCTTGCTGCTTCGCGTTCTTGGTCGATTTCGGTCACCTGTATGTTGTGAGGGACTCTAGATGCGTAGGTGAGCGTGGTGTGGTTGTAGTGGCTACGCTTCGTGGTGTTGCAAGCTCGACGTCCTGCAGCGGGTGGCGCTAGTGAGGATGGAGCCGTGGTCGCTTGTTTGTTTTTGGATTCCCGTTCCGGCGTTTCTGATGCCGTCGTCGTGTCGATGTGCAGCTAGGTTGGAGAGCAAGAGGGCGAAATGGTGAAGCACAACAACGTCATCCCCAACGGCCACTTCAAGAAGCACTGGCAGAACTATGTGAAGACATGGTTCAACCAGCCCGCCCGCAAGCAGAGGCGCCGCATCGGTGAGCTTATCGCGCCCTCCTCCCCTCGTTTTTTTTAACTTAACCTCTGTTATGTGTTTGATTGATGTTGGCCTTCGCAGCCTCCTAGTGTTATGTAAAAAAAACGCAATTGATGTGGTCGACTGATGATCAGCTAGGCTCTAGAAGTTGCAATTCAGAAGTAGTGATCTAGAAAGATAAATAGTTTGCCTTGTTGTGAACATAGCAATATTGCCATTGATAATGAATCTGCACACGCTTTGGTTGGTTTCAATTTAGTGCATTTGGTCATGTATTGATTGCAAAGTTTGTGTGAAATGTTGGTATTTTTGTGTAGAAAATGTCATTGTCTGGTAACCTTATTGCTGTACTAGAAACTCCTCGTTATGTTTGTGTTATGTTACTTGATTAGTTTGGCATATATCTAGCATCAGACATGATGCTGTGAGATGTTATTAGGGTTTGCTCTGCATTTATATGCTTTGGAGTACACTGGTTTACTTGCTATGCCACTCTTATGTTATCAATGAATTTAATCAAAATAAATCCCCTGTTTTGATTAATGATCGCACCTGTGATGCATCTCTACTGGCGTCTTGATATTATGTATAATATGTTCTTTATCTTTCTCATGCTTACTAGCACCTTCCTAACTCGACCCTGCTGTGTTCTGTATGCAGCGCGCCAGAAGAAGGCTGTGAAGATATTCCCACGCCCAACTGCTGGCCCTCTCCGCCCCATTGTGCAATGCCAGACCCTCAAGTACAACATGAAATCAAGGGCTGGGAGAGGCTTTACCCTTGAGGAGCTGAAGGTGATACATTGATTCCTTGCTGTTCTAGTATGAATTATTAGCTGCTGTGTGTGCACATTATGCATGACTTGTTATTTTGGTGTCAACTGCTGGTTTTTGTGCTTTCCACAATGCTTCCTTGTCTGAATGTCATATGGTTTAAGTTGTAGTGCTATTGGCCAAGGTATTATTGTCCTCATCATTCATTTACCTGCTGATGAACCACACTATTCATCCATTATTCCTTGATGTTGTTGCTTACGTTATTGTGTTGTCATTGCAGGCTGCCGGAATTCCAAAGAAGTTTGCTCCGACTATCGGCATATCTGTGGACCACCGTCGCAAGAACAAATCGCTCGAGGGACTGCAGGCTAATGTCCAGAGGCTGAAGACCTACAAGGCCAAGTTGGTAATCTTCCCAAGGCGTGCCCGCAAGGTCAAGGTATGGCTAGAAACAATTTCCTGAAAGTGTCATCTCTTGACGATATTGCCCCAGCGGCTTATATGGATCTAATACTTCCTCCTCTGCCCTTATTGTGCAGGCTAGTGACTCTACTCCTGAGGAGCTTGCTACCGCCACTCAGGTCCAGGGTGACTACATGCCTATTACTCGTGGTGAGAAGCGCTCCGTTGAGGTCGTGAAGGTCACCGAGGACATGAAGTCCTTCGCAGCGTATGGCAAGCTCCGCCTGGAGAGGATGAATAAGAAACACCTTGGTGCCAGGCAGAAGAAGGCTGCTGAGGCGGAGAAGGAGGAGAAGAAGTGAAGTGGCTGAGAGTATTCGGTTTTGTTCTATTCAGTCGCTAGTGGATGCTACCATCAAGGGCTTGTTCTAAGTTTTGTTTTGGCGCTGGGAATAGATACCACCCAATCGCTTTGGTGTCGTACTTGTTTATGCCTAGTACTTCTTTGAGAACTATGCTATCTAATAGTTCATCGGATTCTTGCTTCTTGTGCCTTTCTGAATTGCTTGATCATTCACGAGGTGGTCTGGTTGCTCGAATTCGCTGATGATGAAGCGTGCCTATCTGAATTGTTGTCATATTTGAGGACTGCCTGTGATCTCAACAATCGTACTGTCAAATCAAGATGTATTGACGATTCATCACTTGTGGTTTGTCCAACTAGAAAAAGAAACCCAACAGATATATTTTGGCCATTATATACCCAACAAGCGTTTCTTGGCCATGAATACTGTAATGGAGAAAAAAAAAAAGGATGTAGGACATTTCTTTAGGTTATTTCCAAACAGTACGTATCGTCTGTAAGACTGTCCTAATCTTTGCTAATTTTTGTGTGTACAATCTCATTTTTTTTTCTCCCTTGACAACACTTGGGCCGTCAACAGTTGAGCTCGTGGGCTTTGCACCCCGTCTCACTCTGGTAAGACCCGAGAAGCATCAGTGCCAGTCCCTCAAATGAGAGAGAGATTCCCTCAAAAAAATGAGAGAAGCACCAGTGCCATCGTCACCGCCGCCGCCTCGACGACGACGGCATCCTTGCTCCCCGGCGGCGCCGGCCTACTTTTCGTCGTCCTGTCCAGATCCTGCTGCATCTCCCCGCCGCTTCGATTCCTCGGACATAGCCAAACAACCTGGCGCCACCTTCTTCTGCGGTGAGCAGAAATTCGCATGTTGGGTTGGGACATGCTGGAATTGGGGAATTGGCTTCGCGTGCTCATTGCTAAATGCTGCTATATACGTACCTCGTGCCTAGGGTTTCTGAGATTCTCATTTTCTTTCTGGAGAGTTGGTTATTATTGGATGGTAATTTAGGTGCACCGAAGTTGTAGGCTGCTGGTTATTATTTTTTCTGAATCTAAAGTTGGTACACTGGCGATGGAATGGCCGAGTGTTATTATTTGCAATATTTAATTACATAATTTCTCTATTGTCCCTAGTTGATGCAGTTCTATAGAAGACTCTATATATAAGTGGTTTACGCTGTGCTTTCTGAGTTTTCCCATGCTTCGACAGGGTCATGGTTTGGATTTTTCAATGACGACTTAGCTGCTATCTATTTAGCATTAAAAACTAAGCAACTGATAGAATTTAATATTCCATCTAAAAGAAATTGCAGTAGGTCCACATCTTAATTCTATACTTTTCCTATTAAACCATACTTTCCAATAAAGAAGAGTATGCCTTTTGAAACTATAGTTTCAGTCAGTTCAGTTTGCAATGCAACGTCAAGCCTGTGTACATATCCTAAATGTCTCACTTGAGGAGTAAGATTTTGTGTTGGATGCACAATAGCGCGTGCTAGAATTTTAGCAACTAGTCAATGTATATTGCAGAATTCAAAAATACGTCATGAATAATGTTGACATTATTTTTTTACCTGAAAAATATCAATGTTGAGTTTTATTTCTTAGGCACAGCACAACACTAGACAAATCTGGGTCATTATATGGCAAATGAAGGTTTATATTGTTGGAGCAAAGAATACACAAGTACTTTTTGTTATAATATATTGCATTGTTTGTATTTGTGTATCTGTTGGCTGCCGAGAATGTTTCTGAAAAGGCACTACTGATAAGGTTTGCATTTGGATGGTTTGATGTACAGTTTTCAATCCTATATATATTACTCCTCTTCAGTATTACTCATGTATTTAGTCTTGACTATTAAGTCATATGCACTATTTTTTTTATAATATTGGTTTTACCTGCAGGATAGTTCATACTTAATACAGTCATACTGGCTTTTCTTTCCACATAACTCATGAGACAGTTTAAGTTTGCAAAGAAAGTACACGCCAGAACCAGAACAAATAAAGGTGGTGCCGATGCAAAGAGAGTTTCAAGTGACGTTAAAAGTCTTGAGGTACCTCATCACTTTCTCTCGGTTCCGAGTGCTCACCTTAGTCCTTTCTTCATCCATGCACAGAATTATATTAATCCATTCCCCAGGCCCAGGCATGCTGCACATTCTGATCTTTGTCTTATCAGTTGTTTAATATACTATCTGGTATATATAACCACCAATTTCTGGCCTAGAAATAGAGAAATAATTGTTTGCCAAGGGCAGTGTTAAATATAAAGATCTTCAGCATCAGTGCACATTGCCAATTCGGCACTTTCTTCTTTGTAGTGTACACCAGAGGATTGAAAGCTAACAAACCTTTAATATTAGGAAAAAGTCTATTTTTCACCCTCCAACTATTACAAAAGTCTGATTTTCAACCCACAACTACAAAACCGGACACCGAAGATCCTCCAACTATCCAAATCATGCAAAACTGACCCTTTGTGTGGTTTTGGAGGTGGTTTTGTATTTTTCAAAAAAATTAAAAAAATATTTTATATTAAAACATTCACAACTAATTTATTTTGAATTATAAAAATATGAATCGGGTGCTATTTTTTTTCTAAAAATGTGACATATATTTGGTGCACCATTAGAAGTTATTTGCATATTATTTATTTTTATTATAATTATTTTTAGAAAAAATAATTAGACACTAGTAATATAAATATATAATATTCAAATAATATTAAATAGTATGCCAATAGGTTGGTTACATTTTAAAAGAACTTTTAGCACTGATTTCACATTTTTTGGGTCCAAAATGAATTAGTTATGGTTTTTTAAATTTTAAATAATATTTCTGCTATTTCTATAAAATCCAAAACCACCCTCAAAACCACTCAAAGGGCCAATTTTGCATGGTTTGAATAGTCAGGTGGCCTTTAGTATCCGGTTTTGTAGTTTGAGGTTGAAAATAAGACTTTTGTAGCAGTTGAAGGGTGAAAAACAGACTTTTCCTTTAATATTACAATGCCATGGCGTTGGGAGCATGGAGCTGGAAAGACCAAAGGCAGAGCCAAGCACACAAGACAATTACAGGTACGTCTCCTGTCTCCCTCGCGTAGTTAAAACTTGGAAGCACGAAATGATTAATGGAAGTGGACGAGCACACTAACTGAGCAGCTAAACGGATTCAGGCAGCGGCACCACCGGCGGCACACGGGCTATGCCGGTGTGGGTGGTCGGCACCGCACGGGCTATGCCGGTGTGGGTGGTCAGCGCCCAAAGCACGGTGATGAACTCGCCGCCCTGCGCCAGTGCCTCCTTGTGGGCCTTGGCATGCAGCTCACTGCCCGTGGGCGCCGCGTACACCATGACCTCTGTCCAGAGGTCGGCCAGCAGCTTCCACACATCATCAGCGGTCGCACCAGTGTGTCTATCGCTCAGAATCTTTCCCAGCTTTGCTCCCTTGAGCAGCGGCGTAGTCGCCGCCTGCCCCTGCGGCGGGATGATCTCCTTGAGCTTCCTGGCCCGTGCACGCACTCCGGACCAGTAGTACCATGGGCACCAAATCTCCTTCAGCTCCTCCGTCATCTCCTTGTACACGCGCTCCGTCCCGTCCTTGTCATCGGGGAGGAGCTCCGGTTGGAAGGCGACCAGGTACGCACAGTACCTGGACAATGCCATGGCCACCTTGCGGCTGCTTCCTGGCTTCGCCGGCTTTGTCACTGGGTGCTCTGCCTCCAGGAGCGCAGTGGCGATGTGCCAGGTGAGGATGACCTCGGCGATGCTGTCACTTTCGCAGGCCTTTGAGAGGTCATGATCTGACCGCGGCAGCACGGAGCTGCCATTGCTGAGAGGAGCGGCGTCGCTGACTCTCGCCAGGCGGTCCATGATGGCTTTCTTGGCTTCGATGGGCACGGCCTTGGTCGGTAGCGCCATGGAGAACCGGCAGAACCAGAGCAGCGAGAGCTGCTTCAAGGACACGCTGGGGTGGCTGAGCTTGTTCCTCACCCACAGGATGCGGCGGATGATCCCGCTTAGGAGTGGGCTCTCGCGCCAACGGCGAAAGGAGGTGTAGCTGCAGAGCAGCGACACCATCAACCAGTTGGAGAGTAGGAACAGGAAGAACTCCCAGACTTCCTCGTAGGCCACGGACAGGAAGAGAAGGATGGTGATGGATATGTCAACGGTGGAGAAAAGATTCTGTGGGGACGTTCCAACCTCACCTAGGATGCAGCCGAACATCTTCATCAGGCCGAACGATATCGCGTAGTTGTCACCGCTGAAGCTATGGAAGGCATAGGCCACGTCCCCGTTGCTGCACAGGATGATGACGAAGACACAGATGGCCCACACGACAATGGGGAAGAGGATGTAGTTGGCGAGGAAGAAGAAGGGGCTCGCGAGCACCACAGGATTCACGGAGTGGTAATACTCGCAGAGGAACTGGACCTCGTCGTTGAAGACTTGGAACAGGGCGGCGGCGGGCTCCCTGCCTTGTTGGCAGAGGCCTCTGAAGATTAGGCCGCGGCAGTTCTGGGCTTCAGCGTCTGTGATGGGGAAGTCCTCCAGCCTACGACGCAGCAGCTTGAAGAGCGCGAAGGAGAGGCAGAGTCTCTTGAGCCTGGAATCACCCCTGAGCAGCTTGTCAGTCTCGGCGAGCCTCCAGATTTTCCCCACGGTGATGACCGTGGAGTCGACTTTTGTGATATCCTCCATCAGCCGTTCAGGCTGAAGATCATAGCCGTGTGGGCCAGCCTTCTTCACCAGGTCCTCTTCGCCTGCCACGACATAGTTGCAGCGCTTCAAGAGCTCCGACCCACTTGGGCCGCCGCCATGGCTGCTGCCGCTGCTTCCTGCGTGCTGCTCTTCCTTCAGTATCTGGGCCATGTACGAGGAGACAAGAGCTGGGTTCTTGCCATAGGCGAAGGAACGCTTTGCCAGCTCCAAGGTCACGACCCTCTGCACCAGCTTGGCAGCTACAAACACCCATAGGATGCCATACAGCGCCCTCTTCCCGGCGCTCCTGAGGTTGTAGAAGACAAGGTAGCCCAGCCAGGCGATCCGAGAGGCACGCTCAATGGTGCCCGTCCACCCCTGCATGCCTCCCAGGATCGCCTCTGCTTTCTTCCGGAGGAGCTCCACCAGGATCATCCATATGAGGATGACCCGAGCTCGCAGCGAGAGCTCGTCGATCATCGGGCCGGCGGCGGTGGCGGCACCTTTGTTCTTGGCCTCGGAGAAGAGGTAGGACATGACGGGGAGGAAGAGGGAGAGCGAGGTGCGGAGGAAGAGCCGGACGCTCGGGTTGAGGATGGCGCTGATGTCGGAGGGGCGGCTGAAGAGGTTGAGGTTGAAGAAGAGAGTCGCGAGGGAGAACATGACCACGGATGTGGCCACCATGGTGGCCTCGTTCCTCTGGTCGGCGTAGGAGGATGTGAGGTTGAACACATACGACTGTACTGTCGCATTGCAGCTGCTGAAGTTGTCCATCTTCGTTCGATCAGCTAGCTGCTGCTAGGAGGATGCGCATGCATGCTATAGAACTAGACTCACAGTCACAGTTATAGTGTCTCGAGATTGCGTCAAAGGTATTCTAAAGAATCGGCTGTACACCTCATTCGGTTAAAAAAAACGGTGTACACCTCACGATCGAATTTCAGACGTTAACCCCTTTGTTCTTTAACCCATTTTTTTTGGTCTTTGAATATTAATCTTTTCCTTTTCGCAGCAGAAGGGAACCATATGCATGTGCCTCCAAAGTCGTTTATTCTTCATTTGTTACTCTGGCGTCGTTGATTTTTGTCTTTGTTACGCAGCGTAAGGTTTGGAGGCTGGGTCTCTGTTATGTCTTTAGCTACTCTCTTCTGTCACAAGGGTCATTTTGAGTCTTGCGAAACAACTAATCACAACTTCACAAGCATCGTTCAATAATTACTCTGTCACAATGGTCATTTTCTGGATTTATCTCATAATTTAGCATCGCTGTACTTTTAGTTGGTAGGCGACGTACCTAGCAATGCTGGATAACGAGGCTCCTGGAGTGACTTCGTCAATCTAAAGATCTCCAACCACTCTATCGAAAGTCCTCATAAGGCTGGGTAAGGTTGTTTGTGTTCTATAGGGTTATTATATGTGTGTGTGTATATGCATTTTACAATAGGATTCAGGGTTGCTTTCTATAGCTTCTGTTATATCAGAGATGGATATTTTGGATAAACATTAATTACGTTTCACAAACGGGAATGTAGTTGTAGCCTAAAAAATGGATGATATGACGATGTTTCACCAATGTCTTTTGTTACGGATGGTCCGACGGTCAAATATTTTGCTTTCTCAGAGAGTGGGGATGGTGGGTTTGGATTTCTTTCTTTTCATGGGCATCTTTTATGTATTAAGGAGACTAGTACTAAGATAACCGATTTCATCGCTTTGGAGATGCATTGGTAGGAAATCATGTTGATACCTGAGGCCATCTGTAGTGGCCGGTGCAATGTCGTACCTGGCTCCAATGAATCGGGTCTCCACCACTCAGAGGCGAAGCTAGAGATAAAATGATGGTGGTGCACAGCTTTGGAAATTTGTGCAGGCTCCAAAATTTATACGGTGATTTCAAGCCTCATCAGTGTTAAAAAATCAATAACCCTGGTGACTGTGCACCAGGCAAAGCGAACCTGGCGTCGCCCCTGCCACCACTGGATTGCATCGATTCGTTGATGAGAGGGAGATTCGGCTCTTGTTTTTTATCCGATTCATAGAGTGTTGTGTTGTGCATCGTGAGAGGAGAAGAGAAGAAGCGCTCAGCAAAAGAAGAAGGGAATTAGTTTTTTATCTTGCAAATAAGGCCATTGATGTTGACACGTCGGAAGAGAGAGAGAAATTGTGTCAGAATGAACCGATTCACCGCTACTTATTATGCTCTGAGGAAGGTAATGGCATTGCTGCTGGCATGGAAATCGTGTTACATGATTTTTTTTCTTTATTCATTCAAAGTTAAAATGCGCTTATAATTAACGCTGCCATATGTATAAGAAATTATAAAATGAGCGAAAGTACGCCATAAAGTATTCTCGTATTGTCATTAAGTTGGGTCGACGAACTCTCAGAGTGCTTGCATATATTTATTTTTCCTATAAAAATGTCTGCTGGCATGGAGAGTCCACTTTATTCGAGGTTCAATGTAGATGATCACTCTGAGAGTTTAGGGATCTAAACAAAAAAAATGAGAGTAGTTTAGCTGCTTGCTGCGTGCATTATTTCAATTCACTCAATACAAATTAATGGTTTAAAAAAAAGATCAAAGCCATCAATCAACAAGTAACACACACACAGACAGAGAGGGAGAGAGAGAGAGAGAGTTTGCAATGCAGTGCAAGGTGTGGAGGATGAATAAATAAATGGAATCAGGCGGTGCAGTTGACTGAGACAGGGCCGGCGTAGAAGTTCACCGGAAAGCAGGTGGCCGTGATGGTGTAGGGCAAGGTAGGGATCATCCTCGCCAACCTGAACCACACCTTGGCCTCCACCACCACCCTGCAGATGGGCCACTCCACCCGGCTGCTGACGTTTCCCTTCTCCGCCGCCGGCAGCAACGGCGGCGGAGGAGTCGCCGCCGCCGCCGTGCCATTCTCCTTCTCGTCGTACTGCCCCTTCTCGACGCCGAGGTTGACAAGTCTTGAGCTCCCCGGCGGCTGCCAGCCGGAGGGCAGCCCGGCGGCCTCGTCGGTGGGCATCGACTTGGTCTCGCTCCACCAGATGTCGGCGGCGATGGAGCCGTACTGCACCTCCCTCCGGCGACTGCTGTCGTGGGCCACCAGTGTCAGGTTGTAGTACCAGTACTTCAACTGATGGCCGCTTGCCACCATGGTCGTGTCGGCGTACGCGACGGAGAAGGAGATGTGCGCCGGGGCGAAGCTGATGGAGATGCCGGTCGCCACCGCCACCATCACCAGCGCCGCAAGCAGCGCCGCGAGGATGCTTTTCTTGCCGCTCCAGGGTCGTCGTTGCCGGAGAAGAGGAGTCGTCATTATTGACCTTGCTTGCTTGCTTGCCCACCCACCATGTACGTGTACTAGTAGTTTTAATATTGGCTTCCTCGATCGCAGAAGGCTTACAATCAAGGGTGTGTTTAGTTTCACCTACTCCCACCCAAAAAACACTATTCATTTATTTTTTTCCTATTCATCCTACCACTCTCAGGGTGTGTTTAGATTGTAGGAAAAAACACTGTAGCATAAGAAAAACACTGTAGCATTCGCTGGGAAACGTGTTTTGTGAGGTAGGAATAGTGAAAAGTTGGAATGAATAGTGAAAAGTTGGAATGAATAGTGAATAGTTGGGAATCTGAACATGGCCTCACTCACAAAACACTATTCATCTACAGTGTATTTTTAGGTCTACAGCGTTTTCTTGGGGAATCTTTCCCAATCTAAACACTCCCTAAGAAACTTCTCTTTTATATATCGGTTGTTCCTTTGTTTTTTCTTCTTTACATTTGTATGAAGCTGCCCCCGCCTTTATCTTTACTAGCTGACGCGCATGTGTAACATACACGTGATTCCAAGGTATAGCTGAGCCTGTTGGTAAAGAACCGCAAATACTCTCGAACTCGTAATTTCAATGGGTTTACACCCTCTCCCACCTTCCGTGGCCCTTATAGAGCGATCTAGGGTGAGGGGTACGATGGGTGTGATTTGAGAGGTATAAGATCGACCTGATTTTCGATGAATGAAAATATTCCTAGGTTACGTACGCAGCAGTGTATATTTCATTCCCTGCTCGTAGAAATGAAAAAAAAACAAAACAAAAATGAACAGCTAGCGGGATCGCTGTTCGGTGCCGGCAGGGAGTATCAGGTCCAAGGGGGGCCAAATTAAATCCGGTCGGCTGTCGGCAAAGATGGAATGGATGCCATGCATGCAATGCAAGCTTTGGGTGATGGACCATTTGTCGCCCAGACGCCAACAGACTGCTAAATCTGCTATATAGCATTACAAAATAAATAAAAGTGAACTGTGCTACAAACTCCAATAAATTTATTTATTAGACGCCCTACTCTCCTCATCACAACTACGTACGTACATACTCTGCCCTTCAAAAAAAACCTACATACATATACTCTCATCACCGTATAGTAGAAGGAGCTAGTATATATATCAGTAGCATGCAGCAGCAGCTACACAGGTAGGTAGTATAGTAGCTAGCTGAGCTAAGCTAGGCTGTTTGCAGTTAATCTAATAATCATGGCAGCCAAGGGCGGCGGCGAGGAGCGGCCAGCAAGACGATTCCAGTGCCTCGCCGTGCTGCGGTACATGGTGGCTACGGTGGTGACAGTGCTGGCCCTCGTGGTCATCGCCAAGGTGATCGCCGTCGGCGTCCGCCCCAAGGACATCGTGCTCTCCGTCGTCCATGGCCATGTCTGGACCAGCGCTCTGTGGAAGGAGGTAACTACTCCCAAGCAGCAGCGAGGAGGAGATAATAATAATAATAATAATAACTGCACCGGCGGAGACGACGGCGACTGTTCCAGCGACAGCGGCGGCCTCCCGGCGACGAAGGCGACGTACCAGCCGGTGGCCATCCTGCATCTCAAGTTCGTTATGAGCGTCGACAACCCGAGCGGCCGTGGAAGCGTCCACTGCGACAGCATCAGCGTCGCCTTCATCGGCGGCGGCGGCGGCGGCGGCGACGACGACACGATGACGATCGGCACCATCCCTCTGCCTTACAGCTTCCAGGTGAGGCCACAGAGCACCCACAAGTTCTTCAGGTTGGTGACCATCTACAACACCACCGTGCTGGCACACATGGCGAGCGAGTACGCAGGGATGACCAGCTTCACGGGGAGGCTCCAGGTGACGATGAACACCTACGACACGCGCCTCGGGCGCCGCGCCGACTCCAGGACCGCCGTCGGCTTCGAGTGCTCGCCGGTGGTGTTCAGCTTGGCCGATGCCAGCGACACCGACGCGTCCATCCAGTGCTTGCCGGCAGGAGGAACAAGATCGTCCCCCGGCTTCTTCAATATATCCATCGTTTGTCTTTTCCTGTTTTGTTTGGTTTCTAGTTAATTTATTTGTGAATGCATGGATCCGTCGGTCGCCTTTCGTCGTCCCTCTGTGTGCGTGTGTGACCGATCTATCCCAGCACAGTCCCAGCCATAATTTTTTTTGGTTGATGAGATCTAGCCCTTGTGATTGTAACAGATATATAAACAAATCATGCATGTGATGTATGCATTTTTTCTATAAGGGAAAATTTATTAAATTCCAGGGTTTTACAACGAGTTTATACATGACCTTGGAAAAAAAAATTTCCGCCTCATATTTAGGATGCACACAACCAATAAAAAAGGAAGAATACAACCATACTAATAGCCGTCAATCCGAAGACTAGATCGTCACTCGTGTCTTGGTAAAAAAAATCCTTAGTCACTGGGGCTAACTATTGAGATGCCGCTGCATCGAAATCCAAAATAGCCCAATTTAATTGTACGATTGCAATCCTAAACAGTACAATTTAATTGAACGGTTGCAGTGTCATATTGTTAAGAAAATTTAAAACAGAAGGTCAATGTCGTACCTGCTGATATATATGTAGTACTAGTTATGGCTATAAATAAACTAAGCTATGAAACTTCCTCTGCGTTGGGAGACTATCTATAAAAGAAACCCCCTGAATTCACAAACTCAAACAAACTTTCGGTATATGTTTATCCTATAACAAAATAAAATACAAGGTAGGACACACGATGTTTGGATTTTGAAAAAAAAAATCATGAAAGTTAAAAAATTGAAATATCAACACAGTTTTTTATATAGTACTTCATATTATGCAACCACCAAAGAGCAATTCATTTTTGGCAATGAAATCCATAGCCACAAAACCAAAGTGTCTAGTTTATTCTTCTATCGAATTCTACAGGGAAGTATGCCCTAATTTGACATTCTTTTTTCGCTATATCAGTAGCTGGCTCCCTGACGTACGCCACCTTTGGTAAAGAAAAGTTCGTGACAGTAAAAAGAAGAAAAAGAAGAAGAAACACGCGCGAAGTCATGGATCAAATGAATCATGTGCATGCAGATCAGGTGGTGCTGCTCGAATCCTACTATCCTAGTACAGAAGGCATAACTTGCATCCCTTGAAAGTACTTGCTTCATACATTTATAAAGACCAAGGTTCTATCTTCGATGTGACGTGACCGTAGTAGGGCATGCACTTTCAGCAGGCTATAAATGACAAATTAACCCCAGCTTTCTTGCTTTAGATCAATGTGGGCAAACTAAATAAAGATGCCCAGATATGCTATTGTGGATCACATTATTCCCTTCGCTAAAAGGAAAAGGGTGATTAATTAGAGCTTGTAAGGCACATGATGTAGCACGTTGCGTACAAAAGAGACAAATTATTAAGCTCCCCGCAAAAGATTAAAAGAATTATGCTACGGTAGGACATAATTTGACCCAGGACTGCTTGGCATCCAAGCCGCCACGTACTCAATGTAGACATATCCGGTAAGGTTAATTTTCTTTTCCTCAAACATACAATTAGAAATCAAATCCATACAACATTATATTAAGAAGAAAAATGAGTACTCCCACCATCTCAAATATAGCTACGTTTTGCGTTCGTAATTTATCCTAAAATACATCTATATTTGAGTTTGTGAAGCCTGGGTGAACTGACAAAAATACCCTTGAGGAATTAATTGTATTGTAATCTAGTGAACAATAAACGTCAAAATATTGAGATATATGGGAAATTACCTTGACCAAAATCTCAAATTGAGAGATGCCCTTAGCATTAGCGAAACTCCAACCATAGAACTCTTCTCTGGCTAGCGAGCAACAGAACCGGTGCATAGGTCGTAAGTTCTTAGAGGGATGTAAAGAGTTTATGGAAGATAGATGTTTTTTTTTAGGGTTATGGAAGATAGATGTTGGTTGCTTCTTGGAAGGGACTTTGCATGATGGTAGATGAAATCTGGTATGTGATTGGGCCATAGCAAGAGTTGGTGGGCCCTTGGGGTGTGCAATGTAGCTATTCCCATCGCATGGAAGACATGCATATACTTCCCCATCCTAAAAGAGCATCTTTCTCACTTTTCGAGAAAAATTTAAGGCCAATTATATATATAAAAAATATATTACACTTTATTTTATAATATAATACTATTAGATAGATATTTAGATCTAGTTTTTTATAAAAAATAATTTGGAAAATTAAATATTGCACATATTTTCTATAAATCGAGTCAAACTTGAAGCACGCACACCAACGACGATACTCATTTAGGGACGGAGGGGGTAGACATCTACCATCCTGCAAAGTTTGAAGTTGAGCAAAAGTGTCTTGCAAGGCGATATACTCTGAGAAGGGCCTTGGGTCCATCACGGGTCTGATTGGTTCCCTGCAGCACGCTGGGCTGGCTTGCATCGCTGAGCCAGGCCGCCCGTAGCCAGGCTGTGAGCATGCAGCAACCCGTGATTGGTTACATGCACAAACGCATCATGGCCTGGTTGAGCACCTGATTGGATGCATGCATGGTAGCGCTGGGAGTGCCATTTTGCCTAGCGTGCCCGCAGCACCTGCATCCCGCCGGCCAGGCTCGGCGGAGACGCCCAAAATTTCTGCATCCCGAGAACCTAGCTGGTGAGTGCTATTTGCATCCAATCAACCGCAAGTTGCATCTGGCGGGCCTGGCCAAGCGGAATGCAACCATCCAATCGGGCCCTACATGGCCAGCACAGCAGGTCCGCTAGGGCCCAAAGTGCGGTGCCTTGGGGACAGACAGCCCACAATTCTCCGTGTGAGGTTGGCCCATCAGCCCACGATACGCTACAGGCCGGCCCATCTCGAGACCCACTCGCGAGAAGTAGCGCAGCGCCTTCCAGAAGGTTCGGCGCTCGCTGTCTATTCTTAACCCGCGCCGCGCCGCGCCGGCGAGGCCACACGACGCCGCCGCTCACCACCAGCCGCCGCCTCTGCCACCGCCATGCGGCTCCCCGCCGGCGCACGCCTCGCGCTCCTGCTCGCCCGCCGCTCCCTCTCCTCCGGCGCCGCCGCCTCCCGCTTCCCGCGCGCGTGCACAGGTGAGCCCCCCGCTCCCCACTAGGACTCTCGGATTCTCCCGATTCCTCGGGCCTGGCCCAGCCGCCCCGCGCTTCCTGCGATCTCAGCTGTTTGCGCCCCCTGCAGGGATATGGAGCGATGCTGCTCGCGCGTCGCCCTCTCGGAGTTCCCCCTTCTCGTCGCCGAGCACTGCCCACTACAGGTTCTTCCACGGTGAGTGGCGAGTGACGGGGTGAAACGTTGCTGTTTCGCTCTTTCGATTTGGAGTTAGTGATCTCGGCGTGAGGGGAGTGGGGCTGACGGTGGTGAGATGGTGCAGGGACCAGACCAGTGGCTGCAAGGGATTACTACGATGTGCTCGGCGTCAGTAAGAATGCGAGCCAGGCCGATATAAAGAAGGCTTATTATGGGGTATGGGTTCGATTTCCTGTTGAACCTGACATTTTCAGAGATTTTTCTGTGGCCGTTCATAGATATTGGTACTGCGTACCTAAGGGTGTAAAATAACTAGCTGCACCAAAATTCTACTTAATTACAAATTTGCAAGGATTGTTGGTAGATGCTAGGTTCCAGGTGCAAAAATCATAATGTGTGATGTCTGACATTAGCACTGTACCAGTTGAGTTTAGAAAGCACAGCAGCATTTGCCGAATTTAGCAACATTTCATTGGTATCTGCTCAACAATTCGATAGTGTTATCAGGATAGTGTATACTGTTATTATAGACTGCTTTCCATTCTGCAACTGACTTACCATGCCTACTTTTTTTATGTTTCCTTTCCCCTAAAAGCTTGCAAAGAAGCTTCATCCAGACACGAATAAAGGTGATGCGGATGCTGAACAGAAGTTTCAAGAGGTTCAACGAGCGTATGAGGTACTTGATATCCGAGTATGTTTTTCCCTAACTTATATATGTTTGCGACCTCTGTATTCTGATGTATACCTTTTCATCTTCGATGTAGACTCTGAAGGATGAGCAAAAAAGATCATTGTATGATCAGGTAATGGTTCAACTATCTTTGATGTATATATAATCATATTTCTACTTATTATTCTTATCACAAATGTATTGATGATTTTTTTAGCATCGAATGTTTGAAAATTTTGCCTGCACTAGATATGAATCTCTGTACAAACCTTTTAGAGTAAGCTTACCTGGGTCTTGAGCATAAAATTGGCATTGACTTCTCTTTGCCTACAGGTTGGCCCCGATCAATATGAGAGAGCTGCTGCTGGAGGTGGAAATGGCAACCCATTTGAGGGTGGTTTTGGAAATCCATTCGAGGATATTTTTGGTGGTGGCGGCGGCGGTGGCGGAATGAATGATGTATGCCACCCCTTTATATGCTTATTTATCGAACCTATAGCTTTCATGTTTCAGTTGTTTGTTTGCATCTTTTCAGCTTAGTACAATATGTCAGACTGTACAGGAGATATATGTCTTCTGTGGAAGCATATTTCATTTTCCATTATTATTTCATGGAACTTCTTTGATCTAAGCACATTAAATGTGCTGACCAAGCACTTTGATTTTTTTTCCTATCTGATATATGCTAGAATTTTTTTTTACCATAACTGCTCTGGCATCAATTCTTGATGATTTCATTTTATATATGATTTGTTTACAAATTGTGTTCAGTATGCACTGTCAATGTCTTATTATCTGATGTGTGCTAGAATTTATTATACCATAGCTGATCTGGCATCAATACCGGATGGTTTGATTTTACATATGACTCATTTGGCAGATGATTATTAGTTCTTCCATTTCATTATTTGGCACGTAGTTCTGTGTTGGTTACTGTTTTCTGTTTCTTGTCTCCACTACTCTGTTTAATAGCTCCAGAATAACTCTTAGTTGGTAGGTAAAGTCCTCTTTTGAATCTCTGAAAACTAATTATTTTCTTATGATTGTTATTATGAAGTTCTTCAAGAACATTTTCAGGGATAGAGAATTCGGAGGTCGTGATGTTAAGGTAATTTCTGCACTCATTTTCATTGCAAGTTCAGTTGTGCTATAGGAACTGAAGTTCCATTGATCCCATTTTGCAGCTTGAGCTTGAAATATCATTTATGGAAGCAGTGCAAGGGTGCACCAAAACGATCAACTTCCAAACTTTTGTGACATGTGAAACCTGCGGTGTGTATATGCTGACTACATTTTTTTAGGTATATGCCTTCTGAAATCTGGATTAATTTTTTTTCTGACAATAACTTATTTTTCCAGCTGGAGCCGGTGTCCCTCCTGGAACCAAACCTGAAACATGTGCAACTTGCAGGGGAACAGGCATGGTTAGTTCTTCATCCAGAAAGTACATTTCTTTTATCCATTCAATTCAACTAGTGAGCTTAATTATGAAAGTTCTGCAATTTCAACAGATATTCATGCAAACTGGGCCCTTCAGGATGCAATCAACATGCACAAAGTGTGGTGGTTCTGGGAGGACTGTGAAGGTAGTTTTTCCTTTTTAATGATAGATATCAACCTTAATGGGGAAAAAACAAGTTTAGTGTAACCAGTTTGGATATCAGGCCTCCTATGAATGATAGTACAGCTTCAGGACATATATTTCAATGAGACACATGATTCTGAAGCCTGAATGACTTTGAATTTTACCATCTGTTATTCTACTAGTGATAAATGATTTAATCCCTGACTGCACCTAAAGTTACTTCTGATGTTATCTACTTAAAAGAGGAGAGGCATTTGAGTTACACTGTGCACTATGGACAATTACCACGACACTGTGGTTATGCTTTTATGTTATTTTTCTAGGATTTCTGCAAGGCATGCAAAGGAAACAAAGTTGTGCCCGGAACAAAATCAGTTCGCCTTGATATACAACCTGGTGGGTTTCAAGTTGTTGTGATTCATTGTAATGTTATAGTGATGTTAGGATGCTCTTGTTCTGTGTTGCAACTTGCAAGATGTAAACATTGTTATGTTGTTGCAGGTTCGGATAACGAGGATACTATAAAGGTGATGAGATCAGGTGGAGCAGATCCAGATGGCCGTCCGGGTGATCTTTATGTGACCCTCAAGGTCAGCCCTCTTAGATTCTTACAATTTAGTAGCTCTGTTGATGGTGATCGATCAAACAAGTTAACCTTCACAAGACTATTTTTTGTTCAGGTTCGTGAGGATCCTGTATTCCGAAGAGAGAAAGGCGATATTCATGTTGATACTGTCCTGAATGTGACCCAGGTAATTTGGTGCATGTTCCTAGATTGTGTTCATGTGCACCCTACAAATATAGTTAAATGGAGGGTTCATATGGTGCTAAACCCCCTGTCCACACTGCGAAAATAGTAAGATGTAAACTTCTTTGTGACACGTCTATTTATTATAGAATTTATTCATTGAGGTCAATCTCTCAGTTTGTTTATGAACTACAAAAAGGAAAAAAAAAATTCTTTGTGAACTCGCAGTTGGACAGCAAGTGATATCTCCTCATTCTGGTCAGACTGCCCTTTGATGGGCTTAGAATCTTATGCAATCTTCTATATGAAATAGCTTTCTACTAGTAACTTGGGGCAGTCGAGTATAGGCTAGGCCATTTATGTGAAACACAACTGCTCTCTTAGCATATTTTAACAGCATACAGACTTTAATTACTCGTATATACTTCATAGGCAATATTGGGAGGGACCGTTCAAGTCCCAACTCTCAGTGGAGATGTTGTTATAAAGGTATGTTTGGATCTCTTGGCTTTCATAGACACATTTTATATTTATTACTAGGTGGTGAAATTTTCATTGGCCTCACTATCCCATAACAGGTCAAACCTGGTACTCAGCCTGGTCAGAAGGTAGTTCTGAGAGGAAAAGGTAATTTGTTGTGTTCATTATTTATTCTGGTTTCTCAGGATGTTCCCTTTCTAGGTGCAGCTGTAACACAGTAATTTGATTACTGTTTTTCTAGTCAACTCCACAAAATGAAGCAGATAGGTTAAATGATCAGGAAAGATGGTAATAATAAGTAGCACGAAAAAGATGAAACAGGATGTGCACAGGTGAAACAATTTGGTCAGTGAATATCTAAGGGCCCGTTTGGTTAACTACCGCAACACGCCACGCCAGCGTTGTGGCCACGCCAGAAACGCGGCGAGCAAAATCGGCGCCGCACTTTTGGCAACCTGTGGCGCAGAAAATGAACTGCAAGCTGCCTAACTAGCTGCGGCACGCCACAAGTCTGGTAACCAACCAAACGCCTTCCGCGGGACGCCGTAGTTGTGGCGTGGCAAGCTGTGGCGCGCGTTAGACGTCAACCAAACACACCCTAAAAGCATTAGGGAGCGTAATAACCTGACAGGCCTTTTTTTTCCTTGTTGTGAAGTAAATCAAACAAAGATTAAATAAGTTCTGGACAATCATCTTTCTGGTGTCAATTCTTTTATCTTGTGAGAATTTTAACTGGAATTTAGGTGAACTGCCACTTTGATTTTGTGATCATTTAGCAGTCTATAAACCTAAATACTATGTATCCCACAGGTATCAAGACAAGAAACTCATCATACTACGGAGATCAATATGTCCATTTCAATGTCAATATCCCTGTGTAAGCCCCCCCCCCCCCCCCTCTCTCAAAATGAAATTCTAAGCTCTCTTGCAGCATGCTCCTATAGGCATATCTGACATAAAACTTCCTGCAGGAATTTGACACCAAGACAGCAGGCGCTGATCGAGGAATTCGCAAAGGAAGAGCAAGGCGAAGACGAGAAGGATGCGAAGGCAGCTGGGGCGTCAGGATAGCCGATTTTAGGAGCCATCCACATTTCAATAGTGCACTAGCTGATCTTATATCACGAGGTAGAATAGGCTGCTGCCTGAAATTCGCAGGGGCAAGATATAGTTGGTAGCGTGGATTTTCCACCGCAACATATAGATATTGAGATTTTGTAGCTGGAATAATACTAGACCACCACCCTGTACGATGTGTGTAATGTTAAGCATGAACTGTCACCAGCAAGACGTGCAGGGTCTCCTGTACAATTTTGTGGGTCAGTTTGACTATATATGTAAAACACACGGGACCGATGCCAATTAATGTCTTTTTAAGATAAGCTGAACTACTGCGTCCCTGGCAAATTCCCTTTCTTTTCTTGATGATGATAAAAGTATCTTTTATCAATGTTTCGTAGAAAATATATACATGCATAACATTCCAGCTTGTTTTTTGTTTATGTGTTGAGTAGTTAACATCATGGAAACTTGTTCTCGTTTCTTCACCATACAAAAAATTTGCTTTCGAAGTGAATCTGCAGCCGCATGTCGTCGTTGAGCGATCCTGTCCACAGCCTGCTCCGGCGGCACCACCAGATGCAGCCATCATCATCTCATCACCAACAAACTCGTTGCTTTCGTCTCGAATTCCCCCACAAAGATGGTGATGCCATCTCGACGAAGGAGATGAAGAGGATGCTGAGGCCCGCGCTGGCGTGCTGCAAGCTCTACATCTCCGAGGCCCGCAACGTGGCTGCGCTGCGCGCCATCGAGCTCGCCGCGGCGGCGCTCCGGCCGGCGGCCGTGCTCGTCAACGCGTTCGCCGACGACGCCTACAACCGGATCGGGTACACGCTCGTCTCCCCGCTCGCCGGCGGCGGCGGTGACTCGGCCCCGCCGCCGCTGCACCGCGCGGCGTTCGGCATGGTCGCCGCCGCGCTCGAGGCCATCGACTTCCGCGCCCACGACGGCGCGCACCCGCGACTCGGCGTCGTCGACCACATCGCCTTCCATCCCTTGGCCGGTGCCCGCCTCGACGACGTCGCCGCGCTCACCAGGGCGGTGGCCGCTGACATCGGAGACAAGCTTCAAGGTTCTTTCGTGGTTCTTCCCAATCACCCAATTCTGATTATTCGCAAACACATTGATCTTTCCCGCGATGATTACTCCCATTAGCAAATCACCCCATCTTTTAGGCTTGAGCACTTTGATTTCAAACCAATGATCATGAAACCTCTGGATTTTTCTGCAATCCAACCGTCTGATATCTATGCGATTTACTCAAAAGATCAACTGGTGACTGGACTTTGAAATACCTGCAGTGCCTACATACTTGTACGGAGCAGCTCACGGAGAGGGCAGAACACTGGCCTCCATCAGGAGGCAGCTGGGCTACTTCACGCCCAACTCTCCCGGCGAGCAATGGCAGGGCTCGCCGGACACGTCATCCCTGCCCATCGCCCCGGATGCCGGCCCAACGACGCCATCGAGGTCCAAGGGGGTGGTGGCCATCGGCGCCACCGCCTGGGTGGACAACTACAACGTGCCGGTGCACACGGCCGACGTCGTGGCGGCGAAGCGGATCGCACGGGCAGTCAGCGAGCGCGGCGGTGGGCTCAGCGCCGTGCAGGCCATGGGGCTCGTCCACGGCAATGGCGTCACCGAGGTCGCCTGCAACCTGCTCGACCCGGTGAGGGTGGGGGCAGAGCAGGTGCAGGAGAGGGTGCGGCAGCTCGCCGCCGAGGAGGGGCTCGCCGTCGGCAAGGGATACTTCACCGACTTCTCCTGGGAGAGGATCATAGAGCTGTACATGCAATCAGTTGGAGCCGAGGCTAGTGGCTAGCCAACAGCGACAAATAATTTTTACTGTGTGATAACTTGGTAAAAAGGAATGGCGGCATCATGCCACATTGCAAATTTGCAATACTGATTTTCATGAAGTTGATGGAGAATTACGGAACAAAAGAATGAAATTATAGGTCTTTGTAGTCCATTCTAGCAGCATAGTTCCAATCATGAAACAGATTTACAAGTGGAAATTGCTGTCAAGTGTGTGATAGACTGCTAGTATCAATGCATTACCAAGCCAGGTACTTTCAATCTCCAGTTATGGTAATTACAAACACAATTTATCCAAGTTGAGTTCCCAGAAACAAAACACTCTAGACTCCACAATAGAACATGCAACTGAAAGACTGTCCATTAGGCATATGTGGTATTATCCTTTAATTCAGGAGCTGAAACCACCACTGGCTTGTTATTATGGTCTCCGATCAGCTCATCGCTGGTTCTCCCTCCTCCGGGCGTAGCGGGTCCTGTCATTGTACCTAGGCCTATCTGCTGCTCTCTGTGGCACTGGTTCGACCCTCCTCTGCCTCTCCGGAGGCCTCTGCACAATCTCTCCGTTAACAAAGAGCTCAGCTGCAAGATAAAAAGATCAGAGGACATCAATACATTTTTTCCAAGAGTAACAACTCAATAAGTATAAATCTGTTAATGTTACATCTCCACTGATCCATAACTCCATTGCTATGGAGAGCAGAACCGATAAAGAGAATTGTTCTAAGTCCATTAGCATTCAAAACAAGACATTGCCAAAAATGACTCCCTTGCTTTGCCAAGATAGACTTTAAAAGAAAAATCAAACAACACAAACGCGTGCCAGACCTTTGCATCAGAAACAGGACAAGCAACATGTCGTCAAAATATGTGAGCCACATTTAACACAAGCTTCGACACAACTGCTTGATAAACCTAACTAGCATTGTCTTTCATAATAGTTCATAAAATTGTTTCATCCCTACTGATCTGTGCCCCATTTCATTTAAGGTGCAGAACCGTTAGAGAGACACTTGTTGTTAGTCCATTAGCATTCAAAGCAAGACATTGCTTATTAAGCTCCATGCTTTGCCAAGATGGACTAGAAGACCGGCATGGTTAAGAAAGGTCACTGGGTTGAACTATAACAAAGGCAAACAAATTAAAGCCTAAAAAGATAGACTTGGTGAAAATGAAAAAGAAATGTTTCATCCCCACTGATCTGTGCCCCATTTTATTGAGGTGCAGAACCGTTAGAGAGACCATTGCTATTAGTCCATTAGCATTCAAAGCAAGACATTGCCAACAAGGCTCCATGCTTTGCCAAGATGGACTGGAGAGTGGATAAAACTGCCACTACTGAAGCAAAAATATGTAGAAGCATCTAGATTAGGGGCAAAACATGTGTTAGTAATGTCTCATCCCTACTGATCTGAGCCCCATTTCATTGAGATGCAGAACCTTTAGGGAGACAATTGGTATTAGTCCATTAGCATTCAAAGCTGGGCATTGCCTGTGAGGCTTCACAGCTTTGCCAAGATGGACTAGAACATCAATGACCTAGGATTCAAGCCTGACATTACAGCACTGAAGTGGAGCCATGTCTCGACCCAGTGCTTTAAATAATATTACATGCCATTTAGGCATGGCTAACTGCAAGTCTGGATATGAGTCCAAAGCCGTGGATTGGAAGAAATTCATGTGCATGCCTTATCATGCTCCCGTGATTAGAGATACTATTTACAACTAGTACAATGATGTAGACCAAATCTACTGCAGAGCACCAACTAATTGCATCCTCAGATAGAAAGAATTATATAATGATCGCCTAACAAAAAATAAAATGATGAAGAAAGAAAGCTACCTCCGTAGTCTTTGTACTCTGGGTCAACATACGAATCCGGCAGCACGAAGAGAACGCCAGGGAGACCTGCAAATCAGAAACAACGGCATGAGATATGTGTCAGGTCGAATTCAGCAACAGAACTGGAAACTAATGAATGCAAAATAGGGCACAGATCCAACGAACCCTCGAGCTTGTTGGACGTCTCCTCGTCGATCTCGCAGCCAAACCCGAAGTAGCGCTCGCACGAGACGTTGTAGATCTTCTTCTTCGCCTCGTCCTCGCTGAGCCAGAGAAAAAAAAAAAGGTCAGATTACATTCCAAAAAAAAACAAAAAACTAGCCCGTGGGGGCCTACGGTGGCCCGGTGAGCGGAGCGAAGGAGAGCGAGCCATACCTTCCGAGGACCTTGGCGAGGGTCTGGATGTAGCAGTCGATCATCTGCTGCTTGGTAGCGCCCTCCCCGCCGGGCTTGTCCATGACGATGAGCCAGTGCTCGTAGTCGCAGCCGGGGAAGAGGGGCGCCATCTCCGTGGGCGCGCGGTCCCCGCCCCCGCCGCCGGACCGCATCGGGGAGTACCCGTCCCCGCCGGGCCGCCGCGCCATCCCGCGCGGAAAGCCCAGGCGGGAGGCTGCCGCGACGACAGCCGGGCGCAGCAGCGGCTGCTCCGGGGCGGCAGCCGCCGGCCCGCGGCGGAGGAGCGCGGAGAGGGACGAGGAAGAGGAGGAGGCGCGGCGGGAGAGGAGCCTCCGGGCTGCGGCGGCGGCGGCCATGGTGGTAAACCCCTAGCGGGCGGGGACAGTGTGGGTGCAGTGGTGGAATGGAAGCGAGCGCATTTAAAGCTGCGAGTGGTTTAGGCCCGGTGGTGTTTGGGCTGAAATGGGCCTCAAATGGGCCTAGATGGAAAGGATCTGGGGAGTAATGGAGCCTAACTGGTGAAAAGCTTTCGCCTCAAAAACAAAAAGTGGGACGGCTTTCAAAAAAGGGAAAAGTCTTTCCACCCCTCAACTGTTACAAAAGTCTGATTTTCAACCTTAAACTACAAAACTGGATACTAAAGGCCATCCAACTATCCAAACTATGCAAAATTGGCACTTTGGGTGGTTTTGAATTTTATAGAAATAACAGAAATATTACTTAAACTTTAAAAAACCATAACTAATTCATTTTGGACCCAAAAAATATGAAATCAATGCTAAAAGTTCTCTTAAAATGTAACCAACCTATTAGCACACTATTTAATGTTATTTGGATATTATATGTTTATATTACTAGTGTCTTATTGTTTTTCTAAAAATTAATTAGAATAAAAATAAATAATATGCAAATAACTTCTAATGGTGCACCAACATATAGGTCATATTTTTAGAAAAAATATTGGCACCGGATTCTTATCCTTATAATTCAGAATAAATTAGTTATGAATTTTTTTAATATAAAATTATTTTTAATGTTTTTTGAAAAAATGCAAAACCACCTTCAAAACCACTCAAAGGGCCAATTTTGGACGGTTTGGATAGTTGGAGGGCCTTCGGTGTCCAGTTTTGTAGTTGTGAGTTGAAAATCAGACTTTTGTAATAGTTGGAGGGTGAAAAATAGACTTTTTCCTTCAAAGAAAGAAAAAAGAATAAGGTGGGACGGATTTCTTTTGGAAACTCGGGTATCGAGATGTTTTTATTGGCAGAAAAAAGGAAAAAAAAAATGAATGGAGACGAGGTGGCACTGTGGCAGTGCAAAATAACTAAAAAACAATTTTCACGGCGCATAGTTGCTCAACAAACAAACTCTAATCTTTTCTTACATACAGTCAGTAGTCGAGATAGAGCACAAAACAATTTTCACAGTTTTTGTGACAAGCATGTCTGTAGATGAACCAGATTTGTCAAGCTCCATTTTTTTTTTAGAAATTGCTAACTTGCTCCATTTTCACGAGATATGATGAATTTGTGCCACTCCCAGCTTCAATGGCCAAACATGTGATGAATTGAAGTTTACTGAGTGCAGCAGCCAAATGTTATGGAACAAGAAACGTACAACAAAGAAATATATATTTCATTACCAGACGTATGTTGTTCAACCAGTATACCACAACACTGATGCATGCTCGTTTCCCTCGAGTATGAATAATCGGCCTAATCATTTGTCATGACAGGGCTGCAACATGCACAAGAATTGGTTTCCAAACCATGCTGTATAGTTTTTGGTATATCTACTGACTAGTGAATACTGCATAACATTAACTGTAAAGAAGACAAAGGAAAAAAAAATGTATGGAGGCGAGGTGCAGGAACTTGTAGACTGCTCAAAAGTCTGTCTTCACCGCGTTGTTTGGGACTGCGAAATGCTGCAGTGGTTGTAACAGATGGACAGTGTTTTGGGAAAAGAATGAAAGAATCTGCACAGCTTGATTCATCCCGCTCAGGAAATGTTGTCAAGCTCAGGATTAACTGCCGAGGAGGGTTCGATGTTTGACAGCCGGGCAGCGCCTAGAAGCTGCTCCGGGAGCTCGTCGTATGTGTTTGCCTGCAGGTGCAGTGCAGCAGTAAGAAAACATGTGGCATCTGGCAGAGAAGCCGCTAAGAAAACATGCCTGCTGAAAACATGCTGGAGCCTGAAAGAAGCAAAGATTGTCTAGGGGATTTTATTTACCTGGATAAGAAACGCCATGTCAACTACCAAGGTGGTAACAACACCAAACACCAAGCCCAGGACACCATTGGCTACCGCCGATGAACCAATATCTACATCCACCTGCAGAATTGTCATGACTCATTCATTGTAGGTTTGTTGTCCGAGCAAGACCAACACGAATGCAATGTTTTGCTTGTTTAAGCTAAACTCAACTGGGTATGTGTGCACACATGATTGATACAATGTGCTTTGCTGTTCATCAGCTAAAGAATTTCAATTGCAACTATATTTACCAATGTAGAGACTTACTTCTAAGTACTCAGGACCACGCATATAGCTGCAGTCGACAGCCTTCCCCAGTAAGCAAGGCGTGCTTCCAACACTTTGCCGCACTATCCATGATCCCTGAAGAATTCCAGCATGCTAAAATGAGAACGGATTACAATAAGGTGATAAACACTTATTACGACTTTACACTCTAACAGACCTTCGGAACAGATGGGATAAGCTTCAACCTACTGTTTCGAAAATCATCATCGCCATCGGCAAAACGCTGCAACAGTGATCCTTTCTTCAAGGAACTTGAGACAAAATAAAGGACCAAGCTGTAATGACTTGGTCCAGGGATCTGCAAGATCATAGTGAATTTACCAGCATAACCTAAGTGCGAGAGAAAAATCACCAATAGGAACAAAACAGGTACTTGGGAGAAAGACATAAGTTTAATATTTTCTTATTTAATTATGAAAGTATCATTTGGCCAAAGCAATAAATTTACAGACATCAAAATAATGTCTATGTTAAGTAATTTTTCGCTGTATCATACTACAACTGCTTAGTTGTATGTTTATTAAGCAATAGAAAAAAAAACGCATTTACAAACATATGCAGATTGCTGAGAAGGGGGCTAATGTATTTTTTGCATTATGTGTAATCTCCTGTGAGAATAGACACAAGCAAATGGACAACAGGAGTGTTGGAAAACGAGCTTACTTGTATGTTTACAAGGAAAGTGAACATTCCCTTCTCAGCAGCAACCTGCATTATATAAGGTTCAGTTGAAATCACCATGTGGCACAAGCACTGCATTAGCTAGGAGCGGGACCAGTATTCAGTATGCATTACACAAACTGAAACTGGCATATATGTTTAATTCAAAATGAAAACAATTTGAAGTCAAGATATGTCAACCTCAATCACAGAACTGTAAGATATTGACATGCTATCACTCTGAATCAATGACCCCTTAATTTCAAACTTTGTCTGATGCAATCTGAACTAGAACCAGGTAAAGAGTAAAAGTCTATCTAATACCTAATCTTCATCCAGAGCCAAAGATGTTCCAGAAGTATCCAGAATTCATAAACTGCTTATAGGTAAATGAGTAAATCGTATCACATTAACCCGTCACACGATTCTTTTTGGTGGCAAATATGACCATCGGTAGAGATATTGACACATGTCATGTGCTTGCTACTATACACGGCAAAAAAAAAAGGGGTACATGCGTACAGCTACATGAAACATTCTGTGAAAAGGAACTTTTTTCATGAACATGCCATGTACGTTTTCATTAAAGAGAGTTTACACAGCAGAAAACCAGAAACACCTACAGAACATGACAAAGCGGGAACACGACACAATAGACATGGATGAGCCGCATGCCCACAACCCTAAGAAGTTGACCTGCTCATGACACAAATAAATTCAACCAGACCAGCAGGCCAGCCCAATCCCAAAGCAGAAGCAGGGCTTCATCCACAATTCTCCCCACAAAAAAGAAAAAAAAATTGCTACCACAAGGTTTACGAAAAATAGATACCAGTTATATCTATGTATTTCCAAGGATAATTCTGGTTGAACCAACAGTCCTCGCAATAGAGTACAGAAAAAGTACTCTGAGAATTAAATATGAATACACAATTAAGCAACCATAACAGATTTTCTGACCTGAGCTGCACATCCTTTCCGCCTAGCAACATGATCCATACGTTTAGTGTCCTTAAACCAGTCAATTGCTACGAGATCCATAAGGTACTTTCCCGCTGGTACCTGTAAGTCAAATAACAAATACTGAGCCCTTGATTGCCTGCTATGCTTCAAAAAGAAAAGAAACCAGTTGCGCCGCTTGATTGCCTAGACCTTTGATTTGTCATGTGGAAAGTTCTTGCTACGAACTTTAAAGATCTTGCTATCAGGTACTGCCCAACAGTTGCGACTTTTGTCATTTGCATCGTGACGAATAATGCTCGAAAACCAAGACAAATCTATTGGAACTGGAGGATCACCAAATATAATGGGAAAGGTTTCATGTTAACAAGAGTAATCACTTGGCAACTTATATCAAATTATCAAACTACAAGAATGGAGTTAGAAACAAACCTGAGCTCTTAGCATCACTGTCAGTTTTGGTAGGTTCTTCCTGTACATGAATTGCAATGAAACTTGATTTGTTCAGTGACCAACAGCAAAACAGTTGGCAAACTATAGATATTTGGTGAATGTTTTAAGGCATGACTGTAAAATAGATGTTCACCTCCAAATTGGCCCCAGGAACTTGATAGTCGTCATCATCCTCCGACTCTTCGTCTACCATGTCCAAAATTTTATTATCAGTTTGTTTGGTCTTCATGTCAAGTTCCTGAAGCTTCTCGTCCTCTTTCATTGGGACTGCATTAACCATGGCATGCATCACCGGAATCCTTGGAACTGGATGAACTTCATCTGTTTGAGCAAAATATTCACGCAATCCTGGAAATAAATGTAATGTCAAATCCCCACGCCCACAAACCATTAGGAAAAGAGAACATATATAACTTTCACCAAGCTTTATGTGCACTTCTGTTTTTTGATATAATGATAGATAATCAAGACATTATGTAATTACAGGTAAATAGTTGTGTGTATTTTGTACCAGCAACACAGTTCAGCATCTGCAACATAGAGTGGTACTGGAATGATGGAAAGTAGTTCACTCCCCATCCCTTAAGATCAATTTGCATAAGGTGTTGAACTTGAGTGCGTGGTCTCCCATTGAGGCTTTTGAGAGGAGAAATCTTGAAACCTCCACCTGAACTAGTAGGAAGTTAAGGAAAGAAAAAGAAAAATGTGGTAAACTTGGAAAAAAGAGAGACAAGTATAGGATTCCTAAAAAGCAGAAGGCAAATTACTTTCAATAGAAGCTCTCACAAATCCTGGTTGGGGGCCACAGTTCTGATGTTCAGTAGACCGAAACAGCACGACTGCAAATTTACTTGCCAAAGATCAGAAATTTCACTATTTGGATGAGTAACAAGAAGAGAAATCATTTGAAAATTACCATAGCTTCCATCATCATTGCGCCGCCAATATCGTACATAGCAAAGATCTCGGGGCCAGACTAACCTGCATGTTCACATAAGATTGAAGCATGAAGATGCATGCTCAGATATAAATATATCAAAGTATGTGCTCAGATAGTTATTGAGCAGCCAGCGTCATTCTTTCATTAGAGGATGTACAATATAATCACCGTGCAAGTTGTTAGAAAGAAGTGACAAGTGATAACTAATAAGTAGCTCAAGAAAAATGTAGTTACATTGATAACCAGTTCAGTTGTAGACGATGGTACAGTATTGCAGTATGACCATCAACCTCTTCAACTAAACTCCCATATTGGAAGCTACAATCCCATCTGCAGTGGAGAATGAAGGATACATAAGTCAATATTCATCAGAAGGAACCAGAAAGTAGAGCAAAAAACACTTACTCATATCGTGTTACATCCATACCCATTACAAGCCCAAAAATGGCCTCGCATGAGGCTTCCACCACTCCCACAGCCCTCATTGCTCGACTACAGCTTCTTGCCTGCACATGAACCAGGAACAGAGTATTGTCATCTGTCAGAAATATCAGGAGTTTCATACATTATCCAGAAGCATAGAGGTACGAAAAGTTACATACAAGGTACTCAATCTCCACAAGTTCTTCAAAGATGCGTAATCCTGTTAATGACAAAAACAGGATACTTAGTCCCAGTGTAACACCATTTGACTTACTCAAAGTGCCATCTTAAAGTAAGAGTCAATTTTATGTAAAGGCACAGTAAACTTGCCATTCTGGCATCTAACAAGCCTCCAATTCTTTCTTGAGTAAGCCTGATTCATGTCATTCTGACTGGACAGCCCAATATCAGGCTCCTTGGTCCAGTCAAGTACAGAATCAGGAGGGCCTAGTATCAGAAAAGATACATTAGATTCGGCAGCATAGCCATGGATCAATAGTCTATATGAATAGAATAACAATGGTATAAAACCATGTACCATTCCCTATAGTTGTCCTGCGAAGCAAGGTGGGCCGGGGCTCTTCTTCATCTTCAGGTCTGCAGTAGAATGAATCCACAACTAACAAAAAGAAAGGACTGATGTGCAACTACAGAGAGAAAAAAAGAAGAAAAATTTCCACTTGCCCACTGTCATGATCAGAGAATGATAATGGTCCACCAAGATCTATGTCAAAATCCAGTGAAGCAAAAGCTTTACGGTTTTTAGCTGTCATAGTATCTTGTTGCTGCACAATAAGGATCACCGGTATTTATTATAGTGGCATGTGTCATTTGCAGAATATTTTGCTGTTTGAGACAATATGACATTTTCTTCATCTGCAGTTTTGGTAAGTGACCAACCAATATCTTTCTTGAATAATTCTAGTAAAGCAAGTCAGACTTACTGAACCTGATCAATCAGAATCTCTAGCTTCCTCTTCCAGACTAGGGCATCTTCAATATCATATGCACCCATCTGGTTGAACAAGAGTGGAAGCATTGGAAAAATATTCATATCAATGATATATAGCAATGCAGAAAAAGTGGCTAAAACAAGACAAGCTGCAAGGGTGAAAAAGTGCAAGCCACAGAAGTCTTGTTTTCGTACTGAACTACAAGGTGACTGAAACTTATACCTAGTACTCTCAACTTTCAAAACTGCAGCAAATGTGGGTATCAGACACGGTTCCGTAGTAAATGGCTAAATTCTGTATACAAATCGTAGAAATTGCATGTGCAGCATATTTGTAATACAGCAATAGTAACAAATAATTAACAAAGAATCGCTTTCAACAAGTGTGGGTAAAAGGACATTGACAAATCCAATGCCTAAAGCTATTCATCACAACATACAGTCATATAATTCTGAAAGTGTTGAAGAGTTCAGCATTATAACAAACCGTGATTTGATTCTCCTTTTCCTTCTTGTTGTAAATGCATAGGAAATAAATCATCTGTAAAAGTTTAACATGAGTAATAATGAGAAGACGAATAACAAAACTACCTCAAAGTTTCAAATTAGTAAATGACAAAAAGGTTAAAAGAGTGGATCACATTCATGAATAAGCTAAAAATATGCTACATAATCTATTCCGAACAGCACAGCCATCGCAAGTGACCTGTCTAAATCAGTAAATTGCCCTCGCAAAACATACAAACATTAGGTTCTTGAAAGATATTTTGCAAAGGGGAGAGACAACTTACTTGACCATGATGTGTTTTAAGCCCTCTATCCTCCACTCTGCAATTTCCATCAATAATAATTGACTTGAGTGGAATCTGCAAACCCACACATTTTCAGTAGAAAGTCAAAAAACAACTACAGCATGCTCTGACACTGACACACCCATTTAACAGTCAAACCATGCCCTAGTATGAAACTGGAATGAATTTGTTAAGGCACATAATCAACATGAGGAGCAAACTTCTTAGAAAGGAAACTTTGTATTTGATTAACTGTAATATTCTGAATCCCAGAAATGCATGCACTTATGGAAGGAGTAGCTTTACTGCTAATCATCATACCGAAATGATTGAATGATTGGAACACTAAAAAAACCTAGGCAGACGAAACAAGTTGCTTGCATGATTATCTGAGGACCAAAACTCTGCTATTTAACAAGTGCGCCATTATTAAGCACTTCCCGGACTAATGATTTATTAAACCGTCTAAGTATCCAAATGGTCAACAACCCCAACATCAATTGGCCCCCAAATACCACGGTTCACGACTGGCATCGGCTGGAATGATTCCTACATCAGAAAACATTCGCTGCTCTCGATTTCAGACCCAGCTCCACATCTCGATCTGGTCAACCCCTCCTCGAAAATTCAAAAACAGCGAGAGGGAAATCCCAGAGCCTATGAATCACAAGCAAAGGAACTCCGACAGCAATCTGGCCTTGAACGGATAACTCTGGTGATTGCTACAACGGAGGCCAAATTCTGCAACAGATGAGGAGCGCAAGTTTCCTTCGCCAGATGGATCACAGTTGTAACGATCCCCGACAGCAAAATTCAGAGCATACACTGCACGACGCACGACATACCATGCCATCCCTGGGCTTCTTCTTGTAGTAGGCGAGCAGCTTGTTGTCGAGGACGAAGTAGCGCATGTGGAAGAAGGACCTCCCGATCTTCCTCCGCCCGTGCCGCACCAGCCACCCTTCGTGCCGCACCGCGGCGGGCGCCGGCCCAGGCCCAGGCCCCGCTGAGGCGCCCCTGGTGGGCAGCTCGCCGCTCCGCGACATCCCCGACGGCGCCGGGGGCCGCTGGAGCTCGCCGCTCCTCGCGGCGTCCCGCCTCGACGCCGACGAGCTCAGCATCTCCCGCGCCACTCCCAGCTCGAGTCGTCGGGTGGACCTCCTGGACTCGTCAAGCAGCCATCCACCGGAGGCGATGCTGCGGGTGGCGGGGGCGGGAGAACCGCAAATTGCGGGGGCGCCGCGTGGTGGCCGGAGTCCGGCGAGAGGCGGAGGGGAGCGGGGGAGAGGAGAAGAGGCCAAAGACAGAGTTTGAGACGGGCGTCAATTATTACGATCAAAGTCGCTACGAGTACTACGGAGTAGTAGTAGATCATTAATTAATCCGTTTTATTTTATTTCGTATTAGTATATATCTCTGTCTCTTTTCCCGTTTTTTCGCTTGGACCCTGTGTTTGAGTCTAATTAACTAGTGTGTTGTAGTATATACTTATAGCAGGGGTGGTTTATATTTAGAGAATTTCGGAGGGTGTTATTGAACTTGGTCAAACATGACAAATTCCATTGGCTTTGGTTACACATGCGCGTCGGAATCCAATTCTTCGTTTTTGGATGTCAGTTTCATAGCAATATTTTTAAGGGTTGAAATATGTTATTCAAATATAGAACTATAGTGTAGAAGCAGAGTTATAAAAAAAATCAGCTCAAATCTAGTATGCGGAATGGGTGAAAAGGATACTTGCAAAAGTAATCCAACGAGATTATTTACTTGGGCCTTGTTTAGATCGCCAACTTTCGCCAACTTATTTTACCAACTTGTCACATCGAATGTTTGGACACTAATTAGGAGTATTAAACATAGGTATAAAAATAAACTAATTACATAGATGGACTCCACATCGTGAGACGAATCTATTAAGCCTAATTAATTCGTCATTAGACACTGTCGTGCTACAGTAACCCGTCATTAAAAATGCACTAATGACGGCACATATTAGGCTTAATAGATTCGTCTTGCGATGTAGAGTCCATCTGTGTAATTAGTTTTATAATTAGTCTATATTTAGTACTCCTAATTAGTGTCAAAAGGATGGATGTGACATTTCGCCAACTTTCACCAACTTTACACCACCCATCTAAACAAGCCCTTGATTGCAAGAAAAAGAAACCACGATCTAGTAGTAGTAGCAAAGGACAAAGATCGTTCATGGCCAACCTACATCTCCCAAGTCCCAACCAAAACAATATGCCATGTGCGCTTCTTTCTCATCCACCTATAACTCGACGCCAAATGTGTGGGGCCTTGTGGTTTAGTGCTCCCTTTTGGAAGCTTTTGTTCCAGACCCATATACAAGACCAGATGATCAGGCACTAGTCTAATCATCAATGGAGCAAAAAGCAAAAGGCATGTGGTGTTACAAGGCTTTGAAGCCGGTGAAAGGGGGCACGTGCTTAATTAGCTCGTTCAAAAGGGGGGCCTTGGCGAAAAAAAATTGGCGAGGCAGCGCGCGGGAAGAGTCACACGCCCCCACGCAAGACCAAGTGTTTGAAAGCTATGTACGGCGGCGGCTCGTGGCTGCCAGCGCGGCCCGCGCGCCGTCCGTGGCACTGGGGGCGGACACGTGGACGGCGGAGATGGACGGAGGTTAAACTTGGGCGAGGTCAAACTGTCAAAGCCGGCATTAATGACGTCGTCTGCGTCGCCGCACTTATTACTAATTAAAAATTATTAGCGGATGGATGTATGGATTCATTCGTGCTTGCTCTAAATTTTTGGTCGACGTGAGGGTTGGTTGGTGTCGGTAGGCAGGACTCAGATCAAGGGGAAATGGTCTCAATAGAATCAAGCTTTCTCTGGCCGACAGAATATGCATACGTGATCGATCGGCTGCGTGTGCAATGGTTATTGATGCCTTGATGGCATATATCATTACTAAAATATATAGTACAAAGTTGCTATTGTCATGTGTATGATAGTGGAACGATATTTGTTGCCACGTTGCTGAACGTACGACACGCTAGCGGCATATATCTGCCCGGCATATGCTCACCAAAAGTAACGATGCGATCCAGCGCACGTACTCAGCATAGATGCACGTACGTGCTCTCTTTTTTTTTTCTATGAAAAAAAAACACATACATATACTCCATTTGCAGTATATACACAATTAATCAACCCTATAAACACAATCGGACTATATATCAGAGTAGCCCTACGCCTCTACCTCGACGGATGGCTAGACATGCCTGCATATGCATTCTGTTGTCGTCTTGTCGATAACCACTAACGTGATCTTTTATTTGATCACCTACACTAGGGGTGGATAACGAGCGAGCCGAGCCGAGCTCGGTGCAGCTCGTTGTTTAAACGAGCTAGCTCGGCTCGGCTTGTTAACATAACGAGCGCCAGCTCGGCTCAGCTCGACCTAGCTCGCGAGCCGGCTCGAGCAGCTCGCGAGCCAACCATCACAAATGAAACCAACGAATCGAACCAGCTCTGGAATCCAATATAGTTTCCACAAATCAGACAAAAAATTCTCAAATTCTAACCCAATGACCAGCAAGCAGCTAGAAACTGATAGAAAAGATTCAGGCTCCTGAACTTCTATTCATTGAAGACAAACGATTTAGCACCTGTGCTCTCACCGTGCACCAAGAAAAATTGAAAAGAAAATTCAAGAAGCTAGTAGATCAGAGAGAGAGAGGGAGGCCGATGCCAGTTGCTTGCCATGTGCATGTGTTGCTTCATCGACTTCACTCAGCGAGACAGCGACTGCAGCAGTTTGTGCTCCTCATCTTCCATGCTGGCATTCTGCTCCAGAACAAGGGGAGGAGTTGGATTGGGGGCTATTGTTGAGGGAGAGAAGGGGAAGGGCACGCCGAAGGGGAAGGGTAGCGCCGGCCGCCGGCCGCCGGCGCTGCAAGCTATGGCGGCGTGAGGCCGAGGGCAGAGGGCGTCGACGGGCAGGGGAGCGGAGGAGGAGGTCGACGGGCGGAGGCGCGTGTACGTGAGTGAATCGCGAGAGGGGGCGGCGGCGCTGTGGGGGTGCTGGTTGGGAGGGGGGTGGTGGCTAGGTTTAGACGGAGGTGGGCTTATTGGGCTGGTAGGCTTACTGGGCTATATCGTGGCTCGTTAAGCTCGCGAGCAGCTCACGAGCCAGCTCGGCTCGCTCGTTATTTGTAACGAGCCAAAACTCCTGCTCGGATCGGATCGGATCGTTAGCGTAACGAGCCGAGCCAGCTACGAGCCGAGCAAGCTAACGAGCATCGAGCAATCGTCCAGCTCTAACCTACACGACGCCAAATGTTAGTGGTGTAGCAAAAGACGACGTACGTACTTTTTTTCAATAAAGAAGAAAGGAAAGGATAGCTCGTCCCTTATTATTTTCGTGCCCGGCCGGATAAAAAGCTTGAAAACAAACATGAGCCTTTTTAGTTTTAGCACACATTTGTCTCGATCTCTTTTTTTCCCCTTTCGTGAATTATATTCCTTTTTAAACGATTTCTTGTGCCGATTATTCGTTTCTTTTTTTTATCGACACACGCATGACGCCGCAAGATTTTACCTTTGCTAGATGATGTCGTAAATTAATAACGTTTGATATGTAAGACGGTACTTGTCTTAACTCTGGACTCGTCAAATACGTTCAACATAAATGCAAGGGAATTGAAGAGACCCAGGAGTGTGCAAGAATCCTCATGAGCGCGCTGACAATGACGCGACGACGATTATCGATCGTCGTCCGATTCAGATAAAAGACTACAATTTATTTACCTATAGCGACGGGAGACCAGATGGAGGGATATTCTCTCTCTGTGAGCAAGGCTCCAACCAGGTGCCCAAATATAATTCAGTGTCGTTGCCATGCGACTACGTACGCGGAGCGACTCGATCAATGCAAGTACGTACGTACGCTTATTTATTTTCTGCTCATGTAAAAAGAGGAGCAAGACACATGGAAAAACTGAAAATGTTGCCAATTCGGACAGAAACAAACCTCATTAACTCAAGACAAAAAAACTGAGAGGAAAGGGCCTTGACAGCCCACCTAGGCCCAGTCAACAGGACCCAAAAGGCTCGGCCCAATTCGTGTCCCCTCCTCTCTCCTTCTTCCTTGGTGGTGAAGTCCCAACTCCTCCTCCCCCCCATGGCGTCTATGTCTCTCGTGCCGCGCGCCCCAACTCCAATTCCTCCTTCCCTCCTCCGCCTTCGCCGTCGAGATCTCACGCGCCCAAGCGCCAGCTCGGCCTCGCGCCCGCCGCCATGGCGACACGGAACCGGACGCCGCTCTACCGCAAGTACCGCGACGCGCTGCGCCACGTCCGCTCGCCGGCCGGGGCGCCGTCCTCGTCCGGCGGGGGCGGCGGCGGGCCGTTGATCGAGATGGCCTCGCTGCTGCGCTCCGACCGCACCTACGCGCCCCTCAGCACCGACGACCCCTCCGCCTCCAGGTACCACGACCCCCCCGACAGCCTCCTCTCACATCTCGGCTGCTCCGTACGCCCCTGTAAATTACTACATAGTATCGCAAGTTAGCTTGCGGCGACTCGGAATTGCTCAGCTAGATCGCGTCAACATGTGAAGTGGGCTAATTCACAGGTGATTCAAAGGAATTGGTTGTACTGCTGATAGCTAGACTCGCTCATTTGCCTCTCTGATCTACTCAAGCCTTTGCATATCAGTTACGAGGCAACGACCTCTGTAGCATACGGGCGATTTGCTTTGCTGAGTGAGGAATGGGAATTCGCACCACTGGATCAAGCAAATGGTAGACTAATAGTTTGTTGATCAGTGGCTTATGGCTTAGGGAGTAAGCTAGGATGGTAGATTGCAAAACTTAGCTACCTGCGCTGATGTGTCAGTGATATAAGATGAATAATGTAACACTGGCATTTTGTGTCTGCGTTGCAGTAGAGGCGCCGTGATGGTTGGGTTGCCCCCCGCCTGGGTGGATGTTTCCGAAGAGATATCTGCAAACATGCAGCGGGCAAAGATGAAAATGGGAGAGTTGGCTAAGGCGCACGCCAAAGCCTTGATGCCATCGTTTGGCGACGGCAGAGACGACCAGCGAGCAATCGAGCTTCTCACACATGAGATAACAGACTTGCTAAAGAGGTCAGAGAAGAGGCTGCAGAAGCTGTCCATGAAGGATTCATCAGAGGATTCAAATGTCCGAAAGAATGTCCAGGTGCTGATAGAACCTTATTTATCATTGGCAGTTTCAAGCTGAAGAGCAACAATTGCTGATGCTTTTGTTTAATGGGCAAAACATCTTTTTCGCTCTTATGCGCAGCGCTCTCTTGCTACAGACCTCCAAAACCTCTCTATGGAGTTCCGTAGAAAGCAGTCATCTTATTTAAAGCAGCTTCGCCAACAAAAAGAGGTTCACTTCTGCTGCGCTCAGCCTCTTGCACTATGAACTTATATGCTGCTTATCCAACCTGACTAAGATGCTTTGTTCGTGAAAACCTTTACAGGGCCAGGACGGTGTGGACTTGGAAATGAATATAAATGGGTCAAAGTCTACATTTGAGGACGACGAGTTTGAAGATGTGGTATGTTTTTCGTTTTACATGCTGCACTTTTGATTTTTGTATTTTTGTTAATCTGCATGCTAGATATCAACAGGGGAGTACCTAGTGATTCATGTTGGATCTAATGCATTCAAATTCCATTTGCTCGCTCTCTGTGACTTCTGTATTGGTCAAATCAAGATTTGATTGGTAATTGGTATGCTTCACTTTATATCCAAAAAATGGAGATTGAGATAGTAAAAGGGGAAAAGAATAATGACATAGTTGTTTCTTGTGCGCACTGGTGGCTGTGTCTATAACTTAATATGGGTTAGTCATACAGGTTCATAGTTCAGAATTAGGCTATTTGGATCTCTGTTGGAATTACATTGTGGCTATGGTTTCTTTCTCATGGAGAAAGCTCAATTCTCTGGATGCGAAGAATTCAAATTCTATCCCTGGCATTGGAGTTGCTTTTAAGGCTGTGACTGGATGTTGATATCAATTTATTGGAACTGGAATGGTCAAATGGATTACTCTATATGCCACTACCAAGAATCTGTTATTTAACACTAATGATATGTGCATCTGTGTCTCGAGATTTTCTTTTTGTGTGTGTGCCGCAGACCTATATATGCTTTGGATAACATAAAAAGAGAATTGCAGTCACTGAATAAGCTTGGATACTAAACCATAGGCAAGGACAACTAGTACCATGTGTGACATGCATGTCCTAGAATATCTCCTGTTCATTTACGAAGGAACTTCTGGACTAACGAAGTGGGGTACAGTCCATTAGGTTTAATTTGAACTATAGTTCTCACTGCAGCTGGGTTTCCTGCTAAGAAATAAGAAATTTCAAATGATGATCTTTATTTACTGCACGTTTTGATGCCACCTCAACTCATTTGATTCTCCAACTACATGTTTATACAAGGAAAAGCATGCTGCTTTGATATTTTTAGTTTAGAAGTTGTGGTCTCATTATTTAAAATTCACTGCAAGGGATGGACTTGACGAGCAATGTATATATATAGTATATGTGTGTAACACCATGGCTCTGCATTAACTCATCCAGAATACAGTCCTGTAAGATGGTGGTTCGTTTGACTAAAACACAGGTCACTTGAGAGAGATGTTAATTGCTTGTCATAATGTATCCTTTTATTTTATCAGTATTTTTTCTTTTTTTTGGAATGTTCTTTTTTTTGGAATGCTTTGTTATTTATGCATAGTAGATTGTGCTGTATTTGAGTTTGATGTGCTAGAAATACCTGTTGGGATTCAGAGTAATAGATGATGAGAAGTTGGGCAGTGCTTTAAATTAAGTTGTTGATGTAACTAATTAGGGTTTTATGACCAGGGGTTCAGTGAGGTTCAGATGTCAAAACTTAAGAAAAGCGAAGCTTTCACCAGAGAAAGAGAGAGAGAAATCGAGCAGGTGAGTTCTTTTTTTTCTTTCTCAGATGGTAATCAATCTCATGTGAAATGTATTTTCCTTTTGACAGCACATATTACTGAAAGCCTGTTTGCTATTGTCTGCTTGCTGTTTGAAGGTTGTTGAATCAGTCAATGAGCTTGCACAGATCATGAAGGATCTTTCAGTTCTCGTGATTGATCAGGTATATGAAATCCTGATTAATATTCAATGATTGGTGTTGATTACTAGTTGGGGCCAGACTCTTGATTTCTTCTTTGAACAGGGAACTATCATCGATCGAATAGACTACAACATACAGAGTGTTGCAGCTTCTGTTGAGGAGGGTTGTAAAGAATTGCAAAAGGTTTCATCCTCAAGCCTCCTTTACCCTCATTAGTAGGAGTGGTGTTCTCTCCGTAGATTTTTGTAGAACAGACACTTAGTAAAGATGAACTAAACTTTAATGATACATCACACATCCCAGGACTTGCTGCAAGATGATCAAAATGATAACATGAACATATGAAGCTTATGCAGTAGCATGATAGGTGTGTGGAAATGTATTCTTTTGTTATGTGTCCTCAGTGTAGCCATAAAAAAATGCATCATGAGAAGCATGTATTCAAATATCCGACTTGTGTTTTGGTCAATATTATCTCTAAACGTCCTGATTGGTTTTATAGATTCATGATAGTGACAAATACTTTTGCCGGCTATATAAGGCCATGTTCAGATTTCCAACTATTCACTATTCATTCCAACTTTTCACTATTCATTCCAACTTTTCACTATTCCTTCCTCACAAAACACGTTTCCCAGCGAATGCTACAGTGTTTTTTCCTACAATCTAAACACACCCAACTTGAACATATGAGTTATTAAAATAAGTAGCATCAATGTGCTTTATTTCCCGAACTGTAAAATATGGCACGTTTTCCAGGACCAGGTGCAGTAAATTTTAAGCCAACCCTTCAGTTCACTGCTTACCGCAGACACTGTCTCATGCCTTTATGATCTCTCTCTCTCTCTCTCTCTCTCTCTCTCTGCATTCATATATAATGTCAGCTGTATACATTATTTAGAGGTTTCATCTGCGCATCACTTGCAGAACCTAATGATCATAGCGTTTCAATAAAAAAAAGTAGATGGCAGCATCAGTATCTGAAGCTTGCAGTCTAATATCTCGGTCCTTCTGTTCTGCAGGCTGAGAGGACACAGAAGAAAGGGGGCATGGTGATGTGTGCCACCGTCCTTGTCATTCTGATCTTCATCATGATCGTCCTTCTGATTTTGAAGAAGATCATTTTCTGACATGCATAGCTCTCTCTTTTTAATGGTTCCAAACGAGCAACGTGCTCATCGACTCTTATTGGGAACACCGCAGTTCGTTTGAATAGCTCAACACGGCTTACTGATCTGAAGATGGTTCTTCTGCCCATATTCATAGTGGCTGGGCCAACAACTGTCTTCAGTCTTCGCCACAATCTTTTTTGCAGCGCTGCAGATGTAGAGATACTCATACGTGCCTCATTTTTTTGGCAGAAAACAAAAGTAGAGTTGTGTTGACACATTTAACATGACTGATTGTCTTGGAGCAACCAGGTTAGGTTTGTGTAAGCCTCTGTATAGAGTGAGTTGTATCATCCAGTTCTGGTAAATTGAAAAGTAGCTTCAGTTCCTGTTCACCGCTGTTTGACATCCCGCATGATTTCTGCTCTTCATTTTTCACCTGCCCTCCATTTTGAGCTAGCTAGCTTTGAAGTGGCATTTCATTGTACCAGAGGATCCTAACAATTCTGCATAATTTTTTTTTCCTTTTGATTCAATGCAATATCATCTTAATGTTCATTGACATTCTAACATGTACCTGGCTAACTATTTCTCAATGGTTTCTACGGCATGTAGCTGGAAATTGAAATTTCACTTTCAGGCTTTGGGCGCCCGGCGTTGTGATGCTGCTGTCGGTCCATCACAGGCTCATCTGCTAATATAATCTGATTAATGCTGCAATCAGACTACAAGTTTACCTGGTGATTATCGCTGGCTGAGCCACAAAGGGTTTATTTGGAGCTGAAGGTCAGTCAATCAGTTGCTCGGTCTCTCCAATGGCATTCCCTGGTTTTGACCAGCTGGTCCCGGAGCCAAAGCCATGGATGCGTATGCATGCAGTGCATCGAGGGATGATGTACCTGCTGGTGGTGATGTAAGATCCCGGGCACACCGGCATTGCAAGAGGTAATTCAATCCAGCCTCTTCTTGTCCTTTTGCCCCCATTTATAGTGCCTCTGCCTGCCTCACCTGTTGCTGCTACTTGGGCAGCACCTACGTATGTTTTCAGTTTTTTTTTTCCAATCTCCTCAATCCTAGGCACCACACCACCCCTATCTATGTTTTCTATTGCTTTTGTTCAGAGATAGGTTTTCTATTGCTTTTGTTCAGAGAGGGAGGGGGCAACCCTGCCTGCAGAACTGCCCATCGATCTTGAGAGAGTAGAAACTAGAGAGAGACTGAGGGAGAGAACAATTACTTCAAATATCTTGTAGTAGGCTGATACAAGTATACAACCACAGGTATTCATTCATTGTTTTGGGGTTTTGTAGGTTGGATGAGATATTGAAATGTGACAATGGCAGCGCTGGTAACAGTAACAGCGGCCAGCCATGGCCGTAGTACCGGATTCGGTATCCTTGAATGCTCTGCGTCCCGTGTCCGTCCGTCGCTCTCCTTCTCCAGCCCCCACGTTCATCACCATCCAAACATCCATTTCCATCAATCCATCCCAGGGTATGGCAGCTAGCTGGTGAACATTTGTTGAGAGCTGCTAGCTGCGTTTACGCGGCAGTAGTACCAAAGATTTACTGGGGTCAGTGAAATCTTGGGCGCTGTAGACAGTGAATCCCATCCATTCAAATGGGTACGGATGACAAGTAAAAGCGTGGATTTAGGTGGTGTAATGCTTACAGTATGTGTGTGTGCCTGAGATTCTGAGGTTGTTGTTGACGCAGCACGTTCGTACGTACGTACATGTTGGCCTTTATTGTACGTTTGTACAAAACAGTTGCTTTCTTTCAAAAAAAATACAAAACAGTTGCTGTACGAGTATCCTTTTCCTGTGCTACATACACTGTGCACGTACGTACAACCGGACCGTGTCGCCTGGTTCGCCTGTGCCGCATGATTGTGTCGCCGGATGGGTGGCGATGCCTTTTTGCTATGACTTGCTCACGATTTGGGAAGCACCAGGCGTTTGTGCTGTGATGCGCACACGCCCTGTGCCCGTGCAAAGTTCCCCCTCCCTCCCTGCTGACTTCAATGCTCCAAAAGCCTTTGCTTTTCTTTTTTGTTTTTTCTCACGCTCGTTTTTTTTAACATGTCGGAAATAGACACCCTGGCACTGGCATTGCTCTGAAACGACTCGACAATAGCACACACAGCAACACACGATCAAGTGAGCTGAGTCAAAAAAAAAATATAGAGAAGTGTTAAAAAATAAAAAAATAGAGAAGTGTTAAAAATTAAAAAATAGAGTGAAAAAACACAATGAAATAGGAGAAGTTAAAAAAAACGCACACATAAATACATAATGAAGTGAGCTGAGGAAAAAAGAAAAGAAAAAAATAGAGAAGTGGAAAAAAAGAGAGACTTGAAAGTGAAAGCCCGAGGGTGCCCCTGGTAAGGGCAGAACAGCAGGGGGGCAGTGCTACAAGACAGACGGGTAGCAGCGGACAAGCGGATACCATCGCAATCGCCAAGCAAAGCAAATCCAAAGCGGCGGCAGGCAAGCACCAGCGCAGCGAGGAGAGCAGCGACTCTCTACCACCTGCAGATCCCCCACCCCCACCGACTGCTCCTCCTCCATTGATGGCCGCCACCAAGAACCCTCCAACCCCCACCTGACCTCCCTCCCTCCCGTCCAGTCTCCTCCTCCGGCGCCTGTTCGTTCCCGGCGCGCTCTCTGCCTGTACCTTCTTGGTCGGACCACAGGAGGAAGGAAAGGGCGGGCGGCGGGTAGGGCCATTCGATGCTGGGCTCGGCGTCCTCTGCGGCGGGGGTAGGGATGGGGATGGGGGTTGCCGGAGGAGGGTACCCGCCGCCGCCGCCGCAGCGGGGGCCGCCGGTCTTCACCGCCGCGCAGTGGGCCGAGCTCGAGCAGCAGGCGCTCATTTACAAGTATCTTATGGCCGGCGTCCAAGTCCCGCCCGATCTCCTCCTCCCCGTCCGCCCCGGCGCCCACTCCGCCGCCGCCTTCTCCTTCGCCAGCCCCGCCGCCACCTCGCCGTTCTACCACCACCACCCGTCACGTGAGCTCCGCTAGCTTCTTCTCCTCTCTTCTTCTTATTAGCTTATATATAAGTATATGCTTGCCTCCTTCTATTGACTATCATATCAGGAATCTTGCTGAAATGGATATGGATGCGTGCTTGCTGGGAAAGGGGGCGAAAACAATATGGTTTCTTTTGGATTTTTCTTTTTGACATTTTTTTTTCTCCTAATGAGAGAATGCATAGATCTTTTAGCTGGCTTATTGGGATTGGTTTGGTAGTGCTTTGCTGATTTATCGATGCTTAAGCAGCTAAGCATATGCTAGCATCTGTATATTGATATGGATCTTTGGTGTTTTCTTCTCCGTTTGCTCAAGCAATGAGATTCTTTATTCAAACTTTTAAATAATAAAGTAAAGCATCTTTGCATCGGGTTGGTCAAATGTTTATTTGCTTTTGATCTAACTCAGTACATCTCCATTTCAATATTATTGAATGGATGGCGATGGTTGCGTGGATTGAATGTGCCCCATCTGTGCAGTGAGTTACTACGCCTACTACGGGAAGAAGCTGGACCCGGAGCCGTGGCGGTGCCGCCGCACCGACGGCAAGAAGTGGCGGTGCTCCAAGGAGGCGCACCCCGACTCCAAGTACTGCGAGCGCCACATGCACCGTGGCCGCAACCGTTCAAGAAAGCCTGTGGAATCCAAGACCGCCTCTCCTGCGCATCCGTCGCAGCCCCAGTTGTCCACCGTGACGACGACGACCCGCGAGCCCGTGCCCCTTGACAACCTCACATCTGGGGGTAAAACCCATGGCCTGTCTCTCGGCGGGGCTGGCTCATCCCAGCTTCACGTCGATGCTTCGAATGCTCACTATCGCTATGGCAGCAAGTACGGTTACACTCTGATATCCCCTTTCGGTTTTCATTGTCACTATCAAACTGCTTATAGGATTAGGTTTAACAGCATTGCTTGGTCTGGTTGCAAATAACACCTACCACATACCAGAAAACACTGGGTTTGCTTGCATGATTGGATGGAGGCTGAGTTTTTTTTCCTTTGTGAATGATATTATGGGGGCTGAGTTACTACTTACTACCATATTATTTGGGCTAGGCCAATTATTGATGATGCCATGCTTTCCCTGGGTTCTCTTTACACTTTTATTGCAAAAGTGGAATCACACCAACTAGTCTGTACTGTATTAACTTGAGGAGGAAGTAAATCTTCCAGTCGTTGACAGTTTTAGCCCTATATTATAAATGTAATAACCTTTTTTGTAGTTTTATTGTAAGGTCAACTGGCTTACCTGCTATGCCCTGAACCCTGGCTGGTTCTGCTATATTACAGATGCCTATAAATTTATATGTTCTGAAGAACCATGGCTGGCAGCTGCCATGTCCATGCCCTCTACAACCTAGGCCTGTCTTTCAGACAAATATCTTATTGGCCCCCTTTCTTCACATGTCTCTCTTTCAGGCCTGAGTATTGCTTTTTCATGTGTCCTAGTAAAGATTTAAGGATGTGGGGAGCAGTAATTGCATTCACTTCAGATTAGCTACTCATTATGCTTCTCTTGACCTTTTTTTCCCTTTTCTTAAACGAGATAGTACTAATTTCAAAACTAAAGATGTTGATATCACCGCGCACATATGTTTCATTTTATTCCAAGCAAATCCATATAAAGCTGGCCTTTTGTAGGTCCAATTATAATAACATAGTCCTAGCACTAGTACTGGTCTGACAATTCAGTCAGTTAACAATTATTTGTAGCAAGTTTTAGTTGTGATGTACCCATAACTGATTGATTATGCAGGTACCCTCTTGGAGCTAAAGCTGATGCTAGCGAGCTGAGCTTCTTCTCTGGAGCATCAGGAAACTCCAGGGGCTTCACTATTGATTCTCCAACAGATAACTCATGGCAATCCCTGCCGTCCAATGTGCCCCCATTTACACTGTCAAAGAGCAGAGACTCTGGCCTCCTGCCTGGTACCTACTCCTATTCCCAACTGGAAACACCACAGGAGCTTGGCCAGGTGACCATCGCCTCCCTGTCCCAAGAGCAGGAGCGCCACTCTTTCAGCAACGGAGCTGGTGGGTTGCTTGGAGGAAATGTGAAGCAGGAGAACCAGCCGCTGAGGCCCTTCTTCGACGAGTGGCCTGGGACACGGGATTCGTGGTCCGAGATGGACGAGGCAAGGTCCAACAGGACCTCCTTCTCCACGACCCAGCTCTCAATCTCCATCCCGATGCCCAGATGTGAGTTTCATATGGGTCTGATGTTACCTTTAGCATCAGAGAAACCTTTCTTTTCCACTCCGAATCATGTTCGGCATGTACTTACCATTGTGTTGCTCCACCACATTTTTGCAGGCGATTGAGAAGTTGGGGCGGCCACTGGATGGGATTGCGCGGCGTGCATCAGCATGTATTCGCTGTTAGCGAGACGTTCCTCGGAGATCAACCAGCCACGGCATGCCTACGCTTGCCCCCCCAGATATTTGTTTCACTGTACCGCACTAAGAACTCTTTGTAAAAGAGCAGGATCCCAACGGAGGAGGCACAGGAACTCCACCCTGTTTTAAGGCTCATGCTTTGTATTGTACCCAAGACCTGGAACCGTCAGTTGTCGTTGCAGTAGAATGATTCGCAAGTGTTGTGTGCTTTCTTTCTTTGTGAGCGCAATCTGATGGGGAATCTGGTTCTCTGTAGCATCCGGTGCCCCTCCAGTAGTCATGCTAGATTGCTAGCGGATTTTGTTCTGGTAAATGGATGCAAATCTGATGCTGGGCTCGTATTCGCCCCTCGTTTTTTTTCATCGTACGAACTCAACACGGATGTGACTGACGTTCAGATGCCTTCATTATCTCCTCTTTTTTTAAGGACAAAAGGTGAAAAGAAAAGAAAATACTAGGCGAGACGAAGGGTGCACGTGAGCGAGCCAGACTTCTGGGTGTCTCGTGCGGCAGCTGAAATGGCTCCGAAGTTCGCAGCAGCTTTTGAGCTCCAGCCCTAATGGGTGTGCTCCAGCCCTAATGGGTGTGTTTAGTTAGGAGGGGAGGAAAAGAATTTTTTCTGGGAAACGTGTTCTGTGAGAGGGATGAATAGGAAAGTTAAAATAAGTTAAAAGGGAAACTTTTTTAGGAAGCATATTTTCTGAGAGATGAATAGTAGAATCTAAAAGAACTTCTGAAACTAACACGGATTGACACTGCACGAGGACCGGGGGCGGCAAAAGAATTTCTTGCAACGGCACGGGCATGGTTAGGTCGCCCCTCGCCGAAAAAGCCTGCAGCTGCCGGTGCTGGCGAGTCATGGCAGGTGTCGCCTCCATCTTCAGAGAAAAGAGAGTCAAACGCCGACCATAATGCCCAGAGGCCGCAGCTGCATTGGTACTCCCAACCACGTCACGTCGCGCAAACAAAGCTTGCAGGGCAGCGGCGGCCATGCCTCTGCCTCCTCACCATCGCATCGCATGCCTGCATGTTGCTCAGGAACCGATGCGTTGCTTGCCACCAATCAATATGCCATCATTTCTTCTCTGATCTTTTTTCTTATGAGAAATAGCAAGATAGCATCATACGGGAGCAGAAACCAGAGAAACATGTCATGCACGACCAGAACTTAACAATGCAAATACCAACAACTGTATTAGCAGCATGTCACAATCCACACAAGACCCACTGAACAAGCATACCAACAGGCAACATAATGTAGAAACAACTGAGGGCAAGCGTCACAAGTCGCGGCATCACATATGGCGCAAAGCATAGTAAACACAAGTCCCATGGAGACGTGTCCAGCCGTGCTCACAGGCCACAACCCTAGAACCTAGGGTTTGTGTAATGCACAAACCGGAACGCCACTTATTCTCATCACGAACGAGTATGGTGACAAACACTGCTGGGCAACATCATCCGTCGCAGCAAAGGAGCTTGGTGGATTATTGTGAGGAGTGGCGGGGAAGTGTAGTGGCGACACATTGGGGCGAAGGCGGGGCGTCGAATCCATTTCTTGGGAGATTCAGCTTACGAGCTTCCTCGGAAGGAGAGCCCTATCACCTGGCATCTCGTAGGGGCGCCGGAAGGGGTCGGCCGGGCCGTGCCACGCCCTGGTTCCCACCGGCAAGGGACGCTTGATGGCGTTCCCATGGGGTCTAGCCTTCAGGTCTGTGAACCTCTCGGAACCGAAACCTGATACCCTGTTAGGGCCCATTGACAGCTGAGAAAGCTTCTCAGCAAGGTCAGGTGCATGGGGGCTCTGATCCTTGGCAAGGTAAGCTCCTGCATATAGATCAAATAGTGCAATGTTGAGTAACTCGAAAAAAATTGTTTCATACGTATACAACCACAGAAAGTTCAGAAACACTGCTCACCATTGCTCCTTACTGCTGGTTTGATCCAAGACTGATTCATCGCATTCGCCTTTGTCACTTTATGGTTAATCTCCGGGGGCTGCGGAAGATAATAGTTAACCATCCAGTTCACTGAAAATGGAGCGACCATCTATATGAACAGCAAGGAGTTTATATTCACCTGATGTTCCAACCCCAATTTCCTTTGCACGCCAGCTGCAACATTGACAAGGCAGAAGAATATGAATTCCAGAAGCAAAGGCACAAATCCTTCATAAGGAAAACTGAGTATGCCATGCCAACCCAAATGCGTTACCTGCTCTTACTGGAGCATTATTGCTCAGGTATGAGTAATTAACTGTTGGCCTCCCATTGGGTATAGTTCCCATGGAGTACCTCCTAGCATTCTTCTGATCTACAGCTCCTTTAGCCCCAACTACATACAGAAGTACATATGCATTATATGAACTTGTCCAACAATGACATGCTATGAAAAAGACATGAATACACAGTTCTCAAGGATACTGAAATACCTGATGGTGGAGTTGATGCATATCCAGTTGATTTGAAGCGAAGCGAAGGAGGGACATAGAAGCATGGCTGCAGCACATAATGATGGTAAAGTCAGAAGCAAATTAATACATCATCATGTAGTATGGAAATCTGCCAGATATATAACCTGGAAGAAGGGATGCTGCAAAACCTCCACTGCTGCTGGCCTTTTACGAGGATCCCATGAGCAAAGCCACTGCAGGAGATAATTTGTTACACTTTCACAACAACAAAGAAGGTAGGGTAGGTACAGATTAAGCAGAGAAAGGTAGAGAAGACTGAATGTTGACATTTACCGAAATAAGGCTGATTGCATCCTCACTGGCCAAGGGAATCACTTCTGAAAGATGTATGCTTTCACACTGTACAAGCATGGCATCACACATTTAAGTAACACATTAACAATCACTACTATCTTACCCCAAAAAGGGAAGGAGGGAGAGAGAAATTCATCTGTATACCTGAGGGAACTGAAAACCTATAGATGCTGCAAGCTGCAGACCTTCAGGCCAAGTACGCTGATTTGGAGTGCCAATAATGCTACAGATTTTGTAAAGTTCATCTGCTTCACTGAACAAGATAAAACATGGAGTTGTAAACAACCTTTCTGTGAAGTATAATAGTAGCTTTTGAAGAACATAATCAGTTGCTCTTTAGAATGGGACTTATTCAAGATCGCCTTTCTGTAAAGCGGCTACATTACTACTGATAAAAGCTATGCTTACAGGCCTTTACAAAATGTACATCGTTATATTCTGTTATCTTTTATTGAAATGGCTAACACTAACTCTTCCGCCTATGCGGCATACTTTTCCTATTAAGCATTTAATTTCAATTGATTGGCACAGATAAGTACCTTGAACCAGGAAAAAGAGGTCGAAGCGAGAAAAGCTCCGCAATAATGGCACCCATTGCCCACATGTCTGAAAATGAGGTGAAGAATAAACATATTAATAAAATGCTACCTATCTACTTTCTTAATTTTGTGGTGAAGGTGAAGGAATATTATTCTTATATTCTCCACTTACCAACTGCTGCATTATAAACAGTAGCCTGAAGAAGAACTTCAGGGGCACGATACCTGGTTAATAGTGAACATTAGCACGTCCATTCTATTATTTAGTGTACTATAAGCAAATTAAGACTTGAAACATAGCCTACCAACGAGTGGACACATATTCTGTATACGGTGGTTCAGAAGAAATCTCACGAGCAAGCCCAAAATCCGCTATCTTGATGAGCTCCTTTGTAACCAGCAAATTTTCTGAAATTTCATAATTTACTAGATCAATGATGAAGGTTGATGTTCGATAACACTTGAACACATTCCAGATGGAACACATTACATGTATATTAAATAAGGATCGGTACCATAACATCTTAGCAAGCTAACTACAAAGCTGGAATTGTGACAAGGTTTCTTGAACTTAACAGACACATGCTTACTGAAAAGATGCAGCTCATTGAACATTGATCACAAGACCATTGAGCTAATATAGGGCTTTATTTCCTTTTGTAACTACAACATTTTTAATTTAAGCTTGAATTCAGACAAGGTTTCTTGAACTTATTGGACTCATGCACACTGAAAAGATTGCAGCTCATATAGAAAATTGATAAGACAACTGAGATCATAAGTGATAACTTTATTTTGCAACAAATAGGACACAAAGCCAACCCGTTGTAACATTAAATGTAAACAAAAGCCAGTACAAAATGTCAATCACAATACCAGGCTTAAGGTCACGGTGAAAATATCCACGTTGGTGCATGTGACTCAGAGCTTGAAATATTTGAAAGCACCAACTTCGGACTTCAGTCTCTGAGAAGGGCTTCCCTCTGTTCTTCATCAGCTGATAGAGATTACATTCCTAACATCACCACAAAGAACAAAAAAAAATACAAAACTTCAGTCACCTTACAGATTACAACCACAGGAACAACACATGAGCAAGTGTTATGAACTGTCCATACCATGTACTCAAAAACAAAGAACAGCATATCGTTCTCTCTTATGACTTCTTTGAGCTTCACGATATTTGGATGGTTCATCCTTCGCAGGGACTGATAAAAAAAAGTAACTCAACACAATGCCACAGAACACATGATAAATAGTAGACATGTTATTAAGAGATATAATAATCACCTTCACTTCACGGAGGTTTATGCACTCTTCCCAAGAATAATATTTCTTCTTCATTTTCTTGATCGCAACCTATGAATCCAGGTATGTTAAAGAGGCCAGGTGAAAAACAGGGAACGAGAAGACAAACTGTGTAGCTACCTAGAAAAGTTTAGGTATAACAAAAGCAAAAGAAAAAAAAAATGAAAGTGAAATAGCATACCACTTCGCCACTTTCTTTACTGATTGCACGCCAAACACTCCCAAATGTTCCATCACCAACTTCCTTGATAATAGTATACCTCTCCATTTTATTAGCCGGTGGTGCACAAAACTGCCCTTATTTCAGAACAGTTGTATAGTCACAAACAAGACTCATATATGTATGACGGTAGTGTCTTTGGATGTTAGAACACCAAAGTCACTGGAGACTCTTCTCAAAGCTCTGTAAGCAATACCCATGCTTTGTGACAACAAAATCTTGAACACCTCTTCTCTGAAATAAGTACATAATGGATCAGGTATTGGAAAAGTAAAAGAATTAAATTAATCCAAGTTTGCAGCATAGATGAATTATAGCGAACCATGTCTACATTAGGACAGTGTACACTTACCAAGGTTATGCCATCCCAAGCGAAGCCTGATGAAGCGTAACCAACAGACACCAAACTTTGAACTGCTCGAACTGAAAAATTACGGTGACAGGGTAGAAGAAAGCTAGCAGAAACAAAGAAAACCAGAACCTGTCAAGGACAGAAAGATGTGTGAGGGCAGGGAAATGCATCGTATATAATAATGCTAGTAGCTTCTACAATGAAAGGATACCTAGAGCTTATCCGTGACGAGAAAGCTCAAGTGTTAGATTCAAGTGTCCAAAGATGTATTGATGGTAACTTTTGCTGGCTGACCAGTGCCAAGACAAAGATTACCGAGATGTTGCCAGAGAAACAGATCCACCATGCTCAAATAAGTGTGCTACAGCTGCACTGTAATGACTTGGCGACTCTAGTGTCTAACAGCATGGGACCAGGCAAGGCAGTAGCTAAAAGCAGTGTGATCCTCAGGTGCAGTTGACAAAGGAGATGACAAGGAAGTCTCCGTAAAGGCAAAACCTCCAGCCAAGAACTTCCTCGAGCAGCGAGATGTGGGATACAGAGGAACTTGCTGCGTAAGGGGTGTACTCCATATCCTTCCTGAAAATGCTATAACTCCAGCAGAGCGAGGTGATGAAGCCTGCGTTAGCAGAGAAAGTGGTAATTAAGCAACAAGTTATGGGCTATGAACATGTGAAAAGGAAGTAACACAGCACAACTAAGTAGATAACACAAGCACATAGGACTAGGAGCATCACGATAAAAACAAACAGAGAACAATCTACACAATTTGGGCATACAACAATGCTGATACACCAATTTAATTGTTGCTTTCGATTTCTCGCATGCTGAACATCTTCGCATGCACGAGTGTCGATTAGCATAGATTTCTGATACAACAAAAGCACAGGAGCTGGCTGGCATGCCCCCAAAATCTACGAGTAAGCAATCACAACTATACGCATGCCACAAAATAATCCAATTAGGCGTCATCGCACCAGCAATGAGCAATCCACACAATTTTAGCATAGCTCGGTGGGGTCATTCAAGGATGCGTAATTGAGCACGACAATGCCCCAGAATGGGGACGAAACCCTAAACAAAGCAAAGGGCCGGAAGCTTAGCTAATCAGGGTCGAATTTTCATCACGAATCAAACACTCACATGCCTCCCAGCTACAGAAATTCTCCCACCCCCATCAACCTCCCACGAAATTCGAACCAAAACAGACCCCCTTGAGCTAACAAATCTCGCACGGATCCGATCAGACGAAACCCGCTCCCGACCCCTCCCTGCCCAGATCCCACGACGCTCCGCGCCGTGCCGATCGGCCAACCGCCCCGATCGGAATTCCCACCCACCCGCCTGCAGAGCACCCCCAATCGACGCTCACCCCTCACCAATCAATTCAATTCGACCGAGCCAAGCTCGAATTGGACGCACCTGGGAGCCTCTCGGCATAACCGCGCGCCGCCGCCGCCGCCGAAGGGTCCAGGGGACTTGGCCGCCGCCGTCTCCAGCGCTGACGGGGTGGGGGGAGGAGCCGGGTGGGGTGGGTCAACACCGCCGGCGAGGAGGAGAGAAGGAGGGGTGGAGGTGGACGGATGCGGGTCGGAAAGAGGTGGGCTGCTTCGGGGATTTTTTTCTGCCGACCTCGCCTCCTTTAATTTATCTGCCCCCTCCGTCCGACGTGGCGCGTGGGGGATTTTTTACGTGTCAGTCCTTTTACGACTCACGTATCGCGAAACCACCCTCGCCGCGGTTTCGCGGCGACCAGCCGACCACCTCCCCTCGTGTTCAACGCTCGTTTTATTTTATTTTTTTTTGCGAGTGTTTGAACGCGAGATTTTTTTTTTAATATATGCTGGTTTTTTTCTTGGTTGTTCGGGCCTTTTTTTGTGTTCCAGTTCGTGTTACTCCTTCGCTCTCTCTGACTATCTGTCTAGCTTGATCCAATATTCGTGTTTCCTTTCTTTAAAATAGAGTTTGCTGCACTTCTTCTCTGTTTCGTACACGTAGCTCTCCGATGTGACTAGGACTAGGAAAGCTCTTTAAACCCACTTTGGATTTATATAACATAAAAAGGACTGATCTTCACATAATACTTGTTATGACAGTGACTCCAACAATGCCAAATGAGGTAGTTATTACAAGGTGCCAGCGTCGATAATTCACCATTTGATCATAAGTTCGCCAAATAATGCAAGGCGCCGTATTATCATCGGTTATTTATAGCAATCAACGCAGCGTGAAGCTTAAAATGACTAGAATCGTGCCACATATACGAATTACTGTATGTATATGTGATTTATTTCTCTCCATTTGTTCCATCGGTCTATGTTCTGAATTGAGAGTACTGACCTTGGGAGTAATTAATGGATGGTTTAGCTACAATTCAGAAACGTTAATTAACACCGCATGTGGTGGTCGGCCTTGGCTGGCATTTCTTAAATAATGTGATTAGATCATTCCCTTTGTTGATGCCAAGATTATCACAAAGCTTAAACATACCTACAATGATCCAAGTTAATTAATGCAACCAAACTCTCCAACAAGGAATGCTATTTTGTTTTTAGATTGACCATAATCAAGGGATCGCATTGTGATATCGTCATCCTGAACAAAACTTTTGCATCAATGTCGAACAATTTCCAAATAAAAAATAACATAAGCTAGTTTCATCTAGACGAAACCTCTTCCAGATCCCTCGTTTGCAAATCCAATGGCAAGCCTGCTTACGTGGACGCACCTTCCAGGAGGCTAGTCGATGAATGCGAGGTGATCAAGGAATGCGGATGGCAGCATTATATAATGGTGGTTCAGACACGACATTTTATCTAGGTGGCATGATTAGCTTGATATGCTTTACAGTCAGCAATTTGTCATCTTGTCTGTATTTTCCCACAATTTGTTTTCCTGGCCACCTCCCCTTCGTTCTGCCGACGCTGCACGTAGCATTTCTAATTTCTAAAGGGCAAATGTTCTCGTTTAATTCAATTCATCGCAGTGAGTAAACCTATGGTGGTAATAGCGACTGGTGAGTGCCTGGAAGGATGGCAGAAAATACTCTACTCTACTCTACCCATAAGCATAGCTACATAGGTCAGGGTTTTCTTCAACATTTTAGACTTGTAAAAAAAACCTTTTTTTTTACACGACTGAGGCCCTGTTCGCTGGAACCAACCACGGCTGGGTTGGCACCGGCTGATTCTGGCAGGCCGATGGGAGGCTGACTGGTGGGCCAAAAACGCCCCAGCCACTCTCCAGCCAGCCATTAACAAGCATCCGAACAGAGGGTGAAAGAAACCCCAGATCCCGTGGAATGTGTCTCATACGGTAGCTTTATCTGAACCTGGAATGAGTGGAATGTGTCTAAGAGCAAGGCTAATGATTTAGCCAGTTGCTGGTTCTATGAATTCTTATAGCCCACCTTTCAGCCTACCCATATAGTGGTTAAGCCTTTTCAATAGATACAGGGCCCATCCGTCACTCTCACATATTTCCTTGGCTAGAATGCATGGGTGGACAAGCTTACAACCCACTTCTCCTCTCTTACCTCTTCTCTCATCCAACTCAGTATTTAGCCTTCTTCCAGTCTATATTTTATACTTGCTCTAATACGGTAGCTTTATCCGGACAGATGAAAGGTCAGCAAGATAACACTAAGACTGGTCCTACACTTCTACTTGTCATATGAAAACACAACAGTGAAGTCCTCGATGCATGTTCAACCCTACCCAAAAGATGGAAAGGTCTCCCAAAAGCATAGTACATGACAATTCGACGAGGACCGAACAATCCATCTTGGCAGGATCATAGGGTCTCTCAGACATGCATTTTCCATCGTGCCTCCAAACATCTAGACGCACAACAGATGTATACACGATATATCAGTTCAAAAGAAACATTACATTCTTCCAGTTTAATAACTAGCAATCCTAGTGTCCTGAGCCTTAACTTTGACATGTTATTGCATTTCTTGCTGGACATGAAGAAAGCAAACATGCTCTCAAAACCCAAACAGGATGGTTTCAGTCACAAAACAGTGTGATGATGCCAGACAGGCACATACATGCCTCATTCAGGGCCAGAGAACTAGAGAAGGTTGCCCCTTGTCAATGGAAATAACCAAGGACCTGGCCACCCACGTTCTGCCTGATTGCTTCCTCATGATCCAAGACACCATTCGGAGTAGTAACCACAACATAGCCCCACTGCAGCAAACCACACCAAATAAACAGGAAAGGGTGTTAGTGCTACCACACTTAAATACAAATGAAAAGCGTGCTACACATCTGAACCAACTGAAAGGACAACCACAAAACGGATGGCATTGGTACAAGCGAGGAGAATCAGAATGGAGTACCCCAAAAAGAACACACATGGCCTGATACATTTGTCATCAGTGTATGCTCATTAGTACTTTTTGGAGGAAGTAGAAACTGAAACCTAGAATGCACAGTAGTACTTTTGGAGGAAGTTAATACAATGAGCTTATGGAACTAGCAGGAGGACATGTAAATGGACATAGATATGATGAGAAGATAAAATACCTGCCGCGTTGGGAGCATCCGAACTCTGTATTGTTCTATTTCCTTAGCTCTGATGTCTTGCCTGTAAGTAAGAGCTTTGCAATCTTTGATGCGTCCATGAAGCTCCACATTAATTTTCCCAACCCTATGCGGATCAATGACCTCAAAGTTTTTGATATACCCTATGAAGCAACAGACAAACCATGAGAACATATTTTAAAAACAACAAAGAGAACTACAGTCAAGGAATCCTGCCAAGACGCAAAATCTTAGAAAATCATTTTGCAATCCGTGTGCACAAGTGATTAATAAGGGGGAAAACACGCTTCTATTACATGTCACTTTGTGTTCAATTGATCTCGGTTATCCATAAGAAATAAAAAGCTGAAGAGTGCCAGGAGTTGAAAACTCTTAACTAGTGGAAACTTCTGAAGCCAACAAGCATCCAGGAGAAAAGCGGGTGGATGCATGCCACCACAGTAGTATATGGCTATCAAGTCCTTCAAGGTTTAATTAACAAACACGGATGAAATGAATACAAAACACTTGTTTGAAGGTCAAAAGAGAGCTTGGTGCAAGATAACAGGTAATAGACTTGTTAAAATCTGGTGAATTTGAATGCATGCTCTTCCCTTCATCGCCCTAAATGACATTTGCCAACCCATAAAGTAGAGGGCCATTAATTTGGAGCCGTGATATCGGTGTCACGGCATTTCAGAAATGTACTATCTCTAGTGAGTCGATATTCACATGGTACTGAAGAACCCAATTTCCATATCAGACATTCGTCTTGTCAGTCCAACCCCTCTGGCAGCACGACACTCGCAAATTGCTCAACAGACGCACTCATTCTAGAAGTGGGGGATGTTTACTTGGGCAACGGCTTGAATCAGCATAGACGCACTAGTTTTGGCACCAGTGATGACTGATGAAACCCTGGCGTCCTAATTGGCAGAACCTACCGGACGACGTGATGAGGCGGCGCCGAAGGGCGAGACGAGGTCGCTTGCTCACTACTACTAGAAAGGAAGAAGAAGGTAACTAGTATAGCAGCAAGGAGCGGAACACACTCTCTCGTTCCATACCTCGGTGCTTCATGATGTTGAGGAAGGAGACGATGACGCCGGAGATGGGCTGGAGCTGCGCCGTGGCCTTCCCCCGCCGCTCCGCGTTGACCATCGTGCGCAGCGCGTCGTTCAGGATCCGCCGCCCCATCGCTGTCCCGTGCCCACTGCCGGTGGATCTGGTCGCCTCTCCGTCCGCCGCCGCCGCCGCCGCGCTTCCGCTCCCTCTCTCCTCTCCACTCCCCCCCCCCCCCCCTAGCAGCCGAGAAGGGCACCCAGCAAGTCGTGGTGGGCCAAGGTAGCTAGCGCTCTGTTTCGGCCCAACAAATGTTAACCTTGTTGGGCCCCGGAGGATGCTGTGAGGGCTCGGCCCAGTTGCAGCCTGCAGCCTAGCGAAAGGAGGGCGGCTCCCGCTCCCGCCGCCATTTCCATTCGCGGCGGCTTCCCGCGCACGAACACGATTTCCACCCCATCCTTTTACCGCCAATTTGTTGGCGCCAAACTCGCCTCGCCTTTCCCGCCACACGCACCCGGACCTATAAACTTCCCCCAAATTCCTCTCCATTCCCCACACCACCACAGGCTTGCAGAGATCTAGCGAGAGAGGAGGGAAACCGATCTATAGAGAGGGAGAGGAAGAGAGGGGTAGAGATCAGATCACCATGGTGGTTGCGCTGGGACCCGGCCGGTTCTACGGCAGCAGCCTCCCGCGGCCGCGCATCTTCCCCGGCGACCGCGTCGACCCGCCGGTGCCCGTCACCGACCCGCTCCTCGCCTGGGCGCAGGAGGCGCACTGGTCCATGGGTGGCCTCGGCGTCAAGCGCCTCCGCCTCCAGGGCCGCATCGAGGGCTCCATCGACAAGCTCCGCCGCCGCGCACGCCGCGACGCCAGGTCCAAGTCCAAGGCCCGCGCCGCCGGCCACAAGCCCGCGTCGCTCGCCGCGCTCGGATCCGACGACGACGCGGACTCCGACGAGGAGGAGGTGGCGGCGCAGGAGCGGATCATGAAGGCCCAGCTCGTCGACGACGATGTGGACTCCGACGGATCCGACTCCGACCAGTCGGATGAGGAGGAGGAGGCGGACGACGAGCCCCTCGCGACCATCGCCACGGCTGCCAAGAAGAAGCGCGCCAGGAAGCTCAGCGACGAGTTCGACCGCATCGCCGCGCAGCAGCAGCAGCAGCAGGAGAAGGAGAAGGCGGTGGCCGAGGCACCGTCGAGGACCTCGCCGAGGAGGCAGGCTTCCGTACCGGCGTCAAAGGCGCCAGCGCCGAAGAGGAAGGCTTCTGCACCGGCTGCTGGTGCGCCGGCGAGGGCATCGCCAAGGAGGAAGACTGCCGCGCCGGCGGCTGGGGCAAGGAGGACGTCGCCGAGGAACAAGCACTGAGAGGTGGCTGCTGTATGTTCTACTCTGGTTCCTGATCTGTCTCGCCGATCGTGTAGGGTGGTACTCAATGGGAGTCTTAGAAGTGCAATGTGTGATTGTGTGGCTTGGCTAATGTTGGATGCTGAAAAACTATTCCTTATTCTAGAGAGTGGATGTTGGAATGATGATGAAATGTAATGAATTATGATTATCTCTGGATTTGGAATGATGATGAAATGGAATGAGTTACGATTGTCTCTGGTTTTAACCCTGAAATAATATAACTGCTATCTTGATTTCGGAACATACTGCAGTTTTTTTTTTGGCATTGCTTAATGTTGTATCTTAGTTTTCATTTTTCGTTTCATTATGCCTATCACATCCTTGAGAAATACGGAAATCATTTTCCATCTTTTGATTTGTTGAAATGTGGTGCTTTTTGTTTCTGAAATAGTGTATGAACAAAGTCGCATTTTTTTTGGTTTCGTTTGGTGCTGTATTCTGTATCAAATATCATCAAATGAAACCATCACATGCTCTGTAAAATATAGGTAAAATTCGGTTCCGAATCATTTGAACACTTGGAAGACATCATGGGCACACTTGTGTCTGAAATAACGTTGGAAGACATCATATAAGCATACTTCTGTCTGAAATAACGTTGAAATGATGTACGCTCTGATGTCGAAGCAAGTTATCAGTTCTTTTGTTCATTTCGATTCTGTAATTAGTTTAATGTACATCCCATAGGAGGTAAATGTAATCACTGACCCCCTTTGGTTGTTGGTACTGGTATATGCTAAACTTGAGATAACAACATGGAAAGAATGGTACATTCAGGGCAGTACTGCAATTCTTTCTGCCCTTCTGGATTGTATCTAGGACCTTTTGAAGCCTAATTCTACTAGTACATTGAATTGGGTCAAAAACCGATGGAGTGATCATGTGTTGGAGTCAGACAATTCTTTCGATCTCTTCCAGCAGCCTCTCCTTCTCTTCGGTCAACTCCTCGTTTTGCTTCTGAAGCTCCTCAATCTGTTTGGTCTGTTCTGAATCTTTCCTGTAATTGGTTAAAATATTAGGGTAAACGGCTTTAGAAAAATGGTTTGTGATTACTGGACAATAATTTGCCCTAGAAACACGTGTCTTTGAAGCACAGTGTACTCACCTATTCATGAAAGACAGGTTGAGCTTTAGTGATCGGACCTCCTTCTCTAGGTTTTCACAGCGCTTAAGCACTGCTTGCATGTCAGACGGTATTACTGGTGTGGAACTTCTTTCCTTTGCTTCTGCCATTCTGAACCATAAAAATGTAATCCAACATCAGAAACTGTATGGCAATTATAACTTATTGTTCAAGAACCATTTTTAAGAGGGAGAGCCATCCATCACATACTTGCGTGAGCGCTCAACCCTGCGCTTCTTCGTAGGATCTCCGTTATCTGCTGCATAAGTTAATTAATTAGGCCGTTTGGTGGTTAAGAAGACAGATAACAACTCGAAGGATATGCTATTCTTTCTCCTTAGGTGAGTGTGCTCATTTGGTGCAAGCACATCATAATTTCATATATTTCATGTTTCCCCAATATATGAACACTGGTTAGTGATTATTTTGAGATGTCACCATGTCCACATATATTTAATGCCTATATAAAAGAGCTATCTGCTGGATATACCTGCTTGTTCTGATGTAACGGATCCCATTCGAGTTAACGCCGCCTTCTGTCAATGGGTGAAATGTTCATGTTCTAGTGTTTTAGCAGATGAATATTTTGATGCTCTATGAGTAATAATCAGAGCTTACCTTCCTGTCATCTTTCACATTATCCTTTAGTACCCTCTCCCTGTATTCTGTTCATTTGAACAAAAAAGGAAACTATGTTACTCTCCTGGCATAATAAAAATGACCTCATTAAGTGACTAATAGGTGTTGGCATGAGACCAAGTAATGTTTTGCAGTATACCTTTGCCTTTTGATCTGCAGTCAGTTGTTCCATTTGAAGCATTTTTTCTAGTGCTCTCACAAACAGACATTGCATGCCCCATTGAAGGTAGCTCATCACACACTTCAAATCCAGCTGAATGAGCAGTCATAGCAGTAGATGATCCACTGTGCGAAGGCTCTCGAGATGGTGCACCAAACCAGACCTGGTTTGCAGGAGCAATGAAGTTACCATGATTTGGCTCCATGGGCCTCTCAACTCTGGAAAGCATTGGGGAATCCTGAACTTGGGATGTTGACACTAGGGGAAAGATATCTGTTCCTCCAAGAATGTTTTGTTGAAATTGCTGAGTGTCATAGAATCCAAAAGAATTTCCTGCTGAGGCGTCGTTGTTAGCATGGCTTCCAAGCTTCTTGCGCTCAAGCGTGTCCTTGAGCATACTGACAACTGAGGTAACTGTATCTTGTGCCATCACGTGGGGATTATCCAGTGGGGATGTTGATGAACTTGAAGGAGATACAAATTTTGGAGTCTGAACAGGTGTGTTGCTCATCGGAGTATTGTTTGTTGTGTTTGTAAAATCTTGTTTAAATTGGTTAGTTGGCTCAATAGATCCTGTAATTATTGGTGCTACATGAGTTTGCATTGCAGCATATCTCCTCCTGCAGAAATAACAAAATTTTGGAGAAATCTGAGGCAAGAACCATATATTTCATCTGGGAAGTTAGTTACACAGAGAATCTGAAACCCTGCCTTAATTCTGAAGAACGGCTTCTAGTCATTGGTTGAGTGCTGTGGAACCAGGCCTACACATGAATAAATAAGGAAAATGAGAGAGAAAAAAACACCTTTCACTCGCTTTGATAAACTTGTCTAAGCAGTGGTAACTGGATAGTGTTTTTTATTTTCACTCGGACAGAACTGGATAGTGAAATTGGCTAACCTTTGCCAGAAGTATGTCACTAGCCTGCATTCCCTTTTCAGCAGCATTCCTATTGCATGGCAAATGGCAATATTAATATTACTTTGACTACATAAATCTTACACTAGAAGAAGAAGACGCTGGTGCGTAAATCACAGTACTTGAGTGATTGCTGGTTATGGTTATTTGGATATTCAACAGGAGGAATTGCTGAGTTGTGTGGAACCAAGTTGTCAGTGAGAAAATTTTGTTGAGCAATGTCATGCTGTTGATTCGGAAGGCCTGCAGCTTCTGATGACAACCTGCATGGTTTTGCACAACACCTTGTGAGTTAACAATTGCAATTAACCATAAAATATCTAGTACTTACGATAATAGCTCAAGTTTATGTAAAAATTCTGAGTTAACTTCATTTATAGCTTCGTAAAAGTCGTCGCCAATTCCTTGAAAAAAACTTCTCATGACCATTTAAATACTCAATAAACTAATGGTGCAGTGCAGAAAAAAATTCCTGGAAGAACATATGATTACAATAGGAGTTGCAATCTCTCGATTTCCGACATTTAGTTGGGTAATATGATCTATTTAGTATCTTGAAGCATATGAAGTTCAGATAGGCTTTTCTGAGATAGTTCTGTTCAATCATTGATCATTATTTTACCATCCAAGTACAAAATCTCATCCATCAGTGCAAATTTACAATATCTAGCCGGTTGAAATAATTATGCATAATTAACCAGTATCTTACCTAGATGGCTGTCGAGGGCGATTGCTAACTGAACCAAATCCAGGGATCTGCAAGTAAGCAGCCAATAAATTTAGATGATGATTTAGAGTGAGCGATTAGCCAGCTTAGTAAGCTGTACTTCAGTATTCATGTTCATATAGTGAATATATCTGTTATCTACTTTCTGAAATGATAGAAGAAGTGAGTGATGCTTTTATCAGCGAAAAGGGGCCCTATAGTCTGAAACATGAACTATTTCACCTTTGATGCACACAGAGAAAAGAATCGCAGGTATGTTTCAGAACTCTTGCCTCTGCGTTCATAAGCCAGCTGCTGAACAACTCTTCGCTATCTTCTCTGAAACTTTGAGACATGTTCCTGAACCCCAACATCTCCATACTTGGCGCTGTCGCCACACCCATAGAGTTCTCCATCATCGCCTTGAGGAAGATCTCCTCGCTGGTGTTCCTGAACAAGTCAGACAGACCCCTGCCCTCCATCTCCATGAACTCCTCTCAGCTCAACCTTCCCTCTCCTGATAAAACACTTGACCAGATTGATAATAGGAGTCGTGAAAAGCTGTCTTTAGTAGTACTGCAGTAGTAGGATCACTAAGGGCGACCACTTGAAATTCAAGCAACAGAAGTAATGAAACAAATGAGATAATATAAAATAGAATCCCACCTAAAACACTCATAAAACTAATAGAATGGATCTTGGCAGAAGAGTTCAAGCACAGAAGACATGGGCTAGTTGAGTGTTACACTAGCGGGGACTAAACAAAGCTGGTGGCAGGTATCTTCCTCTTCAGTGGTGGCAAAGATTCCATTCTCCTAATTTTGTCTCATCAGTGGAAAAATTGGCCTATGAAGAATTTGGCCGCTTTTGCACCAATGAACAAAGACGTACATATGGTCTATACCAGGTATATATGAATTATGCATTTTTATTAGTCTTCCGAAAAAAAAATATGCGTCTTGATATGCTGACAGCTTCTCTACATGGTCTGAAAAAATGCAACACAAACTAAAGATCAGATAAATTTTTTCAGCAGCTGCTCCAGATTTCGCCTGCAATGTTCTACATTTACACTGAACCATAAAACGTTCGAAGTATTTGTATCTTTTTTTTTGTTTTACACCTTGAGGGTTCTGATCCAAGGATTAATTTCTAGCAACTTGGTCCAAGGTGCTGACAGCATCAATGATGGGCTCATTAACATAATATAATGCAGCAATTGGAGGAAGTGGATGGCCAGTCCAAGGCTCATTCATAGGGTTACACGGCATTACAGCGACATATTTGAATCATAATACTGTCGCAAGGCCTCAAAAGCGCCGGTTTGGAGCCTCCTTGACAAGAATTTCTTACCAGATCATTTCTTCTATTATTGGTCAGGTAAACTGATCCCTCTTGTCATGTTTAATTGTCGATATGCCGACGGCAAAAAGGCCTTGCTTTGGAAGCATCTAATGACGCTGACAACGCTCCAGTTAAACTGAAACGCAGGGCTGTAAATCTTCAACTACAATATTTGGAGGAAAAACGAAGATTGACATGCTGTTTTAGATGCTCGAGTCAAACCACCATTTTACTGCTATTAGGCAACATCAGAAGTTGTGGACTTGTGGTTTTCTATATTCCTAGAACGACTGCATATGATTTTCACTGACAGTGACCCTACTCTTCCCTATTCATTTTCCATTTAGAGAAGCAAAGACTCCCGTGAGGTCTGACCAGGACAATCAACCAAGATCTCTCTTGAGTGTCCAGGTACACCCCTGATCAGAAAATATTTCCCGGATTAGGTGGCCTGTCTGCATCAGCTACGATCATAGATCACGTATTCTACACAGCGATAATCTGTAAACAAGTACGTATCCTACGCGAGCTGTACCTTGGCAATCTTGCAGTAGTTAGTATTTTGCAGGCTGTGTCCATAGACATGGCTGTTGTCCATTGCTGCAAGCCGCACCTGGCGGCACAGGCCCGGCGAGGGCGACGGATTCTGCCGCCGCGCCGGCAGGCACAGGACGCGCATCCGCGACGGCGACCGCATCCATCGTCTGACCTCAGGCATCGATCGCATTCCTTAAATCATGTCGCCGGAGCGTCATGCTGCAAAGTCGCCAGTTTTCAGAGTTTTGAAAGTGTCCTAATTCAGGGATCAAGGTTGAATTCAGTTAATATAAGGGTGATCGTCAGCGCCCGCGCCTGCCTGCATAATTCCGGACAAATGCAAAGATATCATATTTCGCATAGCGGCTTGTGATTGGGTCCAGAGATGAATATTCGATGGAAGGATCCGGAGATGCTGATTACAATATTTGCAGTGCAGGTGCTTCCAGTTCCAGCCTTTACACAAGCGACATGACAATCGCACTCAAGAGGGTTTCAGAGTTCAGAGCCGTTCAGTACTTTGGTTTACGCCTCAGAGCAGACGAAGCGTAATTTCAGGAAAACGCCTCAGCTGTTGACGAAGCGTAATATGAGAAACTTGAAAGTCCTTTTCACCTCCCTGTACAATGGGCTGAGTTTAAATTTTCTCCCCAGACCATAAAACCGTCTAATCAGCCTCTTTGAACTTTTAAAACCGTCTATTTCACCTCCCCGAGCTGGATATATGCGGTTTTGAAGGCGGTTTTTTATTTTTCTTTTTTATTTATTTTGGCTGAAACTTTGAAAAATTATAATAAATCAAAGAAAAATCATAAAATCGAAAATTCAATTTTGTTGGACTCCATATAAGTATATAAACACATAAAATATATAAAATAATATGCTTTAGTATAAAGTTTTTTACTATAGATTTAGATCTATTTTTTACTATAGTTAAATATAATAATTCATAAATGCAGTTTTTATGGTCCAATCATGGTAAAATTTTATGGTGAGATAATTATTGTATACTTCAATAGTATTAATAATTTATACTCATTAGATCTTGTATAAATTATTTAAAGATTTATTTAGGGCAAAATATACTCTAAATAAATCTAAAACCAAGTTATAAATGTTCTAGTGAGTATAAAATTTTTTAATATAGTTGAATCATACAGTAACTAGGCTACCTAAAAATTTTACCATGATTGGACCATAAAAAATGTATTTATGAATTATTATATTTAACTATAGTAAAAATAGATCTAAATCTATAGTAAAACATTTAATACTAAAGCATATTATATTATATATTATATGTGTTTATATACTTATATGGAGTCCAACAAAATTGAATTTTAGATTTTATGATTTTTCTTAGATTTATTATGATTTTTCAAAGTTTCAACCAAAATAAATAAAAAAAGAAAAATAGAAAACCGCCTTCAAAACCGCTTATATCTAGCTCGGGGAGGTGAAATAGACGGTTTCAAAAGTTTAAAGAGGCTGGTTAGACGGTTTTGTGGTCTGGAGAGAAAATTTAAACTCAGCCCATTGTCTAGGGAGGTAAAAATGACTTTTTCATATGAGAAATACGCCTTAGAGGCCTAATTAATATCCTTAAGGCCCAGTAGCGTCCAAAGCGAAAGCCCAAAGCCCACAAGGCGGCCGCTTATCCCCTCCGCCTCATCCCGTCGAGAACGGCTTTGCCTCGCAACTGAAGTCTGAAGTGAAGAGCGCGTCCATGGCGTCCACCGTTCTGGTGGGAGCGGGGGGCGGCCTCTCCCTCTGTCTCGTCGCCGCATCCAGCTGCAGCTCCAACTCAGCGTCTTTTGCTCGGCGCGCCGGCGCCGGCTCCCGACGGCATGGCCACCGGCTCGTCTTCCAACGGAGCGGAGGCGCCGGGGTGAGTGTTTCCCCCTTCCCCTTTCTCGTCTTGGCATTGACCAGTTGCCTGTCTGCATCTTTTCCGCGGCGCGCCGGAGTGCATTCCCGAAGTCCTGGCCGCCGCCTCGTCCTCGTACGGAGAGGAGGCGCTGGGGTGGGAGTGTTTCGCCTCCCCCTTCCTGTCTTGGGATTCGCCAGTAGGTAGCTAAAGCTGGGAGGTAGTCCGTGCTCGGTAGGTCTGTTGTGTATAGTATTGGTGCGGTTAGCGTCTTGTCGAGACTGGGAGGTGGCTCTTGTGCTCTTCTGTGCAACAACATTTGCTTTATTTTCGTGGTATTAATTTAGGTGCCAATGTCATGCAATGCAATAACAGAGGCGTCTTGTTGAGTTCACATCCAATGTCAACTTGTCAAGCAGTAGGTTAGCCACATCATTTTTTTTTGTGTGACACAAGTATTGCTGTAATTAAGGACCCATGGTACTATCTTCATGCCAATTGTACCATTTTTGGGTCAAGGAGGCCTCCCGGCCCCAACTTGATTATATGCTTCTTGATTTTAATGTTATAGAGTGAATGCTTTTGATCAGGGACAGAGGATGAGGGGACGGAATCGCCAAATATTCCATTGCGCAAATGAGACGAATGTGGTGACTGAGGATGACACTGCAGATGGTGATGCTACTGATGATGAAACAGAACTTGAGGCTACTGCTGGCAACACTATTGATGCTGATGGTGATTCCAAAGATGAACTGGAGTCTTCACTGCCTGAGGATGTTGACTGGATAAAGCAGCAGCCACTTCCTTATCCTATGGTAAGTGCTCTGAGTACCATTTTGCTAAGATTTGTAGTGAAATGGAATGATCGGTGAGATGGTGATTTAGGATGCTCTGGAGCCATACATAAGCAAGGAAACCGTTGAGCAGCACTGGGGAGTTCATCAGCAGATGCATGTGGATAGGCTCAATGGCATAATCGGTGACAGCGAATGGGAAGGCATGTCATTGGGGCAGATGATGATGTCCTCTTTCAACGAAGGCAGGGAGGAGCCCCATCCTCCCTTCTTTCATGCTGCCCAGGTACAGTGCATATTTGCTAACTTGTGTTTAGTCCAAGTCCTAATCCTTGGCCATGCTTATAGGTATGGAACCATGATTTTTATTGGCGATCCATGAAACCTGGTGGTGGGGGAAAACCACCAGAACGGCTTCTGAAGTTTATTAACAGAGACTTTGGCTCCTATGAGCACATGATCCAACAATTCATGGATGCTGCACTGACTCAGTTTGGTTCTGGATGGGTTTGGCTTTCTTGTAAGTGATGCTAACAACCTTGCCTCTTGCCTTCACTGTTCTAACCTGTAGCTTGCACATGTTGTAATGAACATAACTGCTTGTAGACAAAGGAATTGAGTTGCCTTACGTGAAATCAAGAAGTCCAATTCCGCCTGACAATTACGGTAGACTGGTCATCGCAAAGACTCCAAATGCCATCAACCCTCTTGTCTGGGGCCACTCTGTGAGTATCATTTAGTAAAACTTTTCCCTTCTCACATCATCATGACCGAATCAGTGTCTCATGAATCCATTTCTTTGGCAGCCGCTCCTTGCAATTGATGTTTGGGAGGTATGGATGCTGCAATGTACTATGTTATTTTCCCTTGTTTGTTTTCCTAAAAATACATCTTTACTAATAACTCCCTTTACTTCCGGGAACAGCATGCGTACTACCTGGATTATGAGGTTAGATGGAGAATGATGCTTAAAGTTTCATCAGTAGTTAAAGAAGACATTTTCTCTGACTAGGTTTGGCTTTCATTACCCTTGCAGGACCGGAGGGCTGATTATGTCTCAGCGGTTTTAGAGAAGCTTGTGTCGTGGGAAGTGGTTGAATCGAGGCTCAGGAAAGCCGTACAACGCGCAATAGAAAAAGATGAGCATCTCAGCAGAAGAATTCTAAGGAAGCGGCAATTAGCTCAGGCGAATGGCCATAATAGAGCTAGGCCTCACACTCAGAAAGACAGACTGACAAGGAGGCAGGGAAATCATGAAGTTGCCAACAGCAGTCCTGTGGAGGCATGACAATCAGCTGGTAAATGAGGTGCATCCCGGTCCCTTGTGTAGCCGAATTGAGCCGCAAAGATAGGGACGGATCTGCAGCGCTGACAAATATAGAAGCCTTTTTTTTTCTGGATGTAAGCCTTCAGAGTTTGCACTGCATACACCATCAGTACTGTGCAGGTGTACTAAATTTTGTAGTTAGGGTTAGGGTACAAGTAGAATAGAAAATAACAATTTGCCTGCGGACTTAACCAGACATCTAGAATTTGTCTTGCTCACGGTTCCTTGTGGGGTGTGAGTGACTGGAAATAATGCTGCTGTGTCCTGACCCTTTGATTGATAAACCAAGGATGAAAGATGCAATATAGATTTTTTTATATTGGTCATCACTCATCTGTCCAGATGCAGTACCAAAAGCTAGGCGGACATTGATCACATCACTGATACTTGGCCTCACAAATAGCGCCGTGTCATCAGCATACAAACTTGTCATAAACTGCAATGATTCCATGCCCAGGATGAATAGCATTGGAGAGAGGGGATCTCCATGACCTAGTCCCTGATGGTGTTTGATTGGTTGCCCAGGTTTGCCATTTACATTAGAGATCCTTGAGGATGTTGTAGCCCATAGTATGGAGATGATATCCCGCCAGCGCTCTGAATTGATAAAGTTAAAATTCTCGAGAATCCCTGGTATCAGAGTCTTAATTTCTTAATTTATTTTCCTAGCTTCATCTATTGACTTGCCCATTCTTCCACTCTGAAGTCTGAATTGATAAAATTATAGGTGTAATATGCAAGAAAAGATATGTGATGACTGACATGACAATGCCTGGTTATTTCTATACATGGTGAAGTTTGTAGAAACCTTCCTTCCCCCCAGCTGGTCTAAACATCTCTTAACACTCTAAGGCTGGCACAGTGGTCTAGTGGAGTTAATGATAAGTTAATGGCCTTAGTCAACCTAGACATCCTGTTATACTATCCTGAAAACACATGCCGTATTGTTTATGCAAAGAAACTATAAACTTTGCTAAAAAAAGGGAAAGACATATTACAAGTCATGTTTTTACAAATAAAAAGGATACTGATATATTATATTATCCATGCTAAAACACAGATATTTGGGGAAGGTTCATTACTTGGGGATGGGTGATGATTCGAGGTGCAAAACTTTCCTAGCTTCAATCAAGATTAGAAAAACATCATCTATGACATCGCAGTAGTTTCATTGTATTGTAGTGCATTTGTTTAGTATCCTACATGTTTATTATACTTTTCTATTAATAGGACAGACCTGAGTGGACACACAAAATCAGATATCTGAAACAGCGGAGAGGTGATACTGTTCAGTACATAAGTGAACCAAGCAGGTTTCTTTAGGTTACGCCTCATAGGCGGAGGTGAGCGAAAGCTTGTCCAAAAGTAAAGCAAAATAGACACATATACAAAGGGCATGTCTGATGCCCCACAAGGACAAGGAGTCACAATCCAGAAACACAATCGGACTTCATCCTTAGCCCAGCAGGCTTGTCTTGGTCACGGCCTCATGCTTTCAGCATTGCTTCTACTCTGCTGCAGTGATGAAATATAGCATGAAAGAATCAGGATCTGCCTGATACATAACAAAGACAAGTGTTGCAACCAAACACTATTCACATAGCATTCTTCCTAAATATCAATACGCACCTTATACTCATCCACAGCAGTGGGCCTACGAAAAATTATTACTGGATACTCATCCTCACGGTCGATAGTGTTCTGCTTGGAAAGGATTAAAGAAAAATCAATGCGTACGATTATGAATGGAACAAAAGTAAAACTAAAAAATGAAACACTGCTCCTTTTTCTATTTATTAAATATCCTACCTCCAGATTTTTTTTTGGTTTCTTCCGGAAGCTAACACCTTCAGTGTTACCCCTAGATACGAAAAAACAATAATTACATTACTATGCACCTTACTGAATGGCCACATATCTGACTTGTCACATAAGATGAGATAATATCCATCAATGTGTGTGCAGTAGAAAACAAGAGTATATTTTTTTTAACATACCATGTAAGTTGATTTCTTTCAGTTGCCGAGGTCATCTCATCGCTAACTCCTGGTGTGAGCTCAGCATCCGATTCAAATTCATCCAATTTATGGAATAGAAAGTTTGAGCCATAAGTCCGGATTCTCAGGGAAATATCTGTGGACTCCAAGCAACCAAGCCTCACATTCTCAACCAAAGACCCAGCCTCCTTTGCCATACCCTTCAGAACATAGGTTTTGCAGCCGATGTAAACAAAAAGATCAAAATCAAGATGTAAATAATTTGCATACACACTACAGTTCTCTTTGGTAAAACGCAGGCATGCACGTACCAGAAGGACTGCAGCAGTGTGGGTACTCCAAATCCCTTGCATGGCAAGGTCAAAGGCCCACTGCCGAATATCTGTGCATATGCTGTATTCTTCTAAGGGAACAGCGGAATCCTGACTCAGCCACTCAATCATCAACTCAGCCTCCTTCGTGATACACTTGAAGCCATTATTTTAGCAAAGGATTGATGAAAAGCAAATTGTAAGCCTCTTTCATTTATGACAAGAAATATAGTAAAAGATGAACAGTGAATGAATGCTAAAAGACACTTTTTATTCTGATTTTTAGAGACAGATACATACAGCAGCAGCATAGGCGATCAAGGGTCCTCTTGAATTTTCTGTATCATCCACAAGGTTTGACATGTATTCTTCTATGTCGTCGCTAATGTCCACGACAGAAGGAAAAACTCTGATTCTCTTAGCCTTCCACTTAGCGCTCAAGGCTTTCTCCTTCTCTATGCACTTTAGAGGAAAGAAATAATTGTCAGATATGCAAATCATGAAGATTAAAAATGGTAAGACTTCCAAACAAAAAAAATATTATCCCAAAGAATAGGTTGTAAAAATTTAAGTGGGCTCTTCTGGGGGTTCATCTCTAGCTGTACCCTACCTTGCTTCGAACTTGGATTTGCTATTGTTGCTGCAAAGGTGCCATTGAATCTACATAGAACCCCGGAATGGCGCAACAAGGTCAAAACTCTGAGTCACATATTTGCAAAAACAACGTGTATAATGAAATACTCCCTCCCATCCGGTTTGTAAGGCGCAACAGCATTTTGTAGAAAGGCCGATATGTTACATAGTAGTCTAAATGAAGCTTCTTAGTTGGCCATTACTAAGATAAGTTACATAGTTAACTATTCCCTACAGGAGAAAACTATTTTTTTTACCAACGATGTGATTTATACTTGTTCTGTTATGACAGTCTTGTAAAATCATTGTGCCCTGTTGTAAATTCAAGTCAAGGTACCAATCAGAGCATTGGCTTGTAGTGTATAGCTACAAAACGTCAGGAACAGTATGAAACTTGTATCGAAGTCAACTCTGCGCTATTTTCTACTTGTCAGAAAAATCTAAAATGTGAATCATAATTTATGGTGGCTGGTAGGTAGGCAGGCAGGGACATGTAATTACCTGCAAGATGGCGTCAGCTGCACTCTTGACATGATGATGATTAGAGGCGTAAAACTTCTCAAGGTAGGACTCGTACATGGGCATATCAGATGGATCCTGAAATTCATCTCCAAGATCATAAGCAAGTAGCCTGTCCCATCCCCAGAGTTTGTTTAACAGATCTGATGTTGCCAAAGAGCCAGCCGTTGAGGTTGCCAAAACGTACGTTAGAAGAGGATAGGACAACTCAACTGAAAGAAACATGTGAAGGAGGTATATATATAAATTAAGAGTTAGTTACCCGTGAATTTGAGAATAGAAAGCGGGGGAATATATTTGCATAGCCAAGAAGAACCATGGCGCGCTTCTTTTTCAATCCAGACACACAAGACGTGCCTCTCGGGTCCTTTCAAAGGGCCTAGCGGAAACAGCTGATCCTCATTCAAGATGGTGCAGATATTCGTGGGCTCCATATTCATACGCACAATCTCTTTGATCAGCCTAAAGGCCATCTTTTTATCCATCTTTTTCGCATCCTCCCTGTTGCGACAAGCAATGAATATGTTCCCTTGACGATCAGTTGCTTGCTTAAAGTCCGACGACCCAAGAACATGAGTTGCCACTCCTGTGACCCAATACGTTGGATTGTAACTAGCTGATGCCTCATTTGGAGCGTAAAGCACAGTGTCAACAGGTCCAAACTTGACACCCAGATAATCCACAATTACTGCAGGTAATTCAACTACACCGTCCTCAAGCTTAATCAGTAAAGCAAACACCATTTTTTCCTACAAAAATATAAAAAATATATTTGCTTCAAATGAAAGGTGTACAACACAATACATTTATACTAGTAGATTAAGGGCGTGTCTGGGAGCACTTCAACTCCAGAAAATCAACTCCAGTATAAGCAAATCCAGGATTTGCAACTCCTGGATCTCCTGTACATGTTTGGATTTTTTTTTTGACGGTCAACGGGGGGGGGGGGGGGAGAGCATCCGGACCTGAAATTCATTCATGGGCTTTGGGCAAGCCAAATGGCAATACATTTCAGAGTTTTACAGCATGAAAAAGTAAGGGTTGCAACAACAACAACAAACTAGCCGTAATTTTGAACAAGTTGGAGATAACCACCGATGATTGACAAAGCGTCATCACCAAACAACATGTTTGCCTTCACCACAATGCCCATTGCACCACCACACCATTCCTCGTAGCTACGCCGTCTTGTTGTCACCCTCCACCTTCCAACAAGGGGAGGAATCCTTGAAGGACAAAAGGGCCGCCCAACAAGATGGGGACTAGGAGTAGGGGAAGCACGCTGACCAAAGTGAGCCGGACAACGTCGATCTCCCTTGAAGTTGACGAGGACACCTTTAGGACCACATCCGGTCTCCATGAACCACCATCCAACGCCCTTTGTGGGGAGGAATCCACATAGGAGGAATGACCAGAAGCATGGACGCACACGACATTTGATTTGATGGCTGCGTCAACAAGGAGTCCGATGACGAAACAGAGGCGCCAACAACGAACACCCGCCTAACCACAATGGAAACCAACTCCAAGTCCAAAACCACAGGCCAAATTCATTGAGTGAAAGAGAAGAACGATCACCAGAAACTTCAGTGCCAATAGACTTCTCCAAAGCGATGCCTCCAAGGAGGTCACAACGTCGAGGACCTCAACATGGAGGTCGAGCTCCACGGAGCCGACGGGTCCCTCTGCCGCCAAACAGCGGAAGAGGGTTGACGGCGCCGTGGCCTGCAACGAGGGGGCCATCTCGAGGTTGTGCTCGATGAGGCCGGCTGGGCTGCCGGCGATGAAGACCGCGGAAGAGGGGCCATCTCCGCATAGCAGACCAGCGACGCTGGGCCATCCGGAGGTAGTGCTCGGCGAAGCCGACGGGCTTGCAACAGCACACCCTCCACCGCTGGACCAGAGGCCCCGGCCGAGTGAGAGGAGGGCGCCCGGGAGGCTCAGCACCATGGCATGCCCACGAGGTCGCCAGATCGGGGGCAGGTCAGCCCGGATCTGCGTCGAGGCAGGCCACACGAGGAGGAACAGTCGCCGGATTTTGAATTTTGTGGATCTGAATCGTGCAAGCAGGGGAGGAAAAAAAGATAGGAACCTTGAGAGGAGAGAAGGCTGCAGTGGGAGGCCGACTTCGGCGCCGCGGCGGCGGCCGGAGGTGGCTGGGCGCGGGGCCCTTTGGGGCGGCGGCGGAGTCGCCCCTCCGGTCGCCCGAGGAGCGACGCGGAGGGGTCACGCGACGCTTCCCCCCAACGCGATGGCGAAGTCTGTTTGGAAAATTTTCATATCCAGCTCTAGAAAAACAAGAGTTTGGTAGAGAATGTTTTTTTTTTTTTGCCCCTGCTACTGTAGGGCGCATGGTACTTACAGCATCTCCAAGAATGCCTAATATTTGTACTCCCTAAAGTCTAGGATTGGAACTTGTCCAAAAAATATTGGACAAAAAGATAGCCCTTCATCCAATCCAACAAAACATCCCCAAAAAAAAAAAACTTTAAGTATGCCGCATCCTCTCGGTTGGGATCTAGATGCGAGATGATCTATTCCTATAACAAGGATCAAACACCCATGTAGTATTTCTCAGGTCCTGTGGTAATTCTGAAACTGAATAGAAAATGGATTTACTTAATTTTCGCTGATCACGCGGTGGTGGCCTTTCCTGGACGGGATGGAGGCGGCAACGGAGATGGCGCCCAGCTGGACTCCCAGACAGGGCAACAATGGAGGGCGCCGTGCAAACCTCAGCGGTCTTCACAGCACACCTCGTCGCGCACAACGATGAAGGCCGCGTCGCCGAGCCGCGGCAGGATTCGCCTGCCTCGTGCTCACCGGCGGCTGACGACGGCACCACACCTCGTCGATTCCTCCTTGAGATACCTCTCTGTGACTCTGTGCATGCAGAAACCCTAACTCAGTGAACCAGTTTCGCCGAGAAATAAACGGAGGAAAAAAAGGGGGATTCGGGAGGAAGACGATCTGCTGCGCGGAGGGAGAGGAGAAGGAGAAGGAGATCAGTTTGAATACAAGCAGTGAGGCCCACAGCCCGCTGTTAGTTTGAGCCCATAAGGCCGCTTGCTTAATGAGAATATTTTTTTTTCTATATTTTGATTAAGATTATACTAGTACAAAGTTTTGACTTGAACTAAAAGTAAAACGGACTGTAATTCAAAACCGCGAGAGTAACACGGTTGGTCTCTCCAATGGCGAAGGATTACGACACGAAGTTCGTTGCTAGAGATCTACTAATTCTTAGTTTACAATCAGCACTCGATTACTCGTAGGTATATACTTTACTGCTTGGAATATCCAGGCCAATACATGACATTGTTCATCACGAGCTCCAAGCCTTGGACCACTCCAATTCAACCAGGAAATTAAAAAATAAAGATGCACACGCAAAAAAAACAAGAAGAGTTTTTTTTTTCTTTTCTGAAACGAAAAAGAGTCATCACCCCACAAAGAGACATGTCGTATCCGCACCGTCCACTTGTCCAACCAAGCCCCGATCGTGACATGTGGAGACACAGCCGTGGTTACCCTACCCTCTGCTCATATAAACGCATCATCCAACAAGGCTTGGAGCCTTGGAACCTCCGCTTCCTCCGTCACGTCATCCAATTCCTCGAAGCAATCGACTGTAATTGCAAAGAATCGAGCCGGGAACAGCAGCGTCGTCGGCATGGGTCTGCAGGTACGCCACGAATTCCATCCAAGCTGGGGTGTTCCGTTGGGTTGGGTCGGAGAGATCTTTCAGGGGTTTCAGAGGGGTCTTTTCTTGGAATCGCTCGAGCTGAAAACTGATGGCTGCTGATTAGATCGATTTTGAGATTTGCTTGATTCGATGTGGTAGTATGCTTGTGCTGTGTGGTTCTTATGGCAAGTAGTTACGGCTCTTGGCTCCTGAGCAGGTTTTGCGTGTGCATAAGAATTAGAATTGTGTGGTTCAGGTTTCAGAGGTTTGCAGAAAAACTGAAACACGCTTGCTGTCGTTATCGGTCACGCCCAACCTGTGAGCACACGCACAGCCGAACACCCTATTTGTTGATCTGCTCTCTCTGTGTGTTTCTTTGACAGGAGGAGTTTGAGGAGCACGCCGAGAAGGCCAAGACCTTGCCTGAGTCTACCACAAATGAGAACAAGCTGATCCTCTATGGGCTCTACAAGCAGGCAACCGTTGGCGATGTGAATACTGGTAAATATGCCTTCTTGTCTGCTTCAAAATCTTACTGCTCAGATGATACAACCTTTCATGTGCTCTCTAGTTTTAGCCACACGCTCTCTAGCCTAAGCAAGCAATAGATGTTCAGGGTTTTTTTTTTTTTTTGCAGTGATTGAACACCTAAATATATTGTTTTTAGTGCCAGCAGACTTGTTTGTCTTATAACATGCTTGATCTTGTTGTGCGTTTCATGCTTGATGTGTGCAAAATCCCATCATGTGGTACTTAGAAGCCTCGGTATGTTTATGGGACACCTTGTGACTGAGTCTACCGAGCAGAATTTCAGACTAAGACATGGTACACGAGCACGAAGCAGCAAAACAGCTTGCACTTTGAAATTGCAGGAAGGAACCTTTTGATTTCCATGAATACTTGAATAGCTAGCTAGCATTCTAAGTAAGCTTTGGTTTTATTATTGCGCAATACTTAGATCTCCCAGATAATTAGTGAGGATTCCATATGTTTATAATTCCCAAATGTAAGGAGACTTAGTCTGCAAGCTGCTCTGCTTCTCTCTTTTCTTACAAGCTTCCTCAAACGTGCTGCAATTAATCAGACTACGTTGTCCAAAAAGATCAGTTCTTCATAATTCATATTGTGATTAGCCTTTTGTTTTGACGATGACAGAATCCACATCAGAGCATGCATTTGTATACCACTTAGTAATACTGAACCTTTTTGTTTTATCTCTCAGGGCGTCCTGGCATTTTCAGCATGAAAGAAAGAGCCAAATGGGATGCTTGGAAGGCAGTTGAAGGTTTGTTCAGACTTGTTTCCAAACGTGATTATACCTTGCTGTCAGTCTCTCTGACCAAACTCCCAACTGACGCTCTGCAACTTTTGTCTGAACAGGGAAATCCAAGGAGGAAGCGATGACCGATTACATCACCAAGGTGAAGCAGCTGCTGGAGGAGGCTGCTGCTGCGTCCACTTCCTAGGCTATGATGAACACACCATCATCTGTAGTGCTGCCTCCGCATATAGTTAAATGTCATAATAACACATCAATAAGTAATACTGTCGTTGTTATCTGTCAGATGACTTTTTCATCTGTACTTGTAACTGTTCGTGGTCATGGATGTTCAGAAGTCGTTTTTAAGGTTGTGAAACTATTGTGAAAACAAATTGGATTCTGTCCCAGATCGTTTCGTCTCTGTTAAATTGGCACCCGAATTTTCATGCCCACGACCGAGTTTGTGCAAGCAGCGTTTCCTTTCTTTAGGAACCACTGAATACTATAATCTGCTGCAAAAGTTCAGGACATTCTTTCATTTTGTTGGGCACCCATCTTCCTGTATGCTGTCCTATAAGTTGTAAGTGCCGTGTGCGCGCGCCCGGTTAGGCCCACGTTGTAACATAACATTATTATCTCTTCTTAACGCATAGATACGTAGCTCTCATGACTATTCTCGAAAAATCTTCCCTGACCGTGATATATTTGTTGTCTGTCGTGAAAATTTGGTCATGATTTGTGCCACTTTCCAACTTTCAGTATGATTCTAGTAAAAAAAATATACTAACTTTGTTGATGTGAGTAGTGCAACTGGCAAGTACTAGAGTAAGCACTAGGTTCACTGACACCCTGGCCCCAACCGCAGCCAACAGTCAACGCCCTTCGTCCATACCCGTGCACACTGACAAGTGGACCTGCGTCGCCGCTCTAGGCGGTGCTCCATTCCTGGCACTTTCCCCCCAGATCCCTCCTCCTTAAGCTACTCTAAACCCTACTCCGCCTCCCGCCCACACTCACTGACAGCCATGCCCCACCGCGTCGCCGCCCTCCTACTCCTGCTCCTCCTCCCGCCTCTCGCCGCGGCGGCGTCGGAGGAAGCGGCGGCCGCGCCGGCGGAGGAGGTCGGGGCGGGGGCCACCACCGAGGCTGCGCTGCTGGAGCGGCAAGCGGCGCAGCTCGCGAGGCTGGAGGAGCTCGCGGAGTCGCTCGCGAGGTCCGTCCACGCGCTCGAGTCGGCGCTCGCCAGATCCGCGGACGCGGATCAGCCCTCGCCGCCGGGCGCCGCCTCGTCCACGGCGGCCGTCGGGGACCGCCGCGCCCCGCAGGGCGTCGCGGTCACCAAGCGCCGCCCGGTCTGGTCTGAGCGGTTCCACTTCGCGGCGGCCGCGCGGCTCGGGGAGGGCGCGTACGCCGCCGCCGCCACGGCTCTGCCCTACGAGGACGCTGACGGGCTCACCAAGTACTTCGCCGTGGGCGACTCCCGCGGCCGCGTCTTCATCTTCTCCGCCGCCGGGGACGCGCTGCTCGAGCTCGAGGCCGCCGCCGCCGGCGAGTCACGGGTCACCGCGCTCCTCGCCTACCTCTCCCCGCGCCGCACCGACTGCCTCCTCTTCACTGGCCACGCCGATGGCTCCATCGCGGCGCACCGCCTCATCGAGTCGTCCCCTCATGGCGACGACTGGCTCACCCTCGCCGCTGCGTCATCTCGCCTCCTCGTCCGCGGCATCGACGCCGCCCCCGTCGTCCACCTCGAGGCTCATCACGCCGGCCGCGCGCGCTACGTGCTCTCCTGCGACGCCGGCGGCCGCATCCGCGTCTTCACCGAGAATGGTACGCTCTACGGCACCGCCATTGCCTCATCGACGCCTCTTGCCTTTGTGAAGCAGCGGCTCCTATTCCTCACCGAGGCAGGGGCTGCCTCCCTCGACCTGCGCTCCATGTCCGTCCGCGAGACGCCCTGCGAGGGCCTTGCTGAAGCGCTCAATGGCACCCGGGTCAAAGCCTACTCTTTTGACCCCTCTGAGCGATTCAAGGCCTACGGCTTCACTGAAGCTGGCGATCTCGTGCATGTCCTGCTGCTCGGTGATGTTTCCAGCCTCAAATGCCGGGTCCGTGCTGTCAAGAAGGCTGAGATTGACAGCCCCGTCGCGATACAGACGATCAAGGGTTACCTCTTGGTGGCGACCAATGATAAGATTCTTGTTTACAACACCTCATCTCAGTATTATGGGAGGGTTGGCGCACCGCGGCCATTGTTCGCCGCAACAATCAAGGACATCAAAACTGTGTTTGCGGCTTCTGGTGGCGTGCTGCCCCCCGCACCAGCTGGGAAGCCTGTTATTGCAGCAGACCGGGAGAAGCTGGTGATCTTGGGTCTAGGGGATGGCCACATTGCCATCTATCGGTCCAACTTCCCTGTGTACAGGCCAGAGAGCAATGCTGTGGTATGGAGTGGTCCAGCTCTGCTTTTCCTCCTGTTCTTGATTGGCATTTGGCAAGTATATGTGAAAAAGAAGGATTCGTTGGGATGGCCACCAGAGGAAACGTTTAACACCTCTGTGACAGCTCCAACAGGGGGCCTCCTGAATCATCCAACTAGTGATCGGGCCTTTGCAGATAGCGCGGCAAGAACTAGTGACCGTGGCTATGTAGATGGAACTGCAAGAGCTGGTGATAGAAGCTATGTGGATGCCACTACAAGAACTACAGACCGAGGTTATGCTGATGCTACTAGGGCTGTGGATATGCGAGGTGGGGCATTGAGGAGTGCTCCAAGAAGGTATGTGTCCCCTACTAGATATGCAGGGACATCGGGAATTCAATACCGACCGGCTACGGCTGAGTCTGGTATTAGGGGTACACCAGAACTGAAGTACCGAGGCCCGGGTATGGAGCCCCCTGGCTTCCCCAAGAAAAGGGAGGCATTGTTCTCAAACAACCAGGCTGTGGTAGATGATCCTGTTGATTGAGGATTGGCTGGGTCAGTGTAGGCAGCCCCCTAAATTTTGATCTAGTTTTGAAGATCCTTTGGGATGCCAGTGATCTGCCTGTGATGTTGTATGTTGTAACGTAAAAAAATGTTGTATTGTATGGGTACGTTACGGCCATTTAAATATGATGCTGCAAATGGTGAAATAACCTGGAAATTATGAGTTGCGTTTGTTCGTTTTATAAACCATGTCTAAGTTATTTCGTTTGTTGCACTTTCAATCTCTAATGACACGGTGAGTTGCTAAAGCTTGTTAATCTTTAAACAGAGTACCTAAGGTTTTACTAGTTGCCCGCAAATTTGTAGTACGGAGGGAACTAGTAGATACAATAAATGGATTAGAATTTTAGTTATCCATCCATGTCTCAAAAGTATGCTGTGGAAAAGATATTTTAAAAGTTGCTGTAGTTATTAGTGACCGTGACACATCGCATGCTCAAAGTTGGGCACACCACGTGATGCATTTGAACTTCCAGTTAATATCACTATCTGATGCCTATGTTGCATTAAGAAGCATATGCTCCGCTCCCTGTCGTTGAAGATGTTTGATAGCATCTGATGGTGCTACACCATCTTATGCTGCTCCCTGTCTTTGAAGAATATGTCGCATTAAGTTGTTTGATACTCCAAAATTAGAATTTAGGTTGTTTGAATTTTTTGACCTCAAGTTTGATGGCTCATCTTATTAAAAAAAATGTGCAAATATAGTCAGACACTTGAGGTCATTTTTGGAATCCTTTTATAGCTAGAATCCATAAAAAAAAATACAATATTCTGCACAATTTTTTAGTAGTGGTCAAACTTATGGCGAAAAAAGTCATACAATTTACATTTTGGAACAAAGGAAGTATCATGTAACAAGAAAATTTTAAAAAGGAAAAAAAGAAAATTTTGTGTCTTCCTAACATCTTGTGTGGATTTTCTTCCTATGCAAATAAATTTTAGGCACTTAAATTTATCTAACCATTCAATTTGATCCGTATCTACTACTTATGCCAATGTTTGTATCACAAGAAATTTGATTGCAAATATTCATTGGCAAGTCTACTCCAGAGCCGAAGTACCTAGCCCTTGGTCTGCAGCTCCTTAGTTTCCCCAATAAGGGTGCGTTTAGATTGGGGAAAGATTCCCCGAAAATACATTGTTCACCAAAAAACACTGTAGATGAATAGTATTATGTGAGTGGAAGTGGTGGGATGAATAGTAAAAAGTTGGATGAATAGTGGTTTTTTGGGAAACTTTTTTGAATCTAAACGGGGCCTAAAAAGGACACACAGTAGCAGATAATCATGTTGACTGAGGTTTTGATTGATTGTTAAAGAGCATACAAGTCCCTAGTGCTAGTCATGTGATCTTACTACTAGGCTAGAGGCCCTTTCGCCAGTTGCACATTGTGTTAAGCAGGAACCATGTTTATTATTCCTTATGTTTGAAATTACTAGGTATATTATACTTGCTTATTGTATAAGTGTTATAAGAACATGTTTTTGCAGCAGTTTATAATAAGTTGTGAGGGAAATTGATGGTAAAGTAGACGTTAAATCTCCTACTAAAATCAAACGGCGGGGAGTACTATGATATTATTGCTGCTTTCACTATCATGGATAACAGAATCAGCACACCATATTTTTTTTCTTTTTTTTAATTGCGATGCATCTCTAGTTGTAATATTGCAATGTGTATTATTGGCACCCTCAACCCTCAATCTGGTGCCAAATTAGGCACGAACCAAACCAAAACAACTGCGTCAGTGGATCGCTGGGTGTTTAAATTCCTCAGCGGGATATCAGTATACCACCAAACAGTGCTCTTTAACAGGAGCTGATAAACAGCTTTTGCTGATGAACAACCCACCCAGCACAAGCAGGTCATTCAGAACATAAAACCAGAATCAAACAACTTGCATAGACTTATGTTATGCAATACAAAATAGTGAGATAAGAAAACAATACAATTCAGCAGTAGAGATTTAAGTAAACAAGCCCTTATGCTGCATAGCAAAAGCAGTTGATAGGTAACCGATGCAATTCTTTACTGCCTGGTGGGGAATTTCACCAAGGACCAGAACCCATTGAATGACAAGTAAGCTGCAAGCATGAGTGTTCGCTCACAGGTGAAGTGAAAATCACCAAAAATATTCCTGACTGTAGTTCATTTTATTACAAGACCTAGAAAAGAAACTTTGGCTTCATGGTGGGAACAAGTCACTGAACCAGCTTCTCCTGCCTACTCAGTGGACTTGACGATGAAGTTCTGGCGACTGATGGGGTTCATAACGACTGGTGGGCCAGCAGTGCGAGGCCAAGCCTGGAATTTGGCGTCTGTGGCTTTCAACCACTCCTTGTCAGAAACAGTATGGGGGATGGTACCTGTGTCAACAAAGAATGAAGCAGCTAAGATACATATTTACGTGTGGTAAAGCATGTGATTCCCACCAGAATTTATGTAAGGTTACACTCGCCTCCAAAAATCTTCTTGTCCGACACAATTGTGTCACATAGGTATGCAATGGCAAAGGATCCGAGCAGTGAGCCCACAATGTAGCCAGCCGTCATTTTTGCTGCAGAAGCATGAAATGAGGTACAAATTATCAGTCCTGTTAACAATGAAGTGCTACAGGTCTAAAAGCTTAATAGAAGAGGCAGGCATATAAATAGCTCCTTTCCTTACAAACTGTGCAGGTCATCACCGAACCAAAATAATAACAGAAGATATCTCTGTACAAAATCTGGCAAAACGCACAATTCACCAGCACAAAAGGCGCACCTCCTTGCAACAAGTGCTAGATGTGCTGGACTGCAGACAGATCATGTTATGATTTTCTACCCAAAAAAGTGACTTAGCTATCAGCTACTTAGGTGCTCATCATGTTGCTATGCCCAACATTTGTCCTAGCCGCAAATGTTTTTACATACCTAGGCTGAATAAAACAAGATCACACTAAAACTCAAACCACAATGGACAGGCCATTTCGCGACCAAACTAGAAGATCATATGCCTTATAATAAACTCATATGCCATGAGACAGATAAGAAGAACAAAAGAAGCACACACTTTGCATGGATAATCAAGCACAGGTGTGCAAATGGAGCATTGCTGCAGCAAATGACTGAACCACCATCAACCCCCAAGGGCTTCATGAAAAAGTGATATTATCCATGCTGTCATACATAACAGATTACACATAAACGAACAATTCAGACTACAGTGGCCCTAGGGCATAATACTAGCAATCAGCTTATTGTTTGGCTGTATGATATAAAAATCCTTTACACCATGGAACTAATCACACTACAACTCAACAGCACCCATCCAAATGAACAGAAATAGATGCGGTGATACTTGATAAGGCGTGTCATTGCCCCCTGCCTGGGTAGGCAAACCATGGGCAGGGGGCAGATATCAACCAGACCTCCAGAATCAACACGACATACTAACAATCAATTATAAAAGTCGAATCCAACAGGCAAATCCGCGTTACGCCCGTCGGGTTCAGCAGCTCTACGAATCGAAGAACACCAAGCGTGCCCGAACCCTAGCGGATCGGACAGGACCGGGCCGATCCGATGCACAAGGGCGCCCATGTGACCAGCAGCTAGATCAATCACACACACACAAGCGAACACCACGCCACGGATCGCGAGGTACCCACTCGCCCCCAGCGGAGGCGACTAGGCCCTGCGCAGATCTGGCCCGATCGGGCACCTACCGTGTACAAGCGCCTCACGGATATCGCGGCGCTGGTGGACGATCGCAAACGGGAGAAAAGGGAAAAGGAGGCGAGTACCTGAGGATCGGTGTCGCCGCCGCCGCCGCCGCCGGAGAGAGGGGAAGAGAGGTGAGCTCGTGCGTGAGGGAAAACGGAGCGACTGGAAATGGGAAGGGTGGAGCGGGCCGTGGGCCTCCTTTTGTCCAGCCACGTTGCGCGGGGGCGATACCTGATGGGCCTTTGGGCTGCTCATTGGGCCTCCCTCAAGTGTGGTGGGCTCGTATTGAGTGAGCCTGTCCTGCTTTCTCCACTACTATAGATTTTCTTTCTTGACATATCGTTTTTCTCTTTTCTTATTGATAGATTTTCTTGCTGATAGATAGAATAGAGCAGAGACAAGCATATGATAAATATAATAAAATGAACTATGTATTTACCTAATACTTTTATTTGTTTTTTGGCTATAAAATACAAAAAAAGATACTTGGAGGATAATGAGTGCTAGTCAACGAGGAAATCGGAAGGTCGATTTTGATTGTTGTATATTAAATCAAGAACAGCCATCAACACTTGCTGTGCTTTGCAGGTGGAGTATTGTTGTGATCGTCTCTTTCACGAGAACCCCACGTGGCCCGAATGCATTACCTAGAACACGACTGCAAACAATAATATTCCTCACTCCTGAGACACACTCATGCCTGTTTTTGTTTTGCATGAACACAACTGGTGTTGGTTTCGTTTGTATACACTCCTGTGTAGCCTAGTATATTGCAATCCTTTGTTTTTTTTTTGTATATTCTAACCCTTTTGTCTGTCGTGCCGGACTGTGGCTGTGCTACAACTTCAACTGGCTGATCGTGTGCCTGTAGTCTGTACTAAGAAATGATGTAGTGTTACCAGTGTAGTACTAAGAAATTATAGTATTAGTGTAGTAGACTCCGTATGTATTAAGCAACTGATTGCTGATGGTAGGCAGTTTTGTTGGTCGGTCAATTTTGGGAGGAAGAAAAGATATCACAGTCAGCTCACCTTCCATTGCACACCTTCCATTGCTTGGTGCTCCTAGCATCTTTTTTTTTTCCCCCTCTCCTCTTCAGACGTGAAATTCCATTCCTCAAGCAAAGTCCAATCCACTCAAAAAAAAGAGGCAAAGCCAAACAAAAGCAAAAGGAGAAAGAAAAGCCCTCCTGCACCACGTCCACGGCGCACCACCCGAGGGAGCACACAGCCAGGCTGTGTTTAGTTGATGAAGGGAAAAGATCTTTTGTTTCTGGGATGCGTGTTATGTGAGGGGGATGAATAGGAAAGGTGAAAAAGGAATTTTTAGGGATGCGTGTTCTGTGAGGGGAATGAATAGTAAGTGCAAAAGATCTTTTGCATCTAAACACAACCCCAGTCCCTGATCAAAGTGGGCCCCACCGGTCTACCGTGGACCGTCCCCACCTCGTGCGGCGCCTCGAACCGGCAGACGTGGCAGCCAGAGAGCGGGGCCCACACCGAAATCGTCACTGACGCGTGGGCCCAAAAGGATTCTTGGCCCCACCGCGCAGTGGCGTGGCCCGCCTTGCCAAGCAAAAGCGGCGGGACGCGAGGAGGATGGGATAAACAGGGCCCGAGAACTAGAAAAGCCTCTCCACAAAAATTTTGGTGCAAATTCCTCCACCGTCGGGCCGAACCGCCAGATTTTCTCCAGTCTTGTCCCCTCTCCCCCGTTGCTTTGCTTGCAGTTGCGGCCTGTGCTGCAGCGACCACACACCAGAGGAAGAAGAGGCCAGGGGAGGAGGAGGAGAGAGAGGGTCGGTGGTTGCTTGGTTGGTGAAGAGGCAGGTGGGCGGCAGGCGAAGATGGAGCGGAGGGTGATGGTGGTGTGCGCGGTGGTCGGGTTCCTCGGCGTGCTCTCGGCGGCGCTCGGCTTCGCGGCGGAGGCCACCCGCGTCAAGGTGCGCCTCGGTTGTCCCTCTCCCCGCGCCGGCGGCCGGTTCTTAGACGGCGCGCTGCGCCCTCTGCTCTTGAGTACATAGATGGCCTTTGCTTCGTCGCGTTAGATCTCGTTCCTTTTGCTGGAGTTTACGGCGGAGGGGGCAGAGGAAGATTGGTGCGTTCTTACGGCGTGGGCCTAATAAGTTCGCTGCAGTACGAGTCGTGCAGTGCCGGGAAAAGATTCTGCGTGTTTGGGGTTGAAAAGGTGTGGGCTTTGCTGGGTTGGTGTACATCCTTGGGCTTTGGATCTTGTTGTTGTACGCTTGCGCATTGTAGTGATAGTTTGTGTTGCTCGCCGGTAGCCGTTTAGGTGTATGATGGAAGTTGAAGTCTTTGAACTAATGGCCAATGACTTGATTCGTTTGAGCTTTGTTGGAATTAATCCCCCACATTGATTTGAATTAATCTGTATTTTTCGTGTGTGTGTTTTCTTTTTATTAGCATTGTAGAACATTTTAGTTTAAGGTTTTCTTATTACACTCTTGGTCAGAGCCAAAATCAATGGTAACGAGGCATCACTTAGATTCTGGTGTGAATGCTGTAGTCACTCACGCCTCCATTCAAATCCCAACACATATACATATAGGCACATTGCTTTTTTTTTTTCCTTCTCAGGAGTGAGCACACGATTCTCCTGTGTTAAAATTCATGTGTATTAGATAGGATACATTTTTACTCTAAAAAAAAGATAGGATACATTTATGCATGTTTATGTCGTTTTATTTTGTTGTCCTAAAGCTAACTTCCTAAAAATTTGCAAATTTATTTGCAATCATCTGTTTCCTTTATGTGGTCTCAAGAAAGGTTCTGGAAATGGTAGTGATTCTCGTGTTAATAAATTATACATATGTCTATGCCTTTGTCCAGATATAATGTGCATTACATGACTTGTGCAGGTTTCGGATGTTAAAACAAATGCTCCTGGTGAATGCATCTACCCAAGAAGCCCAGCCTTAGCGCTCGGGTTAATATCTGCCGTCTGTCTTATGCTTGCGCAATCTGTTATAAATACAGTTGCTGGTTGCATCTGTTGTAAGAGGCATCCTGTTCCATCAGACACTAACTGGAGTGTAGCTCTGATCTCATTTATCATATCATGGTAACATTCTGACCTAGAAGTTTATGATCTGTTTTATTCTGATCATAGAATGTGTAAAATTTAAACACCTTTTAGTGATTTAGCTTAGCACAGTAATGAGATTCTGAATATTGCTATATATGTTATGTTGAACGTTATACATTCTGCCCTAGAAGGTTGTTAGTAGCTTTTTTTATTCTTGTTCCGATTTTTATGAAGTTTGCATAGCCTTTCAGTAATTCGGTTTAATAATTACAGAATTATGAATATTTCTGGTTATGTTGAACACCAGATATCAGGCTAACCTCAGCACGATAGCTATATGTTGCTTAACCATCACTTCTTCCAAATTTATTTGTGTCTGTTCGTGGTAATGTACAATGCTCAATATTATGGCATATCTTGAGTTCATGACTGGTATTTGTCTCATTTCGTTATTGCATCAGGGAAATACTTAGAAAGAAACAATGTGGCATTGATGCCCTAAACTGCAACCTTTACTAAAATTAAAATACAGGATCTGATCTAATAGTCGGCACATTGTTAACTGGTTTGGTGGTGTTTATTGTAATCCTTGGAAGCAACACATATGAGTACTCCACATGCTGGATCTATATAATAGCTTTTGCATAGATCCCAAGTCCAAGTTAGATTGCGTGCAATTCTGATTCTAAGCTAGGGCCCATCTATATAGGTTTGTGATGGTTATCTTGGAAAGTGCAAATTAGTGATGCTTTAATATTATATATTTTGCCGATGTGCAAACCTCTTGTTCAAGAGTTATTAGCACCTGATCACATCCTGTACACTTTTTATATTCTGCAGGTGCACATTCATAATTGCATTCCTTCTCCTGCTGACTGGAGCTGCACTGAATGATCAGAGAGGTGCGGAGAACATGTACTTTGGTAGCTTCTGCTACGTGGTGAAGCCAGGGGTTTTCTCCGGGGGAGCAGTGCTATCTCTTGCTAGTGTGGCACTGGCGATTGTTTACTATGTCGCCTTATCTTCATCGAAGAGTCCTCCACCTACATTTGCAACCCCACAAAACCAAGGTATTGCAATGGGTCAGCCTGTGATCCCGCAGCAGAGCAGCGAACCCGTCTTCGTCCATGAGGACACTTATAATCGGCAACAGTTCCCGTGATCATATGTTCTGATGGCCAACTCTGATTGGGGACATTATGCTTTTATGCTTGGTCTGTATAGAGTCGCAGGTTAGGACAATAGCAGTCAGCATTGTTGTTAGCTAGATTAAGGTTTTCCTTTCTCTTGTTTGTCAAGCACTGATGCGGCATGCCTGTTCCATCGCTATGGATATTTGAGTTTAAATGAACTGGTAATGTTGAACAAGCTTGTTTGCAAATGTGGAGGTTCCATATGATATTCGCACCATTTCTGCAATGCCAGCATTCAGAAACAAGAAGGAACTGTCGATGCCAGCTCCTCCCTGAACTGAGAAACGGTGTCGCGGACAATGTCGGCGGGGTGCACCGTCGTCGCATCGACCTCGGTGATCCCCTCGGCGTCGTCGATCTGCAGCAGGTCGAGCTGGCTTTGCAGCAAGCTCGCTGGCATGAAGTGCTTCCCTTCGCTTGATCTCCTCTGCATCCTCTCGGTGATCACCTCGGCCGACGCCCTCAGGCACACGAATTTCACCCTGCACATGCCGTAGCCCCCCGGCTTGTAGCTCCGGTCTGCCGCCCGGAGAACCTCCCTGTACTTGAGCTGCAGCGCTGAGCAGCTGGCGACCACGTCCTCACCGCAGTCCAGCCGTTCTCGGATGGCGTCCCGGAGTGACTCCAGCCATGGCGTGCGGTCGGCGTCGGACAGTGGGATGCCCTTGCTCATCTTGGCTGTTTCCATGGACAGGTAGGAGAAGAGAATTTCAGAATTGGCTTATTGGCTTTCAGTTCAGGAGAAATTCAGAGACCACAAACAATTGGCAGAAGATACAGTTTTTTAGAATGATCATACTCATACATGGCGATTGGTGATGTACCTTTGTTTGCCTCGGAATGGTAGTCATCTGCTTCGATGAAGCTGCAGCTCAAGGCTTCAGCAAGCAATGCCGCAACTGTTCTGCATACGTGCAGGGAAAAAAAATTACTCCTAAGGTCGGCAGAATATCAAATCAATCCTTGGGAGACAAGAACTTGGAAGACAGGAAAATTCAGGCCAAAGACAGACGACGGCAGTTGTTTTCTCATGTTCCTAGGAAACGGAAAAGAAATGTTGGCATCAAAATCAAAATTTGTGAGCCATCCTGCATCTTATGCCTGTCTAATGATGATGTCTCTTTAGGATCTCCTTGACGATTTGCGCGTATCAGTCGATCCACAAATCAATAAAAGGATCTGACCGCAGAGGAGGAACTATCTTACGATTTGCCGCAGCCGCTGACTCCCATGATCACGATTGCCAACCCTGCAATCCAAAATTTCCCAAAAGATGATTTAGCTGCCAACCAGTCACAGAGCACTGCTTGTTTAGAGCTGAACTACTGGACCCATCCTATTCGATGGTTGTCCACTACAGCAGGTACGCTCGGTTCAGAATTCAGATCTCAACCCGTCTGCGGATACAGTGGCTACATGCAATCAGCAGCAGTTCAGAACTTAATTTCGAGCAGGAGCATCGAGAAACATTTGGGAGCATGCAACTGGCGGATCAATCGCAGATGGGAACCTGTCTGAACGAGGAGATCGAAGATGGGATCGGAGAGTGATCCTACTGACCTGGATGCGCGAGGATGGGATCGGAGCCCGCCATGGCACTCCTCCAGTCCTCCTCCTTGATTCTCCCCCTGGTTCTACGGGTCCTCTAGTCAAGGACAAGGGGATGGTCAATTGAAGCCGGCGACGGCAACAACTAACTGCTGCTCTTCTTGTTCGGTTCCATTTCGTCCATTTCCAGACCCAGGACACCCAAGTTGCAGACTTCAGCTTCATCCCAAAAGTCCACGAACAGGACCTATCCAAATGTCATGTACACACATCTGTGTTGGATATAATTTGTATTTTTAGTGATTTTTTTTTAAAAAACAATTTGGCTACATGGGGGTCGTAAGAAAGCATCATACGGTAACATTTACGAGTAATGACGACCACTGCACTTTGAGAAGCACGATGAGCCACTACACGGAACTGAATCAGGTACTTCACCGACAGGACTTGTAAATAAAACAAGGGAGGACGGGTCCGTTCAATGCATCCAGCCATCAGGTGTTGACGCTTACCACAGAGGCTTATCCACAAGCAATCTTGTACGATCAACAAACAGACTGACCAAGTAACGTCTGGACTTTGTAGATCAAAGTTCATGCTTATCACTGAACTTCTGAAGATCATATACAGATATGGTGCCTGGAAATATATTATCGCTTAATGAGAGCAGTATACATAGGAAAACTGATAATACAAGTTCCGACACATATCATCAGAGACAGCAAGTTCATCTGATCTAACACTGATTCTTCAGTTTCTGAGTAAACCCAAGTGAGGGACTACATAAAGACAGCTGCTGACTATATCTACTTCCTAAACAATCCAGAGCTCTGAAGTGCCTTGCAGTAGTCCGCGATGACGGGAGATTTCTTCACCATGTCCCAGATCTTCGCCGAGCTTCTCAACCAGTCACGCTCTGAGAGATTCTTGGAGAATGACCTTGCTGGCCATGAGAGGATCTGCAAGCACACAAGTATAAATTCACATCAGACTGACTTGGTCTAGAAGAAATGTGCTACAGGTTAGGCTTACAAAGCACAGTGGATGCTAAGATGGATGAATCCTTTTTTGTTGAGGGCTTAAAAGGATTAATCTTAGTTTCTGAAATTAACTTAAAATAAGTCCAGTTAAAAGCAGCAAACCAAGTATTGCTTCCTATGATTTACTAGAGTATGGGTTCGAAGGATGGTTAGATGAAATCTAATGCATTGAAACGAATGGCCTGTGAGACATTAAAATGGGACTGGACAAGAGAAACATAAGAAAATGATGTGTTAGATAACAGAATCTTTAATTTGTCCCATGTAACTGACTTATTTTCAATCCATAAGCTATGTTGGAAAAATTGTAGGATTTACAAGCCCCGTGATATTTCCTTTCTATAATGCAAACTCCAAAGTGTAACAACCATACCTGATCACGAAGCACCCCTAGCATGCATGAGTGTGTACCATACTCAAACTTTGTTGAGTTGTCATGTCCTCTCAGGGGAAGAAGAAAAATGTCCTGCCGGTTGGAGGTCAAGTCTTCGACTTTCGCACTTGAAGAAACTGATGGACCAGAAACTTGGCCTGTTGCACTGGCGCTACCAACTCTAAAAGAGGACAAGTCAAAACGCTTCTCAAGAGCTTTTCTTAGAAGCATGAGTTTTGAAGGAGAAAAATCTTGTTCCCGCAATCTGTTCCATCAGAAAGCCACAACAATTAAGGTTCTTATGTAAGCATTGTGTTCTTATAAAGCAGCAAAACAAATGTTTTTTAAAGAAAAAATAAATGTGTTTAACAAGAAACAAATTGCTAAATGATTTTAGCAAGACACAAATTGCCTTAGATCTTTTGTTCATCAAAATAGAAATGAGGAAATAAGTTTCTCTAACAAAAAGAGAATAATGGCAGCGAGTAATGCTGACCTAGCATGCACAAAACAGAGATCAGAAATGTAGTCTTCACTGCCCGATTGGTCATCACTTTTGTTTTCCTTGTCTTGGGATGCTGATGAGGTCAACAAGGATGGATCAGGTATGTTGTGCTTCAGTAAATCAACCTGCAAAAATGTACCGAACCATTCATTCAGCCTTCTGCATTATTGCCAAGTCCCAAAAGTCAAGTTAATATTTTAGGATATCCCAGAAAAATGTGACAGGAGAAACACGCATGATGGATTAGAATCATCAGGACACTAATTTGGATAACATTTTATTCAAATAGGTTTACTTTTCTTGGGAGTTAGATGAAAGCTCAGATCCTCGAAGAAGCTACAGAACTAATGTTCACTGTTTCTTCAGATGGGCTAATAGAATCACAACAGAAGGTATAATTATAGCAGATAACTTACTGTAAGCATGAGCTCCCACATGGATGGATCATTCATCCCTTCTGATACAACCAACACTATATTACAAACAGATGCCAAGAAAACACCAAGCTACAGCAGTTCCTTGCAGAATAACAGAAAATACTAATCAATTATTAGGTATTACCCAATGAATTAGCAGTAGTGCAACCAAGTTTAATAATTGAAGTATAGTCTTTACCTGGATTCCCATTAGCTCATGAGCCAGGTCTGCTGATAAGGGGTCGCCGTTAAGGACAGGAATTGTGGACGAACCATCTGGCCTCATCATATCGATTAGAAGAGAGGGACTGTACACTGGCTGCAGGGCAAAAATGGATTTCGTTTGACAAACCAAACTATTCAGAACATGTCCTAGCATTTGAATTGCAGAAGCAGAATAAAAATAACTTAATCTCACCTGAGTGTCAAGGAGTATAACTCGTTCATTACAAATCCTGAGGTCAATACCAGTAGTACAGTGTTTCCCCATCAATTTGATTTCCTCGGTTTGTGTAGGAAAAGGAGGAAGCATTCCTACATGCAGTGCTCAACAAAATGAGTATTGACCAATCCAAATGTTGATATGGAACAAATGTTGAACGAAAAAAAGGCTCCTTGTTTGATAACATGAATGTATACTGTTCAAGGTAGAAATCTGAGGACAGCTATAGTTTAAATGGTTGGAACATTAGGAACAATGTTCACCTGTAAAGTGCATATACAAAATAAAAACTACAAGTGTGCACCACTAAATAAAAATGTTTTACATATACATAAAAGATCCTAACAAAAGTAAAGTTGTATCGTACCAGGCGAGCTTGCATCGTATCCATAAAGCTCGTTCATGATGGTTGACTTGCCTACACCAGGCGGACCAATTACCCCAATGACCATGAAATCATTATTCTCAGTCAAATACTGCAAAACATGGCCAGCACTGGTAAGCTTTGAGGAATAATGTTTTGTTAAAAGAACTTGTCACCATTCAAACTCCATCCCTTCTAACTGTAGCATCCCTGTGTTGCTAAAAGAATCACAATACATAAGCATATTATGAGTACAATCAATAGAAACAAAAAAAAAACATTACATCTCATCGCATGTCAACAGCATCTATAACCAGGAATTACTAAATTCACAATAAACCAACGCATAGACGAGCCTTATTTGAGAACCAAAACCAACAAAGAACACTACAAGTTGATTTTTTTTTTAAGAAACTACTACCAAGGATTAAGGCCACAGCTAGGCTGAATAATGCGATATGCTAAACTCAGTCACTTTTCTGTCGATCATTATACCTATCACTCCTGCCTAGCAAAGCCTCCTCTTGTATGCATCGGAAACTATTAAATGTGAAGCCCTCCGCACTGGGCCACTGGCTGTGCTAACACCTGACAGACAGCAATGGGGGAGGGGGAGCGGGAGCGGCACGCACCGGGAGGATCTTGTCGGTGTGGGCCTCCCACGCGTCCGAGATGAAGCTGAGAGAGCCCGGCTGCGGCGCCTGGCGCGCGCGGGCCCCGGCGCCGCCTGGTCCCCCGCCGTCTTCGTCGGCGCCGAAGGGCGAGGCGTGCGGCAGCGGCGGCTTGGCGAGGAGGATCTTGGGCGGAGGCGGGGGAGGCGGATGGTGCTGGTGGTGGGACGACGATGAGGAGGACGAGCCCCGGTCGGCGGCGAGCGGCGGCGGTCCGGCGGCCATGGCGTCTCGGCCGTGGGCGTGGGGAGTTGGTGCTCTGCTGTCAGCAAGGCAAAGAGTACGGAGAACAAAACGCTATCTGGGCCTCTTACTGGGCCGAATCTACTTTTAGCCCGTATCCTTCGTGTGTATTTTTTCCGCCGAAATTTTTTCCCCTGAATAGTCTCAGTGTGCTGCAAAAAATGCTGGGTTGGTTTCTAAAAGAGTAAATTGCGCCCACCATACAACAACCTGTGAGTTTGTATCATTTTGGTCCAACAAGTAGCAAAACATGCAAATGAATACATGAACTTGTTAAACGTGTGCATATACGATCACATATAGTCTATGTAGACATATTTTTTCACCATGACACCGAACATGGATGGTTTTATGCATCTAACACATATCTTTCTCCCCCTTCATATCTATATATGCAATAGACGTGTATACAACTCTTATATTATTCCATTGACAAATGTGAAAAGATGGGAAAAAACTAACAATATCACCAAGACACTAAATTGAACTGTCTTTTTTTCTTTCTAAATCCAACTTAGAATTATGTGCATTTAATATATACGAAGCCCTAAGTCATATTTTATAATTCCTCATTTTATATAGTTGATTGGTCGAACAAGATCAAACTTAACATCAGTATATTAGGATTATTAATTTTTAAACAATTATTTGATGTCTATAGTAATATTGTTTCCTTTAAATCTATTATATATGTCACCAAAATTTTAAAAAGGCATGTTACATATTATTTTTTTAATATTTTACTTTTGAACAAGAGTAAACAAAATGTACATGAGACACAATAAATGGTTTTATCATACTTTTTTAAAAAAAATGCTATATGTGGTCATCCATAGTTTTTTTAAAAAAATTATTTTACCCATATCAAAATAAATAACTGTGCATATGGTTATGATACAGATGAGAAGGGGTAAGGGTTATAAAACCGTCCACGTTATATCTTATGGTGGCAAAATACATTTACATGCAGTACATGTGACCGTATATGCACGCATTTAACAAGTTCATGTATCTATTTGCATATTTTGCTACTTGTTGGACCAAAATGATACAAATCCATAAGTTGTTGTATGGTGGATGTAATTTACTCTTTCTAAAATCTGCTGAGCCAAAACTAGGATGAATTTATGAGCTTTGGCACACTTATTTAGTTGACATCCAAATAAACAGCGTGTTAAAGTTTCACAACAAAGCGACAGTGTTCAAGTATGCCAATATCTTAGGGCATCTGTACCAATGAATCGGTTCATTGTTAGAGAAGGCAGCCACGTATGCGCACGATCCGCTTTGTGCTGAACCGATTCATTCTTCTGTAGCGGTGTGGGCCCACATCATCATTGTTTCTATTATCTCCGTACATATATGCAGTGCATGAGTTTACTTTTTTAGGGTGAGTTTAGTTCACCCAACTTCTCTCAAAAAACACTATTCATCCAACTTTTCCCTATTCCTCACACTCACAAAACACGCTTCTCAGCACGATCTATAGTGTTTTTTTGGATCTACAGTGTTTTTTTCTCCCACTCTAAACTCACGCTGATGAATAGGTGCAAAATAACGATCCAATTCTTCTCTCTCTTCTGCTAGATTCGGTGTACTCCAGTAAATGAATCGATTCATTTTGCTTCCACGGAGTATGATGCACCGCTTTACCTTTGCCACTGGAGAAGCCCTTAGTATGCTCTAGTTCTAGTAGGAGTTATTGACGCCAACAAAGTAGGCTCGTCATGATGTGATTGAGGTTGGTTCTTATGTTTCTCTTTTTTTTTTTTGGAGTTTTTGTATATAGCAGATGCGAATACCTTGCTATAAAATTTGTTCAAGCGTTGGAAAGAATTAAATGGCAAGGACAGCTGATAGCCTGAATAGCATATACGATGAAGACAGAACATAGCCTGACGATGGAGACATAACAGTAAGTAACTTTACTTGACTCCATGAGCATAAATTTTGAGAGGGTGGAGGATGCCGTGTGCCCATATCATCCAATACACATGTAATAATTTTAGCCAAGTTACAGAGAATGCGACGGTGGCGTGCCCTCAAGCCAGGAACCTTAGAGAAGCCATGCGCGCTCACTGGCTATTGCCGGACGAGCTACAGTTCGAATACTCTGGACCGGACCGGCTGCTTCTTCTGCTAGACAGATGTTCACCTGATCAAAGAGACATGGTGAAGTTAGTTCTATGGAGAGCATGGACTTCTCACAATAATATCATTCATCAATCTGGTCCGTTTTCTATAGAGAGTGCAATACACCATCTGTTGAACATCAGGAGCAGGGCCGGCCCGGCATAAATAGAGGCCCTGTGTGAACCTGTGCGAAATTTCAAAGTGGGGCCTATTGTAACCATTGCCATGTGGTGTCTTCTCTTTCTGCTGCGTCCCATGTTAATCCGTCTGAGATCCTTTACCCTCATGCAATTACGCCAATACAATCGGGATTCCCATGTTTTATCTGTTAAAGAAAAGGTCCGCATGAGACGATGGAGGGAGTATGAGGCGCTTGTGGGTCGTGAAACCAGTTGAGAGACACTTGTCAGCCGCGGAATAGACGTCGATAGGAATCAACCGCAAAATCACATGACTTAGGGGTGCCGCACATTGCACATTAGATTTCTTTATAGTAATTAGGAGTATTAAACAGGTTACATACAAGAATAATTTGTAAGTCGAATCTATGAATAATTTGTAAGTCGAATCTATGAAGTCTGATTAGTCTATGATTTGACATGTGATAGATAGAATCCTCCTCCGAAGTTGTTTAGGAAAAAGACCTCTCATGCACATAGTACATGCAGCTGCCCGTTACCACCCCCGGTGGATCCTCTTGATCAGTTTTCACTCACGGCTTATCTTGGCCTCCGGCGGTGTGGGAGGCGGTTGGTGGTGTGAGGTGAGGCGAGAGGAGGACGACGGGCTCCGGTCGCCGGTGATCCGAGCATCCGGCGGCCATGACGTCTCGGCCGTGGAGAACAAAGCTTCTTGCTGGGCCCAATTTCCTTTTGGTCCGTTTTCGTCTTCGCGGCCTAGTTCCCTTCGCCTGTCTCCTCGTCTGTCCCTCCACGTGTTGGTTGCCTTGGTGTGGTGCCGTGAACGTGTGGTGGCCTCAGACAGACAGCTCAGCTCTTCCCCACCACCTCACCTTTGCTCTCTCCAGAACCCTCCCGGAGCAGCAACGCCGCCCGCGAGCCGGAGAACAGCAGCGGCAAGGAAGAACCATCGCTCGCGAGCTCTATCAGGCGCCGAAAAGGGGCATCACCGGAGGTAATCATCCCTTTCTTTCTCGCCCCAGGTTGCTCTGCCTCCCACCCTCCATGCCATTCTTGGCCCCTTTCCCCGCTGAGATCTAGTGGAGACGAATCGAACCGACAGCTAGTCCTGCCGCAGTAAGTAATCTGGTTTGGTGCTTCGCCCTAGTGCAGCTGCTGCAGGTTCAGTCGCCATTTGTGTAGTATAATCGATTTGCAGCAAGTGGCAGAGATTACGAGGCTTCGCCGTCCAAAGTTAGCTGTTTGCATTGTGTTGTGTTTACTATGTGGAGTAATTTAACTTTGCCCCCCAAGTGTCGGGGTCCTGAACATCGACAATCGAGATGGTGAGCAGCAATTCAAGTACTGGCAAAGGGGCGATGGATGCGGCTGATCTGCTGCATCAGCACGCTTTGATAGTACCTTGCATTTTCCCTTGCTCTGAACCTGCCGTGCCTGCACTGCAAGTTTGGATTCTGTTAAGGTTCATGTGGCAACCCTGCTGGCCCAGAATCAATTTTATTTTATTTTTTATAAATTAAGTTTTGATGTGGAGTAAGAAGAATTTTATGAATACAAAATTGGACGAACCACCAGTGTGCTGAATTGTAATGTGGCATTGATTATTTTTCATTTCTTTTCCTTATAAATGAAGTATCAGACTGAACGAAATAACATAATGACTCCCAAGGGTTACTTTTTTTTTTTTTTATGAGAACTCCCAAGGGGGCATAGCCATAATTTATCCATTTTCCAATGGAGTGGCGTACTTGGCGCCTGTTCAGAATACAGCGCTTGAAATTTCAGCCTTCTGAAGAAAATTAATACTGTAACCTAACTAAATGGTTCCTTGTAAGCCATGCCTCTTGGATGACACACACCTTTTGCTTACTTTAGTTTCATCCAATGTGTATGGTATGCCGATGCTTCCTGTTTATGCATCTTGGTTTATAGCACTCTCCTACGGGCATTTGGAACATTACTTCACTGGTTCGCTAACTTCTTCCCATGGAAATTGTGTAGTTTCAGCCATGTCTGGCAAGTACATCATCGCTGGCCTTGCTGCCTCCGCCGCCATTGCATATGCTTCCGATGTCCTAGTGGCACAGAAGAAAGTTTTCGGAGGTAAGGAATGTTGCACGATCTCAAGAGGTTACCAGTTACCACTACAAACCACCTCTGCTTTTGCTAACACTTGTACTGAATGGTGACTAGGCACAACACCAAGGACTATCTCGGACAAGGAATGGTGGCAGGCGACTGACAAGAGGTTCCAGGCCTGGCCTCGCACGGCTGGGCCGCCGGTGGTCATGAACCCCATCAGTCGCCAGAACTTCATCGTCAAGGACCTCAAGCCCTGATCAGGTAGGGTAAACCACAAGGCAGCATGGTGATGGCTCTGTAGGTTCAAACTGCAAAGCTAACTATGTTGTGCTCCCAAGCTTGTGCTTGATCTGAATAAAACAGTGCTGCCTTCTGTCTAGTTCGAGTCCAATGGAAAGAACCTGAAGCAGCACACTTGCTTTAGACACTGTGATCTGGATCATTGTTCTTATGCTAACTATGTAGCCTGAACTTTGTGTCTCTGTTCTCCCTGCGGTGTCTGAATGGGTTGTGTCGCGCTGGCCGCTGGGTGACTGGAATATGTGCCTTGTCTACTGACGCAAAAGATTTGGGGCACCTCTTTCAACCCCCAGCTTCCAGAAGCCCCCCTATCTCTATGTGAGTGAAGCTATGTAAGCTTCAGCAGCCACGTCCTTGCAAGAATCTTGCCGTTCTCCAGGCGCTTCTTCAGTGTCCCTCACACATATGTGCGTGTCTGTTCAAAGTGCATGCTGTTGGGCCTTTGGTCAAGATGCCGTTGATCCGCGACAGGAGGATGGTTGACACGGCTGTAAATTCTATATATACCAGGTTAAAAGGGGTAGCGTAGATCCTCCCATCTTGCAAGATCTCACGTTTTGACTGAGCTGCACGAGTAGTTTCCAGTTTCTGCCACATAGTGCCATTGAACAGAGGTTCAGATTTGGACCACGAGCTGTTCGGTTGAAATAAACATTTCAGGGTTCAGTTAAGATAAACATTTTAGGATTTTTCATTCAGGAATCATCAGAAAAATAACAGCGTGATCAGAGTTGGAAGGACAAATCTGAACCTGGTGTGTTTGAGGATTCAGAGTTTTCAGAATTTCCATTTTCTTGAGGATTCATTCAGAGTAAGTAAAAGCTTCAAAGATTCGCTGACGCGATGTGCACAAGGACGGTGGGCGGTGCCACGCAGCGAGCGGCGTCGGCGTCGCCTAGTATTCGAAACCGTAGCCGGCCTCGCCTCACCTCTGTCTCCCACCGACCAAACGCCAAGGGCCTATAAAACTGCCACGCCCCGCCCCAATGGTATCGTGTCGCCACACCATTGCTCCCCAGTTAACACCTCCGCTGCGCTCCGATCCGTGCGAAGTAAACTAAAGAGCAGAGCACGGATAGATAAGTACACTCTCCTCCGACCTAAGGTAGATCCGCTCCTTTACTGATCAGTCTTCACTCAAGCTACTACTCGTCCGCTGATTCTCCATGTCCATGGCCACGAGAGCTCTCGCCGCTTCCGTCGCCGGCCGCCGGAGTGGGCTCGCCGCCGTTCTCTCCTCGTGCAGGTAACGAGCGGAGCAGAGTTCGTTCAGATCAGCTGATGCGTTCTAGATCGATCTGCAAGCTCTTCTTCCCTCTTCTCAGTCTCTCTTGCATCGATTTCTGCAAGGTTTTGCTAATGCGTCGTGATGTGTGTCTGCGTTGATCTTTAGCAGGCATGGTGGAGCTCGCGGTTTGTCACACAGCAACGCGCAGCAACGGGAGGAGGACCACCACGACGGCGCGGCGGTGACGGCGGCGCAGGTGGAGGCGTCGCTGAACCAGAAGAACGTGGAGGTGGTCCTGCAGGGTGACCGTTCCGCGACGCTGGTCCCCGACGAGGCGATCGACGCGCTGCGTGGCGTCGGCGCCGACGCCGAGGACGACGCCGCCTGGGTGCCCGACCACGACACCGGCGTCTTCGTCCCCGCCGAGGAGGCCGCCGCCAACGGCAATGGCCACGGCGACAGTTGCGATGGACTGCATGAGCAGATCACTGGGCCGTCGGTGTTGGACCAGACGGTGTTCGTCCGCGACGACATGGAGGACGTCGAGAGGCCTCCCGTCGACATGGCCGGCGCCGAGGGCAAGTGACCGACCACCTCCATGCGCGCCGCCATGTAGACTTGTTAGCCGCAGGGTCTCGGCTCGGAGGCTTGCAGGCTGTAGGGGCAACTAGCAATGGAAGAAGAAGATAGCTGTAGCAAATAAGTCCTTTTTTTAATCGAAGGAAAGAAATAAGCTTCCGTCCAGTGATGGAATGAAATCATGTCAATCTCACTTCTTTTTTTACAGTAGATAGATAGAGGAATATATATCACCAACTCCTACATAATTGGGACGTGCACGCACGGGCGTGTTTAGTTGTGGCTTGGGACGTGCACGCACGGGCGTGTTTAGTGGTTGCGGGAAAAGGTATTTTTTTTATGCATGTGTTGTGAGGAGAATGAATAGGAAAGAAGAAAAAAGAATTTTTAGATATGCGTGTTTTGTGAGAGGATGAATAAGAAGTAAAAAGTACTTTTGAAGAGGATGAATAAGAAGTAAAAAGTACTTTTGGGCAGAACAATAGAACACAGGGAAAGACATCATATGACTGCGACCACACATGATGAGTAATACAGCGAGTCGGCCATTGCAGACTAGCAGTATAACGAATGGAACGCAACTCTGCCCAGTGCTCACTAATTCGACCTAATCGAAATTGAACTCAGCATACATGAAAATATATTCTGCAGGAACAAGCAGACACATTCCCTACTTCGTAGCAGCCGATCCGCGTACATGCAAAAAGAGTGCATTCCCAACAGCCCCCCAGGTTCATAAGCATCTGAATCATTGCAGGTGATAGGAAAAAAAACAGTCATCTCTCATACCCGTTGGTTGATGCACGCAGCGACTCAACCCAGGATCGATTGTGCTCAACAGCAGGGAAAACTCAGAAATTTAAACTAGAGATGACAATACTTAATCGGTTTTACAGGGAACCATATGTGTACCCAAATATGAAAAGAACAATGGACAAGAGTAGCCTTACATTCTTGAAAGGAAATAGCTTGTAAGATGTGCATTCTAAACTTGTAGCTGATGAGTTTCTAAATTTTGTTTTTCAGGAAGCTCCCACAACCAACAGGGGAGTGTATGGAAAAAGATGCACTTACTAACATACATCCTCTGTCCCGTTTTTACCGTCGCTCGGGAACCGGGAATGTGAGAGAGGCACAGTTTTCTAGCGACCGATAGAAGGGGACGAAGGGAGTATGGTCTTGCAGCCACAGAATCTTTATGTATATTTTGATAACTACTCACCGAACGACACAAATAGTTCAGCTGTGCAACGGCACCCCCTTCACTTGTCATCTTCTGAAGCTGCAACTACTAGGAGTCCATATTCCGACTCATATTCTACTTGCACCTGAACTCGATCACCATCAACTTGTCTCTCCTGACTCGTAATTCCTCGTGTGAATTCTAGAATGAATTTCAAATTCTTGTCGTCTTCTTCATGGCTCTCGCAGGTCGTAGTGGCTACTGTCAAGTCCACCTCTATGTGGAATCGGAGCAGCCGACTACATGGCAAGGCAATCTTAGACAGGCTCAGTGGAAGAATGGATGTGGTGCCCGAGGGAAAGGACAAGCACCTCCCTCGATCACAACTGAAGAGGTGAACCCATATGTTCATGTAGTCAATGGCAGTTGCCTTGATGTTACCATACACGGCACGGCTTGTAGAACCGAGGTCTGCTTTGAGCTTCAACCTGACCTCAACACTAGTCTGAATGGCGGTGGGAATCACCAAGTATGTGATCTCCAGCTGGCGGTCAGGGCCTTCAGTAATGGTACTTGTGTATCCCTCAGTTTCATCGTCGTCGTCAAGTTTAAACTGCGCTATAATGCTAGGACCAAGGGGCCGCAGACCCCCCTCATCTGCTTCCCTAACAGAATCGCGGGCTGCAGTAGTGTAATAGAAAATTTCCAAGCCGATGGCACCGTAAGCCATGAGAAGTTCAGAGGATCCAATGGGCACCAAATCGACCATTCCATCCTGCACGTCGTGAAAGCATGAATGTAAAGGGTACAATGCATATCAGTACAAACACAAAGCTATGGTAGGTAGATATATAATATAGGGAAAAGTCTATTTTTTACCCTTCAACTGTTACAAAAGTCTGATTTTCAACCTCACACTATAAAACCGGATACTAAAGACCCTCCAACTATCCAAACCATGCAAAATTGACCCTTTGGGTGGTTTGAGGGTGGTTTTGGATTTTTTAAAAATAGCAGAAATATTATTTAAACTTTAAAAAACCATAACTAATTCATTTTGGAACCAAAAAATATGAAACCAGTGTCAAAAGTTCTCTTAAAATGTAACCAATCTATTGGTACACCATTTAATGTTATTTAAGTATTATATATTTATATTATTAGTGTCTTATTTTTTTAAAAAAATAATTAGAATAAAAATAAATAATATGCAAAAAAACTTCTAATGGTGCACCAACATATTGGTAACATTTTTAGAAAAACATTTGCACCGGATTCTAATTTTTCTAGTTCAAAATAAATTAGTTGTGAATTTTTTAATACAAAATTATTTTTTAATTTTTTTGAAAAATAAAAAACCACCTTCAAAACCACTCAAAGGGCCATTTTTGCTCGGTTTGGATAATTGGAGGGTGTTTAGTGTCTGGTTTCGTAGTTGTGGGTTGAAAATAAGATTTTGTAATAGTTGGAGGGTGAAAAATAGATTTTCCCTACAATGTAAGGAGCTAGTATATAGTACCTCTTGTACTTCGCCATCCGAGTGGGCATAGATGCACCGGCCACGTTCCCCGTTGTAGGCATTGATTGCGCACACAGGAAAGTTTGCAGAAATGGCCAAAAATTGCACCACACGGTGGCCTTCTTGCCAATCGTCAGTGTCTTCTGAAGACTCAGAGCCACTACTGCCATCTTCAGGGTCGTCTTACCAATCGTCATTGTCTGCTGAGGACTCAGAGCCACTATTATTGTCATCTTCAGGGTCATCTCCACGATCCTCCCTGAGAGCTGTGACATCATCATCTTCGCAAGAGCCGATTCCTCAAACTTGTTCGGTTTGCTGGTTCCATACATGTTGTTCCAATCACATACTTTATTACCCATCAGATGCTGATCCACGCCGTCTTCAGGGTTTGATGGGAGTTTCTGGTCGCCGGCGGCGACGGCTGGCAGCGGCGCACTCGCCGGAGACAGTTTTGAGCAATTCCGGAGAGGGTCTATGGGCGAAAGTAACTTAGGGGACTGGGAGGGGCGACTCGCCGTCGCGAGCAATGACGGACAGGGGCGGCCGGCTGGCGTACGTCCAGAAGCCAGACGAGGCGGCGGTGCTATGTTCCGGCGGCGGCGCTGCGCAAGACGAAGAGCGAACAACAGGTATGCACACGTGGATAAATTTATAGGACATGGAGGCTCGATCGGTTCTTGCGTGGCACGGACGCCAAGGACGTCGAACAAGGAAGGTATCGATCGATTGGGTTGGGGACTCAGCTCAGCATTGGGTTCGGCAATAGCCGCCCCGGAAACGGAGAGCCTCTCTCCTGCTGGAGAAGAAAGTTCATGGCGGAGACCGTACGTGCAGGCTCGTCAGGGCACACAGATCAATGGACGAGGACTCGAGCCCCAAAGGTACTTAATCGGCCGGCGTGGCAGCAGTCCTCCCCCTCTATAATCTATCTATAATCCCATCTAGTATAAATTTTTAGATGGATTATATAATCTATCAATGTTATAATGTTTGAGACCATTATTAGTAGTAGCTCATAAGCTACGATTGTACTCTTTTGGAAAACTTGTGTTTCCAAAGTCGGGTAGTTTGTTTTCAATGTTTTAAATTTAAAAGTATGTGTAAGAAAAACTCATGTCTCATTCCAGAAGGTCATGCGAGCTTTGAACTAGTAGTAATAACTTAGTAAATGGAGCTTCGAACTAGTAATAATAATATAATAAACTCAGCTTGTGCAAGCTCTTTCCACTCCCACCTTACCAAAACAAAAAGAAAGAAACAAATAAAGAAAGAAAGACAAAGAAATGAAAACGAAGTATAATAAACAACACAAAGACAAATAGCTCGACGGTACAAATTAAACGACAGCATTCAATGTTTAAAGGTTACGAACTTACAATTCTCTCAATCCAATCACTATCTTATCGAGGAGGCGATCCAGCAAATGACAATAACACAAAAAAATGCAAGCCTAACCATCGAGGGAGAGAACACTATGCGACACCCAGCTAGGTAGCAACCTCCCGCTATCTGCGAACGGGAACACTTTGTCGCCATGGTCGGCGAAAGCCACATGGCCTGTAATCCCTCCCCATCTCTCCGGACGGGTGCAAGTGAGGGCCCACCTTCCATACCGACCCTCAAAGACCGTCCGACTTCCATACGCGCCACAGATGAACACATCACAGTCAAGTTCTAGCACCGGCGACCACCGTGCCGGCTCCGTCGGTGAATCGAGGTCCTCGAGGTAGAAGAAAACATCGATGTCACTGACAAAATCTGGTGAAGCAATCAAGGCGAGCCTTTCTTCAGACACCACCGCTAGCTGCACGTTGTGGAGATCCTCGCTATTGACCATGTCGTCAGTGTCCTCCTCTACTATGAGTAGGGCTCGGACGCTCATGCCAAGCTCGTCGTCGTCGTCGTCCAGGTGCACGATGCAGATGCTGAGATCCTTGTCCAAGGCAATGATCTTGTCTTTGAACACCACGATCTGATCGATGGGTCCTAACCCGGTGTACTCCGGTCTTGCATACTCCCAATAACTACTTCCTATTCGCCAAACAAGAAGGACAGTGATGCCGCTGGAGCTGACAAGGAGACACGTCTTGGGCGATGACATTGGAGCTGTGAGTGTGCAACAAAGGAGGTCGATGAATCCCCATAGGAGAGACTCCTTTGCTAACACAGAACAGGGTGGAGGTGAACTTGGACGCCGGTGAACACGTCGATCATGGTGATACGACCTCCCGTATGTGTGATCGACAGATCGGCAAAGATGGCATGACCATAGGAGCACCCTACAAACTCCATGCCGGTTGGAATGGTCAAGGGGACTAGGCGGTGGAACCTGCGTCCCGGACCGGCTGGGTCCATGAGCTGCCATGTGTGACGAACCTCCGAAGAATGCCCATTGTTGCTTAACTCTGCACGACTTTGGATCATGAGCGGTGGGAAGAACTTGCACAGGCTAGGTTTAGCTTCCATGAAGGCCGCACGCCAACTGGGGCAGGTGGCGACGAAGGCAAGGAGGTTGCGGGTGGAGCCCAATAACTTGATAATGGAGTTGAGTATATCATTTGGAAGCTCTGCCCAGCCCTGGGGTCTGGCCATTACCAAGAGCATGGACATGGTGGTGGTGGTGGTCATATATGTGCTTGCCATGCTGCTAGTATTATAACAAAAATAATGTTGTAAGTATATATGATAAAACGAAACAGAAAATTAAGGTTCATCAAAAACATTATTGTGAATTTTGATGTGTGTGTGTGTGTGTGTGTGAGGGAGGGAGGGAGGGAGGGAGAGAGAATAGTAAGAAGAAATGTAACACATACCGTGCTAATATGGCAATCCAACTTTGCACAAATCAAATTACACAACTAAAAGTGAAAATGGTAATCATACATCTACCAAAAATGACAACTAAAAGGAAGGTGTTAATATACAACCACAAATATAAGGAAATATGACAACTTACAACTCATGCTTGCCGATGATGGAAGATGTGTGCTCTAGAGGAGGGCAAACTCGGGAAGTGGGTGGTGTGGCTCCTTCTTGCTGACCATAGGGGTCACGTGGACTAGGGAACAAGGAGAAGACGTAGGGTGGTGGTCAAATGGGAGAGGCACATACAGGGGAAAGGGTAGAGCCATGGATGTAAAGATACGGCAACGAGATGAGGGAGGGGGCGACGCAAATCTGCCACGCCTCACCATTAAGCTCAACGAGAGAGGCGCGAATGGAGACGATGGCGGCACAGTGAGATAGAAGTTGACAAAGGGATGGGGATGGCGGTGGTGGTGCGGGAGATGTTGGACCAAGGGAGCGTGATGGCGATGGCGCCGTGAGAGATGCTGGACCAAGGAAGGAGGACGACGGCGGCGCTTTGAGAAAGGTGCGCACAGGAGGGGCCATCGGCGGCACGGTGATTGAGGCGTACACAGGTGGAGGGTGGGGATTGCAGCGGTGTTGTGAGGTAAATCAGATCGAGGGAAGAGGACGACATCGATATGGTGAGTGAAACGGGATCTAGGGAGAGGATGACGGCGGCGCGGTGAGAGAGGCACGGACGGGGGAAGGCGTTGTGAGAAAGGTGCACACGGGAGGAGAGGACAAGATCTGCACGGTGAGAGGCATGCACGGGCAGGGGGAGGGGCCGACGACGGTGGTGTGGTGGGAGAGGCCTTGATGGGGAGGACGGTGGCGGCACAATGGGAGAGGCCAGGATGGGGGAGGGTGCGGCGATGACGAACGAGGGTGGGAGGGGTGCATAGATGTGCCCTGATTCACACTTCAAGCTGTGGATATAGTTGGCTTAGAGGCAGGCCCGCCCTAATGGGCCGTGCAGCAGCACCAGGCCCCAAAATGAAGGGGGTCCACCCATGTACCATGTATGTATAGTCAGCACCACATTAGACCCCTAAAATGACCCCCTTCCCCCCTTCCGTGGTGTGTGTCAAGTACACATAGTAACATCATACATTCTATCTATAACTCTCTACAGACTCCATGCCTGGTAGAATGCTTCAGATGGAGAGCCTGCACGAGGGCGTTGATTCCTGTAATAAAAACTGACGTGTCAAGGAGATCCGCCAAAAAAAGGAAAGAAAATACAATTGCTATGGACATTATTAATATGATGACAAAAATAACAATGAAGAAAAGTAATATCATAAAGTGCTAATATGACAATCCAACTCTGCACTACCACCAATTATTTCCCATGACCATAAAAAAATTCATGTTCGAGTTCATGCATGCCTAAAAAGAAACAGAAAAAAAAGAAGTCTTTTACGGTGCCTCATACTACTCTTTAGTAGTATGGAGTATGGATTAAATCTAACCATCCATCAATTAGGGTACTTGGGTAATTTTACAGAGGCTCATTAGTGGACTGCAATTCCTCTCCACGGTGACATCTCGTCCACGGTATTCTCCTCCCCCGTTATCCCTAGCGATCCCCTCCACCCAACTTCGATCCGGTCCACGGCGGGACGGTTGCGGCGCTGCTCTTCAATCCCGGGAGACGTCCCCACTGCCAGCCATCGTTCTGCCGCGAGCCTGCCGCCGTCCTCCTCGTCACGACTTCGATCCGGTCCCTGGCGGCACCTCTGCTCTTTCAAGGCCGAGGCTCCCCTTCCCTCATCTCCGTGACGGCGATCCCAGGAGACGTCCCCACTGCCAGCCATCTGCCGCGAGAGCCGTCGCCGACGTAGTCGGTCCTTTCCCTCTCTGGCCGCCGGCGGTGCTGTCTGGAGGACGCGGCGGTCGCTGGGGCAGTCTGGCCCTTTCCCTCTCCCGCGCCTCCCTTGTTTGGTCATCCCTCGCCGGTCGGCAGCCCATGCCTGGCAGAGCACCAGGCGAGTGAAAAGCAAGGCTGATTGAAAGGCCGGCAATCGAGTCTGTCATCGCCGGCGTTAAAGCGATCTCCAGTCTCGCTAAGGTCAGTAGAGCATGGATGGAATATCTTGAAGCACCAAGAACATTAGTGATGCATTTTATTGAGAAATTAGAAATTGGAAGCATGGCTGTAGTACAGATAGGCTATTTGGTATTGAATTAGTTGTTTAGGTTATTTTATAATTAAAGCAGGACTTAATGTGAATTGGTCGTTCCATATTGGGTATTGCCGTATTTGCAGTTGAAATATTTGCAGAGCCTACTAAATGTTGGTAACTATTAGCTGTACAACTGATATCAAGCAAGATCTCTATCTGTTCCTGACTATTACAGTACATTACTGACTAAATAATGGCATATGGAATTACTACAGTCATGTACATTATGAGTTTAGGCATAAACATCTTTTTGGAGGCTACACTCCTGCAGGCAATATCACACTGACATCTGCAGTTTATAAGCATAAACATCATCTGTGAATGTTTGATGAATCTAAATACTGTTAGGATGATCCATCAATAATCAGCATGCAGTTTTTATAGGTTCCCCATAAATATATCTGCATCAATTTTTGTACCTCCTGGATGAGACATGAAGCTATAGTGAAACAATTGTAGTGGTGTAAAAAAAAAATTGACGCTTTATTTTTTACTTGCAGGTTACTGTAATGGAGGCTGAAGGGTACGTTAGCCTGGAGGAACTTGAGGAATATGACAACATTGCAAAACAAACATTTACAAAGGAGGAAGATTTCTATGAGTTCTATAACAAGTATGCATACCACAAGGGGTTTAGCGTCAGAATAGACAGCAGGAAACTCAAGGATGGCACTGATGAGGTAATATGGAGGAGATATGTGTGCTCATGTGAAGGATACAGATCGTTGAAGTATTTTGAAAGGACGGATAAAAAAAGACAGCCACGTGCCCTGACCCGGTGCGGTTGTACGGCAAGGCTTGTTGTGGAGAGGAGCGAAAGGGATGGCATATGGTATGTGAAGGATTTTGTAGATGTCCATACGCATGCCCTTGCAAAGCCAGAGCATGCTTTTGTATTGCGTTCGCACCGAGGGCTTAATGATCCTCAGAAAGCAGAGGCAATTGAGCTGGGGCTAGGTGGGCTTCGTCCATATCAGATCATGGATGTAATGGAGACAACCCATGGTGGTCCAGGGGAGACTGGATTTATATCGCAGGACTTGTATAATTTCTTTTCAAGGAACAAGAAGGGAAAGGTTGAAGGAAGCGATGCAGAATATGTGTTGAATCATACGCGCCAGATGCAAGAGAATGATCCAGAGTTCTTTTATAAGTACAGCTTGGATGTAGAAGGTAGGCTTAAGAACCTATTCTGGTCTGATGCACAATCTCAGATAGACTATGGTGTTTTTGGAGATGTGGTCGTATTCGACAGCACATATCGTGTGAACCGCTACAATCTTCCGTTTGTACCCTTTATCGGAGTTAACCACCATAGGAGTACAGTTGTATTTGGTTGTGGTATCTTGTCAGATGAGACTGTCATATCCTATGTCTGGATGCTGGAGGCATTATTGGAGGCAATGCACCAGCAGCATCCAAAATCTCTGATCACGGATGGGGACGCAGCGATGGTGAGAGCTATTGAGATTGTTATGCCTAGAGCGGTGCATATAGCTTGCGTTATTAACTCTACATATTCAGATTCATCTCACATACATTGAAAATATGCAGGAAATGCAAGTCAATATTTAGGAGCTTCAAGTTAGTATTCAGGAACTTCAAGTTAATAATCAGCAACTTCAAGTTAATATTCAGGAACTTCAAGTTTTAGGTAAAAATCAATACTTGGCACTATCACAACAAATCAGTGACGGGTTGGCTGCACTTAACAAGCGCTTCGATGATTTCATTGGCAACCAAAATGTAAGTCTATTACTCTGTAATTTACAATACATTCACTACTTTCGTAGTTACTCGACGACATAAAGCCCTTTCACCTTGTAGAAAACAAGGCTGGAGCAGTCACTTTGTGCCCTGCATGGCAACTCCAATGCAAAGAAAACCGGAGCAGCTAAAAACAAAAAAGAGAACAAGGCAAAATCTACCCACCAGGAACCATCCACGAATCCATCAAAACGTCAAAGAAAACCCATACAGCAAAGCAACGCAGACTTTGTATATAGCACGGACACTAAACGTAAGCGATCCAAAATGAGCAGCCCCGAAGAGGATACCCCAGTCATTGAGGTGACTAATCAATCACTACCAAATGACAACACATCAAACGGTATGTAATTCATAAGTTTCACTTGTCATAGTCTATACATGCATATTATATGTTGGCTGACTACTTGCTGCAGGGTATTTAATTACTCCAGAGGAACATGGGACTGTCCTGTACATCACTTCATCATCACAAGATACAGAATTGGTCCGTATTGGTTTGTACTGGGCAACAAAAGCGAATCTAGACTGCCTACTAGAGTCTCATGCTCACTTAAACGATGAGGCAAGTACAGCTCTGTATATACACGTTTCTATTTCACATTCCACATCTAACGTTGTGTGACATCCAACTAAAGGTTATTAATGCATACATCCGTCTCCTACAAGCACGAACCAATATCCAGCAAAGGGAAGATGGAGCTGCTTACCTAGAGACGTCATATGATGCCAACATGATAGGAAGGGATACCGTGGCTTCACTAAGAGACAAAGATGCACACAGCTTCCGTATGAGGCGGACATTAACTTATCTCCATCATGATATAGTACCATGTACTTCCAACTTATGCTTACCACTTACTAAGTATATGTTCACATGAAAAGATTTACAATAACCTTCACTACTAACGGTTTCAGGTCTTCTTTCCCATCAATGTTAAAAAAAGGCATTGGTATTTGGTGGTGATAAATGCTACAAAACGCGTCATACAGGTGCTAGACTCAAAGGGGCCCTCCACTCATCGGCCGGAACTAGTAAAATTGGTGATCAACTAATATGCAACATATACTTGTACATTACATATGAAACATATTTATTCCTACCAACTAATTGATTATATTGAACTCAGATGACAGGGTTGCAGAACCATGTGAAGCGTCTGAAAGACCTAAAATTACTCAAAGAACACAGGTGGAAGGATGCTAAAGTCAATAAATGGCCTGTTGTCGAGTGCTTTCAAAATAGCATGCAAAACGACCTGTATAGTGCTAACTGCAGAACACTTCCCATTGTACCTGGCTTCATTGCTATTTTTACTAACTATGCATTTATACTAATCTCTCAGATCATCTTGTGGACTATTCATGCTGAAATATATGGAGCTTTGGACAGGAAAAACCTTATCTACCTTATTCACACAGGTACTTTTAACTTTCCAAAAAATCCTATATCAGCCCATCAGAAGGATATGATATTTCAACTTTGGATGTGCAGAAGGATATGACTAGTTTCAGGCTGAAACTAGCCGTCATATTGGTTAACTATTCGTGGAATGAAGTGAAGGCAAGTCCCGGCTACAAACCAAGCAATGTTGCAGAGACCTGTATGCTGGAAGATGACAACGAATAGATCATATTATATCACATAATATGTGTTTCTGTGCTCTTTGTCATATAGAAAGTATATTATTCATTTCCAAACCTCAGTTAAGACACTAGTTATCTATGTAAGAAAGTGAACCAGCGTTGTTTAAGTTTTAACACTACTGCACATGTGGACTCAACTGTTGAGATTGCATTTCCTTCTCACGATATGGTGATCCATAACAGGCCACACTGGACCTTGTTCAACCAAATGTGTGATATAGTCAAACATTCTCCTGCAGTCATTCTACCATACGGTACTAGTGAATCAACTAAGACAATCGTATTTCATTCCAAACATTATTAAGCACTTGCGCTAACTAAATCCAATTGTTTCAAAGCAAAAGAATTATACTATTGTGGGATCTTGCACCTGAACCAAATTGCATTTGTACTTAGAGTGCACAGAACAGGGGGCCTTGCATCTCCGACGGATACGGCCGCCCTTGCATCTCCGGCGAACTGAAATGGAGCGCCCTGGCCGGATCCCGCAGCCACATGCGCCCGTTGCCCTTCCAACCTCCAGCGCCGCCGCATCGTCTCCGTTCCCACGCCAGCGAATGTAGCGATCTCACCCGAGAAATGGGCCCACTTAAGTATATTCCACCTTCCATTGGTGCTAATATACAAAAATGTTCCCAAGTGCAGATTCGACCGTCGAGTCAAGCTCGACCAACGGCTACTGAAGATCGTCCGTCCATACGCTCACTCGAAGGTGAGTTCCAAAGATCACATCATTCCACAATTCAAATTACAACAAGTCTTAGAGTTATTACAACCAAATTGAAATGATAAATAAATAGTTTGAGTTCATGCAGCGGAAATGTAAACGAGATACTAGCGACGATCCATAGTATCGTCACGGTGAAGTCAGCCGTGACGCTACTCCTCACGATCCTCGGAAGAGGTCGGCTCCCACTCGATGCTGTAACCAGGAGGAAGCTGGGAGGCCCAAGCCATAGAGGCAGCTACCTCCTGAGGGGACGGTCCTGAAAATTTAGCCACAAGCAAGGCTGAGTATACTAGTTATACTCAACAAGACTTAACCGACTGGTGATCACTACATCACTGACTCCTAAGATGAGAGGCTGTTTGGCTAGTGGGGTTCTTTTGCCAAAAGCGACTAAGCTGTTTTCTACTTTCTTTATCTTGATTTTAACTTCTTTAGTCTATCCATTCTAGGTGAGCCTAGCTAAACAATCAAGTTTTGCAATACAATTATTTCATACAAAGATTTCATCCTTCCAAGTTTCACTTCATAATATGTCATACATCGGTCAAGCAGTCTCATTAACCGCGAGAAGCGGACAGTTCGAACCGAATTTACTACCTGGCCAGGGAAAACCCAAACATACGGAATGGTTGGAAATGCCAACACACCCCAATCCTTTCTCCTCTCTCTGCGAGTGGCTCCCGAGTCCCACTGCCTCAGGGTAAAGGTTCACCACTACTGGGACTCACGCAACTACCCTCATGTGCCCATGGGATAACGTTTCCAAGACAGAGAGCTGTCGGACCTGCTCGCATCAATCGGATACCGGGACTTACCGGTCCCATAAACCGTGCATATGTGTGGTACGTTCAAACGCTTGACACAAAAGTACCACATGTTTCCACTTAAAACATCGATAGACGGGTATCTACAATCATCCGTCCATCATCTCTAGTGTTTCTGATATGAGTAGTCATACAACTCCTATATCTCGCGAGTGTCGGAAAACACTCGACTTCTATCGTTCTTAAGCATAGCGACTATCGAACCTAACATACTAGTGTTCAATCAAAGGAACCTATGATCATGCAATCTAGGGTTTCATTCAACTCCTTGAAACTTAAATGCACAAACATATAATCAAGTAAATGGCGTAAGTAAAGTTAGGTTATGCTCCGGGGCTTGCCTTCCGGCTCGAAGCGGTACTCCTGCTCGGGGCTCGGATCCACGTGCACCACGTTCACCTCGGACTCCTGGGCGATCTCCTCGGCAGCGGGGACTAGCTCGTAGACTCCGTCGGCGAGACCCGAATCTATACGGAATGCATGAAATGCTTAAGTATCGAGATTTAAACAATTAGGATTTATTTAAATCTTGGTTAATGAATTGGAAAGGATAAACATTAATTATAAGTGAATATATCCTTTTTCATTTGAACCTTTACTTTGATTTTAAAGTTTTAGGTTTTTCTCTTTTCTTTTCTTTTTCTTCTCTTTTCCTTTCTTTTTCTTCTCTTTTCTTTTCTTTTCTTTTCCCTTATTCAAGTCCCTTTTCGATTATTCAAAAGGTGAACTTAGGAAATTTATGTTCATGTACCATTTGGCCAGAGGCTTGCTCATGCCAAGGCAGGAGCTTAGCCCAAAGTTTGGCTCAAGATAATTTTTCTATAATTTATAAAAATTATTCTTATCTTTTTGCCTAAAAACAACTAAAATCCTACAAAAATAATTACAAGGTTTTTGTTCACACCACTTGGCACAGTGACTTAGGGTACCAAGAGTGATCTCTCTGCAAGTTTGCATGTGATATTGATTTATGGTTATTTTTGTGGAATTTCACCATGTTTAAACTACCAAAAATTATTTAGCCATTTTCAAGTGTCCAAAAATTACCATTTTCATTTTTATAAGGTTTCTTAGGTCCTGATTTAGTTTCTGGGTGAAGGAGATGATTTCTCACTGAGTAATTTATTTTCTGTGATTTATTTGCCAAAACAGCAGGGTATATGTTTGGAAAATCATAACCCTAAATCCACTGGGAATTTTTGTGCACCCTTTGCGCATTAGGCTAATGATAATAACCCTAACAACATATCCCAAGCTCAGCTCCAGTGTATGTGTAGATTTTGAACTATGATGAAATGTGCTCAAACTGAAATGAATTTATATTTCAAAATCTACAGCTCAACTGGGTGAGGTGCAAAGGAAGAAGTTGGCCTTCTAGATTCACTGGTCACTACAAAATTGGTTTGGCATTTTTATGATTTTTCTACGATTTTCTACGAATTTTTGAAGATCTCAGCGAATTAAACCTAAAAGATAGAATCTATTTTACGCTGTGAACCCTAGGGTTTTTGAATCTCTTACAAACAAGTCCCTGCATTTTACAGTCGGCCCCCTGGAAAGAGGTTGAAGACACACAGGGATCCCTGGGCTCGCCGGCGTGGTTACGCCGGCCAAACGGCGGCGAGACCGGGCCGGGGAAGTGGGGGGAAAAGGAGAGGGGCTCACCGTGATTCATTTGAGCTAGGTCTCGAGGTCGGGGATGGCCGGAAACGGGGTCAACGACGGCGGTGGCGGCTCGGCTTGCTCCGGCGAGCGGCGACCGGCGGCGTCGGGGTCGGAGAAGGTCGGGGAAGAGGTCTTTGAGCACCAGAGCGGCACGGTGAAGCTATTGGTTCCCTCGATTCGGCCGGAGGAGGAGTGGAGCGGACTGTGCACGTGCGCGGGCGGCGGCGGAAGCTCTGTGAACTCCGGCGAGCGATTTCGGCGTGGAAGAGAGGGGGAACTGTTTGGGGCTTTAAGTAGGAGCGAGAGGGGAGGGAAGGGGTGCTCGGGCAGCACGGGATGGAGGCTGGGGCAGCTCGGTGAGCTGTCGCGGCGACAGCGGCTTGTCGCGGCCGTGTTGGCGCCGTGCGCGGCGTCAACGTGCGCGCGCAGGCGTGCTGCAGGCGGCAGGCGCGCGTGGGCGAGGCGAGAAGAGACAGGGCGAGGAAAAGGAGACGGCGTGGTCGCGAAAGTCGCACGACGGACCGGTGGGCAACGGCGGCGACGGCAATATCCGGCGGTCCGCGGTGGCGACGCGACGGCGAGCGCGGGAGTCAGCGCTACAGTGCGCCTCAGGCCACGCGGGCTGGCCAGACGCGTGCTCCGTGAGCGGAGACATGCAGCCGCGCCATTGGCCGGCGCAGTCGAGGACGGCCGTTGGCAGAGCGCTGCCGGCGGCGAGCGCGGGCACGCGCGAGCGCGGCGTGAGCGTCCCGTGGGCGCGCCCTTTTCAAGCTTGGACCAGGCGCTTCGACCATGCGCTTCGAGCTTGGATCGCAAGCTCGAGCTTTCCGAGCCTCGAGCGTGACGGAAACGCCACTCGAGGGTGAATGCCCCTCGAGCTTGGCTGCGGAGCCTCGAGGGTGACGGAAACGCCGCTCGAGGGTGAATGCCCCCCTCGAGCTTGGCTGCGGAGCCTCGAGCGTGACGGAAATCACCGCTCGAGGGTGAATGCCCCCCTCGAGCTTGGCTGCGGAGCCTCGAGGGTGACGGAAATCACCGCTCGAGGGTGAATGCCCCTCGAGCTTGGCTGCGGAGCCTCGAGGGTGACGGAAATCACCGCTCGAGGGTGAATGCCCCTCGAGCTTGGCTGCGGAGCCTCGAGGGTGACGGAAATCACCGCTCGAGGGTGAATGCCCCTCGAGCTTGGCTGAGGTTCCATTTCAGCTTTTGAATTTGAATTGAAAAAAATTCAAATTCCAAGGTTAGGGTCTGAAATTTGAGATACTTCCAAACATTTTTAGGCTATGGTTTCAAAAGGGAAGATGCTTGGTTTGGTCTCTCCTTCAAATTTTGCATTGGCCAAAATTCAAGTTCTTATATAAAATTTAAAGGTTTTTGTTTTGCCTCTTTTTGGGGTGTTTTTAATTTCTTATCGAATTCCTTTTAGCATTTCTTTTGATTTCTTTCTTTCAATTAACCTTGGTTAGGCTTGATTACTTGTTTAGCTTAGCTTAAACATTGTTTTAGTGTTAATTAACACCAGGGGTGTTACAGCGAACACGCTTCTCCGTCGGCATCTCCGGCGAACGGTGTGGGCCGCCCCGACCGGATCCGACCTAGACCCTGACTCAGGACCCCGCCGCCGTCGCGCGCCGCGCCTCCGCTTGCCTCGGGACGCGCCGCCGTCACGCGCGTCGTCGCCAGTCGACTGCCTCGGGACGCGCCGCCGCCAGTCGACTCCCATGGCCGACCGAAGCACACTTCCAGGCGATAAAGAGGCGACGGTGACGCGCCTGCCTTCCCTCCGTGCGCCTGACGCCTGCCTTTGCCGTCGGCCGTTCCTCCGTCTGACGCCTGCCTTCGCCGCCGGCCGCCGCAGTTCAACACGAACGAGGAGTGAGTAGAGTGAGTGAACGAGTGAGGAGAGGATAAGACTGAACGAAGTGAAGATGAGTTGAGTAAAAACGCAGTAAAAAAATGTTCGGTCAAATAGTGTTACTTAAATATTACCAAATTGACATTACAACTTTTGTCCATAATACCCTCATACTACCCATACTTACTAGGGTATACTTCCTATACTATCAGTTAAGCTTTTAGTAGTATACAATTATTCTGCACCGTTAGATCCTTCCATACTAGTCCTTTTTAGAAGGTAGTATACCCCAGTATGAGGCACCGTAGAAGAGCTAAAAAAATATGGACGAAACTTTTATGAAAAACAAAACAACATTTACTATTAGGTATACATCCTCTTCGATGTATCCCATCTATTGTTCTTGTTTACCAGATTTACATAGCCTAAGCTATTCAGACAATGTTGTGGCCTATTTCTGGCAATTCGATACTTAGATCTCTATTAGCAAGACTCATGTCAACTTGTCTTTTGTTCGCATCACTTGATGGAGTTGGCCGGAACCGCCCGGAACTCATGCACGACGCCGTCGATCTCAATGACGCTACACCCCGGCTCCTTCACCAGATTCTTCTCCTTCATCTTCTTCCTCAACCTCACCACCCTTCCGTGCCATGCCCTAGCCGCGTACATGTTCGACATGAGAACGTGGTCCCCGGAGTCGCCGCCATCGTCGCAGACGTCCATCCACCTCATCACCCTCTCCGCCCGCTCGACGTCGCCGCGCGCCCGGCACGCCGCGAGGAGGGAGCCCCTGACGAGCGCGTCGGGCGCCATGGGCATCGCCGCGACGAGCTCCTCTGCTTCGTTGAGCCTCCCGGCGCGGCCGAGCATGTCGACGGCGCAGCCGTAGTGCTCGATCCCGGGCGCCACGCCGTGGCACCGCGCCATGTCGCGCAGGTGCCGGATCCCGTCGTCGACTCGGCCGGCGTGGCAGCACGCGGCGAGCACGCCGAGGAGCGCGACCCCGTTCGGGCGCACGCCGGCGCGGCGCATTTCGTCGAACATCCCCAGGGCGTCATCGGCGCGTCCGTGCGTCGCGAGCCCCATGATCATGGACGCGTACGTGTACACGTCACGCGTTGCCATGGCGTCGAACACCTCTATGGCGTGATCTACCTCACCGCACTTGGCGTACATGTCGATCAGTGCGTTGCCGATGACGCCGTCGGCAGCGAGGCGTCCATGGTGCCGGGCAACGTAGGCGTGCACCCACCTGCCGGCGTCGAGCGCGCCGAGGTGAGCGCACGCGCCGAGTACGGCGACGAGCGTGGCGTCGTCGGGGCGCACGTCGCCGGCGAGCTGCATCTCCCGGAACAGAGCCAGCGCCTCGCCGTGCTCGCCGGCGCGGGAGAGCGCCGAGATCATCGTGTTCCACGACACGGTGGTCTTGCCCGCCGTCGCCGGCATCCTAGCGAACCACCGGCGCGCCGCCGCGACGTCGCCGCACTTGGCGTACATGTCGACCATCGCGTTCCACGCGACGGTGTCGAGCGCGATGCCCATCGCCGCGACGCGCCCGTGCGCGTCCATGGCGACCGCGAGGTCCTTGAGCTCGGCGCAGGCCGCGAACCCCGCGGCGGCCGCCACGGCGTCGACGCCGAGATCGTCGTCGTCTTCTTCCTCCATCATCGCGAAGAACAGATCCACGGCCTCGTCGGCGAGACCCAGCCGCGTGTGGCCGGTGACCATGGCCGTCCAGGAGACCACGTCCCGACCGCCGTCGGGGAAGACGTGGAACAGGGCACCCGCGGCGGCGCGGTCGCCGGAGGCGAGGTAGAGAGCGATGAGGCTGTTGCGGACGGTGCGCTCGCGGTCGAGACCCAGCTTGGCGGCGTGGCCGTGCACCGCCGCTGCCGAGCTGCCCGCGGCGGCGGAGGACGCGCACAGCGACTTGATGAGCGCCCGGAGGCCGCGGGCGTCCGTCGGGGCGGCTCGCCGGAGCGACGCCGGCACGGCGTTGTGGGATTGGGGATTTCCACGCCGCCCATGACGGTGAGTTGGAGTCGCGGCGGGTTTGATGCTGTGCGGGAGTGGCTGCTGCTGCTGTGAAGGATAAGGCGCCATGGCCACGAGTGGGTGAGTGTGATGCACACTTGGACAAATATGACGTGTGGATAAGCACATAGAGGCTGACGTGTGCATGCAACCAAACACACACTTAGACCAGTTTGAATGCTCCATTTCCTGCTCTAAAGGAATAGACTCCAGTGATGGCCAGTTTGAATGCTCCATTTCGGCATGCCTACGGATGATTTCAAAACAGGAAATTAAGTTTAGGTAAACATGGAAATAATGAATGTTTTCTGCCCTATGAGGTCTAATACACTTGTGAAACCACCCTTTACTAATTAAACAAAAATTCTAAAAATAAATCATGATAAGAACCACTTGCTATGATGTTATTCTCGAATATGCTAGACATCATGAGCACCTCATTAACATACTCGATAAACATGAATACATGATTAAGTATGAGGTGATGTCATGGTGCGCATATTGAACATTTGTATATGGAATTGTCAAAAGTGTCATGAAATGAGATCTCATAGGAGTTGACAATCAAGATGACAGTAGACAATCTTTACATACTAAACCCCGTGCAATTCCTGGCCGCCGGATGCGTCCACGTCACCGGAAATTCCCGGCCGTCCGATCGGCCGGGCGAAAGGCCCAGATCGCCCCAATCCATGTCAGTTTTCAAAAAAATCCCTCGGCTTTTCACGAAATCAACCCGCACTCCAGCCTCCCTCTTAGGAAAATTTATGAAATTGCCCTTAACTTTTCTAAAAACCAACCCGCAGTCCAGCCATCTAGGTTCAGGAAAATTTGTAAATAAGACATCACATTTTGGGTGAATCAACCCGCCGTCCTAGCCCTCTCTCAGCAACCTTTTTACAAGAACCCTCGTACTTTAAATAAATCAAAACACAACCCGTTTCATTCATTGTCTCTACAATTTGAACACCAAAATGCGTTGGAATCAAAAGTTGTTCAACCTAAAATTTGATCTACAATTCAAAAACTAAAACTTTATTATAGAATATATTTTCATATTTAATATGTCTTTGCTATTTATAAGCACAAATACTTACATACAACCCATTGTACCATAAATTTGGACAACAAAACATGTTCAAATAAAAAAATTGATCAATACAAAAATTACTTATAGTTTTCGAAATCTACATCTTTATGATACAGTATAATTTCATATATGAAATGCTTCAAAAAAAAAAGAGAGAATATAATTACGATGCACCCTCCACAATAACACAACATATTTTAATGTAACCATTAATTATCTCATAATTTCACACAAATATTTTAAATATCCAAATAATTATGCTTCATCCCTCCCTGATAAATTATTCTAACTCTTCTTTCACCACAATAATACAACAAATATCATATCTCCATTTCAATACCTATATTCCTTAAACAATAGCATTACAATAATAAAACAACCAAATACAAACTATTCGTGTTAATTATCATATGCATCATTATACTTATTCAAACTTTGGCAAATTCAATGTGCACTCCACGAACAACAAATCCAAAAAAAACGACCTCTGCAAAACCAACCCCCTTCATGGGTATCGGTGACCGGTTAAATCACCTCGCACATCTATACACCACATACTCCACAATATTGACACCTATGATGACTGCCATATACAAGCCTTCTCGCTACGAACACATAGACGATCCGTAGTCAACAGTCTACACACATAATAAAACTTTATAAGCATGGATATATACATCGGTGACGGGCCCCTTTGGCGCGGCAATCGGCGCGGTATTTTTCTAGTATTACCTAAACTCGAAGGAGGACGGGTATAGGCCATGGCCCCTAAACCTGAATGACAAGCAAGAGGAAGGGAGATAGAATGATAAAATAGAGCTTATTGATATCAGAGTTTAGCAAGTGCTAACGCTACTTTCCTTTAGCAAGGTCTCAGATGAATATGTACCACGCCTGCTGTAATCCGTCGAGCATGTCGTTGTAGTATAGTGGTGAGTATTCCCGCCTGTCACGCGGGTGACCCGGGTTCGATCCCCGGCAACGGCGATTCATTTTATCTTTTTGGCCTTGTAACTATTGGGCCGGCTGATGATGTGAATACACTTCTCGGCCGAGCCCACAGGCCGGCCCGCGAGGCGATTTTTGTCAGGCCGCCGGCAGCATGGCGAAACTGACTTCCAGGCCCATCCAGAGCCCACGACAAAAGCTCGCACCGTGCTCACACGCTTTGGTTGCTTCTAGACACTTCCACAACGGTCGAGGGTGCGCCCAGGATCGTCCGTATCCGATGGATGGCGCTCGTCCTAGTCCTACACAACTACCCATATCCCACCCAACTTTCGTCATCTGCACCCCTGGACTTCAGTAATTTTGCAAGAGATGGCTATTTGTTAGTTTATCAACGTGAAGCTCTTTTCCCCCTTCTTTCACTCTTTCTCCAGCTAATAATTATGTTACGTGCTCTATAACTAGTGTTTCTTTGGTGGCTGTAGCAAAACATGTGCTACTACTTGCAATTTTATTTTTCTTCTTCTTCTTTTTTTTTCACAAGGAAGGCCAACCAAGGGACCTCCCGGTGTCAGCGCTGGGGATCGAACCCAGGTCGCCGGCGTGAACTACTTGCAATTTTATGACAACATAGTTTGCTTCATAAAGACAAACATGTGCTGCTTGTAATTTTATGATGACCGACTTTGCTTCATAAAGACGATTATTAGTAATACGACTAATGAGAGCTTATAATAGATGTTTCTAGCGGAGATGTATAGCTTTCACATGCCCTTTCGACTGTCCTTTTTTGCATTCTTTCTTTTCTTTAGTATTTTTTATTTTTGTCATATACTCTCCCTTAAATATTCTTGAGGCATACACTCAACTTGAAGATTTAAAACTCTTCAATATTCGACTAGCATCTAATATAAAATTGGTATATTATATATTTTTGTATCATTATAGACATATTTGAAGGCATTATGCTATCATGTCAATTTATTTTCATAAACATCGTTGAATGGTCAAATGATACCTTCATTTTCAAAGAGTAAGTACTTATCATATTACAAAAAATATAAGAATAAGTTTGATTCGTATAATAAGGGTGCCTTTGGTTGCCCATCAAGGTTTGGCTCGCTTTGCTTTGCCTTGCCAGCCGCAGAGAGCGAAATCAGCTCGCACACAACAGTAAGCAAATTCTTGACTGCCCAAACATAGAGACCGTGAGTCAAGAAAAGAAACCACCGTTTCCTTTGCCTAGTCGGGCAAAGCAAGCCTTGGCAAGGCTTCCAAACGCGTCCTAAGAGTTCGAGGGCATGCTTACCACATTTGTCCCAATATTTTCGCCAGCCTTGCCTAATGTTTGACTATCAAAATTTTCGCAATACTTTAACGAGTCTACAACATTTCACCATACACTTTTTGAAATAATTGGCGCGTAAGATCAGTTAACTGGATGTCGCTGTAACCCAAACAGGTATCTACACTAGCTAATCTTTTTTTTTTTCCCGGTGAATGTAGAGAAAATGAGGAATGCACTATGGCGTGTTTAAGGGTGTGTTTAGATTGTAGGAAAAAACACTGTAGCATAAGAAAAACACTGTAGCATTCGCTGGGAAACGTGTTTTGTGAGGAAGGAATAGTGAAAAGTTGGAATGAATAGTAAAAAGTTGGAATGAATAGTGAATAGTTGGGAATCTGAACATGGCCTAACAAATAGCCATAATCTCAGGGGTGTCTGCGCGAACGGGTTAGCCCACTCCCTAAACCCTGGCGTGTATTTATGACCTCATCCCTTCGCTTCTGCTCCGTCTCCAAACCCCTTCCTCAACACGCAGGCGACCCAACCCTCTCGAGGCCACCAGCCTTATCCTCTCCGCCACCCGCCGGCTCCAATCCCGCGAGGTGAATCCCTAACCCGAGATCCTGCTCTCCTGCTCCGCCCCCCGAGTTCGAGGTTACCCCGCGCTCTTCCCCCAGTTCGGCGCCGCGTTCTAGTAGCTGCCAATTCGAGCCGTGGTTCGAGGATTTGGCGAAGCCAGTTAGCACGTGCTGCCGTGTCTCGCTGCAATTCGGCGGGTGGGTTTGGGCGCGAGGTGTCTCTAGTTCGTTCGCGTAGATTGGTGATGTTTCGTGGACGCGTTTCCCCATTTAGAGCTAGTTTCGGCCGAATGCTCTGGGCACTTGGGTAGTTGGGCCTCATGAATCTCGGAGGGTTTTTGTACTTGGCGTGTAGTTAGCTGAGTAGAATTGCTGCATTAGTCCAAATTCTAGAGCAGGGTACTTGATAAGAGGCAAAAAAGTGGGGGCCCTGGTATCTATCAGTGGTATGCTTTTGCTTTCTGCTGTGATTACCACTTTTGGTTTTTTTTTTTTAACACTTTAGCTTTAGCTAACCAAATCCAGACGTACATGCTTTGTGCAATTCCCACTTGGGTAGTGGAAAATGTTAGAACTGCTATGTACGCTGGTGACCATCAATTTCTTAGAAGTTCCTGAAATTGCTGGACTGAGTGTATAACACCTGAATTTGAAGGCCATGTGCGTATGTAGTATGTGCGTATCATTTCCGTTTGCAACTGGGGTAAGCTATATCGGCAGAAACGGGCAATCCACCACGCAGTTTGTTTTTGGTAATTTGATTACACTTTGGTAAAGGATGATGTTTTCTTCTACCCAGTCGAAATATGCTTTTGTTAGTTTCTGCTTAGAGCTGCTGAGGCTGTGGATTATGGGTTTGCTTCAATTGTTTTGTCATGCTTACGTAACTTGTTCTGTACAGGTAGACATGGCTTCAACATTCGGTGCCACTTCTACGGTTGGCCTTATGGCGGCTGCTCCAACCGGTAAGAATGTGCGCCTTCAGAGGCGGGCTAACTTCAGAGTAAAGGCAGCCAAGGAGCTGTACTTTAACAAGGATGGCTCAGCTATCAAGAAGCTCCAGGTGAGTTTCACAGTTGTCAAACATTATATTTTTTTATGATAAAGTACTGGTGAGCCCTAACCAGATGTTAATTTTATTTTCTTTCCTGTAATTCAGACCGGAGTGAACAAGCTTGCAGACCTAGTTGGAGTTACACTGGGACCAAAGGGAAGGAATGTTGTTTTGGAGAGCAAGTATGGGTCTCCTAAGATTGTCAACGACGGTGTTACAGTTGCAAGAGAGGTACAATGCAATGCTATCGTGTCAAAATAATTTATATTCATCAAAGCGCTATGAATTTGCTACCTACCTAGTAGATCACATTCCCATTGTAAACATAAACATAAACATTGCAAGACGAAAACAATCATAAACTTGTTTGCTGTTGTCCATACTGTTTATATGTTTTCATCAGCAAGAGTGTTTGCAACTTGTTGATTTTTTGTTAATGAATGAGTCTGTTCTGAATACTTCTGGTTTTCATGCAAGTTGTAGCATTCGTTGGATGTATATGTAGCCTCAGTATTTCCCCCATGTGTTGATGTGTAGAGGATTTTGTGCATATTTACTCACAATATGTTTGCCTTAGAGCCCTCATAATGGATACAACTGTTATTCATAACATATTTAATAATAATTGTTATGCTGCAGGTTGAGCTGGAGGACCCTGTTGAGAACATTGGAGCTAAACTGGTCAGGCAAGCTGCAGCTAAGACCAATGATCTAGCTGGAGATGGGACAACTACTTCCGTGGTGCTTGCTCAGGGGCTGATTGCTGAGGGTGTTAAGGTAGAGCTGAAATCTTTTGGTACCTATACATTTGAATGATGAATCCCTATTTTTTAAGCTTCATACTCTCTTGTGCAGGTTGTAGCAGCTGGTGCTAATCCTGTTCAGATTACTCGTGGTATCGAGAAAACAGCAAAAGCGCTAGTTGAAGAGCTACGGAAGCTGTCAAAGGAGGTTGAAGACAGTGAGCTTGCAGATGTTGCTGCAGTCAGTGCTGGCAACAACTATGAAATTGGTAACATGATAGCAGAGGCCATGAGCAAGGTTGGTCGCAAGGGTGTGGTTACCCTTGAAGAGGGGAGGAGTTCTGAGAACAATCTCTATGTTGTCGAGGGAATGCAATTTGACCGTGGTTACATCTCTCCTTACTTTGTCACTGACAGTGAGAAAATGACCGCCGAGTACGAGAACTGCAAGGTAGCATGGAATCTGAGTTATTAATTTGTTTTTTTGCCTTTCATTATCTTACTGTTTTAGATTGTTGAAACTACTATATTTTTGTCTGCATTATTCAGCTGCTTTTGGTGGACAAAAAGATCACCAATGCAAGGGATCTGATCAATGTTTTGGAGGAAGCCATCAGGGGCGGATACCCAATCCTGATAATTGCAGAGGATATTGAGCAGGAGGCGCTTGCCACCCTTGTTGTCAACAAGCTTAGAGGATCATTAAAGATTGCTGCTATCAAAGCCCCTGGTTTTGGAGAGCGCAAGACACAGTACTTGGATGATATTGCCATCCTTACTGGAGGTCAGCTGAACTTCCACTCTGGCATTTGCTTATGATCATGTCATGTATGCTTCTTATTTATTAACATCCCATGTTTCTGCAGCAACCGTAATCAGGGATGAAGTTGGTCTGTCACTTGACAAGGCGGACAAATCAGTCCTTGGTACAGCTGCAAAGGTTGTCCTTAACAAAGAGTCGACAACAATTGTTGGTGACGGCAGCACCCAGGAAGAAGTTACTAAGAGGGTTGCACAAATAAAGAATCTCATTGAGGTATGTCCTTTTCTTGTTCTCTTTGTTCATCTGACGCGTTCGTACTGCTTACAAGAAAGTCTGAATGTTTTTATTGACCTGATTTTTAGGCAGCAGAACAAGAATATGAAAAGGAAAAGCTAAATGAGAGGATAGCAAAGCTTGCTGGTGGTGTTGCTGTCATTCAGGTATAGTGAAGTATAGGTCACAAGTTTCACATTTTTACTGTTTACCATTCATTTCATCGATCTTCTTAATATAATGATACAAAGCTCTCATGCGAGTTTGAGAGAATTTTTTTCATTGATTGAATTACAAGGATAGGTATGTAACTGTAATTCATCTCTTGTTGCTCAACAGGTGGGAGCACAAACAGAAACTGAACTAAAAGAGAAGAAGTTGAGAGTTGAGGATGCCCTTAACGCAACTAAGGTAAGTCTGTTGGAGTAACTGTTGCGCTGGCCATCTTATTATTTGCTTCAAAGGAACAAGAATTCTGGATTACAGTAATTTCTGAAGCATTCTGCATTTTCTGCTGAATTTCTTCTGACACATATCACTAAAATGGTTTATTTGTCTCCACAGGCTGCAGTTGAGGAAGGTATTGTTGTTGGTGGAGGGTGCACTCTCTTGCGTCTTGCAGCTAAAGTTGATGCCATCAAGGACACACTCGAGAATGATGAGCAGAAGGTGAGAATAAAATCCGTAATGACTTCGTTTCAAAGAGGAGGCTACAATGCACAGGCATCTTGTACCATTGGGGAATCCAAATTGATGTGCTGAACTGTCATACTTGTAGGTTGGAGCCGAAATCGTGAGGAGAGCTCTGAGCTACCCTCTCAAATTGATTGCTAAAAATGCCGGTGTTAATGGCAGTGTTGTCACTGAGAAGGTATTCATCGTATACCCAAAAGCTCATCTATATTCCATATTTCATGGCGGGGTCTGAAATTCCGAATGGAAATGCCATTTGCACCAGGTTCTTTCTAATGATAATTTCAAGTTCGGTTACAATGCTGCTACCGGACAGTACGAGGACTTGATGGCTGCTGGTATCATTGACCCCACCAAGGTTTGTGGCCCTGTAGCTTTCTTATCCTTTTGAATATGGGCAAGTTGATCCTGCAACTTCAGGCATTCAGTGCTTGTACCCTACCATGCGCTATGTTGAGTTTCTGATCTAGGTGGAATGTATAAGCCGGCCTAATTTATCTTGCATAGGGCAGTCCTTTAGTTGAACCTCAAATAGATATAAATCAAACTTTGGGAACTGCCAAAGCTAAAGCAACAGCTATGGTGTTTAGGAATGAAGATTGCAGTCCTTGCACGTGGTTGACACTATGATTATACATCTCTTTTCCCAACCTAACCATTCCCCTTGAGCTCAACATCTAAAAACTGTGATGAACCTGTGTAGGTGGTGAGATGCTGCTTGGAGCACGCCGCATCGGTGGCCAAGACCTTCCTCACGTCGGATGTCGTCGTCGTCGAGATCAAGGAGCCTGAGACTGCAGCACCCATGGCTAACCCCATGGACAACTCTGGTAACTGATGCCGCCGCGCCACCAAAGTCCTAGATGCCCATATCACACTGATGAGTCTGAATGTGTTCCATGTGCTAACCGTTTGCTGTGTTTGCCTTTACCAGGCTACGGATACTGATGAGTGATGGCCAAGCCACGGTTTACTCCTGGGATGAAGTGATCACCGTATTTTTTTGGTAGGCGAGTCTTACAGAGAGATCGGTCGAGGTAGTTTTGAGATAAAAGTGAATTTGTTGTGCCACCGATAAGGCAAAATAAGCTGAGGAACTGTAGTGCAAATTTGCGATGTAACTGGAACACAACAGCAGCTAAGTTACGCAAATTGCTGAAAGATTTTGAAATCGATGATAGCATTGGTTCCTGCTCTATTCCTTCTGTCCATACTGGCCAAAGCTCCCGTTCTACTCTGAATCCTCTTCGAATTCCATTCGGAGTTGAATCTTTTTGTGATGGGCGGTTTCCCTGTGTCTTCCAAACACGACAAGCTGTTGATGAGTTGTTGATGTTGCTCAACTCCAAATTACGCAGCGCTAGGGGCTGTTTAGTTGATTGGGATAGTGGAGATTTTCTGTAGTAGATATGTACTGTAGCAATGAATAGTGAGGAAAGAAATGAATAGTGAGGAAAGGATGCGATGGGAGGAATAGTAAATATAATCTAAACAACTTCTTAGTAAATATAATCTAAACAACTCCTTAGAGCACCTCCAATGGAGCTCCTAAATGGGCTCCTACTCTAAATTTTAGGAGCCAAAGCAAAAAAAATCTTATCTAGTGGGGCTCTTAAACTTCCTTCTATTTTACATGTCCTCCAAATTTTCCCTCAAAGCCCCTAGATTTAGTAGCTTTTTATCCTTCCTCTCAATCCATCGTACTCCTTCTCAAACATCATACTCCTCCTCTAATCATGGCTGTTAGTGCGGGGAGCATAGGTGAGGGTGGCACGAAAGAAGAGGTTTCAGGGCGCACTGCGCATCTGGCCACGGAGAGGCCCCACCTGTCAGTGGGAGACGGCCAGACGGGGGAAAGCATCGTCCTTCTCGCGGAAGGAACCCCGCGAAAACTCCCGCCGCCGCCTTCCGCTCTCTCCCGACCGCTTGCTTATTCAAACCCGCTTCCTCACCCAGTCCTCCCCCGTTCTGCTGCGTCTCCTAGAACCCTAGCCCGTCGCTACCTCATCGCGCGCGGCAGCGCAGGTACGCCTCCCTGTCTCGCCGATGCTTGTGCGTGAATTCCCGTCTCAGTTGATCAAATCGGTTATCGGTGGGGCTGCGATTCGGCCTCGCATGCACGGATCCTCGCTGCGCGTAGGCGATCGATCGATTCGTTGATGCTAGCGCGACGGCGAGACCCAGTCTATCGCGTGAGACTCTGGGGAGGTATTTTTAGAGGATTTTGGGAGATTGAAGCATCGTCTCTGATTGGGTGCGAGGATCCTGGGTTTTTGCAGTGGTTAGAACTTAGCAGACGCATCGCCGTGACGACCCGGCGATGTCTTCTACAGATTTCGGGTGCGACCGTGATGAATGTTTATTCTTCTGCGTTGCTCTCTTGGGTCCAGTTTCTAGTCCTCGACGTATTGGAGCCGCTGGATCGTCCAGTTCTCGGCGTTGATTGGTTCCGATCTCTGCATTTTTTTTTTTGGGTCTTGTTAGTTTGAATGGATCCAGACACCTAGCATCCGGGGATTTAAGGGTTTTTGCTCATCATCATCATGACCATAAGCTCAGTCCTCTAAATTGTTTGAACTGTTTTGGCGTAGTTTGGGCCACTGTGTCACGTGTGTACTCTGTTGCTGTTTTATTTGCTGTATGGCTGCATCTGTGAGCTGGTGTAAGTGTACTTGTCAACATGATTTGATTATGAAAGGCCGAATTGTTCACCTGTAGTATATCCTTGTGTGCTATTTCCTGTTGACACTATCGATTTGTTCTCCCTGGGATAGCTGAAAAGGCCGAAATGCTAAGTTTACCGATTGTTCCAAACGAGATATGTGGTTCATATGTTCATTTCTTCAGCAGCTACTGTAGATCAGCACACTGTGGTGACCTCTATGTGCTGCCGAATCTGCAGTGGAGCCAACCGATATCATCTGCAGACTGCAGCAGCTCAACAATTATGGCTTCAACCTTTGGTATGGCCATTATGTCCAGTCTTACTTATTCACCACTGCAAATGATGAACTGAATAGCACTTTGACATGGATGGATTGACTGTCAAGAAGTTGCAACTGCAAGTGAGTTAGCCACCCGATGTTACTCATAGTAATGGCATACTAATTCACCAGAACGAATAACAATTTTGTATGTTCTGTATGCCGTACCATTTCATCAACATTGACTGCAGCCTGCAGGCCAGCCAAATTCGGCCGCTGACTTTTCTCCTGGATATCTCTACTGTTGAATTGGTTGTGGTTATCAACAGTCTGATCATTATGGTGTCAAAGTTTGGCCTAATCATTATGTGCAGTCTTACTGAGTCGGTGCTAATAAGGGATTGCATTTCCAACAAGGATGGGTTATTTATAAAAAATCTTCAATTGAGTTGTTCTGCAGTCATCACTCATCAGAGCTTGTCTAGACTGCTGATTGGTGTGCTACTATATAGACTGCTGCCAATAAGCTTAACACATTGTTGGACTTAGTTACCTGTGAACTGAAAGGGCTCAATGTACTTGAGAGTGTGTGAATCACCTAAGGTTGTGAGTAAAAAAAATGCAACAGTGACGAAAGAGGTGAAATCAGGATATACTTATCAGCACCCTCCTCTCCCTCAAAGTAGTTTAAAAATAATAAAGTTGTGCATTCTTCCGCTGCGAAGCACTGAAACTAGATTAACATCACTTGCAATTCTGTTAGGCTCTATACTACAGCATTAGTAGATTGTTTGATGCTATCCTGGGTTAGACAATATTACATCAAGCCGTCTTTATGCTTTCTTACATCGTTTTGAACTACTTGTTTGAGACTGAAATCACAATTTGGTTCTGCTCTTTATTTGTGTCTTCATTATTATTACTTTTCATTGGAACAATTAAAGCTGCATGATCATGCTATGTTTCTACTTCGATGATGGTTTTATTTGAACCTGTCTAGTTCACAGAAAATATTAATCTTGAGGGTTCAGTACAAAATATTGGAGCCACATTGGTCAGGCAAGCAGCTGGTAGGATTAGTGATATCGCTAGGGGATGAAATGACTACTGGTTCTCAGGTTAAAGCAACTACACACTTGGAATTCAGCCATCCTATTTTGAGAGAAACAATATGGTTTACCATTTTTTTTTCAGATTATTCAGTGGTTTCGGTGGGAGCCAATCGAGTGCTGAGTACGAAGAAACAGAAAAAAAAAACTTTAGTAATTGAACTTAACAAATGTCAAAGTAGGTTTGTTCTGGCCAATATATGACGCTTCTTGTTGTGTGAACTTGATTCTTAATTCAGCATTACGGATACAAATAGTTCTTTCATCCAGTTCTTGTGGCTGCTCACTTGCTTGAATGGCTATTTTTTCATATTCTGATCCTCCTTATCTTGTTCTAGGACCACAATGTCTTGTGTTACCATGTATTTCAAGCTGTGGAGCTGGAATATAAGAAACCGGACCTCTTGATTTAGAGGTTAGCTAAGCTCTCTTATCTGGTTGCTGTTATTTTGGTATCCCTGCTTGACAGTCTGGCTCGCATGATGGTCGGTTCCTTTCTGTGGCTATCGACTAAAAGGAAGTGGGTCACCCAATTTTGAGGTATAGGCTGGAGAACAAATGGAACTGAGGATGCTCTGAATGCAACAAAGTTGAATGCCCTTTTGCATCTTCAACTACCATACTTGCTGTGTTTCCTGTAGCACTTCATTAATTTCTGGGCCTGATGTGCTGTATCAAGCTTATTAACTATCTACACGCTTTTTTAAGTATCCACCAGTTGCTAATTCATTGTGTCATCTGCTTTTCGGTTAGGCTGCTGTTGAGGAAGGGATTGTTGGTGATGGCTGTACTCTTTTGAGGCTGGCATCAAAAGTTGATTCCATCATAGAATCTCTTGAGAATGATAAGCAGCAGGTAGATGAGCCGAGCCATCATGTTTGAACTCATCAAAGCTATTATTTTACCAGTTCATGTTTAACTTTAGTTGGAAGTTATGTTTGCAGGCACCAGATAGTGACATATTGTAAAAATTGTTTTTGGGACTGAGATTGCTAGGAAGGCTCTGAATGAACCGCTTATATTGTAAATGTGCTAGCAGCCTGCCGTTGAGAAGGTTTGAATACCTTTCAGAGTTTCAGTTATAAAGTACTGTTGAATGGCATTTGCAGCTTGTGAATATAAAATTTGAATAATAGATCTCTGCAATCAGGTTCTTGCCAGGTAGCTTGAGGTATGAATATAATGCTGGAAAGTACGAGGACTTGATGGCTGCTGGTCCCACTAAGGTATGCCATTTTGTAATGGAGTTCTGGTCACTGCTACTTTGAAGATTTAAATCATTTTATTTTCCATTAGACTATTGATTTCACAACATGATGACAGTCTTATGTAAAATGTTTATCTACATTTGGCTGGGTTTTTTCCTTTTTGTTTCCAACCTGTGCGCGCAGTTTGATGCATTTCCCAAGTGCAAAAGATTTAACTTGACCATGACTTGTATCATTGTGTGGGTGAATTAATAAAGAGCAGTTCAAATTTGTAACAATGAAGCTCGTTGGCTACTTGAAACTGACAAAATGAGTAGAGACAGGGAAATTAGCTCCAAGCAGCAGCTTCTAGGGCAATGCCATCAGTAGAGTGAAACATTTTCTGTGCACTTAGCCACTTAACTTATTTTTCCTTGCATTCTCAGCTGGTAGTTTGCTTCATAGCTTGGATCCTTGGAACATCATGCTGCATCTGGCGTGGGCGTGGTTGTTCATGCCGAGCCAGGGGGAGTCTGAACTGCTGAACCTGAACGCCTGCCTACTGGTAAGGGCGTGTTTTTAGTTGAGGTAAAGTACTTTTTTTTTTCTGGGATGTGTGTTATGTGATGTCTAGCCTACGGCTACCTGATTCCCTGCACGCTTTTTTGACCGCTCCATAGTCTTGCTCTCACGTTCAGCAGGGAGCCACACAGACAGGGAGCAGACCTTGGATTCTAACCGATCAAAAAGGAAGGGGTTCCGGGTTTTTTTTTTTCAACAATGGGTAATGGAGAACGAGGGTGTAATTCTACCCCCATTCAACATTCAGGTATCAGGTATGCATGCCATTTCCCTTCTTTTTATTTCTTGAAAGGTAACATTTCGCTTCTGTGACACCCCCGTTGGCAATGCATATGTTTCATGCATACAGCACGCGTGCATAAACGACCTGGTATCCTTTTTCTTTTCAGTACGAAAAATGCATGTTTTGTTTCTTTCATCCTCAAAATGTGCAGCTCATGCTGTTCAGTGTTCATCCGGTTCCAGACCCCTAAAAAGGTAGCGAAAATTAGTACGGAGGCTCTGTTTAAAGTACGGATCCATTGGATTCTGGTTCTGGAAGCCCGTTTGATCGGTCAATCAAATATTTAAGGCCCAGAAAATCCCAATAGATTGGAGGAGCACCACGATCACGCACATAGGATGCCCCTGGTCCTGCGCTGCGGCTGCGTGCGTGGCAGTTTGTTTCTGCTGCGATATTTTGGCAGCGGCAGTTTTGGTAGTACGCTGCTAGTACCGTAGCGCACAGCACGGCAAAATCCAGTGGGGGCCCGGCCGCGGCCTGGCCTTGACCGTTTTCACCTTTGCTCGAGGCTCGAGAGCAGCCGAGCCACCCAGGCAGGAGGAAACGACCCTTGTCTCAGAGCAGGCTCGATTCCTTTATTTGGAGCACGAGTGCACGAGCATCCCAGAGCCAGAACGGAAATACCGTTTGGTCCTGAGCCGAGCACCGTCTACACGAGCACCCCAGGCGTAGTAGTGTGCATAACGTAACCTATCCTACGTACGTACGTCCGCATGTTGCTGTATACTACGAGTGTCAGAGTGGTGCATGTACTACACGGCTAGCTTAACCTGTACTATTGTAGTTGTGTTATGATGAAGTGCTGTTATTTAAGCGACGGCCGACGGCGCCGGCCGGCCACATGCGCCGCGGCGTCACGGCCGAACAGACACTTGAAAGCGTTGGCGCCGTGCTTGTTTTATCCAACAGCAGGGCCAGCCGACGGCCTAGGGGAGGTGAGAGAGAGAGCTGCGAGCCCAACCCAACGGCCGGCCGGGCATTAATACTGTTCTTTTCCCGTCCTCGCGATGCCCTCTCTCTCCTCGTTCGCTGCATGGAAAGCTGTGATGAACAACTGGCGCCGCTCTGGCCGTGTGGCGTGTCGCGCCGCGCTCGCCTCTGCACGCCCGCACGCCCTCGGTTCGGCTCGGTTCGTTCCGTGTGCTGTGTTTGCGTGCGGCCGCTGGTGCAGTGCACCCGATCCTCCTACTGGCTGGTGCTCCAAACTCCCAACAAGCTTTCCCCGGATTTAAGTGTGTGTTTAGATCGAGGAAAGATTTAAAAAATACATTGTTTACCAAAAATACACTGTAGATGAATAGTGTTCTGTGAGTGGTAGAGATAGGATGAATAGGGAAAAGTTGGATGAATAGTGTTTTTTTGAAACTTTTGGCAAATCGTACCCTTATTGCAAGACGTAGGACTACCAGGGCTGAAATATTTTTTTTTATCGGTAATGCTTGCCTCGCTGCTTGCTGTGTACTAGTAGTATCTATCGTATGCCCCTGGGTTGAGAAGATATACAAGATGCTCGTCCGCCTCCTGTACCGTACTTGTAGACACAGCTAGCACGAGACCGGGTCTACGGGCAAACGATGCGTACAAAACCAAAGCTAGAAGGATAAAAAAAGGTCAAATGTCGGGGGAATATCTCTTGTGGATTATACTAGCAAATATATTTATCCATCCATTTGCTCGATCGATTGCTCTTTTCCTCCTCTGCTTTTTGCACCTTCGAATCTCTCCTTCCTTCATCTGTGTTCTCAGCACGTATTGCGTGATTCACTGCAGGAAGAAAGATTTTCACGGTCCGAGAGCTGTGAATGTGCCATTCAAATTTCAGGCCGTCCTTTGCTGTCAGCTAGTGGTACAGTCAATCTGGGTAGGTTCGCCCTTTTTCCCTACCGGAAAAAAGAGTGGTGCTTCACTCCCATCCATCCATCCACCTAGCTGAAGCTGGCAGATTATCCCCCAACCGATGTGGGACTGCAATCATTACTGCATTACCTTCCTTTAACTGCAAACGCCGTCGCCACCCAATTTTCTTTTCTTCACATTCAGAGACCCCTCTTCTCGTCGGCAGTTTCCATTCCTTCCTCCTCCAAATCACCACCAAATGCTTTGCTTGCTCCCAACGTACTACCCAGCCCAACCAAAAGCATGGGTACCTTCCAAGGCAGCTCTTGCTCTACAATACCCAGCTTCTGCGGACGTTGCGATGCTCCAAACAGCTCTTTCTTTCTCTCCGTGCGTTGCATCGTCCATGTCCTCTGCTCTCTCCCACAGCTGTTGCACCTGATCTGGCAAGCAACTCATCATTGTCTCAAGTGTACTAGTACTCTACAAAGTACCCGGCGACATTGTAGGTTAGTACACAGATCAATCAAAACAAACGTTATAGAAATAGTAACCGGACGAGACGATCCTACGGATATGCAAGATGCGGCCTGTTGTGGCCATTGCACGTACCAACTCCGTATCGCCCAGTTGTGGCCGGCCGTTGGAAAGGGAAAAACAAACTAATAGTCCGGACGCGGGCCATCGTAGCCTCTGCCTGTGTTGCTCTGTATATGACCGTATGTTGGAGTATCCATCTTCCTCCGGCCTACTACTCGTATCTCTACGCATCATTGTGCGTACGCGGGCGTGCTTGAGACTCTCCGCTCTAGTACGTTTTTGTTTTTTTTTTAAAAAAAAAAGAACGTTTTTGTTTCACATCATATGAAACAACCGTTGAGACCGATTTGCATCACGGTAGCACGTGGGAGTAGGCGATTCTACAAGTACGACCTACGTGTCTCGCTTCATTTCATTGGGTCGGGTTACACGTTGAGAAGGCCGTTGCAGAAGGTTGACTCTTGTTGGATTTAAATTTGAGATTGCATCTTCTCTCTTTTTTTTATTGCCTAGTAATATAGTACAACTGTACGTAGATACTCGTATATACAAGGTTGTTCGGGGTGTTTTTCCCCCCTTGTGTGTGTCACGCGAGAGACAATACGTGCCGCATGAGCTAGCAACCATCATTGCGGCCAACATGTAAATGTAATGCCTGTCCAACTGAAAATGTCGAGCTGGGAACTGGAGTGAGTGAGTGTCCCTGACCTGCACAATCACACGAACAAAGAAAGAGAAGTCGTTCGTCCTGCAGAGGAAGCTCTGCAATATTCTCTTGTCCAACGATCAAACCTAAGCACGGGAAGCAAAACTCCCACATGTTGTACATTACCTGCTCGCTAGCTGCCATATTGTGGCTACCTGTCGACCAATTAACTACAAGTAAGAAAACAAAAGAACTTTTAAATATATACTTACCTCCCTGTTCTACTGGTACTGTACTACTAGTGCTGAATCCTGAATGCACGCAGAGGACAGCTGCAGAGAAAGAGACGATGGTTGCGATGCAGGGAGGTGAGTTGTTTTTCTCTCATTTGATTTCTTTCGAGAAAACAAACCATTAAATGGGATGCTTTGGGGGTGTCCTGGGGAACAGCAACAACAGCTGTCTTGGACTCTTGGCCTGCATATCATTCGCAGTGCCAAAAGCGCCGAGGGTAAGAGGGGCCTTTTATGAAAATAATGATACTTCTTGAGGGGCCAAGGCCAAAGGTGAGGTTTTTCGCAATCCAATCCCTTGCAGCTTCCAAGTCAAAAGGGCCGCCCGGGAAAGAGAAAGCGAGCGCGCTAGGGCTTGCTTGCTGGGCTGCCGCGGCATGCCTGCATCATTGCGCTTGCGCAGCCGGAGCCCCCCCTCTCTCTTTTCTCTGCTCTCGTTGGAATCCAAGACGGTTTCTCTGTAAAGGGCAGCACCATGAGCATGGGATGTGAGAACACCAAAGTTCTCATCAGCCAGCCAAATGAGCTTGCACCAATAACCCTCCTACTCATCCTACTGTGTCCACTGATTGATTGCTCGTGTTTGATGTAAGCATCGTTTTCCAGTGTCTTGCATGCTTTCAGACTTCCAGGGAATGAGCTGGTCCGGGTCCTTCATCACAGGACTGAGGACTCAGGATGCATGCGAGTGTGACTCACTGTAGCCCGTGTAGTTGTTAACACTAATGCTTGATCTACAGTTTCTCGTTGCATTGTGCCTAAACTGGTGATAATTGATCCGACGGGGACGAGTGGCATTTTTGGGGGGCAACGGTGGTCCTTTTGTCTTTTGCCCCCAACCGGCCAGGCCAGGCCAGCAAGCAAGCAAAAAAATATTAACCCCCCAAGGATTTTTCAGCTTGAGCCCCCTAGCATGTGACCATGCCTCTTGGAGCTGCTTGTACACATGGTAGGACCTGGGCTGGGGTAAGGTTAAAAATCTCACCCGGGCAGCTCACTTTATGCTTACTGTAGCAGACTCGCCATTTCATCTTTCATGGAGCTGCTCGTTCACATGCAAGGGTTGGAATCCATCCATGACAGAGGCCATGACCGGCCGGCCAGCACAGCCGGACCCTCTGAAAGGCATGCTAGCTTGTTAACATCTGTGTAATGTTGATTTGGGCTGGGTCATTGTCACACAAATCTTGACATGATCTCCACTCCACTAGGGTGTATTACATGTTGTTCACGCAAGCGGCTCAGCTGCTTGGCCTCTTGGGGGTGACCGTGGCCTTGGTGACGTGCTCATGAGCAGCGCATCGCGGCGTTTGCGTATCGCTGTCCACGACGTAGCAGTTGGATGACGACGGACGGGCGTAGCGTAGTAGGACCAAAATATATCTTGTTGAGACGGGACGGCCATTATTGCTTAAATGTTAGTTGCTTTGATACAAGGCAGGCAGGTCGTCGTAGCAGTAGTTGTGTTGTGATACAATAACAAGTTGGTAGTATTGTTATGACCTGCTTATCATGCATGACAGCGAAATGGATGTGGCGAGGGCCATGCGTGCACAGCTCTCGGCCATGGACCGTGAGAGAGGAGAGTGGATAGAGAAGCATACAAAACGTGGCATCAGGAAATGATAAATGTGGGGTAGTAAAAGGTGAAAATTGGGGAAAATAAATCGCGTTGCACTGCATGCAAGGCAAGGTGTGGAGATAAGAACAGCGATGTTTGTAAAAACCAAAATTTCCGATTCTCAAAGCAGTGACCACCATCTGTGCCTGTGGGGTGCAGGTCTCCTAGGGCATAGGGCACAGGGCAAGGGCAAATTGAGAAGCAGGTATCCAAAGGCCCATGTTCCTCTCCACCAGGAACTGCTATAGGTCCCCACTCGAGTACTCATCTCCCCTGTGGTAACAGTACTTTCTGCTCAGAAGAAAATAAAACATAGAATTTTAGTTATTTGTGATGCTATAAATTCTATTTAAAATAGTATAGATTTGGATAATTATTTGTATGGAAACTCTTCACATGTATCCATAATAGTGTCCACGGGAGAAAACGAAAGGTGATGTCAACAAATTGTATAGGCATATTCGAAAACAACAAACTCAATAAACAATTATCTTGTCCTCGTGCGCTATTTCACGGAGCGTCAAACCGCCAACCGTATTTGGCCACCATGGAATACTACCATACTTTGGTATTTACACATTAACATATAAAATTTTAGTTAACTGCAGATAGATATACTGGTTTTGACACTTCTACTCTTCTGGCACCGCATATATTCACGGTAGGAAAAAGCACAAAGGAGAACACCCTAGCCTTTGGTTCCACATGCTTAGAAAAATCACATGTGAATGAGTATACACCTGGACCAACTACAACAGTTTGAACAAATCACCAGTGAGCATCGACGTTTATAGGGTCAGGCCTCCGGTGCAACCGAAGAATTGGGCCATGCCAACTCATATACACCAACTAGTGTGTTGTGTACAAACCCGTCCTGGTTCCTAACCCCACCCCATAAAAGCACCTCTCCATTGGTCCGAATGGCGAGCACCACTCCTCCCTCCACTCCACACCACCACCATCTCCTCTCTCCTCCAGCTCGCAGCTCCCCACGACCCCCTCCTCCTCCCAAAACCCCAGTTCAATCCCAGGTTTGAAATCCGCCACCTCCCCCCTACTTCCCCCATAGCTCAGCTGCTTTACCCCAAGCAAACCAAACCCAAGGCCAAGGATTCCTCAAAAGAACCACTGCCTCCTCCTCGCATAGCTCGTGAGCGTGCTCTCTCTCTCCTCTTCACTCCTCCCAGCTAGCTGCAGCAGCGGCTTAGGGCGTCCGCAACGGCAGGCGATTTGCTAGCGATTTGATCTGTTAAATGGATGAACAGTTAACGCACAGTGTCCACTAGCGAGGAGTTCGTCGCTAGCTCGTACGCTCGCCAATGTTGCTCGCTCTCACACGCCCGCGTCCCAGGCGCCTGCTGTCCTCCTCTCTCTCTCTTCCAAATCGCTCACTCAAATCGACAGATTGCTACGGACGCCCTTAAAGAGGGGAAGCCAAGGGGAGAGGAGCAATGTCGGAGCAGCAGCCATTGCCGCAACCTCGGAGCAGCATGCGGGAGGCGCTGGAGAAGGAGGACAAGGAGAAGGCCGCCGCGGCGGCGGCGACCAAGGACAAGGCGGCCGTCCCCAAGAACGGCGGCGGCAACGGTGGGGGCAAGAACGGCGGCAACGGCGGCGGGAACAACGGCGGAGCGCCTCCCCAGTCCGGGGAGGAGACGGCGCGGGAGATTCAGGTCGTGAGGGAGGCGTACCGGCGCGAGACGGCGGCGCTGGCGTACGTCATCCCCGAGGAGCCGCCGGCCATGGTGGAGTCGGTCGGCTGGTACCTCTACGGCTTCTGCTCCTACTTCATCACCCACCTGCTGCTGCCGGTGCTCTTCCCGGCCATCATCACCCAGGTCGCCTTCCCCTCCTCCGACTTCACGCCGGACCCCAAGTACGTCGTCAAGGGCGCAACCTGCTCCATCCATGAGATGTCCATGTAAGAAACACACTAGCCCTTTTTCCTCTCCCTTAAATCTATCTTCTGAGATTTTTCCTTCGTTCCCACCTTTTTCCCCTCTTGCCCTGTTTTGCGTTCTTGTGGTAGTTTTTTTGAGGGTTTAGATGGGTGCTTTAGTTTGTCTTTCGCTCGGGGGTTTAGTGATTTGTTTTTTTCTTGGTGTATTTTTATGTCGCCTTTTTTTGTTTATTTCTTCCAAGAACCAAGTGCAGAGTGGGAGTGAGTCTGAACTACTAGTTGCGCCTTCAGATTTCCAGCTTTTCAGGTTCCCGCCTGATGTTTTCTTGTAAAAAACAAATCTTGTTTTGTTTAGCAAAACTAGGAAACATAGTTGCATCCTTCACTTGGAAAACATGTTCCCTTTCTTGCCTTGTTTTTGTCGCCGGATTCTGTCCGTTTTGGTGCTCGCTTTGAAGGTTTCATTTTGTGATGCTTATACTAAGTCTTCACCACGGTTAACCCTTCCTCTTCGCCAAATGAGGAAACAAACTCCGATGAAGCGCAAAAACTGGATTTTTGTTCCGTTCAAGTCTACATATCCGGTGTATATGCTAAAGAAAACCTAAAAGAAAAGACCCTGATTCCTCAGAGATTCCCTATTTCCGTGCTCTCAATTATTTGTAGCAGATAAGAGATTCATGAGGAAAGGTCCAAACGATGCTACTGTTTGGCCCTATCTAGCTGAGTAGTTTAGCTAGACATTTCATACAACTCATTTGTTTCTTTTTTGTTATTATTCTCTACATAGTATTAGATTTTCTCTCTAGATATGGTCTTGGAATACGCTTTTTCTGGTCAGTTTCTTTTTGTTAGCTCTCTGGCAAGGGTTAGGGGGGATAAGGCCAAACAAGAAGTTCTTAGGGGTGTGTCTGTAAAACTTATTTAAAATCTTTTGTAACGTTGAACATTTGGTGGTGCAATCAAAATAGGTCTATTCCTAGATGGGAAAGGGGCAGAGGGAGCCATAAGTGTGCAATTTATGAGGTGCCAAGATGAGGCCTGTGCATCCCATTAAATTTCTCAGAAACTTGAATCAAAATGCAGCAATGAAACACTGGCCCAAATTCAACCAGTTACTACTCACCGTAGCAGTAAATTTGTTTTGCAATATGTGCGTTGTTGGCGGATAGATCTAGTTGGCACAGCTGGGGTTACATTGCTTTTGTCTCACTTTTGATAGAACCAAGAAAAAGAGTGCGCAAAAGTAGGCCCATGCTTTGCCTCTGCTCTCTGGACATGGCCCTTTTTCCTTTTGAACAGGAAAAGAGGGTCTTTACCGTTGCAATTACACAGAACAGCCCTCTACTCCCAAAATACTGTTGGTGGCCAACTGCTGTTCCAGCCAACTGGTAGGTGTGATACAGCATGTCATGCTTAAAAATCCATCAGAGCAACTAACTGCTCTTGATTGCAAAGCGGGGAGGGGATTGCTCATTTATTAAATGCTTGAGCATTGACGTGCCAACTCTCAAATGTCAAATGTTCTTTCTGATTGTGTTAATCTGTAACCTGAAAACTTTGTTAAGCTTCATTTGTGTTCATGTTATGTGTCAGAACATACTTGCTCATCTGAAATCTGTTGACTGTGGCCAGGTACCAAAGGCTTACCAGGCACTCCATTGCCATTGATGGATCCCGAATGTCACCACTGGGCTGGAGTGGTCTGTCATGGGCAATTGGCATCCTCATTGTGGCGCCGATCCTCACTCAGACTGCTCACCACCTTGACCGTGGCCAGTATCAGTCACTCATCCTCATTGCTGCCACGTCCTTTGGGTCATTCTTCTGCCTGCTCACTGGTTTCTTCAAGACAGTCTGGGTGTTCCTCTTCTACATCCTCTTCATTGCAGGATCAATCATTGTCGCTGAGGCAGTGCACACCCGCAACCTTGGACTGATGATCCGTGGCCTTGCTGCTCACGACTCAGGCAAGCACCTTGTTCTTCGCCGCCGTGCTGCTGCAAGCCAGCTCAGTCTGTACTGCACTGCCATTGGAGGCATTGGAGCAGCCCTCATGGCCGCATTCATGTACCATATGCTGCGGCGCACTGATCAGCTCACTGGCCTTTGGGTGGTCTCCATCTTCAGTGGCCTTATCTGGTTCATTGGCATCTGCCATGGTCTCTTCACAAACAGGCCCAGCAGCTCATCACCCACCACGGCATTTGAGCCCAATTTCTTCACCAAGCTCAGCTACAGCATGACCCTTCTGCGTTACCCACAGGCCATTGGTAGCTTGGTTGCCGTGTTCCTGTCGTCTTTCGCCACAATGTGCATCTTCACCAGTGGCACTCTCTATGCTATTGGTGGTGTTTGCATCAAGCCAGTGCTTGTGCTCGTGTTGTGGATTCTTTACTTCCTGTTCCCCTTGATCTCGCTTCCACTTCTCCACCCAATCCAGATCATCATCCGTGCTGATGCTGTTCGCATGCAGCTGCTTGGGTTCATCATCTGCCTATTTGTATCTGGTGCTGGGTTCTACTTCAAGAGCCACAGGTGGAGAGCTGCCCACATCATTGTCATTGCCCTTGTCCAGAGCACCGCCAATGGTATATTGTACTCATTCGGCCGCATTCTGCTCCTTGATGCCTCGCCGCCGGGGAAGGAGGGTGCATTCGCGGTCTGGTATGCATTTGTCCGCTGCACTGGTGCTATGATTGGCTATGCTGCTGCATCAGCTGGCCCTGGGCGTGCTGGAGGATCATTTGCTGCTGCATTCCTTGGGAGCTTCTTGGGCATCATTGTGCTGATCTTCGGCAATGTCAGCAACATCGGAGCACTGAAGGCTGCAGGGCACCTCAAGGGTATGGACGATGAGAAGAGGATGGGTGGTCTTGGCATGGAGAAAGGCGAGGGCATGGGCAGTGCCGTCGCGGATTCAGGCGAAGGCAGGGGAAGGGTATGATGATGATTCAGGTGAAGTCAAGGGAAGGGAAAAGATTGCATTGCTGTGGAGGTTGTGTTTGTGAGAAGATTTGTTCTCTTCTTTCTTGTTTCTTGGTCATGTTTCAGTGACACTGTTAATCCCAGTGCGTTACCCCTTTGATGCATGATGATGGATGACATAGTGGTAGAGGAGTGTGCTAGTTGTTAATGTGTTATTCTTTTGCTTGCAAGACAATTGTAACTGATGATATGGTTCTTTGTTCTCCACCTGTCCGAAAATCTCTAGCAGTCAAGCTTATTCATAATTTATTTTTCTGTTGAAAAAATGTGATTGTGTAGGGTGAAATAAACTTCTGCTAAACTCTATGTTCATTCGCTCCTCTAATGCCTGATGTTCCTCAATGCATTTCAGTGGTAGGCCACCAGAGCCGTTTCAGTGTATCCGCCTGTGTAAATAACTGCTGCTCCTATAGTCCTACTCCGTATGCTGTAACTTCATGGTCTGCCATGCTCATCCGGGGTGGCCATCAGGCCATATGATCAGATTAGATCCCGCATATATACTTTTGTTGAACTTTGAAGTCAATGGTTCAATTCTACGAGTTTCTTACCAAAAACTAGTCAAACTCGCAGAGGCCATTATAAACAAAGTTATTGAAGCCAATTTTAATCTTGTTGAAGGCTGCATCTATAGTATAATTTGAACTGCATGTGATGTATTTCCTTCTACTTTATCTGCTAATCATTGCCCAAGTCATTGTACCTGCACCAATTAGTTAAATTGTGTAAACGTCAGGACAAAGAATTTAAGGCCATGTTCAGATTCCCAACTATTCACTATTCATTCTAACTTTTCACTATTCATTTCAACTTTTTACTATTCCTCCCTCACAAAACACGTTTCCCAGCGAATGCTACAGTGTTTTTCTTATGCTACAGTGTTTTTTCCTACAATCTAAACACACCCTAAAAGTTACATACTATGAGCAGAGGCCATTATACTATGAGCACGGCGAGTTTGACTTCATGCTGTGACTATGAGCATCTGACACATATTGTACCCCATCTGCATAATAACAAGATATCAACGGCTAAAAAACAGCATCATGACAAAATTAAGCCTAGTTGCTCTTTCAGAGTCTGTTGGGGGTCAGCTTTTTCACGCCAGGTTTTATCATATTTTTGCCTGGGTTCTTGTCTTCACCTGCTCTTAGAATCTGTCGCCTCGTCAAGCTCCAAAAGTCAAGAGACTTCTCCCAAAAAAGACTCCAATGACAGTCAATTTGCGCCGGAATAGAAAGCAACGAAGGGGGAAAAAAACAAAGACTCCAATGGCAGTGAATTTGCGCCGGAATAAAAAGCAACAAAGAAAAAAAAAATACTCTGGTGATGAGCGTATAGTCAAATTGGCATACACGATGTGTACAAGCAGGTCTACGGAGCCGTCTACGTCGAACGTCCTCGACGTACACATCCAGTCACGACCAGAGAAAGGTCTCAGCGTCAGCATTACGGCATGTTAATGAACTTATAATCCCCAGTTAATAACCTCACTTGTTCTATGCCAGAGTCAACTTAATGGCTGCTACCTTCTGTACCGGGTCAGATAAATTTGTGGTGTTCTTTAGGCTTGTGCTTTTGTGCAAAATCTCGTCCATGGCCTCTGAACAGCTCAATGACCATGTGATTATTAGTGAATTTTCAAGGATCAACGAGGGGTGTGCTGAAGAAGATTTAGCCGCAATTTTCAGATGCACAAGTGCGACTTTTCTGCAGGCTAATAATTCAATTGATGATGGTTGGACTTTTTGGACTTAGTGATGTGTATACAAAAACTAAAGTACAGGGGGCTAAGGAGAAAAGCAAGAGGCGCTTAAGCGTGCTAGTGGCACATGATATTCTGTCAATGGAAAAAGATTAATGTGGTAGGTTTTAAGATTTTGGATAGTGGAATGGTTGTAGAAAGCGTTTACTTGGACATTTAGGTCCTGTTTTGAGCAAATCTTAACTACTCCCCTCCTTTTTTATATAAAAAAACTATAGGTTGTTCTAATGTTATATTTTTTTATTAAAAAAAGGGACTACAGTACAAGAGAATGAGAGGAATCTTTGCAAACTTGGTCATAAGCCTATCCAGCTTCCTTATGCAACTAGTATTATGAATGGATTGTTTTTATCAGTTATGATGGAGGGAGCTACATCATCATGGTGTCATGTTTGACAGGGATGCAGGCCATTGGCATTTGTTTGTTTAACCTACTACAAATGCAATGCTTAAAGCATCTCCAGCAGAATAGCTAAAACTGACTCTCCATATCTTCATTTGGCTATCCACTCCATAAGATTCCCTCTCTATATTTTCTCTTACTCCAGCAGACTAGCCAAATCTCACTTTCCATGTCTTATTGATCTATATTTTATTGGTAGTCAAACTAATATAAATCGTTAAAATTTTCTGTTTTTTAGAAATTAAGTCAGTATTCTAAGTTCAAATAATTTAAAAAACAACAAACTTTGGAGTATTTTAAATTTAACATCTGTAATAGACTTTGAGTTAACTCAAATTAAAATGGGTTCCTTGTTATTCGTTCTACTAAGTATAAAAATAGATATGATTTTAGAAATTTTATATAATCACTTTTTTAATTTATGAAAGTGGTGTAAATGCATTGAATTTGAAGCACTGCAACCAAAACAAAGCACCAGACAAGTTGTCAGCCTCACATGAACCGGGATGGCAATGCACACACACCGGCCAAATTTGGCTGCCCAGCCCCCCTGCGATGGCGTGCCAACAGGAATGGCGAGTCCTTTAGCTGTTCTGCTGGAGCCTTCTTTGGGTGTTTAGTTGGTGGAGATAGGTGGAGATTTACTGTAGCATATATATACTGTAGCAATGAATAGTGAGGAAAGGATGAGAAAGAATGTGATTGATGTGATGAGAGAAATAGTGAATATCTATGAACTTGTCAACTTGGTGCCAAGTTGGTACCAAGTTGGTACCAAGTTGATGAACTTGTCACATCGATCATTTAGACACTAATCAAGAGTATAAAATGTAGATTAACATAGCTGGACTCTAAAGCGTGAGACGAATCTTTTGAGCCTAATATTGACCATCATTAGCATATTTTTAATGACAGAGTTACTATAGCATAACAATATCTAATGATGGATTAATTAGACTTAATAGATTTATCTCGTAATTTATAATCTATTTGTGCAATTAGTTTTATTTTTAGATTATGTTTAATACTCTTAATTAATGGTCACACATCGATGTGACAAGTTCACCAAGTTGGCATTTGTAAACTAAACGAGCCCTAAACAAATCTATAGGCTAAAAGTAGAGATGGCCAGCCGGATGCCATCTCTGCTGAAGATGCTCTTAGGTTTTACTATCATGGTGGCATAATGAACATCACATCACATAAGAGTAAGTACAGTGGTGGGCTGAGAGAAGGCTAAATGCTGAGTTGGATGAGAGAGAAGAGGAGAGAGAGGAGAAGTGGGCTGTAAGCTTACAGCCCACCCAGGCACAAGAACCAAAGAAATTAGTGAGAGTGACAGGTAGGCCCTGTATTTATTGAAAAGGCTTAACCACTATATAGGTGGGCTAAAAGGTGGACTATAAGAACTCATACAGCGAGCAGCTGGCTAAATCATTAGCCTTGGTCTAAGCAGAGTCACGGCAGGGGGCATGGGTGGCTGTCTGGCTGATGCCATTGCCTCGTGGGTCGTGTTATCCCTTGTCACTCTTTGTTTTTGTATTCCATGCTATGTCCTCTGATATTTCTGTGAGAAAGAACGGGGTAGGTTTTTCATGATTATATGGCCTGCTTAGGTGCTGTCACACTCAAAAACTGTGTGCAGCTTGGTGTGGTGAGGATGATGATTGTCATGTGCAGTGCAGGCCCCACTGTCATTGTAAAGAAAGCAAACAATCCGAAGAACAAGAAACAAGCGAACGACAAAACAGACGGCCTCAATCCTCTCATTTTCTTATTTTTTTCAAGAATAGTTTATTGTGAGAAACTTGATCGTCAGACCTGCAGTTTTTTCATTTTTTTACATTGACAAATAAAAAATGTGCACTTCCTTTCAAAAAAAAATGTGCACGGCTATTAAAGAAACCATCACATTTCATCAAATCAGGAAATGTGCATGGACTGGTCACTGGTCAGACTGATGGACAGCGGAGGGGAGCTCAGGGGAGGCCATGGAGAGCAGAGGGAGAGGTGTGAGCTGCTAGAGGAAAGCCACGCCACGCCACGCCCTGAAACTGAAGCTGATTCGTGATGATGACAGGCACAGGCTTGTTTCTTCTTCAGTTCTTGGCTTGACCGCTTGACCACTGTAACGCGAAGAGAATCCCGTTGGTTTGTCCTTCCTCCCCATTTCAGCTGATGCAGAGCTGACCTGTTTCTGTACTAGCCGTTACTGTAGCCTTCTGCGAGGCCCGCCCAAGGCCCAACGGTCATGTGTAGAGAGAGAGAGCACGGTACACATGTGTGTGAGGAGAGAAGAGAGAGAGAGAGAATAATTAGGCACTAGTAATCAGTAATCACTCTCTCTGTCCTCTGGAAGCACAGGCATCATTCAAGTTCGTATAGTGTTGCAGCATGTGTGCAGCAGCTTCCACAGGCTTACCAGCATGCAACGGGTGAGTTCCAATCAGTATCTAGTAGTAGTAAGTTGTGTTGTTTATGGCAGTTTAATCTGTTGCCATTCTAGGTTCAAATATCCCTGCCGCCCAAGTACAGTTAGTGTGCTTTCGTTTCGGCCGCTCTAATAGCCGGTTAGACGATAGGGAGGTTAAGACCACTTGTGAATTTGTCCCATGCGGCCGCTGCAGGCCGAGGGGTGAGGGTTGACCAGCGCACCTGCTATTGCAACTGCAGACAATTAACAATAGGCTAGGAATTAATAGCACTTGATGCAGTCCTAATCACTTGTTTAATCACGTGTCCTAGCCCAACCAAGCAGACCTGCAAGGGTATGTGCAGTGTTGTCTTCTTAATGGTAGCTTGCTCCTGTTGTTTTCTGCTTGGCAGCATGGATGGTGAAGCTTCTGCTGGCATTTGCAAGATTCTTGCCTGCCTTGCAAGCTTCAACAAGCCACAGATCAGCAGGTACTTACTTGTCTAACCCAATATAATTGTATGTTTTATTAGCAGTAGTATTTTAACAAAGAAACAAAAGACAATGGTAATTGCACTGCAATTAAGAAGAATGACAAGTACTACTGCAGAACCTGACCAGAATAGTACACCTTTTTTTTTTTTTCTGATTGCCCTGCTCAAATTGCTTTCACAATGTCCTTCACATTAGTAAAATTAAATCAAATCAAGCCTCTATATAATCCTGCAAAAGTTCAGTCGTCCCCACGAACAAAAGAGAGAAAAGGGAGGGAGAAACAAAAGCCAGCGCGCCAACTCCTTTTGAACGGCCAAAAAGAAAAGAAACATTCTACTAGCATATATCCTGCCATTTCTTTAAAGTTTATCGTCGCTGAATTTGGGGAGACCATGGAAAAGGATCATTGTTAGGCGAGACTAGATTCATCTTATCCGCACCATCCTAAGCTGACCCAGGTCTGGGGTTACTTTTTTTAACCAAATAAGTTAATTACAGTACCTGCTGCTAGTTAGCTACTCTTTTCTTTTTCTTATTTAAGTTTCAGTGAACACGAGATATTTTTATATGATGGCCAAAGGAATTTCTTTCATGTGTTTCCTTTTGTTCTGGAAAAAGGATAATGACACTGATTACTGAACTGCTGGTTCTGACTGCTAGGATGACAATTTAGGACAAATTTTCATTTTGTGTGTTCCTCTCTTACTACTATGACCTCATGATTAACACCATTCATATACCGACTGAAACAAATTCAGTTCAGATCATGGACCCGTAATTACAAGAAAACCCCACATTAGTTACTCAGAAATATCATGTAGCTGCTCTGAGCATACCAACTATATGGCCCCAGCTACAAGCAATGCCATGTGCTAAGTATATGCAAACTGCAAAGTGTGCAGCATAGGAGCCCAGCTACCTCTGAGCACTAACTGAAGATACACTGCTACTTTCTTTTAGCCTTTATTTTTTTTCATGGATTAGTAGTACACTAGTACTTGCTGTCTATCACTTGATGCTCACGATTGTGTAGCCAAGGCAGCCAACATCCAATGGGCAATGTTCTCACATGGATCGACAGGGCACCTGGCCACAAAAGCGCTAATCCTCCTAGTGCGAGAGTTGGTGCGGGTGCAGCGGCCAACACCATGATGAGTATGTTGCAAGAACCCTAGATTCGGGAAAAATAAAGAAGGAAACTACTCGTATTGGACGCTATTTTACATATTCTCTGTCTCTATGGCCATGTTCAGATTCCCAACTATTCACTATGCATTCCAACTTTTCACTATTCATTCCAACTTTTCATTATTCCTCCCTCACAAAACACGTTTCTCTCTTCAATCTAATTTCTCTACACCATCGTCTTCAGTCACTTGCACTTGGTATGGTTCTGAATTCAGATCAGCCTCTACCTTTTTATCCTATCTCTGCAGAGAACTGTTGCTGAATGAATATTCACAAAAAGTTTTCTTGTGCACGATTATTCCCATTTAGTCTTTTGGGATGGAGTATATGAATTGATTGACTGGCATATTGTAACATTGGAGCCACATGTAAGCTTTCAGTGTGAACAGTGGGAGGAAGTACACATGACACTAATCTAGATGTTGCAAGTGTCATGCAAAATAGACATCACACCAAATCCAATTTATTAGAGCCAAGATAGATCATGCAAGCAGAGCAGCCATATCCCTCAAGGTGAGAAAGCCGGAAAAGAAATGTAAAAGGCAGAGGTGACAAGCGCCCACAAAGTCTATTCTCTATGTACGAATTAACGATGCCCTTGGCGTCTTCCAGCTGAATTTCCAACCAATCTCATCCACTCTCTCACACACTTCCCCTGTCGTATGTAATACTAATCCAAGTCTCTCCTGTGTATGGATAGAGACAGGATAAAATGTATGCTTTTTTTTTGTATGTTTTTTTCCTAACCATTTGATTCTCTGGTTTCTTTTGGATATATGCAACAAAAATGTTCTTGTCAGGTTGCCACTAGGCATGTGTGTGTTTCCTAGTGAATGTGACACCAAAAGTTTTTATTGGTTATGACGTGTGGTTTCCTTTTGCTTGTGAAAATTCGAAAGCAAAATGAGTGTGACTTTATGAAAACACAGGTGGGGAACTGCCGGTCGTTCGCTAAAGTAGATAGAAAGGTACAGACAGGATAGGAAGAAACAGACTGGAAAAGTTTACTCACCTCCAAAATAAACAAAGAAAACCGAATCCAATTGAAATTGCTCTCTTGGATTGGAAACCATTGAGTTCATGAAGCTGAAGCTCATCGCATTTAGTTCAATTCATGCCTGATTGACCCTAGGAGAAAATATAACCGTCTACGTAGTCAACATGAGGAAGAATCTAAACAGACCAAGACTTTGAACTATGTGCGAACACATAAAAATTAGAGCGTCAATACTAGCAATGCCGTCTTTTTCGCTGTTCAGTCCCGTTTAATGAAAACGGCGGAAATTCAGGGGGTTGCACTTCGAGTCTTCGACCACAAAAAAAAAAAGAGAGAGAAAATAATTCCCCATCTAGGAGTATGTTTGAAACTTGCCCAGTTTGTGGTGAGACTGAGCCTGGATTGATCTGCGGCTCTGCCGGTCGGTCACATTGGACTGTCTGCATGACCAGGTGTATGGAGTGAGCCTCAGTCATGAATGACTTGTTTGAAATTCTTGGCACCCAAAGCTGAAGAAGTCATTCAAAGTCTAGAGTCCTCTGTCTCCTGTTCCATGTATCTTCCCTGTGTTTGTCATTCTCCTGGACGTGAAGTTTCTGCGTCTGGTTTTTCTCCAATGGTGAAAAACAGCAGATGTAGAGCCATCAAGATGTTGTGGTTCTTGCAGGCCTCCAAATGATGATGATGAGTCCATGAATGCTTTCAAGAAGAAGAAAAAGTAAACACGATGGCAAAAAAAAAAAAATGGTGATGGATGCCGATGAGCAGCTAAGTCGTCTTTTGTTTTTGTCATAGTCATTTCGGAAAGTGAAAAAACATCACAAGGTTATGGGTTCTCAGTTTCCATATTGGCGACTAGCTCGCATACCAATAGCATCACGGCAGCTTTGACCCAAAAGGATGAACAAAATGACAGCCACATGTAAAGTCTGTGGTGTTCCTTTACTTTGGGACCCTTTTGGTTGGATGAACTTTAAAATAGTTCATAAAATCTGGATGTTGATCATATAAATTTCAGAAAAAAGGAGGAAAATTACAAAATGTGTGAGAGTTGCTGAAAACGAAGTTACTACTAATGCAGAAGTGCAGTGCAAGGCTCAAATCTTGCACAATTGATACGATCACTCAAATTTTCTGGCGCCAAAGAGGAACAAGACATCAATCATGGCTGTAGGGTATAAGAGAACCCATTCATGATGATTGGCTTCTGCAAAAAGGAAAGCAAGCCCAGGATCGCTAGCTGACGCTTTCTTTGCTGAATCTTCTTTTGGGGCCAGCCCAGGATGGGCGCCTTCTAGTGTGGTCCAGCCCATTTCACCAAGTGGGCCAAATAGTGCAAACGGGAAGCAGCAACGTAGTTAAATGATAGGCTCACACTGGCTGTCTGTTTGCAAATGGAAACAGCATGTGAGCTGAGCCCATGCATTTTATGAATGAATAATTATGTGTCGACCCTGTATAAATACATTCACCCATCGGCGACGGCAGTAAGGCGCAGAGCAGCCCTCTAAAATTGCATTCTTTTCTATGGTATCAAGTACCCTTCTTATGTTTTTTTTTTTGCGGGTAAAGTACCCTTTGAGATATTAGAGTCAACCAAAATCAACAGAGTTTAGACTGAAGAAAGTTTTGACTCGCTGATCTCGTACATCGTTGATTTCAGACCATACTAGGGATCTATTGACATAGCGTTGACGACTAAAATTGGCTTAGGTAGTCAAAACCGAAACTTCTAGTTTTGGAAACCGGAACTTCCGGTTTCGGCAGGGAGTCCGAGAAAAATAGGAGATTGTGTTAGATTCATATTTGTAAAGCGATTTCTTGCGGGGCAAGACCTCCCCACCCTATAAATATAAAGGGCCACGACCAATTGAGGGTATCACAATCGATCAAATCAATTTATCTTTTATCTTTTACCTATCTTTGCCCTAACCTTTTCCAACCTTGTTGTTGTTCTTTTCTTGTCTCCATGACATGAGGAGGCGTCCTAGCTGGCCTGTTCTTCTCTTGTCTCCATGACATGAGGAGGCGTCCCAGCTGGCCTGCCGAGCCTAGGACAACCCAAGGTGCGCCTACCCCGACGGGGTCCCTCCCGGGTGGGCGTTCTTTGGTTTCTCGCCGGTCTGCTGGCAGGAACCGGAAGTTCCGGTTTCTGAAACCGGAAGTTCCGGTTTTGAGCTACGGCGCTGCAACGTGCGCCACCGCTCGCTGCACGTGCTCTCGTGTGTTGGTCCTAGATTTGGGCCAATACCTAGATTTGCTTCTGCTATTGGGATGGAAGAAAATGTTAAATGTACTGTTACATCAATGATTTCTCTTTCTTCATGCCGTGTTTCTTTATTATACCTAATGCGGCCGGAGAGTCAGACGTCAATTTGCTTGTTTGTGTATAAGAAAAACACAAAAATGCATTGTGATTGGCATCCATGTGTCTTTTCATTAGTTATAAACCATGTTTTTTTACATTATGATGAATTAAACTAAATTAAGTAGCATGCATTGAGCAATACTTCCGAATGATCGTCTCCTTCCTCTTTAGTCCTTGAAAATAGTGGGCCATAATGATGAGGGGAAGCAGTGTCGACGCCAAGGACGAGGGCGATGGCGGCGAACCACTGATTGCCCAGGAGCCGACGATAACATGATATGATTTTTTTTTTATCTCTCAGCTCCATGATAACATTGGTCAGATCTATGTTTGCTATCTCTTAAAAAAAATCTATGTTTGCATTTTGCAGTGTTCTTGAAAAAAAAATGTTTGCATTTTGCATGTTGTTTTTGCAGATTTAGAGGATTTTCCGTGTGAGGCTAGATTGTGGTTAGTATAAGAGAGCCACTAGAAGGCACGCAGGAAAGGACGAATGCATCATCAACTGCCTTCCAACAGAAGTGATTGAACATGCATTTTTCAGTCTTCCTGCAAGCTGTTTGTTGACTTGCACAGCTCCAGCATGCATCGTCTAGTACTCCACTACTGTTCTCCCTACAGTGACGCTATTATATTTGATTATTACGGCCATTCTTCCATTGCTGAACCTTTTGGAGCAGGGAGTCATCAAATACAACATTATATATGCACCATGTGTAATGTAGTTTGTTCTAGCAATTTCAGATTGGATTGTATTGAACTCAATGAGTTTGTCTCAGTCTACAACAGCTACTAGTTGCTCTTAGCTACTAGTTGCACCAGCTTGGATGATAAAAACGGAATGCAAACGGAAGTAGTCAAATAGTAGTATCATGGTAACAAAATGATAGGCTCACACTGGTTGGCTGTTGCAAATGGAAACAGCATGTGAAACCATATGTATAATATCGTTGCTTAGGGTGGCTGTATATATTTTCTCTCGTAGTCATTTGGAGTCCAGCCGCCTTTTTTTTTTGGTTAATCTTCTATCTGGTGTTGGTATTGGAGTCAACCTAAGATTAGAATCCACGTGAGATGTTGTAGTTGATTTGCTAATCATATAACTGGTTGATTTCAGCCTATGCTAGCTCTACAGAATTTTCCTCGGTGTTGCTATAGAAGAAATTTTTTGCCCGGCCATGACCAACTGTTCTTCTCTTGCATGTACTCGACACGAGGCCATACCACACCTCAACTGCTGCTCTCATCAATTTTTCCATGTGCCGTGTTAGCTATAATTGTTAATTATCCATAAGGAAATGGTTAATATAAACATGTTCTTTATATTTCTGATTTTAAACTGAAATATTGCCAGCGCTGGGCCACACCCATGGTAGAGAGTAGCGCAGCCCAGCAACCATCGTCATCCCCTACTCCGTGCTTTATCTCCCTCACTCTCCAACGGCGGCGGCGCGGCGGCGGAAGGGCAACCGCAGCCAGGCCGCCACACCATTTGGCAAGGGAGAAGCCGGCCGGTTGAGGCATCCGGGCAGGTGGACGGCGGCGCCAAGCCGTGAGCTTAAGGAGCCAGGGAAGGCGGTGCGGCCCCTGCGGCCTGCGCGCCGGCGCCGTCGACCGTGCCTGCCGTGTCGGCTTGGACGTAAGCTGACCACTAGCTTCATCCTTCTCTCATCTTGATTCGCCCTTTGGTGGGATGATTTAGGTTAGGTGCGATGGCGGATCCCTTGATGTACCGGTACCATGTGGGCACTCATGCCAAGTCATGTCAATTTTTTTAGAGTCTTAACGGTGAGGGGAAGTTACATTTCCTTGAATTTAACTAATTTTCCTCACGATTTGTAAAATAAAAGATCTGGCTAGAGAATGTTCTAAATAGCATTGAGGGTACCTTCATGTCACAATCAAATAGGAAGCTGGAATGTAGCAAGAGGATGTCAGCAGCGTGCAGCGCTGCTTCATATGCTTCTACTGGAAGCACATTAGGTGACATGTTGGTTACTTGGTTATGTTTTTTGTTTTGGTCAATTTCTGCCACTAAAGAAGGCAAGCCATGGTATTGGTGAAATACTGGTATGAGATATTAGACACGCTCACACACGTAATACAAGAGAATGATGGAGAGGAAATACTATTGAACTCTCACTACATTCCATGTGGTTCATCAGCATAGGCAGCAATTGGGTGCAGGGAATCTGATGAAGAACGTGAACAATAAGATAAGCACCCAGGATGTTAAGTTGTTAAGATACGTGCTGGTAGACCGCTCGTTATGCTCAACAGGATATGATTTTTGCTAAACAGCAATAGGATATGATTTTGCTAAACAGCGAAGCACCGCTCGTTATGCTCGGATATGATATTTTATCAGTTATTATATAAAAATTTATGAAGCCATTTGCTTGTATATTTCCAAAGTAAGACCAGATATGCAAATCTAGCTTGATTCTACCGTCATCCATGTCAAGGGGAGGGGATATGTGTTTTTTTTCCTTTCTCTGTTAAGACTGTTAACTGAGCTTCACAGAATAGGGGCATACCATATGTGACGATTCAAAAACAGGGGCAAACATGCAAAGTCCAAAAAAGAAGGGCAAACGCGCAGTAAGATGTGAAAACGAGGGTAGTTATGCAAGTGGCCCAAAAAATATTGCTCCAAACTTTGAGAGGCTAGTGGTTCTTCCTTTCCACATTTTTGGCTGATAGTTGGATTTCATCTTCTTTGATTTCAAGTTATTTAGATCTCATTTTGTCATATCTGTGTTTGCATTTAGCAGGTTGTTTTTGCATATTTGGAGAGGGATTTTTGCCTGAGAGGCTAGAGTGTGGTTAGTATGACTTCCAAGATAACCACTAGAAGGCAAGCAGGAAAGGAGGAATGCATCATCAACTGCCTTCCAACAGAACTGATTGAGCATGTATTTTTCAGTCTTCCTGCTAGCTGTTTGTTGCGGTGCGTTAGTGTCTGCAAGAAGTGGCGCAAAATCATCCGAGATTCCCAGTTTGCTTTGGCACACCTCCAGCATGCATCTTTGTGTACACTATTGTTTTCCGCACAGGGGTCATCAGTATCAGGCAAGCTATACCCCAGTGATGCTATTATATTTGATGAAGCTTGGTCACCATCTAAATGGGCACTGCCAATGATCGGGCCTGATGATCACTTCTGTCTTTTGTGGTTCCTGCAATGGGCTTCTTTGCTTACACACACCTACATCAACAATCAAGATAGCCAACCTTGCTACTGGCGAATGCCTGCATCTTAAGAAACCTATAAAGAGCTTAAAGGATGACCACTTCTCATTCTACAGATTTGGATTTCACCCAGCCACAAAAGAATACATGGTTAAAATTTTTTTCAGCAGAGCAGCCCATTAACTGCAGGCAGATTCAATGTCATTCAGGTTTATAAACTTGGTGATGATAAATGGAAAGATGTCATAACTCCAGAATCTCTAAGCTTGAACTGTGTGAAAAACTCTGGAGTAGCCATTGGTGATGGGGCCATGTATTGGCTAGCTGAAGACAGGGAAAGTGATTGGCAGCATGTAGTTATGTCCTTTCATCTTGGTGAAGAAAGTTTTGCACATATACAACTGCCAGAAGTTGATCACGAAGATTGGACACTTGGCATTGGCAATAATCGTCATTACTGGATCACAGAGATTGATGGTAAAGTATGTATATCAACTGCTCAAAGTTTGGAAGGAATACTTTTTGGTAAGCTGCAGATCTGGATGCTAAATGGACAGGTGAAACGAAGGTGGAGCCAGAAGTATAATATTCACCTCTTAACACCTTTTGCTCGAGGACTACACTTTGTTCATGGGGCTAAGATTGTGATTCAACATTGTAATGGTAATTTGTAAGGAGTGGGAGCAAGAGCGTCTCATGCTAGAGGATGCTTGGAGAGGGGTCCATCAAAGAGAGCATGATTGGATGGTATATTTGCTTAAAGTGTCATTACCCTTAAATCTGATATGCTTTAAGACATTACAATTTGCTATTTTATAGGGATATAGACGATCTGCGGTCATGGAAATCAAGAAGATGTCACAGGATTTGCCTGATGGAATTCGGCAGAGTCTAAGCTTGGAAGTGGATCGGATCTTGCAGCATTTTCCAGATTCTGTAGATCAGGTAATGATGTATTGAAATTACCACATTTTTTTTCTTATTTTAGCTCAAATGGTGTATTGATTCATTTAAAGACTTAGGGTATGCATAACATTCCCATTGAACTGTGAGCGCCATAGCATGTCCAACAAAAAATATGACTATTGCCTTTAACCAATGCCATGCCATGCCATCTAGAGACAACACTAAAGGTTACTAATACAATAAGTTGTCTCTTCCAATGGAGCCACTCTTTTCCTTTTCTCCTGTCATTTACTCTCTCTGCCTTGTTACCCGTGAAACGATAGGCTCTTGCGTGAGAGTCCATCCCTCAAATTTTTCTTATCCCTTTCTTCCAAGAAAGCAAATGTGTTATGTTGGCAGGCTATAAGTCCCTTGTACATAACTCTTATGCAAATGTTTTGTCCGCGAGTGCAGCTTCCAAATCCAATACAGAAACGACATAATTGGGTGGAGGAGATACAGGACAGGAAGAAGTTACTTGCACGTCTAGAGAGACATGAGGTATAGTGTTCTGGCATGTTTCGTTGACTACTATTTGCACATCCTTGAATTATGTCAAATTGACAAAGGTAACCTGCCTACAGGCCTTGTTTCAGGCAATGGAAGAGATCGTTGGCAGGGCGCTGAGTTGCATCAGGCAATGGAGGGGCAGTTTGACAGGTAGAAAGATCAATCAATGAGCTTATTTGTAATTTTCTGCAAGCACTGGTCCTGACATTGCAACAACAAATGCCTCTTGATTTAACCCTTGTTCATACTTCATATTTCACAGGGCAAGCTTAATTGACTATCTCAGCAGTGACGATGATGGATGGGGAACTAGGTTGCATGAAAACTGGAGAACTTGTTCATGACATGCGACCTTTCTGTTTCTCTTTCTTTACTCCTGCTTAATATTTTTCTCGAGTGATTTCTGGCTCTCTGGGCATAATGAGAGCGCATATTATGTTTTTACTAATGATACACTTGTATGTTCAGCACTAGCTAGTCTGATCGAGGAACATCTACCCTGTGAGAATGAACTGAAGGTTTTGCACCAGTACAAGGGCAAAACCGACAGCAACTTTGTGATAAATTTGGTTTGCTGACAAAGCAGCGGTCCTAGTAAATTTGTGTGCTACGGTGCATTGGTCTCTGATCTATATGGACACGTGAAGGCACATCACGAATGCTGTTCCACGTTCTGATTTCTTAAGTTGAGAAGAACATCAATCTAGCCACATCAGATCACCATGCCACCTCTTTGGTGTGACGTGGGCAGAGTGGCAGCAGTGGATTTTGGTTAATCAACTCAGACACTGACATGTAGGCCTAGCAAGTCTAAAACCGTCTACAGATATGAGTTGCCCTTTGCACCTTTCACTTGTGCCTCGGATTATCGTCTTTCTGATGTTTGCCTGCCTGTTTCAACCAGTGCCATACTACCCTTAATATTGCTGATCACAAAAGGCACTCCATGACAAACTGGCTTAGGGCCTGGTTCTTGGTGACAGCTAGAATGTATGGTCATGCTAACGAGATGACAGGCTCACACCTTGGAAAATGGAAATGGAAGTACTAGAATGCATGCCCTTAGTTCGTTTGCAATCATAACATGGCATTCTCGCGGCTGCGTTACCATTCCTGTATAGAATTGCAGGTCACGGGCACAAATTGTGCTGTTCAGACCCAAATCGATTTCGGACCCGTAGAAAGTTAAGTACCCAGCGCATTCAATATGCAAATATCTACATTGGCCTTGAGGTTCATGGGAATTCGAATACCATCATTAGAAACGAAAGGATTCTATTGCATTGATGCATCTGAACACGAAAAGGCTTTAACATTTGTAGAGTCTATTCGCCATGGTCAAAACATGCTTGAATGAAACACCTTCAAAACATAAATAAAGAAATGCAATGCCGCTCTCTCTTTTGTACTGTGTTGCGGACAACAGGACTACATGAGTGTTAGTAGCCAGCAATTCCAACTTCCTCAGCAACGTTGCTGTATGACAGCTTTTTTCTACTATTTTTGCCGGGTGCTATAGTGGCGATGTGATAAACAGGGAACAGCACCAATATAAGTTTAGAGCCCTACCAAAGTACCAAGTTCTTGCACGACATCCTGCCATTACAATGCAACCCAATGTGCCCATGCCGGTTAGGCTATGAACTAATGAACCTAAGTCCGATATGTCTTAGACTAAGGAGTCACCAGCGCTCCCAAGAGAGATATCCTGCCCAGGTTAAAGTTCCTTCACTACCTGCTTATCTTCTTCTTTTTCTCAATTCCGGTGTTGGGAAACTCACAAGGATAATTCCTTGGTATGGTGAGCCTTGGTTATGCCTGCAATCCGTGGTGCAAGGTTGGTTCAAATCTTGCACCCCCACTCCTATACAGTGGAGAATGCAGATCACGTAGAAAGGTTTCAGGGTGGTACACGAAATTTATGAATAATCGTTGCAGTTCAATAGGATTCAGTAGCATGCCCACTTCTGCTGCATCTCCTTGAAGTACCAGTTAGGCAAATAACAATATAAAACCCCTTCAGTTAAAAAAAAATACAAAACCCCAGCGTTCAATTTCAGCACATATAGTACTAGGGACAGATCTATCAACTGCATTACAGACTTACAGTATAACATACCTTTTTGTACATGAGTACACCATATTGCCAAGCCAAGAAACCATCAATGCTGCAGGACCCAGATAATACATCACATAAGGACAGCAATGCAAGGAGCTAAAACTCCCAAGGTAATAAGCAAAGATGGTCAGTGCCCAACGCCATAAACCAAACTGGGGAGCACCCAAAGACTCTGTAATTGATCGCTATGCACACTGGGTTCTGGGATACGTTCCGGCCTGTATGAACATCCCACTGCTACCGTTGTGCAAGGTAGCGCCTGGCCAAGCTCGGCCACACTCCAGGCTTCATCAGAATCTGCAGACGCGCTAGCACAGTAAATACAGTTGCTCTTTCCTCCCCATCTTTCTGGGTTCATACAAGAAAATGTTGGATTCCTCCTATCAAAGCTAAGAAAGAGAGCATTATTTCCCAAGTTATCCACCTTTACCCACTCAGCTGGTTCAACTGAAAAGTTGAGACGAAAGACTTTGAAGTTGGCAGTGAAGTCAAAGAAGGCATTCCTGCTGAGTGAGATCTCAACCAAGAGAAGCATGTCATCACAGATCACCAACCATGGCTTAATTTTTATACCAGCAATCCTGTCATCATCTTCCCAGACAACTGCCACTTCCTGCATGCTCGGCTGAGGTGCCAAGCGTATTCTATGGAGCCTGTCTAGGATATCCATGGCGAACATCTCACCTCTGAAGAATACGATCTGAAGGAGACTCTCACAGTTAAGAGGGTGCTCCAGCCAGGAGCTTGCTCCAACTCGCCACTGGAACATAGATGATCTCGAGCAAAGGAGGAGTTGCGAATTGGGCGAGTTGATGGGAGCTACAAGGATCCCATAGTAGATTTCATGGTTGTTGCCACTGAATTTTAGCCTAGGAGGCCTCATGGTATCACCACTGTAGGCATCAACAAGAAGGCATTGCCCCAAATTCGAGAAGATCAGATAACCATATGAGCAGCCCAGATAGCGCATCCGGCCTCTAAGGTTTCGAGGCGCTAATCGGTGAAGGGAGGCGGTTTGTTTTGCAGGATCGACGAGCTTCCACTTGAAATTGGATGGAAGGGTGTGGTTGACAGAGCTACTACGATAGGGATGACGAGGATCGCCAGCGTCAGGTGGTTGGAGGTGCAGAGGTGGGAAATTGAAGCGAAATGCCGGTGGGAGAGAGGAGAGCGCACTACGCCAAGAATGGCAGGTGGCGATGAAAGCAAGGAGGTCATGGAACGAACCAAAGATGGCGATTATTTGGTGAAGCAGGCTGTCCAGAAGATCTGCCCAAACATCAGGGGCAGCCATGGAAGCAGACGTAGAGCTTGATGAGGTATGGCAGGTTTTCTTAACAGCAACAACCTCCCTGTCAAACACAGTGGAATCATTCAGTTCAGCACTCTACCCAGCGAAATTGTATCGGGACGAGAGGGAAAAAAAAAACAGAGGCATATGGATCGATGGGGTTAGCGCTGCACGCGGACCTGAGGTTGGTGGGTTCCAGCGGTGATGGTTCTTCTGGTGGCGGAGGCGGAAGCAGCAGCCGTGCTTGTTGTCGGGGATGGCCGCGGCGGCGGCCGGCCATGGGAGAGCAGGGGTGACCTCTGCGTCCCGCTCGAGTAGGAGGCGAACTCTCGACGGATCCCGGAGAAGCCTTCTCCTCCATTTTATTTAACGGCAGGTGGTTAGGCCGGCGGGCGGCGGAGAAGCCAAGTCGCCGGCCGGCGAGGAGATCGACGTGGCCGGCGGGCGGAGCGCCCGCTGACGACGATGGAAACGAGAACGAGGCCGGCCCGTGGGCCAATCATCATCCAGTGGGCCTGTAATTGGTTCGGCCCACCCGGCGGAAACACACATTTCTGTATAATTCAGCAGCAACACGCGGTTATTGCACAGCATCCGCACGATCCCCACATCTCAAATATTCACAATTGTTAGCAAATCATCCGCCAAATTCTGATCGTTCCCCTCCCTAAAGCCACTGATGGGCTTGATGGCTTGATGTTCCATGACCGAAATTAAAATCACAATAAACAAAATGAAGAAAACCTCAAGTTTCTCTTGTTCATCACATAAAGGAGACATGGCCTAACAGTTGCATGACAATACAACATAATTTGTTCATGAGTACACTGAATGTCAAGTCAAGAAGCCAGCATATAACTACAATACATCATATTAGGGCAAACAAAGGCTTGTCACGACTCACGACCCAATGCCATAAACAAAACTGGGTACCACCCAAAGGCTTTGCTGTTGATGGATACGGCCTCCAGGCCTGGGAACCTGGATGAGTTCTGAACTGTAAGTAGCACATAAATTTGTAAAAGGCACCACCTCACCAAGCTTGGTCACAATCCAAGGTTCATTACGATCTGACGGATCTGTAGATGAGTTGGCAAAGTAAATACTGTTGCTTTTTCCTCCCCATCTTTCAGGGTTCGTGCATGAAAATGTTGGAGTCCTTGTATCATTGCTAACAAAGAGAGCACTGTTCCCCAAATTATCCACTTTTACCCACTTAGCTGGTTCAACTGAAAAGTCGAGGCTAAGCACTTTAAAAGTTACACAGAAGCCAGAAATTGGGTCAATGCTTATTGGGAGGTCAACCAAGAGAAGCATGTCACCACAGACCACCAACCATTGCTTATAACTCTGGCCTACAACCATGTCCTCTTCCCACATAACTGCTACTTGCTGCACACTGAGCTGAGGTACCAAGCGCATCCTGTGGAACCTCCCAAGCAAGTCCATGGCAATCATCTCGCCCTTGAACAACACTATCTGAAGGATGTCTTGAACATCAAGAGGGTGCTCTGACCAAGAGTTTGATCCAACCTGCCACAGGAACATGGACGATTTCGAGCAAAAGAGGAGATGTGAATTGGATGAGTTGAAGGGGGCTGCAAGAAATCCACAGTAGATATCATGGTTGCCAGTGGATTTGAGTTTGGGAGGCTTCACTACAGCACCACTGTACACGTCAACAAGGAGACATTCCTCCATATTAAAGAAGATAAGATAACCATATGAGCAGCCAAAAAACCGCATGCGGACCCGAATGTTCTGGGGCACTGAACAGCGACGGGGGGACATTTTCTTTGCAGGATTAACGAGCTGCCACTTGATACTGGATAAGAGGCTGAGCTTGAAGTAATTGTGATGGGGATGACGATCATAATCATCTGCTTGAAGGTGGAGGGGTGGAAAGTTGAAGCTTAATGCAGGTGGGAGGGAAGAGAGTGCAGCACGCCAAGAGTGGCAGGTGCCAATCAAAGTTAGGAGGTCATCGAATGAGCTAAGGAGGGCAATTATTTGCAGAAGCAGGCCGTCCGTGAGATCTGCCCAGACATCGGTGCAAGACACGAAAGAGGAGGTAGAGCTTGACGCATGGCAGGTTTTCTTGGAGGGTCTATCTGGAATGGCAACTTCCCTGTCAAATACAGCAAATTCAAGACGGATGGATCATAAGTAAGAACTCAGTGAGACAGTGATATAAAAATGAAACTGAAAAATTGTCACAAAAATGCAATATGCTCTGCATACAGACTAACGCAGAAAAGGGATGTATATATCATTGAACTCAGACTGTACATATACACTCCAAACATCAATCAAAACAAGGTATAGCAATACCACCCACAGTTTGATATGTTTAGTCTCATCTCTCGTGACAGAGAAGGTACTATGGTCTATGGATAAGCTACTTCAAGACATAACATCAAGCAATGTGAATTAGAGGTTTCCATGACACAATAAGTGCAGAAATACGCCCTGTTCTCCAACATTATCTGGACAGTTTGGCTAGCTGGGAGCAAGCCGGCCTAATGAGCAACTGAAATCCACCCTCTTTATAAGGGCAAATACAACATCGTGCAGTTATAAACAGCAAAGAATTGTTCAGATTTTAATAGTTTCATCCGTTGAGCTATTGCTCCATCCTTGTCCTATTGAGAGTACCAGCAGACCCATATTGAAGATATTACCAAGCAGTAACTTATCTGAGATATGGTAGGGATGTGACTGAAGTGAACCGATATACAAGAAACGTGAAGCAAGCTCGTAGGCCACATAAATCTAGTATTTTCCATGGCAACACAACTGATGTATTTAGGCAGTTGGCAATAAACAATGGCCAGGCAAACTCCTGGTTTTAATGAACCAACAGCAGGACGAACCAACAAAGGAACATGATTCATGCGGCTATTGCTTGATACATGCTACAAGGTCTATCTAGTCGATTTTGAATTGGGCTCCGCATCGATGGAGCGAGATCGTGTTCAAAAGGAAAACGGAGGTATGGAACGAGGGTAAGGGTAAGGGAGCCCGCACAGACCTGCGAGTTGTGGGTTCCATCGGCGATGTCGAGGGATCTTCTGGCGGAGACCCTTCTTGTCGGAGATGTCCGCGGCGGCGCCGGCGCCGGCGCCCGGCCATGGTGGCCTCACGACGAGCCGGCGGCGAGGAGAGAAGGAAGCGGCGGAGCATTGCAGGCGAGCGAGCGGCGGGGATTGTCGGGCCGTGCAGCGGCCCATGGACGCAAAAGCAGCCCGGAACGGAAGGCTTCCTGTTCAAAACCTTTCTTCTTCTTCTCCCCTGCGCTGCGCCAATTCCAAAACCTTTCCTCCTACCATTAAAAAAAAAAACAAAACTTTCCTCCCTCACACACACAGAGAGAGAGAGAGAGAGAGAGAGAGAGAGAGAGATGAAGGTGGAGGTGAAGGAGGAAATCCCCGAGGAGAGCACCGTCGGTGAGGCCGTGACGGAGTACGAGCGGCGGCGGCAGGAGAACATCCGCCGCAACGAAGCCATTCTCGCCGAGCTCCGCCGCGACGCCGCCACCGTCTCCGCCGCGTACGCCCCGGCCCGCCGCAAGAGGCAGCCCCGCACAAACCCCGACGGGGGGGCCGCCGGCTCCCCGCGCCGCTCCGGGCGCGCGCGTCGCCAGCCGCCATCCTCCGCCTCCGTTGGAGTCTCGCTCCCTTCGGAGCACCTGAAGGGCCGACCCGCCCGCCTCCCCATCTCCGAGGCCTACGTCGGCGAGGCGGCGACGGTGGAGGACCCGTCTGCGCCCCTCACCCACGCCATACGCGCCGCGTCCTGGCCAGCGCCGGAGGGAAAGCCTCGCGCCGCGGCGGAGGGGCTCGATCCCTCCTCCTCCGAGGGGGCGATGTTGTTAAGGCTCGACCCGTGGAATGTGAGGAAGCTGACGCCGACGGTGATGACGGCGGCGCCACGGGTGCTCCCGCTCGCGGACCGTACGGTGGTGGCCGTGGGGACAGATTTCGGACATCTCATGTTCTGGGACGCTACCAGCTCGTCGCGCGCTCTTGCCGACGGGATGTTCTGGTACCGTCCACACACACAAGCTGTGTCCGGGATCACCGCGCATCCCTCTGTTCCCCTCAAGGTGATGGCTGATGACGCATTCGGTCGCAATTGGACAGTTTTCTTATGTCCATGTTAAAGTTAAACCCTTGGTGTCGGCAAGTTACAGATTATGAAAGTGCCAATCGCTCTTTATTTCTGTTAATACACTTCCATCTATAACCACGAATTCAGCATTGAGTCTGGTTTTGATTCGTTTTGACTTGCAGATTTACAGTTGTAGCCGTAATGGTGAGATTCGCCTTATGGACCTGGAAAAGGAGATTTTCAACATGGTCCATTTCTGCAATGATTCGGTGCTTTCCCTTTGCCAATCTCCAGACAACAGGAATTGCTTGTATTTTGGTAAGGGGAGCGGTGATCTCAAGGCTTTCGATGAGAGAGCGGGTAAAATCTCAAGCACGTGGCAATTGCATCGTGATTCCATTAGCTCAATAGATTTCAATCCACAGAATACATATATGCTAGCAACAAGTTCATTGGACAACACAGCATGCTTGTGGGATTTAAGAAACATGCAAATGCTGAAGGCACAGAGCTTGAAGGTTGTTGAACATAAGATGCGTGTTCATTCAGCCTATTTTTCACCGACTGGGAGCATTCTTGCGACAACAAGGTCTTCCTTTCATAGAAATTTCTCCAGCATAACTTGGCTATTTTGCCTTTTATATATTGCATATATATCAGCATATTTATCGTTTATATTTTGTATTTGCTAGCTTAATGTATTTACTGCTGGAATGTCGCACAAATAGTAATGTGTTCTTCTATACAATTATGGTTTTCACCCCCTTGCTTGATTGAAGTATAGTTTGTTGTAATATGTATTCTGTACCCGTGTTGGTGCCTTAGTTATCTCAAATGCCAAGTGTTAATCATGTATGGATATTATGCCTAACTCTTATCTCTTACCTATTATCATAAAATTTTATCTCTGCAGTCGTGATAATACTGTTGGAATTCTGAGTGTCCGTGACTTCGACAAGTCATTCTATCTACAACATTCTTGTCCTTCAACCACATTCAAGTATGTTCTCTCTTCACAGTTGATTTCTTAATCTCGAAATTATAGTATTATGTCAACGTTAGAGCAGCTTCTTCATAATTCCTCTGCTCTTTTTTACTTGTTTGGAGTTGGGACAGTACCAGTCCTCTGTACACACATTTGGACGTTACTTATTCAAAATATAAGCTAGCAAAAATTGTGATTTGTTGGTTTTATTTCATTTTCCATAACAAAGTTGCTAAAATCGTCATTATTTTTAATGAATTATGGCAAATCTTTTTTAAAGCTTGCACACACAGACACACTGTAAAATGATTCAGATTTTGAAATCTGGCGGGCAAGAATGCACCTAGATCTTCTCAATTTGCCTTTGCAGTTATTACTTTCTAATGCATAACTTCTGTGGTCATTTTGATAGCAACAATCCATGTTTAATCCGTGACTGCAGGGCAAGCTGGGGTTGGAATGACTCTGAACTGTTCGTTGGAATTGAACGGGACATAGACATCCTCTCAGTTGATCTCACTGATGATAAAATATCCATTTCTTGCAAAGATCGCATTCACAGTGAGCACATAGCAGAAGTTCCAAGCCAATTTGCCATACATCCGTATCAAGTTGGTGTTCTTGCTTGTGCAGGACACCGCAGCAAGTTGTTCCTTTGGACACCACAATAAGTGTTCTTTACCCTGTCTGACTAGCTGGTGAAACGTTGCTTTGACTTATGTAAGTTCAGCTTTGTATTCATTAGTAGACTCCAGAGCCCAGACTGAAATTCAGAGGGTCTCTCATGTATTAATGGTTGTAGCACATGATGATATTTTGATGCGCTAGCTATCAAATGTGCTCAACTATTGGTTAGCACTAGGCAGCCTAGACTCTGAGGACCTTAACTAATGATTGCATGTCCTGCACTCATCTAGTGTTGTGGTTGTGACATCGAGCAGTTGATGAGGACCACTGGGATTGTGCTGATCATGAGCACGTGAAAATGACATGAAGTTACCTGATAATGAGACTTAAATGCGCAGGGAACGCAGAGAGGAAAAGTATAATCACCAAGGCCTCTCAATGTCTCATACTCTCAGTGTCACATGTCCATATTAACCTGATCTGATTCGATCAGCCTCACACTATCATAGCTTGAGATGTTAAATGATCTAATGGCAGATTTGGAGAGGGCGAAGCTATCCCCACTCGCCCTCCCGTTTCCTAAAAAAAACTTTGGAGCCATCCACAATTTCTCATACAGAAGACAACAAAAATCAAGTGCAGATAGGTGGAATCGGCACAGAACTTTTCTTATTTTCTTATTTTATTACTCGCAGTACATCAATCTATCAAGAACAGATCGACGGTGAGATCGTCGACTTGCAGGTACTGGCTATCGAGGGCACTGCTCTGAGCACGTGTACCAATGGTCATAACACACTGCCTGTGGCTTTTGATTCCAGCAGCAGTAGCACACCTTTCTTGGCGCTCCACACACCGACTCAGTGAGGCTGTGAGCCCAGCCAGGCCTTTTAGCAGTTCCAGCATCAATCTGCTGTTGAGGACGACGACCTGATGGATTGGTGTTCATGCATGAGGATGTAACATACTTATGTGCATATCTAATCTAGAAGAACAAATTCAAGGACAGGCAGACAGTAGTTGATAACGAGCAAGACACTTACACTGCACAAGGAATGCGAGGAGGAACAATGTTAGCATCAAGACTCCACACTTCTTTCCCATGTTCATATTGGACTGTGAATGATCTGACCTTACTCTCACAGTCATGGATTGAGGTGTTGAATGGCATATAGACAGACATACAAGAGTAGTAGTTAATTGCTAGCTTGAACCAAAGGTACTAATGATAGCATGGTTTTATTATATTATTAATTCCTCCTGTATTTTAGTAAATGACTACTAGGTATGGTTTTATTATATCATTAATTCCTCCTGCATTTTTGTAAATGTCTACTCTCTCCGTTTCAATTTCAAATTATTGGTCACTCTGACTTTTTTACTGTATTCATTAAAAATGTTATGAACCTAGACAAGCATATGTCTAGGTTCAGAGAAAATGCCATGAACCTAGACACCCAAAATGACACTTATTTTCGGACAGATGGAGTACTAGATATATTACCTCCACCCAAAAATGTTTAAAATGTGTCGCTTGACCAATCTCGGCTGCAGTCCAAGGTTGAGAATCTTCAGAGTTGCTGGCAACATAGCACATTTTGATGAATACGTTTTCATAAGGCAATTAAAAAAGAAACATCACATGGCACTTCACAGTGAACATGAAAAAACAGACAGAATCGTTATGCAATCCGCCACAAAAGATGCAGTTGAGCACATTACAGCAGAAAATAGAGATCATGACTTCATGAGCAAGATTACAGGACACAGCTATACATTTCAAAATAACGGACTCAGTAGCACACCCACCCACTTGTGCTGCATATACCGGATAGGCCCATCAGGTCAATGAGGTCAGGGACAACGGACAACTTCAACCTTCAATTGTTCACCAGAGAAAGGACTATATCTTGGCCTATCATCTGCATGCCAGTACAAGCTCGAGTGACGTGCACACGACCGAGTGTATTGAATGTCAAGTGATGAAACCGTTACAGCATAAGAACCCGTTCAGTAATAAACCATACAATGGTGGTAATGGTAAAGGATCAGCCAAGACTCACCAAAGCCCAAGCGAAGATATCATCGGCCAACATCATAAACACCCAGAGGCTTTCTGGTCCTATGCCATCACCATCAGGCGCCCAGGGTCGTTTGCGACAACATCCGGGATACCTGACACACCTCCAATTTCTACAGGGCACTGCCTGACAAAGCTTGACCTGTTGACTATTAGGAGTTTTTTTTTTCCTTTTAATTAATGGTTAAAAAAAGGGAGAGTTGCTGCTGGCCGCACTGGGCCACTACAAGGCCCAAGTGCAGCCAAACAGCCCAGCAACGAGAGCTGCCTGAGGCAGCTGAGCAGCCAGCCGCAAGGGATAAGATTATCCCGTGCATATGTTGGTCAAGGCTCGACCGAGCTTCTCGCTCGCACGCGAGCGCTCCTGGCGGCGGCGGCGATGACGACGCCGAACGGAGCTCCGAGTCTCGCGGGCGTGTGGGGCCAAGCACGAGCGGCTGCTCCTCCTCCTCCTCGCCTACATATGTGGGGAAGTCCCTCTTCCTCTCGATACAGTCAATTCCTCCTCTCTCAGATCCACTGCTGGCTGCTCCTCCTTGCGCCGCCATTCCTGGTGGGGGCTGCCACCGTTCTCTGGTGCTGCTTGCCGGAGCTGCTCTCGTGAGTGTTTCGGGTGTGGGGGATTTGGTGCGGGTGCCGTGTACTCGCCTGTGTGGTGTCTGTACGGTCGCCGGTTGATCCTGTTCGCCGTCCACCTTGGCTAGGTACCTGGGTCCTATGTTGTGCGGCGTTCGTCTTCTTCTCGGGTCGCTGCCGGTGACGTTCCCCTCGGCATCGACGTCGGCTCGGTATCTCCGTCAACCCACCGCCTTCGACGACTCGGACGTGAGCGGCGGAAGTTGGTTTTCTGGGACAGAACCTCGGTTCGCTGAGTTTATCTTCCCACGTAGTTGATCTACATGCTGTGAGTTACCCGTTGCCTTTCTCGGTTGTTCAAGTATTTATTTGTGCAATCTGCTAGTATTTATGCTTGGGGTGTGATTGCACATTTGTTGGGCGGATTTGATACTCGATGATGATAAGCGGTGTAGTGAGAAATTAGTGTGACAGTTCATAGAATTGATAGGCTTGTTCTTTGTCTAATCTTGTTTCTTTCAATCCTGATTATTGGCTCTTCGTAGCCTCTGCTGTGGATTATTAGTCTCTGTTTACTATAGTTACAGTAGCAGGAATTACTGAATTACTAGCGCTATTACTGAATTGCCTCTGATTACTAGTTGTAGTTCTGTTAGCTAGTAATATTACTGGATTACTGAATCGTAAGTTGCCTGATTTCTGAACCCCTCGTCACTTACTGAATTACTAGTGTTCTGTTCCTGGTTAGTAATTGAGGCTGCAGTTTCAGTAATTGAGACTAGATTCAATTTTAGATAAAAGAACTTGTTGAACTCTGTGATTTTTGAGTAGAACTGTCACACTAGTCAAGGATCTAAATCACCTTGGCGTTGGACGGCTATCTAGAATAGCAACCCGTTGTCTTAGAGTAAAATATGAAAAGAATTTCTATATTCTTGTATTTTATCTGCCTACTTCATCTACTGAATGTGTTTATGGATTTTCATATGAATATGGATGGAATTGTAATATGTGTACGAGCATAGGAATTTATTCTATTCATATATGTAATCTAGGAACATGTATGTCATCTGAGGAATGTACTTGTTATTTATGGAATTGTTATTTACTTTATTGTATTTAATTATGAAAGCATGTCTCTTGTTCTTGAAATATTACAACATGACCACGGTCCAAGGTTCATCGGAATCTTTAGACTGGGTGGCAACATAGATACGTTGCACTTTCCTCCCCATCTTTCAGGGTTCGTGCAAGACATTGCCGTGTTCCTCCCATCAAAACTTACAAATATACACTCTAAAAGGTGGCAGTGATCGATCGTTGTGCAGGTGGCAGTGGGGTTAGGGTAGTTAGCGATTCTCATGCTGAGGTCGACCAAGAGAAGCTTGTCATCACAGACCACCAGCCAGTCTATCGGATTGTAGATCCTGTCTCCGGCTACTCTCCAATGTTCTCCCCATTCAATTTTTACAGCTTGCACACTGAGCTGAGGCGCCAAGCGGATGGTACGGATAGAGCCAAAGCAGTCCATGACGTACATCTCACCTTTGAAGAACACAATTTTAATTATGAACGTGTCTCGAATTTTGTGCTCCAGCCAAAAGTTAGATCCAACTTGCCACTGAAAGATGATTGATCGCGAGGAAGATACACGAGTTGGGTGAGTTGATGGGACCATCAAGGACTCACCGTAGTACCACTGAAAACATCAACAAGGAGGCAGTGACCCAAATTGTAGAAAATAAGATGACCATAGGTGTAACCCAAATAGTTCATGCAGGTTGGATGGTCTCGGGGTGGTGAACAATGACCGGAGAAGGATCTATTTGCAGGATCACTGAGCTGCCACTCACAATTGTATAGAAGATTATACGCGGTACAGCTACGGTTGCGACGGGGATAATGGTTATGTGGTTGCAGGTAGAGAGGTGGAATGTCGGAGCTAAGTGTAGATGGCAAGGATTTGAGTGCAGCACGCCAAGAGCGGCAGGGCTGGACCAGGTTTTTTTTTACCGCGGTTTGACCGGTTATTTTTAGGAAAAAAACCGGTCCGGCTAACCGGTGAAACCGATTTGTTAGCCGAGTGGCTCGGTTTTATAGTGTCGGTTTGGGAGCGGTAACCGGGATATTTTGTAACCGGGCCGGACCGATTTGGTCGGGAACCGGTCGAACCGGACCGGTTCCTAACGGTTTGGGGAACCCTAGGCTGGACACAGCAGAGGACGTAAGCTTTTGAGGCGTGGCAGGGTTTTTTGGAAGGCCTTTTTGCAACAGTAACTTCCCTGACAAACACAACCAACAAAATCGATCATAAGCAAGAATGCTTAGACAGACCACTATTGATAAACTTGAATATGATGCTATGAACAAGAATGCAATACGGCAATGCAAAAGAGCATGGTAAACTTGAATTAGATTTAGCGATACTAGAGAACTACCCAGAGCTTCATAAGCAGCAAAATTTTAATTCTGAGTAGCGTGCTACATCTAGGAATATTGTTTTAGAAAGGGGCAACCATATATATTTAGCTACGTGTATCTGATGCTCAATATGAAAGGATCAATCAAGCGATGGAAAATGGAAGTTTCACTGATTATTTTGTACATCACGGAAATCAAGACATATCCAATTGATGTTGCTAAGTTCTTTATCTCAGAGTCTCGATTCAGTGCATACTTCTAACTTTTGGTCTCGATCGAATTGATTTCTGCTGACAGGGAGGTTGCTGTTTTTTTATATATCAGGGAGGTTGCTGCTGTGCAAACAATGTCTAAGAGCGTATCCAGCCGAGCCTCTAAATTAGAGCCTCTATATTTCTTTTAGAGGTCAGCCTGTAAAAATTCATGGGCTTTCAACTCCAGTGGGGTGACTAAATTTAGAGGGTCTATTTCTAGAGGTTTTGGGTCACAATTTGGAGGCCTCCTCAAAATAGACTCATTTATAGATCCGGCTAGAGATGATTTATGTAGTGAGAGACTAAACACCCATTTAAGGTCCAGCCGGAGATGCTCTGAGTCCATGGCCCACGAGGCCCAAACTGGGCCCCCAGCAGAATAAAACGAGGAATGGGAGAAGCCGCTGTTCTGGTCTTTTGGAAACCGAAGCAGAATCGAAGGTGGACTCGCTCGCCGACGTCACGTCGCCGGCACCAGCCACCGCGGCGGCAACCGTGCCGCAGCCTCCGGCATCGCCCGCAAGGTCTGCGTCCCACCTTCCTCTCTCACACTGGCACATAAAACCCAGTTCTTTTTTTTTTTTGGTTCGGTCCATTTCGGGCCTCCATGTCTTCTCCTTATCTCTCGGTTTCTTGAACCAAATCCGATGAACTGCGCGGCGCATTTGTTCTTGCGGTCTGGGGCGATGCCGATTCGACCTATTACGGTTGGTTTCCTTCGTATTGTGTGTATTTGTGAGATGTACGGAACGGGTGAACCCTAGAATCGCCGCACCTGATTGAACATCGATCAAGGAGATTTAAACGGAATTATGCCCCACCAACTGATGTCGATGCAATAAAAGATCCGGATTTGATGCCTCAGCAACTCGAATAGATGCTGGGTATAGGTCGCGGTTGGTCTGCACACCTGAATAATGCATTGGTCTTATGTTTTGGTGTTTTGGCTTAATTGGATGGGGCTTGGCTTTGGATTTGGAAATGATATTAGACTCTAATCTCCTTTTGTTAGAAAAAAGACAATTTTTAGTATTTGCCTTGGCGCATTAATGTCATTTGAACAAACCTTATTTTCTTTGATGTGGCATTCGTGCAGGCAAATAGGTAGTAGAACTGGGTACTTTAATCTTCTGTATGTTCCATGAAAATTCCAATTGGCTAGATTCGTTTTGACTTGGTTCATTTTTCACGACTGCGTCGTCTCTGAAGTTTTGGTTTCTTAATTCAAACCAAGATGACAAATTGTACCACACAGTTGTTCTTGAGGTGGGAGTTTCCAGGGCTTTCTGTTGTCACTGATGGTGTAGAGAATAACGATAGAATATATCTGGATTCAAGCAAATTTATGCTCTGCTAATTTGGCTTGGATGAAAGACCCTACTTTTATGTTAGGTGGTGGTTTTCAGCAGATTATGTTTGTCGTGAATGCCATGGTTGATGTGTGAATGGTAGGACAAATAACTTAACAATTTTTAGCAATTGATTTGGGGGGGGGGGGGGGCGGCATTTGTGCTGTTATGACAACAGTTTTCACCTCTGCATCATGTGTCAATTATGTGTACTGCTGGGTACCCTAAGTATCATGTTCGGAAAAATAGGTTTTGGCAGTTTCAAGTAAAACTTTAATTTTAAACTAGACATTTGGATGGAGAAAAGCTGTGTTTTTACTGTGTCTAACTGTCTTATCATGAACTAGGAACTGTGCAGCCACATTCAATTCTTTATTTGTAACAGATTATGACAAATTAACAAGTGGCTCCAATCCTGTACAACACATCTATGTCTTATGAATGTTATCATCTGCCTGCGGTTCATATTCAAGTCATGCTTCTAATTTTTTCATCGAATTTTACTTTGTTGCAGAGACTCCGTCATCATGCAAAGCCCTAGCAAAATTTCCAGCGCATCTGCATCCACCACAACTCCCGCTGTTTATGGGATTCAAGGGTGGGCAGATCTCCCTGAAGGCCTGCTCCAGTCTATTGTTGCTCTGTTGGGTTCCTTCCTCGACCTCCTTGCATTTTCCGGCACTTGCCATTCTTGGCGTGCCGCCTTCTCCTCATACCCTTTCAAATCCACATTTTGTGCCTTGCTCCCTCCTCTCCTCATCCGACCCAATAAACGTGTGGCAGCTCCCCATCTTCCTTCCAAAGGTAGTGACGGTCGCAAGCTGCGCACATGCCAGGTCATCGATCTGGCCAACCCAAACACCCCCCTTCGCTGCTAGATTCCTCAAGAGACATTACAGAAGCTGTGCTTTGCAGGCTCTTCCTATGGTCAGCTGATTTGTGGCGAAGGAAGAAAATGCCTTGTTGTTGATGTGTTCACTGGCGCCAAAGTCTCACCACCACAGCTCCCGTTCAGCGAAGACACCTATTTCAACTCTGGCATGCTGACAGCTCCCATTGCATCACCAGATTCACACCTCCTTGTCTGTGTAGAATCCAACCAGGACTTCACTCAGCGATCCCTGTTTGATTAGCCGGTTGGGAGCAATTCCTGGTCGGCGCTACAGCTCAATGATTCACGGATTGAGCAGATTGTGGAGTTCAATGGCAAGTTCATCGTGATGGACTTCTGCTACAGGCTCTACACTTTGTCCTTGGCCCCCCAGCTTGGCATGCAGGAGATTCCAACTGTGTGGTGGGATGACATGAATGAATGCCCATTTCTAAGGCCATGGCTGGTGGTATGTGACAACATGCTGCTGATTGTTGATCACTACATCAGCCTCTTGTCTAGAGCACCTGTCCTCTACAAAGCCTACCGCCTGGACATGTCAACTGAACCTGCCACTTGGGTGGAGGCGCCAAAGCTGCGGAACCACTCGCTCTTTATCGGGGGTGATGTGAGGAGCCCGGCATTTTCTTGCAGAAGTCCAGGACTATGGAGCGTGAAACGAACCGGACTTTTAAACGACAAAGTCCGACTCCCTGTACAATTGCGATAGTCCCAGGAATAGTGCTACCGCGTACAGAACTCATCACAGTTGAATATCACAGACATCCAAACAAATTACATCACATGTCATAAATATAGTAACCAGTACATGTCTCTGGAATAAGTACATATGCCTCAGGGGCCGAATGCAACATAAAGAAAATGTAGCGCAGCGGAATCTATCAAGCGTCCTCCAAGTGGTCTCCTCTCCACAGGCAATCTCCTGAGCGTAGCTGCAGCCTAGTCGTACCACCCATCATGGTTGAACTCATGCTCGGACTCGTACCCTGCGAACTCACAGACTGTTCCCAAGGAGTGGAACAGGTTCACGTCACCATCTGTATGCAAGCTTTAGGTGGCCTAATTCTAAAGGGAAAGAAAATAGCAATGGAAAGGTATAGGTTTCCTAAGCAGCAGCGGTAAATAGTATCATCCTTCCCATATCCCTCTTTTACCACAACTCGGGTCGTCCTGGCTTACCAGGTCCCGTCTCAACTCAACACCTCCATCTCTCGGGCGATGCGCGGGCTCCCATCCCCGGCATCTCAAGAGGTACGGGCGGATCGCAAGGAAGGCGGAGCTCAACCTCCCTCTCCCCGCCCGCACCAACGACCTCACACACTCTCCTATAGGGGAAGAGAAAGCATAACCCAAAACAATGGACGACCGAGACATAAACACTGCGCTTTCCGAGACCGAGGTCACGGCTATACGTATAGATCATAAGACTCTGCAGAGCTTGTACGCCTGTACCCAACTCGGGCTGCAAATCGGGGATCAACCGGTTGAGCCACAACCCACAACTAGGAACTCCTAACCGGAAACGACATCCTCCTGCATCCCTCGGGTCTGAACGCCTCGGCACGCTAACCTTGGCCCCAAGAGCTGTGAAGACGTTCCCCGCAGGCCAGACGGGGAATAGCTCGCCGATCGGGGGTGTAAGGACGCATCCAGTCCCCCTGACACAAATACTACACTGTAGTCGCCAACAGTCCGGATGCCGCTCCGAGAAAGGCTAGCTGGTACTCCTCCCACAAAAGCAAGCTGGTGCGTACGGTACAGTGATCACGAGGTCGGTCAACAAGGTTTAAGGTGCCGGTACGGGTGTCATCGTCCCAAAAGCGTATCCACCGCAGTGGTCCGCAACCGTTACCTTCTCAGGTAACCGCCATACTCCTAGCTCCCAGTCACAAGTCACAAGTCACAACCGTGCCCGCCACAGGCACAACACAGGGCTTACTCAGAAGCTCGCCCCTGGCTCCCCGAAAGCCTAAGTCGGGTTATAAATACCCGCACCGACAAGGACCTACTAAGGTCAAAAATCACCATACTCCTTCCCAGTTTTCCCACACCCCACACAGAGAATATCTACCAATCCCACACATAGCATGCACAGCAATAGCAATATCTCAAGTATATAGTAAGTGGTAGGTCATCAACGGGTAAAGGCAATAAATGGCTATGCATGGCTAATCATTATATAATCATCACGTGCAAGCACTAGCATACTAACAGCATATGCCTAATGGGCATTCAAAAGATGGAATGGCCGTGAACCTGGAGAGTACGGGTAGTTGTCGAAGTCCTCGGCCGGATCCTCAATCAGCTGCTCACGGTCGTCGTCTCCTGAATACGGAAGGTACGGTAAATCCTACGGTAAATGGCAAGAAATCCAAAGAACAGTAATATAGAAGATCCAAATAACTCCAAACACCCTCCCAAACTGTTATTCATATTTTTAGAAAATTATAGAAACTGGTTTCATAATTTTCTGACTTAAATTGAATTAGTTATGAATTTAAGTTTAAATCATTTTCTGAAAAAGATAAACGAATTCTGGAAAAGATTAAATCCGGAAAAACCAGATCGCGACACGTGGCAGCGCCAGAGCGCGCCACGCGGCCCTGCTGACGTCAGCATGACGTAAGCCTGACGTCAGCCGAGGGGTCCGGGATTGATGACGTCAGCGTGGGCCCGGCTGACGTCATCACGACCAAGTCAACCTGACAGGTGGGCCCACTGGGCGGTGGGCCCCGCCTGTCAGCGGCTCGGTTTGGCGCGACAGCGCGCGTGGGCGCAGTCCACCGTGAGCCGTGAGTGCGGCTCACGTGGACCGCGTCCACCGGATCCGGTGCGGCTGCGCGCCGATCCGGTGCGGCTGCGCCTGTGTGGCCTCGTGTGTGTTGCACAGATTCAAAATTGGAAAGGGGAAAAGTTCCCGTGCTTGCGACGTGTTCGACGAAACGCCGCACCGGCGTTCGCGACGCGCGCGACGCGACGGCTCGCCGTGCGTGCGCGTTCGCTCGCCAGCGTGCGAGTGCGGACCCATGCAGTGTTCTAGCGAGGACAGTGAGGCCTGTCGTGCTTGCGCGTGCGTGTGCGCGCTCGCGAACGCACCAGTGCGGTGCGTCGCGGCGGCGGCGCGCGTGGAGACCGCGGCGAGCTCGCCGGCCGTGCGAGGCAGTGCCTCGTGGCCGGGACTGCGCGCGAGCGTGCTTGTGCGCGTGCTGTGCGCGTGTGGGTGTGCCTGTGCTCGTGCGGGCGGGGCGTGTGTGCTCGCGCGCCATGGCCGCGCCATGGCCGCGGCGAGGCCTAGCAGCTCGCGGGTGCCCGGCAGCCCGGTTCCGCGGCTGCTGGCGCGTGTGCGCGTGCGCGAAGTCCCTGCAGAGAGAGAGCGGCTCGAAGGCCGGGCAAATGGGAGGGTAGCCCTAGCGGCGGTGCTAGGTTTCCATGGCGGAGCTCCGGCGAGCGGCGTCGAGGGGAAATCAAGGCGGGGCTCGACGAGATTGGCTCACCTACGGGCTCGGGAAGAGAGAGAGGCGAGGCAGGGAGACCGTTGAGGCAGTGACGAGGTGTCGCGGTGCCGGCTCGGAGCAGCGGTCGTCGTCGACGTCGGCGTTCGCGGCGGCTTCACGGTGGCGCACGGCTCGGTGTCGTCGAGGTACGACTTGGCTCCACCTCCGGGTTCCCTTGGCGACTGCGGGGCTTCTCTCCGCAGCGGTGTAGCTCCTCCTTCCTCCCTCTTCCTCCTTCTTCTCCTCCTCTTCCTCTCCTCCACTTCTCCTCCTCTGCTTCGTGCGCACGGTGGTGGTGAAAAGGGGATAAACCCCGAGAGGGCAATTGGGCTCAAATTGAGGCGTGGGCGGCTACTTGTAGGCGAGGCAAGGGGGTTGAGATGGCTTGGGCGAGGGGAAGACGGTTACGGGTCACGCGAATCGCGTGACCCCGCCGTGACGTTGGCGAGCGCGTGCGCGCGTTCCGCGGCGGGGATGAGTGGCCGCCAAGGCTTCTAGAGGCTTCCTAGGGGCTTGGCTTGGGCGAGGGGTAGAAGCTTAGCGGGCGTAGCGATCTCGGGTGCGAGCGCGTGCGGGCGCGGCGCGAGGCGCGATTCGTGTCCGCGGCGACGGAGCGAGGAAGAAGAAGATCTGTAGCGGTGTGTGGCTGACGGGTGGGTCCCACCTGTCGGCGCGGCGCGGCGAAGAAGACGCGCGCCGCTGGGCCGCGTGCGTGAGCGAGTGGGCCGAGCGAGTGGGCCGTGCACGCGTGCGAGGAATAGAAGAGGGAAGGCGGCCCGACGCGGAGGGAAAGAGAGAGGAGAGAGAGAGAAAGAGAACGGGCCGAGAATCGGCCCATCTGCGGTTTAAGCCCAAAGATTTGAATTTGAATTTATAATTCAAATTCAAAAGCATATTTATACTTCAAATAAAATCCAAACAAATCCAAATGAAATCCAAATAAAATCCAAATGCCACTCTAATTATATTATCCTTAAGTAAAATAATATTTTGCTAGGATTTAGGTGAGAGGAGAATTTGACCTTAGGCAAATTTAAATTGTTGCACATTTTATTCAAAAATTTTTAAACCCACATTTTTTTTTGACATGCAGATTCTAGGAATGTTACAGAGCGGTAGGAGCAACTGCTTGTACTATGCCCATGACACTCAACCTTGGAGCTTACATGGGCTGGGTAATGATGTAGATGCCGTGTGGGATGATTCCACGGACCCTGACCTTGTGTTCAAGAGGAACTGGTACAGACAGCTGCAGCCGTTCTGGTTGTACCCGAGCATGTTTTACTCAGATGACCAGTGACACCATGCTGCTTCTGTGTTTGCTGGAATTTTGCCTTCAAGTTCTTCAAATAACTTTGCATAATTTCATTTGCATAGACAATGTCATTATGGTATTCGGCACGTTGAAGTCGAAAGGAGCTATCTAATTATCTAGCAGCTGCAGACTTGTTTCATCGTTGAGATTTTAGTTGTACTCTACTCACTGCTACATAGTCTTTTGTGCTGGCTGTGAACATTGCTTGGTTGAGCCTGTTCCCTATCTGAATAAGCAGTCTAAAACGTTTATATGCATTTGAGGTTTTTTTTCCCCTGTGTGATTGTCCAGTGCTTTCTTTACTTTGATGTATGCTTGAATAAGACAATGATTTATGCTTTGATTTTGAATAGACTGTTGTTTGATTTTGTCAGCACTCATGTGCACGGTGCTTGCTGGTGGTGCCTTTCTGTGCATGAACGAACAATCGGAGACGGAGAGTTCTCTTGTGCATCAGAAATTCAGAATAGAGGAGTCCGAGTTGGACTCATTTTTTGTTGTTGTTGCGCAACGGGGACAGCGGCTTACGAGAGGACGGCGGCGACGGGCGCGGCGGGGGCGTCGACGGCGGTCATCGTCTCGCTCGCCGGCGAGACCCTAAGGTGGGCGTACGTCGGCGACAGCGGCTTTGCCGTGCTCCGGCGAGGGAGGATCGTGTGCCGCTCCACGCCGCAGCAGCGCTCCCTGAACTCGCCGTTCCGGCTCAGCGGCAGATCCGGCGGCGACAGCGACGGCGTCGCCGTGGCGCGGACGGGGGAGGTGGCGGCGAGGGACGGCGACGTCGTGGTGGTCGCCACGGATGGGCTGTTCGACAACGTCCGCGACGAGCAGCTGGAGCGCGTCGTGCAGATGGGCACGAGGTTGGGATTCTCGGCCAAGAACATGGCCGACATCGTCGCCGGAGTTGCGTATGAGGCATCAAGGCGAACTCTGATGGGGAAGCCCGATGATATTACTGTCATCGTCGCGTTGGTTGCCCAGTCTAATTCATCATACATTCATACTAGGACTGTTATGGCGTAAACAAATTTGGATGCTTTTAAAACAAGAATGCAAATCCAATTTAAAAGTTCAGATTGAAATCTACAGAACAAATAAGGTGGGAAATTGCTGCACAGATCACCTGATTTGCTGCACAAATCAGGTGAGAAGTAGCTGCTGTCAGTCTTTCTTTTGTATTTTCCTTTTTCCTAAAAAAAAGGTGTAAAGTCTCTCAGAATTCCAACATGAGAAGTACTTCAGTTCCACTATGATACAGGAACTGACGGTACCTTTTATACACAGAGAATTTAATTGTAATGCAACATGGTAATACTCACTCAAGCAAAACACACACCCTTTTTTTTGGAAAAAAAATAAAAAGTTAACGTTGTGTTTAGATCTTGGATATTCACTATTTATTTATATTATTTATTTTATTGAAAACCGTGATCTCCTCGTAAACTTTTGATACGGTGAATTTCTCCAAGCTTCCCCTATCTAAAAATCACTTCTTTTTTTGAGCAATATCTAAAAATCACTTTTTTTAGGGGAAATCTAAAAATCACTTGTCAGTTGAGACTTGAGACAACAAATCACATCACAGGGCCCCCATAACCGCCTAGCCCCACCCAGGATGTCAGCCCATTTTGTTACCTACAAATCGATAGGGTAGCCCTCAAGTCTCAGTGTACAGGGGAGCCGAGCCACTGCCTGGTGGTGTGCGGAGTCATCGGACTTGAGGGCGGCGCCGGAGGAGCCCCCGCCGCCGCATCGCCATCTACAGATCTACCTCCGCTCACGGTAAGCCAGTCAGCATGTACGCTCACTTCTCATCCGAACGGTACCTTCCCATCACTTACTGCTGCGTGAAGGGAAGGGAAGGGAAACAGTAGCCCTCCAGTAACACTCAGTTTTGGATTTGTTTTTGGTTCTGGATTACAATATCAGGCCAACTTATATGGTGGTTGTAGTTGATGCCTTGTGGATAAATTGCGGTTAATCTGCAGTGAAAAGATTATCCATTAAATGGGTGGTGTCAGGCATAGCACTTTCACTGTTTGAACGGTTCTACCCTAGTAGGTACTGTGCCGGTGTGTCCCCAGCAGTGTTACCTTTTATCCATTAATTTGTAGGCATTCTTTGATTATTATTATATTATTATGTAATAGACTAATAGGGTAGAAATGGTGATAAAACATGTCCATATCCTCTTTGAACTTATTTACGATTGGACATGATACAAAAAGACTAGTAGTGTGCATGCATGTACTTTTCTGTTGCATTATTTCTTATAAAATTGTCAGGTTTATTTGTTTGGTTCATCAATCCACTTCAACCTGCTAATGTTGGCTTTGGGTTTTCAACTTGTCACATAGAAGCTTCTTTCATCTGCAGGTTATGGCCGGGCTCCGAAATTGGGCAGACCTCCCAGATGGCCTGCTGCACTCCATCGTTCCGAGACCTTCTTGCCTTTGCAGCCAGCTGCCACCCGTGGCGCTCTGCCTTCTCCTCTTACCCATCCAAATCGACCTTGTACACGCTCTTCCCACCTCTTCTGCTCCGGCCTAATGTCCCTTTATGCTCCCCTCGCCCTTTACCAAATGCTGCCAGAAACACCTTTGTACCCAAACGGCCATGTTATGTCACTGATCTAGCCAGCCAAGACAAATCACTTTGCTCTCAGATTCCTGTGCTATCTTTTGATTATGGAAATAACCGCCCACCAAATGCTTTGGATAAGTTTGCTTTTAGGGGTGCTTCCTTTGGCCTTATGATCTTCTCCAACAACAGGTCCTGTTTTCTTTTTTATGTGTTCACTGGTATTGATGTTTCAACTCCGCTACTGCCATTTGATGAATACAGTGAGCTCTACTATGGTGCTGCCCTCACAGCTCCTCTAGCATCTCCCAACTCACATCGCATTGTCTCCACTGGGTCGTCCAACTTCTTTTGGCCTGTTGGTAGTAACTCTTGGTTGAAACGCTCTTCACGCAATGGAACACTCACCAAAATTGTAATATTCAAAGGCCAGGTCTTTGGTATGAGTTCTGATCGCAGGTTGTTCATGGTGCACTTGACGCCCAGGATCCACATATAGAAAATACCAGTTTCCTGGGGAGGGAAAAATAGCATGACTAAATGGCATCTTAGCACGCCTTGGCTGGCATGTGGCGACATGCTTCTCATGGTTGGCTGCGAAAGTTGTTATCCAGGAGCAGGAGATGTCTTTGAAGCCTACCGACTTGACACTAAAATTGAACCTGCAAAGTGGGTGAAGTGAAGGTGGAGAAGCTGGAGAATTGGGCGATATTCATCAGGAACGACGAGAGAGTCCCAGCCACTATCATGCAAGAACCCAGAGGGATGGGGGGGAGGGAGGAGTAACTGCGTGTATCCTATGGTTCTGGCCATTGGGTTGTGTTTGAGTTCGGCAAAAGGAAACCGCTGCATGGAGATGCCACCAATCCCGATGAGTTTATTTTCATATGTTGTGGCAGCATGGTGCAACCTATATGGGTTGTTCCCAGTATGTTATGTTCATGTTGTGACAGTTGATAATTTTCCGCTGTGTGAAAAGTTTTCTTAGACATCAATCTTGAACTGTTGGAACTTGGATGTGTTTTATTATGTTCGTGTTTTGGAGTACGAAGACTTTTACCCAGCATTCACCACAACTTTCACATGGTCTGGACCAGTTTATGCTTGCCGCTTGTGCACGTGCATATGAACTAAATAATGGAAGCATTGTTATTTCATTGTTACCACCCACGAATATTTCACTCAAATCCAGTGTATAGGGGACCACTGAAATCCAGTGTACATGCTGTGCGATAACAATAATAAGGTTGGCACGCCCAACAAAAAAAACACTTTTTATGGGATTCTGCGTGAAAATTGGTTACCGGACATGTACAGTTCGTGCCGCAATGGCATGTCAAGAGCATGCCCAACACAGGTGCCCCATTGGTGGTCTCGTCACGCCAACTAGGCTCGGATGTCACATGACCAAAAGTTGGATGCTCTAAATATGTCAGTGCAACTTGCACAGGGCATACTAGCCTGAGGAGAAAGAAAGAGATGGAGAAAGAGAAATGCTAGCACGATGTGTCAGAGCTGCAAGGCTGCGCATGCATGCTTGGGTTGGGATGATAGGTGCCTGGATGCTTTTGTCCACCGTGGAGGCCTCAAGCCACTGTTTTTCCTGACCGCGTTGAGCTTGCCCAAATACACACTGGTATCATGCCAGAGAAGTGATTGTTTAATTGTTGCAAGTACTGGATCTGTATCGCCATCTAAAGAGCCCGGGGCACCTCATTGGACAGGTTGTTACTGCCTAGATGCAGCCTGTACAAACTTGGGGTCCTAGGAGCGACGGCGTGGCCCGTGTCAGCGGCGCGTCGGGGCCGGCGACCCGCAGCGTGGCTGGTAGGGCAGCAGGGGCGGCGAGCAGGCGACGTACGGGAGGTGGCGACACAGTTGGGAGGAGGATGGAGGATGAGAGAGAGGAGGCATCAGCTGCTAGGGTTGAGAAATGACCCAACGGTTGTACTGGAAGGTGGAAAGGTTGCCCACCTTCCAGAAGATATATAGGACTAGGTTGGGTGGCGCGCTTCGCCGCACCCGTCCTTGGGATGTGCCCATGCATTGGCGAATATGGGGTTATTTCACGTGCCAAGCGGCAGTGGCGGTGAGAAGGGGGCGGAAGCGAGGCTGCGCGTTGGAAGCCGGATCCAGCTCAGGCTTTGGGCACGGCGGGCAAGCGGGCTCTCGCGATAATAAGAGGTACTAACAAATTTGCGCTTTCATCCTAATCGGGTCCTACCCATGGGTCGAGCCCAAGCACGGCCCGTAGCCCTAGCGGCTGCTGGCGTGCCTGCTAGGGCAACAGCCGATCCTTAATCGAGAGGATATTTGATCCGGGGCGATTTGGTTAGGGTTACGACGGATGGCGAATGCGAAAGCAGCGGCGGTGGCGCGAGCACAAGAGATGACGGGTGTTAGCGTGTAAGGACTACGAGTAAGGGTGGCCGGAGTGACCAACTCCACGGCGACGACAAGGTCAGTCCACCAATGTCGATGCCTATGCCTCCATGGTTACTCCTCATCACATCACTACTGCCCAGGCTTCGAGTGAACATGCCACCAAGCATAATGCTGCAAAGGAGGAGGCGGTCACAAAGCAGAGTGACCTCAATGGAGGGAGGCCGGCGGATGAGAAATTCCATAAGAGCTCAAGTGGAAAACAAAACCACCAAGCAAAGTCAGGCGTTCAAGACCGAGGGTCAAGCAGCTCATACCATCTCAATGGCACGACTGTTGGCAAACAGGTAATCCACTCAACTCACCTTACTTACTCAGGACAGAGAGTATTTGGTGCTGCAAAACAGGGATCATGGACTTTCCTGTAGACTTGGACATTCTGAATACTAGGACACTTAGCAACTAACTCTGTAACTGAAAAACACACACTTATTTTGAAGGAAAATTCGACACTTTACTGATCCTACTACCTGAACCACATGACTTACAGTTAACAAGGACCCGTCATCCCTTGGACAGCAACAGCACTGGCAAGGATTGTAAAGAATCTCATGTCAGGGAGCCAAAGTATGATAACATACGAGAAGCAAAGGATTTAATTCAAAGTTTGAACAAACAGGGTTTGGGAGAGAATATCAGCCCTGATGAGTACATCGAATACTTTCACAAGCTTCCTAATGACCCTTTTGTCAATACTTATTTCAAATTAAGCTCTGAGCAGATGATTCCTCTATATGTTCGCCATGCATGTTACCGCATCAACTACTACAAGGTTTCATCTTTTTTTTTTCCATATATCAACCATTTGTTTACATTTGTGTTCCTTATCTTTATATGACTCTTTTTTCCCCCCCTACAGTTCTCCCAAAGAACGTCGACAGATAGGCTAGACTGTGATGTGGATCTTCTTGAGAAAGAGGACTTCTCTGAAGAGTTTCTTCATGACAAGAGGTATTTTGTGAAGTTTGAGAAAGATGGCACCTTTGATTGGTCCTTCGACCCTGATCTATGCACCATTTGAGACCTGGATGACTACCAACGTTTAGTCCCTCATAAGCGTGTAAGTGTATGTTGTTGATGCATTACTAAACCTGCAAGTAATCATATATGTTCCATTGTTTGAGTCTGACTGGTGTGTTGAATCAAACATAATAGTGCCCCAATTTTCTTTCCTAGTGATAATTTTAGCCAGAATTACATGCGCAATGGAAAATATGACTTTTTATTGTCTTCATGCTCTATTTTTTCAAGCAGAAAAATGTCTATTTGTTGAAAGGATCCAGGATTTTCGTATTAGACAGTACTTAGCAACATTATTATGCTGTAGCCCATCAATTTATCAAACTATAAAAGAAACTCGCGAATTTTATACAACAGATACAACAACAGCAGCAACTTAGCCTTTTGTCCCAAGCAAGTTGGGGTAGGCTAAAGATGAAACCCACAGAACTCAAATATCCATTAGAGTCGCTGCATTTTACGTTTGTTCGCCAAACCTATCACAACCCTCCTCCTTTACCCGGTCTTGGGACCGGCTATATCAAACTCGCAAGTTGAATAAGTCAGAAATATTGCCAAGACATGAACTGTTCTTTCTGTTTCACGCTCTTCTATGTGTTTACTATTATTTCCCCTTTATGAATCAGATTTTAGGCATTTCAGTGATACTCTACATTTTTTTTATAAAAAAAGTAACTACATGGACACTTGTATCTTCTTTTGGTTAATACCAGTGCACCTTTTATTGTGCTTCTTGACAGCATCCTGCTTGAAATATAATAATATGTTTGGAATGTTCAAGTTCCTAGTTCAGTTTAACTAAGCAATTATTTGTCATCTTCCAAACTACAAAACACCTACAATCATGGATGCCCATCATTTTCAATGTAGGTTGGTCGTTATAAATACACCAATTGGGATTTGTACCGTAAAACTTTTCATAGCTATGAGACAGAAATGGAATATCTCGATTACTGCAGTGAATTGTCAGAAAAACTGAAGGTATATGTAGTTCATTCAAGCAAAATCATTATATCGTGTACCAGTATTTTCTTAGGCTAACAACCTTTCTCTTCTGGTGATAGTGGATGGAAGATTATGTCCTGATTGAGGCTCCTCGTATGGTAAGTATGACCATACAAAAATTATGGATTGATGATTTATATGTATATTTATGTTCTAGCCACATAGTAAAGTAAATCTGTTGTTTAGTGGGGAACGCTATGCACCAGAGGATCCTTTCAAGCAATGAAGATCGCAACTGCATTTTCGAAGATCACCCCCAGTTTGGTCAATTGTGCCTACGATGTACGGTCCTTCTCTGACACATTCTTGTTGAGTTGTTCTATATCTAACAATTTCTTTTTATTCAGGAATGTGTGCTAAACATGAAGTTCAATGCTTTTTGGCTTAAGAGCTTGGTTGATTTTTACTTTGAGATTTGGGTAATGGTAACTAAACAAAAGGTTAGTATCAAGCACCAATACCATGTTTTCTAATGGTGTTCATTGATGACACATACCTTGGTACTGATGCTTCTTTCTAAAATTGTGCAGAAGAGTATGAAATGTGTTGTCGAGGAACTTTACAACCTGAACAAATTTCCACAGATGATATTCAGATTGGAAAACGCCTTAGATTATGGCTTTTCTAAGATGGAAACGGATGTAAGCTCCTCTTCACATATTTTCTTGTGATGTTTCTTCAAATTTGCAATTTCGTTTCTGACAATATCTTGTCATTTTTCTTTTTCAGTTTCGTACTTTCACGAATAATGTTCCCAGTGGAGTAAGTTTTGTGTTTTGTTTTTTTATTTGAGATGAATCTGCTTGAATATGTTCGTACAATTGATGACGCATGGGCCTACCTTAGGTCAAAGAGGATGAAGCTTATAGTTTGATCAAAGAGACAATTAAAAAGGTGATGATGTACTTTTGACATTTCATCTGCATGTTCATATTTAAAGATACCAAAAAATGGATTTAATTTATTCCTTTCCAGGTAGAAAGACCAAAGTTTTATGACGATTACATCCGAAAGAAGATAGATATTGCTCAAGCTATTGGTTTGATTCCTGGGTAGGTTATATCCTATTTTATTTCCATCTTCCTCGGTTGGAACATTTATGTAAATAGCCTTGGTTGATTCTGCCATCTACTCATGATTTGGCACGATTAGTAGAATCTAGCGACATTTATGCTGTTCTCCGAGACGTCGATTATTATCAATCTAGTAGCAGCGAAGCCATCAGTGAGCAGGTCGCCGGTGAAGTTGTTGTGGCGTACAGAGACAATACTTGCAGATCCTCACAAACCAAGTTGCGGAAGTCGCCGACGAGGTTGCACCGCGACGCCCAGAGGTCGGCCAGGTTGGTCAGTTTCCTGAACGACTCCGGCAGCTGGCCTGCATCGAACGGGTTGTATTGTATGTCAGGCTCGTCAGGTTGCCGATGTCCGCCTGGATGGTAGTACTATAAATGTTAGTATGTTTGCTATAAATTTGATACTCTCTAAAAATTTTATAATGACTTGCAATTTGGAACGGATGAAGTACCAAATAAAATTAGGGAGAATTTGCCTAACGTCGTGGTTGACCCAGCAGACGTTCCAACGATGCTGACGGAGAGCGATCGCGGGACGGACTCAGGAGACTAGTCTGCGCGCGTAGTAGACGACCATACCTTGCAGAGAACCTGTCCAGTCAAGCGCACCGAAACCACCATTTTCAAGTCATCTGCACGTACGCTCCGATCCGGGGCGGCGACGTCTTAATGACTGATAAGATGGAGTACTTGTTAGCACTGAATGGTGATTTGTGACACGGTCATGTGATCCTCAACTGTTTCATCTCTAGGACGGCTGCTCTGTTCTTCAATCTTGGCTGGCATTGGCATGGCCATTTCACCCTTCGATTGAGAATAAGCAAAGATTAATTGTGGTCACAACTCACAAGAAAGGTTCCCTTGACGAAGTGTTCGTTGCCGTGGCCGCCGTGGCGTTGCGGCCCTCGACGCCGGTGGAGACGTCGCCATCCTCTTCCCATGTCGCCGCAGAGAGCGCTGGCGGCTCCTTGTTCTAGTCCGGCGCGGCGGCGGCGCACATGGATGCTCCCAGTTGGAAGCCAGTTGCTCGACGGCTGCAACTGTTTTCTCTAATTGATTAAGCTGCATCAACTAAATTATCAGGTCATAGTTTACACTGACGGCATCCAGAACAGCTCTCCCTGCCTGTTTGCTGTCTGATCACGTAGATTTTTTGCCCTCATCTAGTTGAATGCTGTTCTGTCGTCTCTTTTCACTTCAAAAAGGTTCATGCTGTTCGTGCTACTTGACTGGCTGCAACTACAGAAATGATCTTTCAAGAAAAAAAAAACTTTACAAATGAATTCGAATATTTGAAAAGCATCTCATATCGATCGCCAGACGCATATAAAATGGCCGTTCCTTCTAATTTATAATCACCCATGACTCACAGCATTCATTCTAATCAGTAATCAGCCATTATCGTAATTTTGATGCCGTAGGAAAGCTTGGAAGTGCAACCTCAGCTTGTCTTGTTTTCAGGGGAAAAAAAAAAACTGTTCTAGCTTTCAGGTGTATATGTACAGTCCAAGTATTTCAGGGTTGATCTAAACTTCGAGCCTTGGATCCAACCTTCAGATTCTTTAGGAAAGTGGTGCCATTTACACTGATGGCATCTAGTACATCCCCAGCTTCAGACTTCCTGCCTGCATGCTCATACAGATGAAATGCAGAGCTCAACATGAAGCTGTCAGGTTTCAGAGATCCACGTGTCGTCTCAAAGAGAGAGATGCCCTCTTCGACGAGACCCTGCGCCAAATACACCCTCATCATGGTCCTGCAGCAGGCGAGATCAGGAGCCACGCCTACCTCCTTCATTCGATTGAAGATCCTCTGGGCATCGCTGATATTGCCTTCCTTCGTAAAGGAGAAGATCAGGTGGCTGAAATGAGGGCAGGATGGGGTTATGTTGCTGTTTAGGATCATCTGGATGGCTTCCTCTGCTTCCGTGTAGCGTCTACCCTCTGTGTATGCTCTGATCAGTGCAAGATAGGAGAGCGAGTCGGGAGCATGACCTCTGTCCTGCATCTCCTGGAATATACTCTTAGCTTCACTATGCAATCCTGAAGTGGCATAGGCATTGATCATGGAATTGAAGCTGATCTGCACATTGCAAGTTTGGTCAGAGCCATGTTTGCTGGTGTGTTTAGATTGTAGGAAAAAACACTGTAGCATAAGAAAAACACTGTAGCATTCGCTGGGAAACGTGTTTTGTGAGGAAGGAATAGTGAAAAGTTGGAATGAATAGTGAAAAGTTGGAATGAATAGTGAATAGTTGGAAATCTGAACATGGCCTTAGATGTTCAGGGCAGAATTATAGCATCCCTTGTTTCCTGAAGCCAATTTCAGAATGAACAGAATACCTTTCCAGGCCTGATACCATCTTCCTTCATTCTTTTGAACATTAAAGACGCCTCCTGATGCCTACCTGAAAATATGAAAATTCATAGGCTTAGAAGAACTGGATTGAAGGAAACAGCAGCGAATTAAGAAAAATCGAACAGAAGGTTTTTAATTGATTTCTTTGAAAGGCAGAAGAACCTGACCAGCTTTTCCGTATAAGTTAATCATGTTTGTGTATATCTTTTCATCAATCGGCAAGCCTAGCTCCTGTGCACTGGCAAACATTTCAACAGCCCTGTCCAGCTTTCCTCCTTTGCCATAAACACTGAAAGAGAGGACTGAAGCTGATGAGTGATAACATGGTTCTACCAACACGATATTAGAAAACACGATATTAAAAAGAAAGAACCCAATTGCATGCATTGGGTTCCCATTTTCCAGGGGTATTTTTCTGAACACTTACCTACCTTATCATTAAATTGAATGTCTGCGTGGACTGACAAATGCCAGAGGATATCATGCGATTGTATATGCCGATGGCTGAATGCAGTTTACCTGCTCGAAAATTAGAACTGCAGCAGTTAGCTTTGGAACCCTGCAACCAGAATTTTTTTCTTGCCTATATGATGAATAGGATAATCTGTTAACAGACCTGACTCAAGCATCGACTTGATAAAAGTATTGTACAAGACTGTGTCTAACTCAACTTCATCACAGAAACAGCCCTGTATGATGTTTTCAACCTCTTCAAATTTCCCTGGGAGTAATCATGTCCATTTAATAAAAATGAGTTATAGAGAAGGAGCGGCCGACTAAAGTGACAAAACAACTCAAGAAATAGAAAACATTTACCATGTTTAGTCAGGTGAGTGACGAGAATGCTAACTGTCACAGCATCTTTATTTTTGCCTTGACCAGCCATTTCCATGAAAAGATTATATGCATCCTCAGCTTTGCCACATTTACAGAATGCATCAACCATGGCATTGCAGACATGTCCTTCTTCTGGAAACGATGCTGATGCTAACTCGAACAGTTCTTGTGCGTGCTCTAACTTCTTCGCCTGGCCATATTGGACAATCAAAGTAGCAATTGCAGACTCATCAGGCCTAATTCCCATTTCAGTCAGCTGGTCATAAATGAATTTTGCCTCGTTTGTACTCCCTGCAGTAGAATACAGGTATAGACAGCAGTAAGAGATTGTTATGTTTAGGCATGAGTGACATGTTCTGTGTGGATCGTTGCTTGCTCACCTTCCCTGGCCAATTTGCTGATCAGTTGGGACACGCTGGAGAAGCCCCCGGGCATGTCCAATAAGGATTTCAACACCATGCTAGCTGCTGAACTCTCAGTTTCGTGTGGCACCTTTGACAGACCCTGTTCTTTCTGCATAGCCCTGGTTCCGTTTCTAGCATACATTTCTACAAGCGAAACCATTGTTGGAATCTTCATGGTTTTTCCATTTCTCTGAAATTCCACGAATAATTTCTCAGCATCTTCAATCATACTGCTTTTGCAATAAAGTTCTATCACTGTCATACAAAGGTCCTCGTCCAGCTGGAAATCAGCCTCCCTCATCTTCAGTACTAGTGCCCTGGCCTTCTCCAGATGGCCCAGTCTGATATACAACCTGAGCAGGTCATTACAGCAGAACATGTCAGGGAGGCCATATTTGGAGAGAGCTCTGAAGCTATCTTCTGCAGCAGCCATGTCTTCCTTTGCTACATAACATCGGAGAAGAGCACTGTAAGAAAAGTGCGAAGGCTTCACATTCCTCGTGCTCATAGATTCTAAAACCTCCAGTGCTCTATCGTAATGTCCAAGATTCATGTGAACTTGAGCCATTGCCACATAAGTCTGTTCGTCACTCAGAAGATCCGCCTTCTCAATTTCCACAAATGTGTTCTGTGCATCCTCATAAAGACCAAGCTTACCATATATCCTAATAAGAATTCCATAGATGACTTCATCAGGAACAATCTTATTACTTTCCATCTCAGAAAAAAGAGAGAGTGCCTTTGGGTAGTCCTCATTCTTATAATACAGTGCCAAGAGAGATGCACATGTGTAGTTACTGGGGACGATTCCCTGAGCCCTCATCTCCTCAAAAAGCCGCAATGCATGTTCTCCTTTACCATGTTTGGAGCTCAAGCTGATCAAAAGGCTATAAGTTGCCTCGTCTGGAACAAATCTATACCGTCTCATCTGACCAAAGACATCCATGGCATCCTCTAATAGATCTTCCTTGACATAGGAGCTGATGACAACTGTATATGTGAACTGGTTTGGCGCAACACCGGCTTCCAGCATCTGCTTCCACACTTGGATAACTTTGCCGTGTAGCTTCTGCTTCTGCAGAGATGAGATCATGTAATTGTAGACCGAAATTGGGGGAACTATGTCACGCCTGCGCACTGCAGAGTAGAAGAGCATCATGTCCTTGTGACGCCCCCACTTGGCGTATGCGCACAAGAGTGTTCCGCATGCCACTGCATCAGGCTCACAGCCAACCTCCAGCATCTCAAGAAATGTCTCTTCAGCCAGCTTGATCTTCCCAACCCGGCCATATAACCGCAGAAGAATGGTGTAGGCGACGACACTTGGTTCGTAGCATAGCTGCAAAAATCAGCAACCTAATGTGGTCAGGGACGGAATTCAGTTCAGAATTGCGACAAATTGTCAAGGATTCATATAGAGAATATGCAAGATTTTTTTTCCAGCATAACCTAACGAAAGGTAAGAAAGCAGCAAGCTTTGCAATTTTGATGGGATGGGCTCATGGCAAATTGGCGATGGGCGGCGTGTTGAGATCACCTGCAGCTTCATCCACGCGAAGAAGTCGCGCGCCTGGCGCCAGCCGCGCTGCTCGCGGAGGACGACGCACATCTCGCGGAAGGTGAGCTTGGTGACGAACGACGACATGGCCAGGCGCATGTCCGCCGAGGGGCGCGATGCCGTGGCTCGCACCGCGCGGACGGCGGCGACGACGTGGCGGCCGTAGACGTGGCCAGCGCGGTCGTCCTCGACGTACCGTGCCATCTGGTCCGTGGTGCGGCGCACCCACCGCGGCGTGTCGGCGCCGGGGCCCTGGCTCCGGCGCGCGCGGCGGAGCCGCTGCGCCTCCTCGTGGAGGACGCGCCTGTACGGCCGGTGGCGCGGGGACGACAGCGACCACGAAGAGGTGGCGCTATCCTCGTCTTCACAAGAGGAGGAGGGGGAGGAGGAACAGGCGATGGATACGCTGGCGGAGGCGGCCGCTGCGGCCATTGGAGCGAGTGGAGCAGGAGCAGCCATCGCCATGGGCGCTGGAAGGGAAGACAAGCACACGATAAGGTTGGTTAGATTTTCTTTTCTTTTCTTTTCTTTTCTTTTCACCAGGTAACTCCAGTGGGACCCACATGCCAGCCACTCAAGACAGCACAGGGTCAGCAAGTCAGGAAGCATCACTGCATCAGCAACACTGAAAACCACTTACACCACAATCTATTTCTGAAGCTCATCAACTGTTCAGAGAATTTCTCCTCCAGTATGTTTGATTTGTTCAGACAATTTCTAGTACAAAAAAAATGATACTACAACAACAATGATATACTATTATACCAAAACATTGCATGCAAATTGAGCTCAGACAGCTGCAAGCTAAATCATCACCTAGACACAACTATACAATTAGGGATACTAGAAACATTGCCTGCAAACTGAACACAGGCAGCTGCGTCACTCTGCAGCAGCGATGAGCCTGGACGAGCTGAGCTCGGTGGTGCTGTAGAAGGACTCCTCCGGGCAGTAGCCAGCGCCGTCGCGCTCGTCCTCCCACCGGAGCACCTCCCGGATGTACCGGAAGGCCTCGTCGACAGTGGGGCGGTCGCGGGCGCGCGCCTGCCACACGAAGAGCTTCCGGCCGGTGCTCGCCGCGTAGAGGTCCTTGAACTTCATGGCCACGTAGTAGAACGCCTGCTGCGCCAGCGACTGGTTGTTGTGGTGCGTCCGGAGCGGGCAGAAGTCGCCAAACCACTCGCACGTCGACAGTGGCGACCGCCCGATCTTCTCCTCGAACAGGTCGTACTTGTTCAGCACCAGCACGAACGGCGTGTCGCGGAAGCATGGTTGCCTGCACGAACGTGTGTAAAGATTAGTGGATTTGATCATGGGACCGAGTTCAGCTAATCCATCTCAAGGAACAACAAAACTGTACCTGATTGTTGCCTCAAACAAATCCCTGCTTTGAATCATCTTATTCAGGAGGGACCTACTGCCATCGCTTCCAGGCAGTGCAAGCTGATCATAGTCGCTGAGTGCTACAGAGAATATCACCATACGGACATCCTCAAACATTTCAACCCACTTGCAGCCCTCATTCATGCCCTTGGCACTTACTCTAATCAGCTGGTATCTGAAAAATATGGAAGCAGATGAGACAGCTAATATTTCTGGAACTTGCTTCACAGGAGAAAGAATTCACCAGCAGAAAGAACTACATGCTATGCTAATGAGTTAAAAGAAAAAAGTCGCAAAAGCTATGAATCCACAGGGTCAAAATATTAAAAGGGAAACCCTGTTTCCATAGAGTTTAGGAATGAGCATGAAGATATAATTTACTTGTTTACTGGTTGCGAGTATGCCTCATGACTGTCGCCAAAGGATTCTGACATAGGGCTACGGTCATCCAGGGTGAAATCAATAAACGACAATCCATTCCCTTGTGTTACTCCTTCAGCATATATTACATCTTTTTCAGAAGGCTCATATTCATTACTTGATACTTCAATAGCCTACATGGGTTTTGTCATAGAACAGAAAAATCAGTTCAGGCAGTCAAATACAATTACAATGCAAGCACAACAGGTAGCAGCGCATCCAGTTATGGTGGAGTTGGAGGCCATTCTTTGCAAAGTAATATCAGCTGGCAAAATTTTTAAATCAAAAGCTCTTTTACATGATTAACTGGCTACAGAATATCAGTTCCATTTTACTCAAGATTCATAGAAAAAGATATATTCTACACTAACTAGTAACAGTATAAATAACGGGTGCACTGATCTACCTAATCATTGAGATCTTCTAAACAACAAAATGAACTGCCCTAATATAGTCGTAGAATGTTAATTAATTCATACCCTGCTCAAGAAATATTCAGCAGCATCAGGGAGAAAATGCAATTCATCCTTTCTTTTGTATGTTGCTTTTATGGCAGGATCGTTCCACAGCTCATCAACAATTGGAGCATATTCACGTGTAGCTGCAGGGAAGAATGCATCAAGATCTCCCATTGCTATGATGTCCAGAAGCCAATCAGAGAACTTCTTCAGCTTTGCATTGATTGAGTATACACAAGAATTTGAAGTAGTAGGTTTGTTTTCATCTGCATAAAAAAGAACAGCTTCAACAAACTGAGTAATGCTCCTCAAAAATTAGTGGAACAAGTGCCAGGTGCCCTCTGAAAAAAAAAGACCGACCTTGATGAAGATCTTCATCCTCTGAGCTTGCGTGATTTGGTACAGCGGCCAAAGCCTCTTCCTCAAAGTGCTCACGGCCCTCGAGCAGAATCCCCAGGTACTTGAACAAGTTGCTTTGAATCATTAGTTTGATACTCTCAAGTTCTTCAGGAGTAAATCTTGAACCGTATAATAGCTTAGCCTGTCCCATAAAACAAAACATCATGCAGGTGTATACAAGATGGACAAGGTTGACAGCCATTCAACTTTACTCAAGTGAATGAAGATGAACTACTTGTATGGTGCCCCATAAAGACATTTATTCATATTATTGATTAATCCAGAATTCCAGATACCTATTGTCTATTGATGAACAGACTAGATTAGACACATCAACGCCAGCATATTTCAGAACTAGCTTAAGATGGTCTTAACACAAACTGACACTTCGAAAGTGTCAAAGCGTTTCTATCAAAACAAGGGACTAGACAAGGAAACCAATTTAGTAAAAAAAATTAAGCTGAGTTTTATAGTCGTCCTGTTGATAAAGTTAGTCCATCCCACAGGAACATATATGAAAACTGTAAGCATTAAGGTTTATGAAATGTGAAAATTGGTCAGACCTGTTTAAATATGGTGCTTGTTCCACTTCCAGGTGATCCGAGAATAAGAAGCCTTTGAATCCTTTTGTGGTCTAAGTAATTAGGGACACTTCTTGATGAATAATAGTTTTCCTCTTTGGGCTTATCAAAGTTTAGAGGAGGCACAGGCAGTGAAACCAAGGCGCACGCCAAACGTGTCAAAGGCTGTCAAAAACATGATACAGAAAAAAAGCTGTTAAAAATGAGGAAACAACAAGACATGTTGATTTTAGAATAACAAAAAAGGAATGTCTGACTGAGATACATACCGACTCCCATATTTTCCCTTTTATGTTGTTTTGACCTTCTTCCTCATAGCCTCCGTCGTGGTAAACCCAAAAGTGAGTATCACGGGGGCACTGAACTTTTGCAATCTGCGGGAAAGATTAATGAGATATTGAGGCCAGCCCAATTAGACGAACAGACACAGTAATGTACATTTGATAACAATTCTGGATTGTAAAATGTGGTGAACTACGGGCTTAGCCAGCACTGATGATACCTTTAGAATTCTCAGTTCAATCTTGGTGATTTCCCGCCCATTAATAAACACCTGAGCAGTGCCATTACTTGCATCAGGTTGAAGCTTTCCATTAAAGTTCAGGTTAGTGCTAATAATCCTGTCTGGCTTTTCACCTTCCTATCAGCAGAAATAGAACATTGTTAGCACAAGCTGAGAAGGTTGCATGAACAGGAATAGTGAGTTTGTGCTGACCAAACTCACCTTTCCCCACAATCCTGACTCCTTGTCATACCAATACCGTCCAGGCTTCAGATTTCCAGGAGGCCGTTGGCAACCAAGCAAGTCTTCCATCTCTTCGTCGTGAAGAGGGAAGCCATTGACTATGAGCTGCTCAGGCCGGAGCTGGTTCGCCTGGCACTCCTTCTCTACCTTGAGGATTTGCTTCACCTCCAGCGGGCTGAGCAACCTTGACAGTATCCTCGATCCCTTCCCAAGCTTGGACCGCTTGGACTCATCGATCGGCTGTCCAATGCAGGTGACGCACTTGCGCCCTTCCGGCATCGACCCCATGGCCCTGAGCAGGCAGTGGCTGCAGTACCTGGCGTCGCAGACGATGCACGCTTCCTTGCTCTCCCACTTGCTCTTCTTGCACCGGTGGCATGTCTTCCCCTTCTTCTCCGTCCTTGTCACCGCGACATACTGCTCGGACACCTCGTCAAACTCCTTGCTGTCGTACTTGTTGCTGTCCTCCGCCACACCAAAGGTGACCACCTGAGCCCTCCTCCCTCCCGGCGCAGCAGACCTCGCCGCCGCCTTGTGCTGCCCCTGCGAGTGCGAGCTCTTCGCCGAGCGAGATGAGCCGTCGTCGTCGGAGTACTCCTCTTCCTCATCCCGCGCTGGTGTCGCCGAATTGGCCTGCGGAGCCGACGGCTGTTGCGGACGCTGAACGGGAGCGACCCGGGGAGGCTGCGGCGGCGGGTTGGCGCGGCGGGCGTGGCCGACGACCGGCGCCACGGGCACGGCGGCGGTGGCGAGGCCGAGGGGCCCGGAGACGGGGTCGGCTGTGGGGATGTGGACGGGGTCGATCCTAGGGAGCTCGTAGGACACCGGCGGGCCGTCATACTCGAGCGCGATGGAGTAGTCGAGGTTGGCCGGCGGGTCCGGGATGGCGGTCCCCGGCGGGAACATCCGGCGCACCAGGTCCTCCCAGTCGGCCCCGGCCGCCGCCGCCATGGTGTCTTCTCTGGAGGTTGGCTGGAGCAATCCGTCGAGCACCTGCCCCGCTGTGGTGGCCTTTCCTTCTACTGCTCCGTCATCAGCGAGGAGGAAACTGCCAGCTTTTTCCCCAACCAACCAAAATTTCCCAGGAGAAGAGAAGGCTCGGCGCCGCCTGAACAGAAGCGGCCTCGACGACGGCCAATGGAGACGAGGCCGGGTCAATCAAAAGGAGGAGGAGGAGAAGGCTAACCTCTCCACTAGCGGCGGTCGCCACCAACCGAGACCTCCTCTCCCCCAACGACTCCCTCCCCAGGGTCAGTCAAGAGCGCAACAAGAAATCTTTGAACGAGCTACTAGAAATGGAGTTGGAGGACCAACCAAAGAACGGAATTGCAGCCTCCGACGAGCCCTTATCTGTACTAGTACCAAGGAATAAAATTTAAGAATGGATGGTGGACTGGTACTAGTGGTGGTGGTGGCGATGGAGCGAACTTTTTCGTCGGGGCTCTTTGACCGGGCCGCGGAGGCGATGGGGATGGATGGTGTGAACGGAGGGGGACTGGTGCGGCGGACGGACTCGCTGGCGGAGGGAGGAAGGGGACGACGACCCGACCGCTGCGAGAGACTGGAGAGCAACGGCAAAAAGGCCAGACTTTTCTGCCTGGTTTCTGCACTGTGGGTAGAGAGAGCAACGGTTTTGTCTTTCTACGTTTTCTGACGTTTTGGATTGTGGTGGTTGTGCGCGCGCGCACGCGTGCGTGCGGGCATCCAATGAACTGGCAAAAGGCAAGCACAGACAGTTCTGATAGAAAATGAGACCTTTTTTTTTCTCACTGACTGAACTTTGGGGCTGTGTGTATGATCCTCAGCCTCATCAGAAGGGTAAAATGATTCTAAAAAAAAAATCAGAAGGGTAAAAATGCGTTCTCAACATGGTAATCCAGTTTCTTTTTTTTTTTAACTGAATCCAGTTTCTTTTTTACTGCTGCTGCTTCCCAAACCTCCAAACTGATCAATGGCAATGGGCAGTGACGCAGTGTCGTTGGGTACAACATCGACAGTGCAATGGGAACCGAGAGGAGTGGTCGAGTGGATGCCCAAAGTAGCAAGTACTAGGGTACACGCGCAGTAATTCGAGGCAGAGCGGCAGTACAGCAGTGACCACAGCAGCTAGCATCAAATCGCAATACTCCAAAACGCACATCGTACGTTGTCTGCCATAACGGGAAGATTGGGATCTCGCGTCCAGTTTTGCTCGCCAAAAAGTAAAAGGCAATGGCCGGAGATATCGAAAAATAGACAATAATGTTGGCGTCAACAGTGAATTTTGTAGTACACCGTATGATTTTTATTTGTAACACTGAAGCAAAACTATGCAAGGTTGCACGTCAAAGCTGCTAGCTTAGCAAAGTATGATATGATACAGTGAACACGTACTAACAGTTCGTTTGGCTATTTCACCAAAAGCCGGCCACTAAGTTAGGCCACAAGGACCGTGCTTATTGGCAGCAAGGCAACTTGATGAAGAGAATGATGGAAATATCCCATGGTCAGCGTCCAATAATCCAAGGGTAATTCGTAGTAATAAGACGACTAGATGATGGTGAGTACTGTATAAGCACAATTAGCCCGGCCGGATCGGAGCGAGTCCGACTAGGTTTCCGATGCAGTCGTAGAATTAAGGGAGGGTTCGTTGCTTGCCGGCCGGTATATATATGAATATATATCCATATATGCGATGCCTTGGCCTCCGATCCGACAACACAAGCGCGGCAGCCACGACGCGACTTGGCAGATCAGATCGATCGGCCATGGCAGCAGAGATGGTGACGGAGATGGTGCCGGATCGTTACATCCAGTTGCTGCTCAGGCGTCCCCTGCGGAGGCCCTCTGTCAAATCCGAAAGCTTCTTCCAGCGCTACCCCGATCTCCGAGAGTCTTGTCTGGCCACCGATGCCGAGATGAACATGCAAGTCGACCTGCAGGAGCACATGCTGAAGCAGTACCACGCCAAGGGTTTCGCCAAGGTGGGAGCGGAGCGCTACGATAATGGCCTCAGGAGGCTGTTTATTCTTCCCGACGACCAAGAAGAAACTGTTGCTGCATGCCTAGAGTATAGAGAAGCTGCTTCCATCAGCTATATATTCAGCTTCATTATTGGGGATTTGGGGTATACAGTATGTACGTAGTATATACATACGCTAATAATATGTTTATTTACCCTCCTGTCTATTGTGTGTAGTCTCATCTAGTATCGATCGATCTGTCTACTCTTTCGTGCTATGATGATCTGTGGACTGAGTGGCTCGTATATATGTTCGTATATATGCATTTGTGATCCATAGACCATATATATGTATCAATGTATGCATGTACACGATTCGTACCTTTGCTCAGGAATCGATATGTCCTGAACAACTAACCATAGAAACTACAGTACAAAATACAGGATTCTGACCTCGGCCAAGTTCACACGCCGCACGTACGGGAACAGAGACATACCGTACTCCCTCGTACCAAAATAGATTATGTTTTTTTACTTTCAGACATCACGTTTGACCATCGATCTTATTTAACATTTCCAAATAATACTAAAACAAACATGTTATGATGAAAGTATAGTTAATGATAAAACAAATTATAAATAAAAAATAATATTTACATATATTTTTTTAATAAGACGAATGGTTAAACACGATATCTGAAAGTAAAAAAAAAAGTCATCTACTGACACCTGCTCATTGGTCACATCATTACAAATTCAACAAATTTAGGCCACCAAATTCTGCAAAATTACCGAAACAAGAACCTGCTCGTCAATCTGTTCCCTTCACGTGTACTTCGGCGCGCGTGTGACAACACTTCTCAGCATGCTAGTAATTTTCCACATAAAATGTAACGTGGACAGAAAAAAAAAACTCTCATGCTGGTAATTTTGGATAGTTCTTGTGCTGGCATCAGATGTGAATTTTTTAATATATGTTTCCTTGTAACACTAAAGCAAAACCTATTTACTTCCTCCATTTTAAATTATATAAAAAATAAGTGTTTGACAACTTGTCTTGTTCAAAATTATAGGGCTTGCTTTATATTAATAAAAGACTTTAAGAATCACTTAGATTTAACTATGTTTGCATAGATTTTTTTGAATAAGAGTTGGGGTCAAACTTGGGTAAAAAGGTACACGTCTTAATTTTACTTTGAAGAAAATCTCAGCCAATGCAAGCGCCAAAGGCAGTTGCATCTTATTGCACACTCGTTGGTGTAGAACTGGCCGTGTCGCACGTCTAAGCTGCTACCGTAATTAATTAATCGTGTGACGAGTCGGGGTCGGAGTCCAAGAGGCCCTGGGCGAAGAGACATGTACTCCTACGAGATACGTATCGAGGAGGCTTAGGATTGTGGCAGTATATATATGCGACGCCCTTGGAGCAACAACAATACACTACTTTAATTTTGGCAATCCAGCAGGCTTAGGGTTCTTTCGATCGGCCATGGCGGAGGAGGCGCCGGAGACCAAGATGACGACGCCCAAGCCCGAGCTGACGATTGTCTCTATCGGGACGGAGATCGTGCCGGATAGGTACATCCAGTGCCTGCTCAAGCGTCCCATGCGGAGGCCCTCTCCTAAAACCGAAAGCTTCTACGAACGCTCCCCCTATCTCCGCAAGGCCGATGTCCGGTTCAATGCGATTGTCGACCTGCAGCAGGACATGCTGAAGCAGTACCGAACCAAGCAGCTACCCAAGGCCGACCTGGCGATTGTTTATGTCGAGACCGAGATCGTTCCGGATGATTACATCCAGCACCTGCTCAAGCGGCCTCTAGGGAGGCCCTCTCTTAAACCCGAAAGTTTCTACAAGTGCTTCCCCACGTCTCCGAGAGATTGACTATTTTGATCTCATGTTTGATCGCTCATCTTATTTAAAAAAAATTATGGACAATATCATTTTTTTTTGTTAGGCCTTGCTTTATTAGTAAAAGGTTTTCAAGAATGACTTAAATTTTCTGTATTTGCACAAATTTTTTGAAACAAAACGAGTGATCAAACTTGGAGTAAAAAAAGAGAGAGAAAGGCAGATGCATCTTATTCCACAATGTTGGCGTAGAACTATCCGTGCATTCGGAGTTCCTAGGACTGAACCTAAGATTTTGGAGGCCCAGGGTGAAACCGAGAGTAGGCCCATCAATAATACTAACAATAATAAATAAAATATTAAAAGTATTCATAAACACTATTTATATCCAAAAAATATAAACATTACCATAGAAGCTTCTCTAAAATTAAATACAAAGTGATTGAAGCTGGTATTAATATACACATCTCTCCAACATTTTTTTCTCAGTTAATTATTGTTGGATCATTCAATCATTTCACCGCGGAATACATAATTATGGTGAAAATTCTAAACCCAAATTAATAATTATTTTAAATTAGTGCATTGCTATTCATATGAAATATTACCATGCTGGTTATTAGGTAGAGCTCTCGAATCCTAACATCATGTATTGCTCACCAATTTCTATCAGTCACTAATGGGCAGTTGGAACTGCGATTAGATTCCGTACTCATCGTCATTGAAATATAAAAACAATTACCTAATATGTTTCTTTTAGACAAATAAATCCAATATGTTGAGCGTTAGGGCTGTGGAGACTGGGGAAATCGTTCTCAGGCACACCGAGGCCACGATCGGTCCTCGCGGAGGACGGCGTGCCTAACTGCCGATCAAGCTGATGTCCCTCTCTCTAGCGTCCAATTTACTAATTGCTGCGTGTTTTTATAGGACACGGGCCAAGACAGAAAAAAAGAAAAAAGGGAAAGAGATGAGTCCCCATCAATGATGACTCTGACGCCAAAGATACTATCGATCGGACGAGGCGGCCGGGAAGTTTCCAGGAGTCACGCACGGTTGATCAGCAGATCGCTCGGTTTTCGCTCAAAAAAAAAAAAAGCAGATCGCTCGGTTATCCCTACTGTATGTACTTGCGTAGCACGTACGTAACATACTGTTGTACTCCAGGACGTCCAAGCTGCTACCTGAATTAATCGTGAGACGAGTCAGAGTCGGAGTCCAAGATATCATATACTATCCCTTATTAGGAGGCTAGGATTGTGGACTACATACATATATATCCATGGCACACGTACCCTTAGCTTGTTAGGTCTCCCGGCCCTGAAAGAAAAACAACAACAACAACACCACCAGTCACCAGACATGGCAGCAGAGGCGGCGGAGGTCAAGCCCAAGCCGAAGATTGTCTCCGTGGGGACGGAGATGGTGCCGGATCGTTACATCCAGTTCCTGCTCAAGAGTCCCATGCAGAGGCCCTCTGTCAAACCCGAAGGCTTCTACGAGCGCTACCCACGTCTCCGAGAGGTGGATCTGATCACGGATGCCCATATCAACAAGGTCGTCGACGTGCAGCAGTACATCCTGAAGCAGTACCACGCCAAGGGTTACGCCACGGTCGGAGTCCAGCGCTACGACAATGGCCGCAAGAGGCCGATTATCCTTCCTGACGACCAAGAAGAAACTGATGCTGCCGCCTAGGCTGGAGGGAGGTCTGTCTATTGTGTCAGTCTCGTCTGTCTGTGTCTTATGATCTGCGTGATCATTATTCTAGAGTCAACTCTATTGTACGTGGTGCCAGATGTGGATCTTGTCTGAGTAGTGTTTCGTATATGTTTCTAATTTTATCGGTATTTAATCTGTCAGCTCTCTTCTATGTCTACTACTTCAATGTGTGCCTCTTGTGCTTTCGCCATAAGATTATTGCATTGGTGCATGCGTTTAATTCATCGATGTTTGTAATAAAAAAAAAACTGACATCGACGTCCAGGCTGTGTGGATCGTGAGTTCGTGAACAACAACCTATCTTACTTCATTAATGATCAGGTGCAGGATGCAATAGTCAATTCAAGTCCAACAATGCACACCTGGTTGCTAGCTGTTGCTATTTTCTGCTATTAATTGTTGACATGTATTGGCTTGACATGTACTTTCGCGTGTAACAATTCTCATGCCGGTGCTCCGCAAGTAGTAACTCTCTAGGTTAACAAACCTTTTGTGATGGAAGCATTATTATTTTTCCTCTGACGATCGGTTATTAATTTTCAACACGAACCCCTTATCAAATGAAAACCTAAGTAAATTCAGTCAAATTAGCGTAGGCTTGCCAACTAATTAATTAAAATAGAAAATGACAACTCAAATTTTTTTAATATCCGCGCAGCCCAAATGAAAAATAGCCAACCGGCAATACACGCTTTGTAAGATTACCAATATAAATTTGCAATACATGATTTATCACTGGAATGTTGAAAACATTTGGTAGTCCATCGAAACATGCACAAAAAGCTTCCAGAGGCCCTGTGGGCGAAGAGACACGTGAACGTACGTACGAGAATACGAGATATAATCATATCCGATCCCTAGGAGTCTAGGACGATTGCTGCGGGACTTATATATGCATGCATGGAACGCCCTTGTTGGGCCTCCGTTCCCTGCAGGATCATATCGATCAACAAGCCAACAACAACGAACCCTACCGCAGCCGCCGCGACGCAACTTAATTAGGCAATCCACCAGACGACCTACTAGCTAGCTAGGGTTCTTTGGATCGGCCATGGCGGAGGCGCCGGAGACGCCCAAGGCGAAGCCGGCGATCGTCTCTGTGGCAGGGTTACCAAAACCGGTCCGGTAGTTCGTACCGCCGGCCGGCGGTAACGGTATACCGGACCGGTTTGACCGGGATCCGGTGGAAACCGGTTGAATTCGAATTTTGAATTCAAATCCCCCGTGCAATCGGTTTTTTTCGGTATACCGCTCGAATTGACCGGTTACCGACCGGTTTTACCGGTATACCGATCGGTTTGTAGGAAAACCGGCCAAATTCAAATTTTGAGTTCAAATCCCCCGTGTGGCCGGTTTGGAACGGTATACCGGACCGGTTTGACAGGATCCCGGCCGGTTTGAGCGGTTTACCGGACAGGTTCGAGCGGTATACCGCTCAATCCGAGCGGTAACCGCTCGTACCGGCGCGGGATCCGGTCGGGCGCGGGATCCGGTTGGGCCGAGTTGGGCCGACTTGTTTTTTTCTTTTTCTTTTTTTATTTAACTTGTATTTAGCAAAAAAAAATAGCAAATGACCAAATATTTGAGAAATTTTGACACCAATAGATCCAGCACACCATGAAGTATTTTTAAGAATTTTTATCCGATTTTTCGAATTTTTAAATTCAAATTTGAAATTTTTGAATTTGGCCGGTTTCAAACCGCCCCGAACCGCTACCGGTCCGGGGCGGTTCGACCGGATCCCGCGGTTTTCGGACCGGTATCCTCGAATTTTTTAACCCTGCTCTGTGGAGACGGAGATCGTGCCGGATCATTACATCCAGCACATTCTCAAGCGTAGGTCCCCTGCGGAGGCCCTCTATTAAACCAGAGAGCTTCTACGAGCGCTTGCCCCGTCTCCGGAGGATTGATGAGGTCACCGATGCTAACATCAACGCCTTCGTCGACGTGCAGCAGGACATGTTGAAGCAGTACCGCGCCAAGGGTTTCGCCAAGATCGGAGTGGAGCGCTACGACAATGGCCTCAAGAGGCCTTTTATCCTTCCTGACGAGGAAGAAGAAACTGCTGCCTAATTAAGATGTTTATCCTGCAATATAATATAGCTAGCTGTACGTACGTCTACTACTACTGTGTCGTCCAGTCTATCCGCCCGCCGTGTGATAATGCTAGATACTCCTCTATCTATGTATTGTGGATTTGTGGTGTCTCTGCTGCAATCTATGTCCAACCTAATGTATTCTGGTGGTGTCTAGTATGTTTCTAATGCAATCTATGTCCAACCTAGCTAATCAATGTAACCGCCCGAACAATGACGCGAGGCAGATTTGGGTCCGGAGAGAGAGCATGCAATGCATCCACAAAACCTACATGAGCAGATATATTGGCCATATCTCCACCAGGGCCAGGACTGACATGATTATGCGTATTTGGCAACCGACCGCCGCTCTATGAATTTATACAAATTAACTTGTGCGAGCACCCAAACACACCCCTAGAAACCGATCGGTACCTAATAATGATGTTTTTAGGTATAAAAAAATATTTGTTATTACTTGGATAAAATAAAAAGGTAAGATGTATATATGCAGCTCTAGGCTATAAAACAGCCGAAGCCATGTCAAAGCTAGTGGGTACCTGGTGATGTTTTTGCGATCAATTGAAAAATTATAACGGTATATATGGGTATATGCAAAAATAGTATTCCCGTGCTGACACTAGACTTTAATTTTGACCCGATAAAGAAGTACTGGCGAGTGAACTAAAATCACTCTAGGCCATTAATTAACATTGCTCGATGAACTCGCACCGTTGTTGCCCATGCATGCATGTATCATATAGCATCAGGTACTTTTGGGAAACTCGATCTGGAAAAGAAAAAACCCAACAGAAACGGGGACAAAGGGAACTCCGATTCCGTTTCTAATTCCTGCTGTGTCGTAGCTCAGCAAAACGAAGCAGCAGAGCATTGCGCGGGACTATATATATATATATGCATCATGCATGCGACGAACGTACACGGTACACAATTAATCAACAATCGCAGTACGCAGCCTGCCACCGCGACGCTATCGATTCGGCAATAATCCACCAGACCTCTGTCGACGAAGATGACGCCAAATAAGCCCGAGCCGGCGACGGTCTCCGTCGGGACGGAGATCGTGCCGCAGAGCTACATCGACTTACTGCTCAGTCGTCCCATCCGGACCGGAGGCCCCTCTCCTAAATCCGAAAGCTTCTACGAGCGCTACCCCTATCTCCGAGAGGCCGATGTCCGGTTCAACTTGGTCGTCGACCTGCAGCTCCACATCCTGAAGCAGTACCGCAGCAAGGGTTTCGCCAAGGTAGGGGTGGAGCACTACGACAATGGCCTCAGGAGGCTCTTTACTCTTCCTGAGGAAGAAGAAGAATAAACTGTGTGTCGTCTCGTCTAATTCGTATGTGTGATGCTAGATACTCATTGTCGTGCCATGCCAAACTATGGATGTAGCCTGAGTGCTTCATATAATATATATGATTCTAAAGGCAAAATGATTTGTGTAGTCTGATAGGCGGTCATATGATGTATTGCCATATCATCTTTTGAGACGGCATAAACAAACAACTCATAGATAATGAGTTGTCTTATGATAATATATAATCCCTTGATCTGTGTATAGAAAAAACAAATATTGTGTGCTAAATGGCAATAACAGAACTCTTAAAATTGCGAGTAAGTTGTCTCGTAGTTCTAAATTTCCCAAATTTTAACTTATGAGGCGGCATGCCGGCATTCTCACAAAGCAACTACCTTGTTCTCTTTCCCTCTCGCCGCCACATCATAAAAATCCGACATCTATGCAACTACCTGATGATGCAATCTATATCCAACCTAATAACCAATTAGCTAGCTTCGCCCCAACATGACGGCCTCCACTCCAAAACAGTCCATCTGCCATCGACATATTTGCGTCCGGCGAGAAAGGAGAGGGAGGTGACATTTTGCGTCCCGGGATGGAAACATGTATTGTTTTTTTTTCTTTCTTTCTTTCTCGTGCCATATGATTGCATTGATTTGTCCATACGTGCATGTACCTATTCGTAACTGTGTGTGAACTTAGATTTGTGTCGTATATCCCGGATGGGAAAAAAAATGCAATCGCTCGTGAAATACAAAATGTTTGGTTCGTTGCATGATGATGACTAGATGTAACAAAACGTTGTAATTAAGGTCTTTGTTTGATTGCGTAAGCTGAGGCAACCGTGTATGTGAGAGTAAGCATCTCCAGCCGGGCCTCTATATAGGCCTCTATCTAGGCCTCTATCTTTGTTTTAGAGGCCTATGTAGAAAAAACGACTCCAGCCGAGCCTCTAAACGAGCCCCCATTTTAGGGAGGCCACTAAATTTTGATCCAAGGCCGCCCTCTATTCCCACCCGACGTGGGCCCACCTTATTTTTTTTCATCTTTCTTCTCTCTCCGCTGTTCTGCTGCTCCCCCAATTCCCGCATCGCCCATCGCCGCCGCCACCGTCCCCCGGCGCCGTTGCCGGAGATCTTCTCGTGTTGCCCGCCGCGGGACATCCGCCATGGACGGATCCGCCCCTCTGGGCTACAGGCGGCCGGCTTCGGGAACCACCAGCGACGGGCCGAGCCGGACCAGGCCGCCGTCGTGCCTGGCCGGGGCGCCACCTCTTCACGGCATCTCCGGCGACAGCCAAAACTGGTTTGGTGAGCAGAGAGGAATGCCTCCTGCCGTGATGAGCGGCGGCAGGACTCGCCGGAGCAGCAGCAGCGCTCGCGCGGCAACGGTGCTGCTGCTGCTGCTTGCTCGCCATGGCCTTGGTGAGCTCCGCGCTCGCCGTGGACGCGCAGGGCGCGGTGCTCCGGGCGTGGAGGCGGTTGCTGCTGCGTGGCGGCGCCGAGACACTCGCCGACTGGAAGGACACCGACACGTCGCCGTGCCGGTGGTGACAACAAGAATCTCCAAGGAGATCTCCCGCTGGAGATTGGCGGCTGCAGCAACCTCACCATGCCCCTCGCCGAGACGAGCATCTCCGGTCCTCTCCCGGCGAGCCTCGGCGAGCTCAAGAGCCTCGACACGATCACCATCTACACGCCTCTCCTCTCTGCCCCCATCCCGTCGGAGCTCCGCGAATGCAGCAGCTTGGCACACGTGTACGAGAACGCGCTGTCCGGCTCCATCCCTTCCCAGCTCGGCAAGCTCAGCAAGCTCAAGAACCTTCTCCTATGGCAAAACAACCTCGTCAGTGTCATCCCACCGGAGTTGGGGGGTTGCAGTTGACTCACCGTGCTTGACCTCTCCATGAACGGCCTCACCGCCCTTGACCTAAGTCTATATTCAGTCAATAATTTTTATGTTAGGTAATCTATGTATACTTGTGCTGTGTGATCAGTTTCAGAGACCAGTAGCAGCAAGTAATTTTTTTTATCCAGGTTCAGTCACTGGAATGTTTCTTTTGATCTCAATTAAGGTTTCTGGTATGTATGAGCTGAAGATGGTCTGGTCTGAAACTCTGAAGTAACAACACTCTTCAAAGGGCATATTAATTATATGTGCAATGGTGATTGATGTATGTGCAATGGCTGTGTGATCATTGCTGTCTGAATTTTTCTGTAAATTGAGGTAGCCTGATCGAGCATATATGGAGGCCATGGTTAACCGTATACTTTTAAATCGGTCAGTGTATTGGTTAACTGAAACAGATTCTGTCATTTAGATTATGTCCATATGACTGTTCAAGATATTGCTTCAATTTAGAGTTCCAGTCACAATTACTGAAACATGAGATGTGTGTGTGGTTGCAGTAAACTACATGCCTGCATTGAACTGTGACCTTTTGAGTTTTGACAAATATGCAAAGCTTGCTACCAGAAAAATTGATTTCCTTGTTAAGTCATGAACTCAGGAGGACATCCTGAGGCAGTACCACAAAAAGGGTTTCGCCAAGGTCGGGGTGGAGCGCTACGAAAACGGACTCAAGAGGCTGTTTATTCTTCCACCTGACGGAGAAGAAGAAACTATACTATACTGCTGCCTAGATAGGCTGCATGCAGCTTAATTCCCTGTTGCATGGGGTTTGCTAAGATATGTTTATCCTGCTGTGTGTGCTGTCTACGTACTGTGCCGTGTCTCATTAGTATCCTAGCCGCTGTCTAGTCTTTTGCATGCTTTTTATCATGCGGTGTCCTTGCGTTGCGGTGCCTTCAATTTTTGTTAGGAAGCAATTGATATTTGTTATTAAAAAATAAGGATTTTTTAAAGCGCTTAGAAATAATAATAACCGTTCATTATCCGAGATCTAATGGTTAAAAGTTAGAAGGAACCTATTATGAGGAACTAAAACGGTGGGCCAGGAACCAATTTATAAAATTAATTAGAATGGCATAGTAGTATTTTTACTTGGGATAGCTAAAACAAAAGCCATCCGCTTTGGCCGTCTCTCGGTGGCTCGTCGCTGCAGCTCCGTGGGTTGCCGCCGCTTCCCGTTGCCCCATCGGCAACCTAGGCAGCGCTGGCGTTGACACGACATAGGTTGGCGACGCGTGCAGGCGGAACAGGCAGCGTGCGAGCTATGCCAGGCAGCGTGTGAGTTTGCCGACGGCACGGACAGCCAGGCTAGCGCAGCCATGCGGCGGAAGATTGTCGAGATGGATTGGATTTGGAGTAGCAGGTGGGGTCTCATGGTGGTGATTGCGTGATTGGAGTTGAAGCAGCAATCATGCATATGACGGCGAGCAGAGCACGAAGAAAGGGAAAATCAAGTAGCAACGACGCGAAGGACTCGGTTGTTCGGCCGGTGGCGGCAGCTCCGTGCGCCGCGTCAGAGAGGCTGCGGTAGCTCCGATCTAATTAGCATGGAAGAAATAAAAGACTAAATTGCCCCCTTTACAATAAAGCATATTTTTTTTTCAAGATTAACGGTTGACGGCATTTAGGAAGAAAGGAACCACTAGTTCCTACCAAGTACCGTAACAAATCCTTATTTTCTCTACTCCTAAAAAGCACGTAAGGGGGTCAAAATTGTGGTACGTTGTCCCCTTCGACAGTTTTCGTCGTACGTCGCCCGTGGAGATTTGCATCAACGTACGTCACCCCCAACCGCTCGCCCTCCTGCCCCGCCGCCCCCGCGCCTTCCGTCAATCTCGAACCAATTGCTTTCCCCTATGCTGCAGTTTCCTTTCTCTCCCGTTTTCCTCTCGTCGCACCGGCACAGGCATATCGCCGCCGCCCTCTCATCGTCTCCACTCTCCAACAACGACTCGACGTGGGAGCCGAGCCGTGCTACACGCATGGACGCACATGCACGAGGACAGAAGGTGCCCGCATTGTCCTGCTCGATGCCGCCGGGGAGATCTCCTCCATAAAGTGGCAGTAGTTCCACCTAGGTGAGTGCCATTCGACGTTGTATCTGCTGCGGCCAGCCCACGAGGTGTTGTGCCTGGAGGAGCAGGGCCTGCCCAAGGCGTCGTGCGGGGGCAGCTGCGGCGGCGGCGGCTGCGCTTCCTGCCCTACTTCAACTGCTCAGGGAGCCGCAAGTTGGGCCGTCGTGCCCGTCCCCGACCAGCAGGCCAGGTGCTGGTTGCAGGCTTGCGCCGGGCAACCATGGTGGTCGTGCGCACACTGTCGGGGTGCCGGGAGTGCAACGAGAACAACAGACAAGAATAATGTAGTTTCACGGCATGGATTTGTACATGTTCATGAACGGATGCTAAACATGGATGCAGATGGCAGCATGGTATGCAGTGAATCATTTTCATTTATTGTTTCTTGGAGCAAGCGCTTATTGTTGTACTTGTTTGATGTTGCAACCCGGATGCTTGTTTCACTCATCTAGAGTTTAATTAATTAGTATTGTTGGACTGACAGAGGTAAGTCAAGTTTTTTCTGTTCTTATTTTTAAATCTTAATCATGTCCATTTGATCTGTTTCATTCTAATCATGTCCATTTCAGCATCATTGGCTCAATGGATGTAGTGTGTGTTCATATATATAACTACTATATTAATATTTGTTCATTGCTTAATAGACTGTTTCCCAGGCTGAAAGCAGATAAAGAACTGAGAAAGGAGTAGAGATAGGTATGGTTGAGACCAGCTTTAAGGCTAAAGTCAAGCTTTGGCCCAAAATAACGGTGTACATCTTTCCTTTAGAGTTTGCAATTGTGCTTCATGTCATCATGTGCTACCTTCAGCCATTCATTTACCAACCCTACAAAGGCAAAATTCTCAGGGTTCATATTTGGGTTTGCATGATGCTAATCTCATGCATGACATATTGAATTAAATCACCTTAAGGACTCCTACGCAAGTGAGTGTTGCTGATGATTTATTTGTTTTTTAATTTTTCTACAATGACGTGCCTGATAAATCATATATAGCTACTAGAAATTTAGCTTGGAAGAACACAATTATTTTCAGCCATGAAGGGCATTCATACTAAACACAGGAAGGGCGACAATAATTTGGAATGTCAAATACCTTCCAATCTGTATGCTAGAGGTACTTATTCTAAATAAATAGTCTCATGTTGTCTAGGTCTAGAATTTGAAGGTCTATGCTTCCGAACATTATTCAGTTGGGGTTGGTTTACTCGTAGACATTGTTATCACTGTGAGGGATTAAGCCCCTTGGTTAGGAGATTACTTCATTAAGAATTTGTACAATGTGAGAAACACAATAACAATAGAAATATGTGGGTCTAGCATATTTGGGTTTAATGTGCTCCAGCCTGATAGCATTATTGACATCAGGATGATAACTGAAAGCCATCATTATACTCACCTTATATATCATGAAAAGGGGTATTGGATTCAATAGTGGTATTGTTCACCATATTACATTAGGCTGAAATTTTAGGAAAGAAATGTATGATGTAACATGTTCTTCTAAATTTTCATGGATTTCGTATACTGTTGGCAAGGATATCAATTGTACATTGAAGAGGGCATGATGGTATAGCTATTGTGGTAGCATATCCTTTTATGTTATTCTTTTTCCATAAGCCTTTGTGACCTTCGGACTGATTTCTTGAATTAGCTATTCTCATGTGCTAGGTTCGTTCTCGCTTTTACACTATTTGCCTTTTGATTCTTGTTAATCGCAATGTGCCTTAGAACAGAATTTGCTGCCATGTTTGTTAGAAGATATTTTCTTTTGTTACCCATAGCAAAGCATGGGCACGGAGCTAGTCTCAAACTAAAGGATGCATGTAGGCATGCACCCATGCAGCTCTAGGCTATACAAGCAGCAGGCATCGACTTGTGTTTCTAAAAAAAAAGAGACATGGACTTCCAAGCTGTGCTTGGGATCGGTGATTTCATCAACAAGTATACTGTATATATAAAGTACAGGACTCTGGCGCTGAGTTCTCCCGCCATACGGGGAGCATGAAAAACAACACTACTCTACAATGTCGATCTCCACTACCATGTCGACCTCCAATCCAACGACAGTGCACACATCCTTTGAGTGCCAGCAACTGTTTGTTGTTGCACTCTCTAATAGCTCCGGATCCAAGACTCTATACGAGAGGCATCCTCATTCGCCACATCATTACAAACTCGGATCACTAATTCTGCAAAATTAATCAAACAAGAACAGGCGCTATAAATAAAGATTATCGTGTACAATACATCATAATCTTGTTTGTTCCTTATTACTAGATTTTTGTTTTTATTTCAAATATGTACTCACAAAATTGGATGTGTAGTCATGGTGTTTTACTTAGTATATATTCATGGTGCACGTATGTTGGTTCAAATGAAAAAAAAAACTTGTGACATATTAATGGTTCGCTCACAAGATTGAAGCCTGAATATCTAGATTGGGGGTGCAAATTGAAGGATCTTCTAGAAAAAGACAACTTAGCCGGGCAATGCTCGTGATCTTGTAATTTTGGCAAACTATACCACTGATGATTGAAACTTAATTTGAGGCTAAATTTCTAGAAAAAGACAACCCAGCCGGGTAGTATCTTTCTGATTTTAGCTTGTAAACGTTGGAAACAAACCAAGCCAAGCCGACCCTACATATATGCTGTGATTTTTTTTTTTAAAGAAAAGTTGATACAAACATGATCTGGTATGAATGAGCTCATGCTGACTGCAGAAAGGTCAACGCATCTGAAACGAAAGATGCGATGCCGTCGCAGTAGGAAGGTGCGCTGGGCCCCAAGCTAGCGCGTCAGCCGCCATTACACCAACGAATCCATCCATTACAGGCCGGGCCGCCGGCTGCGAGGTTAGTTCTGTTTCCTCCTCTGCTTCCTTCCTCCTGTTGTGGTTGTGTGTGTGTGCGCGCGCGGCGAAAGGGGCAGGATATTTATTCAAGCCCCCGCACGCCGCGGCCAGAGGGAGCCAGAGTCGCGGAGAGGAGAGAAGAGGGGTAGGTGGTGCGCGACGGACTGCTGGTTTGGTGGCCCCGGCATCGGCAGCAGCAGCAGCAGCACGGATCACGGCGGACCGCGGGTAAGGTGAGGCCCTCCGATCTCTGATGCGCTAAAGCTTCTGTTTTTCATCGCCTGTTCGATCTATCGCCGCGCCGTCCGCCGACGGTCCCAGATCGTGCTTGCTTCCGGCAGTATCTGCAGTCAGAGGGAGCGATCGATTCAGTTCGTTGTAGGAATCTCCTCGATCCATCCTCATTGGAAGCCTTGATGGCAGGCGCTTGCTTCAGTGGAAGCAATTTACGAGCTGACAGCGATGGCGATAGGAAGGTATAGTCTGCCGGTGGTCCGAATCAACCGAAGCAAGCTGATGTAATCAGCTACAGGGGATAGTAGAGACACGTTACCTCGCCTTGTTGTTTTGCTTCTCGGATGCAAATGGTACCAAAGGGAGCTTTTTTGTTCCATTCATCAGATACTGCAGGCAGGGTCGTGCAACCTCAAGGCTTGCTCATACTATACCACACAACAATGTCTGTGTGATTTACCTCTCGTGTCGACATCGATACCTCTTGCTTTAGGAGCACATGTGTAAGGATCATTATTAAATCAAATCCTCCTGAGCACGCGTTAGTGCTTAGAGTATTGCTTATTATTTAGTGCCCCCCGATGCAAAGATCAACCTTTTCGCTGCCCTCTGCATTTGACCTTACAGGCGCACTGGCGCAGACGCCCCTGCACTGTCATTGTTATGTTGGTTCTGATTTCTGAAGGCTTTTTGCCTTGGATTCTCTAGCATTTATGTTGATTAGTTGATTACACCACACATTTAGTCGAATAAAATGATATTGTGTGTCTGATTCTTAGTTTTGTGGCATTCTGTACTCTTATCTAGCCTGCAACTCAGTGGGATTCTTCATTTATGCATTGACCTCATCGAAAGGTGATTCGTACATAAAAATAAATTTATGTTCAGGATTTTACCAGTTTCTTGCAATTTTCATATGTCTTGATACAAATTAAAATTCTGTTTGCCTGACTATAAAATGCTACATACAAATAGTAAAAATGTGGGCTGTGAAATTTGGAGCACAATGTGTTGACATGCTTAGGAGAAGAAAAATGCTGTTGTCTCTGTTATACTGGTTTTTTTCTTTTTTTTTTGAAGGGGGTTATGCTGGCTGTTTTCATCTCTCTCTTTTTTTTTTTAAAAAAAAATCTGCCTTATTTTTTTTTCGTATTTTATTGCCAGTAAACTAGTATTCAAGCTTCCCCGTCAATTGGGATTGATATGTACTGTCAATATCACTAGTCGAATCAAATGATATTGTGTCTGATTCTTAATTCTGCGACGTTCTCTACTCTTACGTAGCCTGCAACTTAGAGGAATTATTCATTTATACATTGACCTCATCGATAGGTGCTTCCTACATAAACAAATATATTTATGTTCAGAATTTACCAGTTTCATATGCCTTGAATTCTTGATACAAATTAAAATTCTGTTTACCTGACGATAAAATGGTACATAGTAAAAATGTAAGCTGATAAATTTGGGAGCACAATGTGTTTACATGCTTAGGGGGGAAATTGCAGCTGTTTCTGTTATGCTGGCTATTTTCATTTATTTTTTTTTACTTTCTCATTATTTTTTTTGCCAATAAACTAGTATTCAAGCTTCCTCGTCGCTATCAATGTCACTGGATCTCTATGATGTAACATGCATATGTTTCTTTCCCGAGTGCTTTGGGTCAGATCTGCATATACTAGATTTTACATTACTTGATGTGTTCACTGCATTTTTTTCCATGTAGGAGATGGCTCTCACAAGAATTGGTCTTGCCGGCCTTGCGGTCATGGGGCAGAACCTTGCCCTCAACATTGCAGAGAAAGGCTTCCCCATCTCTGTCTACAACAGGACGACCTCCAAAGTTGATGAGACCGTGCAGCGTGCCAAGGCAGAAGGAAACCTTCCTGTGTACGGTTTCCATGACCCTGCATCCTTTGTGAACTCCATTCAGAAGCCTCGTGTGGTCATCATGCTTGTCAAGGCTGGTGCACCTGTGGACCAGACCATTGCAACGCTCGCAGCTCACTTGGAGCAGGGTGACTGTATCATTGATGGAGGAAACGAGTGGTATGAGAACACAGAGAGGAGGGAGAAGGCGATGGAGGAGCGTGGCCTCCTCTATCTTGGCATGGGTGTTTCTGGAGGAGAGGAGGGTGCCCGCAATGGCCCATCCTTGATGCCTGGAGGCTCATTTGAGGCATACAAGTACATTGAAGATATTGTTCTCAAGGTGGCTGCTCAGGTCCCTGACAGTGGCCCGTGTGTAACTTATGTTGGCAAAGGTGGATCTGGCAACTTCGTCAAGATGGTTCACAATGGTATTGAATATGGTGATATGCAGCTGATTGCTGAGGCATATGATGTCCTCAAGTCAGTCGGTAAGCTCACAAACAGTGAGCTGCACCAGGTGTTCTCTGAATGGAACAAGGGTGAGCTCCTCAGTTTCTTGATTGAAATCACTGCAGACATATTCAGCATCAAGGACGACCAGGGTGACGGCTACTTGGTCGACAAAGTCCTGGACAAGACTGGGATGAAAGGAACTGGGAAATGGACAGTGCAACAGGCTGCTGAACTCTCTGTGGCTGCTCCTACCATTGAGGCATCCTTGGACTCCAGATTCCTTAGTGGGCTGAAGGATGAGCGTGTCGAGGCTTCCAAAATCTTCCAAGGTGACTACTTCACTGGCCTACCAGTGGACAAGGCACAGCTGATCGAAGACGTGAGGCAAGCCCTGTACGCCTCCAAGATCTGCAGCTACGCGCAGGGCATGAACATCATCAAGGCCAAGAGCTCAGAGAAAGGATGGGACCTCAACCTTGGTGAGCTAGCGAGGATATGGAAGGGTGGGTGCATCATCCGAGCTATCTTCCTCGACCGCATCAAGAAGGCCTACGACAGGAACCCCAACCTCGCCAACCTCCTCGTGGACCCTGAGTTCGCCCATGAGATCATGGACAGGCAAGCGGCTTGGCGCAGGGTTGTCTGCCTCGCCATCAACAATGGCGTCAGCACCCCGGGCATGTCCGCAAGTCTGGCCTACTTCGACTCCTACAGGAGGGACAGGCTGCCTGCCAACCTGGTGCAGGCGCAGAGGGACTACTTTGGTGCTCACACCTACGAGAGGGTCGACATGCCGGGTTCTTTCCACACCGAGTGGTTCAAGACTGCGCGCAACAACTCCCAGAACTGAGCTGCTGATGCTGCTCCGCTGGTGGCACGCCATGGGACGATATTGACATGGTTTTCCTACTTTCATCATCGCTTGATTGCTGCGCAATGTTGAGTAGTCGGTAATGTACTACATGTAGGGGAGGTGCTGTCGTTAAATTTGATTTTTCAGGCGCAGTGCTTAATTTGAGTCAGGAAGCTGTAGTTGTCTCCATCCTTTCTGTGTAAGCAGTCCGGGATGGAGAGCAATGGCATTTGTTGGAACTCTCCTGTTTATCTTTGTAAGTTTGTTCTATGAATAAAAGCATTTTGACATGCTTGTGCAGTGGTCCTTGTTAATATTTCTGTTTTCCTTTGTTTGATGAGCATCTGATCGACTGTATGTTCTACTCCTTAAACCCCCAACCCCCACTCACACACCAAAAAAAAAACCCGCCTCTGTTCTAGTGTTCTGGATAATATGCTCAGCAAGCATCTTCACTCTATACTTGTGTGTCTATAAACTGCAGAAAATAAACTATCAGTTCTGAATTTGTTTCGTTGATGTCTGTTCTGTCATTGATGCATTGTGCTCAAACGGTAATAATTTGATAATTCAGAGGGTTTGTTTTGCATATTACCGCGTCGCGGCTCGCTGCCTGGTGGCCCCCTTCCACCTCATCTCTATTCCTTCCCCTTTCGTTCCCCTTCTCTTGCCGGCGACGACTGGGCGAGCAGCGGCCACCAGGCATGCCCGTCTCTTCTCTTCCCTTCCTCCACCGCTGCCCCCAGCTGCTTCCCCTACCACCGCCACAGCCCACCGTACAGTTGTCCATCGCCTCTTCGGCGGGACTCAGGAGCCCTATCACCTCATCCGTCTCCGGAGTACGCGTTCAGGACCCTCCGCGGCGGCGGGCTGCGGTTGGCGTCCGAGCGGTGCTTGAGGAACAACAGCAGTGGGGGAACGGGGGTGATGATGCCGCGGAGGACCTGGGGGAGGCTCTCGCCAGGACGCGGCAGCTCGTGGAGTGCGCCATGTTCGCGGCAGTTGCTGGACTCGCCTACTTCCTCAGCAATTCCCTCGCCATTGAGGTTTGCTTCCTTCTGCCCGTTGTCTGTCTATCTGTTGATTTGTGTATGGAGGAAATGCTGACACTTGCCCTATTCAAAGATTCGTAAACATGAAGCAAATTTAATCTTTTTTTTTTGCTGATGCAGAATTATTTCAGTTGCTTTTTTCCATTGCCAATAGTTATCTCCTCCTTAAGATGGGGACTGGAAGCCGGCAGGAAAACTGTGGTAGGTCCAGTTAAATTGTTCGCTTAATTTATTCTTTTTCCACATTTACAAAGCTGTTATGTTTCTTGAATGCCTCACCAGGTGGCTACTGTTTTACTGCTATTCACATTATCTGGCCCTGTAAAAGCATCGACTTATCTGGTATGTAAAAATCTGCCTTATGTGTTAGTAGGTGCAGTGGCAACTGTGTGGTTAAAACATGTAAAACCGTTTTCATATTATAGACTAGTTACATTACTTGCACTTTTGTGCAGCTTATGCATGGAGTAGTTGGTCTCATCATGGGTACTGTTTGGAGGTGAGAATTACAAAGGTTAAGCGTTGAAGCTTCTGCCTTCACCATTGCCTCCTTTCACCAGCAATGTCTACGTATATATTTGAGCACTGTTGCATGCATGCAAGTGACAACATTCTTTCCTCCTCTGTCCTCAGATTGGAGACCAATTGGATTGTTTCCATCATCCTCTGCTCCATTGTAAATTCTCCTATCTTCATTTTGGTTATTTTGCTGGCCTAAACAGATTTTACATGGCATCCTCTTAAACATCATGAACTCTGGGTCTGAACCTGTAACCTCACTACAATGTTTTTTATAGTTTATAAAGGCTAAGTTACAGTTCTACATATAACAAAATCTGGTGCAAGGAATGTGTAAGGGGATTAATAAGACTTCTACATAAGCTTTAAACTAGCACCACAATTAATTAGATTTATAACTTCAACATCGTGTAAGAGCCATGGTGACCTGGTGGGAACTGATAATGGATGCTGCTACAAAAGCTCATGTGTCAATAAAGGAAAATTGCTGAGCATTGGGTAGAAATAAAATCCTACCTTTTAAAAGGATAAATAAAAGTGATTTTACCAGTCTGTTTTAATTACCAGTTTCATAAGAGCGAAGTCCGGTTTCTTAGCAAGTTTAGTCAAGTGATATCTGAAGTTGCATCAATCTATGTTGTTTTCCAGAATGGAACAAACTGAGTCTAATGTTACATTTTGTATTGTAGGTCCGTGCCCTTGGAGCTTGTGGTTATGTTCTAGTGTCATCTTTTCTGATAAGAGAGAATATTCTTGCATTGGTACCTGTACTCCTATTACTCCCTATTCAACATTAAGATTAGATTAGATAAAAAGAATTGCTTTATTCAGTAGTTTACTCTCAATTTCAGATAACAGTTAATATCCATGCCTCCTTGACATATATCCTGGGAGCAGCTGGTGTGAACATAATTCCTTCCATGGATGCAATATATGTACTGTTTGGGACACTGGTATTTTCTGAACTGATATGTTGGTGTTACTAAACAATCTGTTTCCGATGTTTAACTTTACCTTTTCTATTGCAGCTTCTACTTAATTGTGCATTCTTCGTCTTCCTCCTGCACGTATTGTATACAGTGTTCCTGACGAAGATTGGTATAAAGCCATTGCTGAGACCACCAAGATGGCTGGAGCGAGCAATGTGAATTTCGTAGAAGACCATCGTCATCGTAGTGGCTGTTTTACTAATATGTGGGTGAAAGCTTGCACTCGATAAGCTCTCGTGTTTAACCTTCTGGGTACATAATCTGTGGGTTGGTTATTACCAACCAATACTTGTAAGTTGTATGGCATTTCATATGTTCTTGGCCAGGTCAGAGTTGCCTTGCAAATTTGTAGTTATTAGATAAAGGAACGAATCCGGCCTCTACAATTGTACACAGCCTAATCATTACAAGTTTTGACAAATTTGCAAATTTGTAGTTGGTGGAGAAGAGAGGATATTCACTGTAGCAAAATTTTACCAGAGGTGAATTACAATTTTCAATGGAACGAAAAGAATAGTAAACATCATAACATATTCGTTGATTGTATTGACGGATTTTGGTTCAGTCGAAAACGTAAAAACAGTAGAGGCGCGTAATTGCTCCACTCCCCTCGTGCAGTTGCGCTCTTCGAATGCCGGAGGCGGCGGGAGGGCTGGGGCAGGCGGAGCTCTGCTGCATCTCGCACTCGTTCGACCGCGCCGCTCGCCGGGACCCCGACCGCCTCGCCGTAATCCACACTCCGGCATCCAGCGGCGACGGCGAGGAGCGACGCTTCACCTGCGGGGATCTCCTCGCCGCCGTCGCCTCGCTCTCCCGCCGCATCGCCGCCGCGCTCGACGGCCCTCCCACCGACCCCTGTGGGCGCCCAGGTGCGTCAAACGTGGTGCCCGCTCGGTTGCTTGCACTGCTTCTTCGTTGAATCGTAATTTCGTGTCTAATCTTTTATCCCAACGAATTCGGAACGAGGATTACCAGGCGGCGCCGCGGTGCCAAGGGTTGTTGCGGTGCATGCCTCGCCGTCGGTGGAGTACGTCGCCGCCGTCCTCGCCGTGCTCAGGTGCGGCGAGGCGTTCCTGCCACTGGACCCTGCGTGGCCGGAGGAGAGGGTCTCCTCGGCCATCTCGGCGTCCAACGCGGCGCTCGTCCTGTCATCGGTTTGGACGCATGGAGCCCCTTGTCCTCGTGTGCTTGAGAGCTGCCCCTGCCCTGTTCTGCACTTGGGTCCTGACATCCGGCAGTGGTTTCGGGACGAAAATGGTGGAGAGGACCTTGCCTGGCCGTGCGAGCGTGACAGGCCCCGGAAGTTCTGCTACGTGATGTTCACCTCTGGTTCCACTGGGAAACCTAAGGGAGTTTGCGGCACCGAGAAAGGTACGTTGTGCCCTTGTTGGTGCTTGGTTGCTTGAGCTCTGTGGAGTGTATAATCTTGTGTAGATTTTGATTAACTTCTCTTTTCTCTCATTGTTGTGTTTTTTTTTTTTTTTTTTTTTTGCATCACTAGTGAGTAGGCCTTAGTATATCTCCTAACGGTTGCGTGGCAACCCTTGGGGGAGAAATAGTCGACTGTTTCTTCAAAGTTATGACCATATTATGGCCTTGTGATGCCCTGTTCATTCAATTCTAGTACAAATGAAGTTCTAATATATTATGTGGTTGCACCAGTTACAGGTACAAATATCTGAAATTGATTAGCATCAGACATTTATAACATTTGTGACCAGTGTTGAAGCAGTATATCTCAGAGTATATTGTTTATTTGTTTGCCATGGCATAGTCTTTTTCCGTTTCAGATTGTTATTCTAGATTCACTTTTAGCAGCCACCTTATTCTTTTGCTACCATGTCATAGGTCTTCTGAATCGCTTTTTGTGGATGCAAAGGAGTCCTTTGTGTTCAGATGATGTGTTGTTGTTTAAGACATCTATCAGCTTTGTCGACCATCTACAGGAGTTCCTTGCTGCGGTGTTGAGTTGCACAACACTTGTCATTCCACCTCCTAGTGAGTGGAGAGCTAATCCAGCATCCTTGGCCAACTTGATTAAGGTTGCATGGGTCTTTGCCCTATCGAAACACTAATATGCTTATTTTGGTGGAAATAGTAGGGAACGCAAAAAGATGTACGGCTTTCCGTGCCATTTAGGTTTATTACAAAATATTCCACACACTGCTTATCTTTTGTATGGAGGGACATCTTTCAGAGAAACTTTGCTGATATAGCTATTCTAAAATTTGACAGCAAATTACTTTTGTGTGTTTAGTTTGGATGTTTGGAAAATGGTATGACTAGATTTGTCTTGAAAAATATTTTCATAAAAGTATACATTTTCTATATTATTTCATATATGACAAAAAAGAAGTAGTAATCAAGGTTATGTTTATAGATCGTATTGATGTCTGAATGTCGCTCACTAGTCCCTTTATTTTATTTTGCATTGCATTGACATTGCACTCGCATCTTACTTGACCATTGTAGGATTACCAGATATCAAGGATGACTTTGGTTCCATCACTTATGGAGATAATACTACCTACCCTGGTAAAAAAACTTGCTGATGGCTGTAACACACTTAAGATCCTAATATTTAGCGGGGAACTTTTGTCTGTCTTGTTGTGGAAGAAGGTTTACGAAGTTCTGCCAGAGACTACCATCATAAATCTGTATGGAACAACAGAGGTGATGATATTTCTATTGTTTCAGCTGAGGTCGAGTTTTTTTTGGCTGGCACGGCATAACTATTGGAAATTTTGTTTGCAGTATTTTCTTGCAATTTTAGGCTTTGGTTACTTGTTTGCAGTATTCATTAACCATATTTTTTGTTGCATTGTGCTGTTTACCCCATACATATACAAATCTGTGTGATTTCGGACAATATACATTCATTTTCCAAGTTGACCACTAATATCATAATTTCAGAATATGTCTGGATTGACTTTGCATAATCAATTCTTAATATTTTCATTAAAACACTAGTAGTTGATTTTCATTAATTGCATGTTCATAGTTCGACTAGACTGCATATTCACCATATCATACCGTCATATTACAAGAACAATTTTAAGACTTTGCAGATGCACTTTCAGGTTTCTGGTGACTGTACATTCTTCGATTGCAAAGATTTGCCTACAATTTTGGAGCGAGAAGAATTAAACAGTGTGCCTATTGGGTTTCCTATTTCAAATTGTGATGTTTCTCTTGTCACCAAAGATGGACTAGTAGATGAAGGTGAAATCTCTGTCAGTGGAGCATGCTTGTTTTCTGGATATTTAGCTGATGTGATGACAGGTAACTTCCATGATGACAATGGAATTTTAGCATACTACAACACAGGTGACTTTGCTCGACGCCTTAAGACTGGTGAACTTATTTTCCTTGGGAGAAAGGACCGTACTGTTAAGATTCATGGGCAGCGTTTCTCACTGGAGGAGGTAGAATCCACCTTAAGGGAACATCCTGATGTCAGTGACGCCGCTGTTACTTTTCAAGGTGATGAATCTCTGGATTTTAAGGCATACCTGGTGCTGGAGAGTAACAATGAATTTTCAAAATGTACTCAACATTATAATCAATTAAAGTCTTCTCAAGATATCATCGCACGATTTCGAAGTTGGCTCATCGTGAAGCTTCCACTAGCTATGGTTCCAAGAATTTTTGTCCCCATAAAATTATTACCTTTGACTTTGTCAGGAAAGATTGACTATGCAAAGTTATCTAGATTGGAGTGTGTCTTGGAACCTTGTGAAATTGAGTCAGAAAGCAGTCCATTTGATGCTCATATGCAAGTTATCAAAAAGGTTTGTCCTTATGCTCAATGATGGTTCTATATTTTGTTCTTGCCCTTTCTCCTAAGAAAGACACCATTAACTCAGTAATTATTTTTATTTATGGGTTAGTGATATAATTTATAATGTGAAATAGGCATTTTCTGATGCCCTACTTGTTGATGAAGTTTCCGAATATGATGATTTCTTTGCCTTGGGCGGTACCTCAGTTTCTGCTGCACATGTGGCTCATAATTTGGAGATCGACATGAGGCTACTTTATATCCATGGTACCCCTTCTAAGCTTTTCAATGCCTTATTTAAGGAGAGCAGCCGTGTAGTTTCTCCTACTCATGAGTTTCACCACAAGAAGAAGTTGAAAATATCTGTGGACATATTGGACTCCTTTGATCCGGTATCTGCAAATTTGGATGAGAACTTTCACAGCAAAGGGAATATAAATGAGCAGGGAACACATGATCCCTTTACGGGGAATCATGCAAAGGAAACAGTTGGTCAGTTTAATAAAAATGTGGCTTATGATAGATACCAGGCGAAAGACCTCTGCTCAGTTGCATGCTCAAATGATGGAAATTTCAGTGGCAAAAGTCCATCACCACCATGGATCCTAAATTTTTATTTACAAAAGAAATGGTCTTTTGGTCGTTGCAATAGATTTATGCATGGTTATGGAGGGATCCTTCAAGTTGAAGATATTTGGTCATCTTTTTCATACAACAAAAGAGGTTACCTCGTGAAACTTTGGGACGTTCTTCTGGATTCATGTGTTGATGCCTCCCCTTTGCTTGTCGTGACCAATGGGACGATGAACATTTTTGTTGGTTCTCATTCACACTTGTTTCTCTGCATTGATGGTTGTAGGTGAGTATTGCTTGTTACATGCAATTTATTTTTCTTTTATGTACCTGTTCTAAAGCTTTTCTTTTGTTAACTTATGCTTCCAGTCATCTGTTTCATCTGAATTGGATTTGGCGAGAAAATTATCCGTCTTGTGTGTGAAGACTGACTTTTTCTATAACTTGCTTCCAATTTGTTTTGCAGCGGTTCAGTGAGGTGGAGTGTCAAATTGGAAGGCCGTATTGAGTGTTCTGCCACCATAATGGGTGATTTCTCAGAGGTAACAGTAACTCTTAAACTTCACCCAAAGAAAAAAAAACCCACCAATTTATCAGGTATTCTGACAGTTCATGCATATATTCTGTACAGGTTGTTGTTGGATGTTATAAAGGGAAAATTTACTTCCTTGATATGTCTACAGGAAAAATATCCTGGACCTTTCAAACCGATGGGGAGGTACTTTAACCTGAAACTTTTTTTTCCATAGAATTTCATCCGTTCGTACTGGAGTGTTGAAAAGGTTACAGTTCTCCAACTGCTGTAAAATGTTTTGAATTGTGATGTGTTGATTGAGTTGGCATGCTATGTAAGTGATGTAATGACTATTTTACTATAATATAAGATATGTAATGGCACTTTAAGGTGATTACATAAAAGAAAATGATGTTCATTTCTACTATGAGCCATACTGTTATGTCATCTCATTTCTCAAATTAGGGAGTCTTTTCTCAGGTAAAAATGCAACCAGTTGTGGACAGGAGGAGGAACTCAATTTGGTACTTCTATAACATTTTCACTTTCATCCACTATGCATGAGTACATCTTATTTTCCCTGTAATATGTGCTCTTTGGTACATATTCATTTGGCAATACTAAAGTATAGTTTTTTTGTGGATATCAATGGATTATCTATTTTGAACACTTCTATCAGGAAGGTAGCATATAATGTGCATAGAAGGTATCTCTAATTCTCTGGAGCTGATTTCTTTTTAATTAATAACAGTGACGTGTATATTTTGCAGGTGTGGCTCCTACGACAATTACTTATATGCATTAAATTACAAAGATCATTGCTGCACTTACAAATTTCTTGTGGTGGAAGCATTTATGCTTCTCCTGCTATAGACATGGTACTGGTTCACAGTAAGCACATTTATTGAATATGCAGATGGGCTCTACTAATCTCGTGTCATCTATTTCCTCCTTGCAGGCACAAAACATAATTTATGTCGCATCTACGGGTGGCCTTGTGACTGCAGTCTCATTTGAGGTGATTTAAGATCTATCCTTGTAGCTATATATGACAAAACACACTGGTTTCCCCTCTCCTCACTAGTATGTTGTCTGTTCATATGATCTGTTTGCTCTTTAGCTAAATTGATGATACCAATGAGCACATTAATAACATTTCAACATTGAATGTTTAAAGTCTTCACTGATTTATTTTGGTGGAGCAGGAACCATCATTCAAGATGGTGTGGCAATATGAAGCTGGTGCACCAATTTTTGGTTCGCTCGCCTTAGACCATCAAAGTGGAAAAGGTACTTCAACAAACACTTGCATTGATATCCTGGAATATATGCACACATACTAACGTACTTTATTTCACAATAAAATAAGTTATTGGTATGCAATACATTAGCTGAGTAACATCGATAAGAACTATATTGCATTTAATGTTATAGGGGCAACTCTGCACTGATCAAGCATCATTTACTGATTCTGTACCATCATATCTAAGAGTGGCATGGTCAATGCTTGTAGGCTTTGCACTATATCAAATCAGCCCTTATGTAAACATGATGCACCTCGTTTAATATTATATCAAGATTTGATTTAGATGCCATCTTTTTTTATAACTCATGCCAATCTGAGCCAACATAGGGTGCGCTATATACTTTTTTCTTCTATGGCGGAAAAGTCAGTTTTGTGCTGACTACTACACTTGCATCATGCAGTTATATGCTGCTTGGTGAATGGTCTAGTTATCGCATTGAGCTCACAAGGCACTGCTATTTGGAAGGTAATTTCTTTTTTCTCGTACCTTTCTGTGTTTTGTAGCCAGAGGAAATACACATATATAACTGACTATGAAAGAACAAGCTATTGAACCCACATATATCAATTATATCACATATTCACATGGAACTAATTTGGCCCTATATCACGTTTTCAGCGAGAGAAAATTATTCACTCTGATATTCCCACACTTCATCTGATTTTCTTGGGGTTGTGTGGTCTCATCATGTTTATTTGTGCCCAAAGTCATAACTAGCTGTTAAAAAATCCAGGCAACTGTTGGTGGTCCTATTTTTGCTGGTGCATGTTGTCGTCAACCCTCCCCTATCAGGTGTGGCCTCTGTTTATACGCACATTCAACAGTCACTTCATGTATAGTATGGATCTTTGTCCTATGTTCATATAATCTTTCCATATTGACTATTGAATGTATATTATTCATGTTGAAAGCTTTGAAGAAAACCTGTTTTAACACTACTGGCCTGAGCTTTACTACATTGATAATGTCATGTGTTTCCAGTTTGAATGAAACTAAGTAAATCTTTTGCATTATGTCAATGATAGGTGCTTATACCTTCCCGTGATGGCAGTTTATACTCTTTCGATATTGTAAGTTTTGATTTCCGTGTACCTTTTCATTTAGTAACTACTGAATCATGCATGTTAAAGAGTTTGCTTCATGCCATCAGCCTATTATTTTAACATGGTGTGTCCAAATTGTAACTTATGGTAATTGAATTGTTGCACTGTTGCATTTCATTCAGAGATCTGCATTTGTTTTCAGATTATAATTTGATTATTTCTGGTAATTTTTAAAAAAACTTGTTTGAACAATAACAGGTACAAGAAAGTTTATCTTCACAGTAAGTGTTACCTAGCAATTTGAATAATTTTGTTTTGGTACCCACAAGAATGGTAGTTTCGCATAAGGATGTTGTAGTAGTTGATGAGATGATGCACAAATTGTGACCTTTTGTTGCATTTTGGTAGAAGTTTATTGGGGCTTCTGGTCATTGTCTTTATCACTATTCATTAGTGCTTTTTCCCATAAAAAAAGGTTCAGTGTGAAGTGATTTTACATTTGCAACTTGTTACAGGCTTCTGGTGCCCTTCTTTGGGAATACAACGTTGGGGATCCAATTACTGCATCCGCTTTTGTTGATGAGCTGTTAACATCAGAGTCTTTTGGACCATCTGAAAGGTACTGAACTTACTGGTCATGTAGTCACTAGCTTAGCTATATAATGTAAAGGAAATGACATGCCTGCTTTTTTTTTCTTTTCAGATATGCTTGTGTCTGCACAAGTTCTGGGAAGGTCCATGTCATCAGGATTAGAGCTGATGCTAAGCAGGAGCAAGCTGGCGAAGGTGTTAAACATGAGGAGTTGGTTCAAGGATTGGCCACCATTGATCTTCCAGGGGACATATTTTCGTCACCCTTAATGGTTGGTGGACGCATCTTTGTTGGATGCAGAGATGATCGGTTGCATTGTCTCACAATCACCACATAGTTTCAAGGGATTTTGTTGGAGGTGATATAATTCTTTATGCTTGCTTGGCTGTCTGATAGCGTCTGCTGCAACGAGCCTTTTCTTACTAACGATAAGATGCAGGGCGCTGCACTGCACTGGACAGATGGACATGATGCTAATCATTCAGCAATCAGCTACTGCAACCCCAACAGTTTAGTGAACACCTTTTGTTGCCAAGGAGTGTTTAAGTGTTGCTCATTCAAGTGAACCAAACTCCTTTGATGTAAAGATGACAAATTCAGCCCGCTGCAAGTAATGCCGTCGTTGTTCCTCAGATATGAGAATGGCCAAGTACTCCTCATATGTTGCCAGGCCGTGAGTCTTTGGTCCCAAAGTATTACTGATGAATGCCAAGGGATGGCCATCTTGTAACAAAACGACCCCCACACCTGTTTGAGAAGCATCTGTCTCAATGCGAAACCAGACACTGCTAGAACTGGTGCAGTTACTAGGGCCTGCTTGAGCACTTGGAATGCTTCATCATGTTCAGAATTCCACACAAAAAAGGAGTGCTTCTGAAGGAGATTAGCGAGAGGCTTGGATAGTACAAACAAAATGTTTCATAATTTTCTTGTAATATCCCGCAAGCCCCAAGCATCCTCTTAGTTCTTTAACATTTCCCGATTGTGGCCAGAAAGATATAGCTTCTATGCTAGCAGGATCGGTGGCAATCCCTTTTCCAAATTTGTAAATTTACTTATATTGTAAGAATACCAGTACTTTCCTCTCAAAATCTGCCATTTTTGAGAATGCAAATGTATGCATGTTTAGTAGAGTAGTTGCCAATGGAATTGTGCATGATTAATTATCACAATTTTTTTTTGTCTATTGGCACCAATCAATATGATGGCAGGGAAGCCAGGGACTGAAGCTCCGGTGAACGGCGACTTTAACTATGACACATCGGTCTGTATAGTGAAAACGTTTCAGGGCTTGATGGTGAAACAGCTTCCAACAGTATTGATTGAACTAATTTTCAACATATCACTTATGCAAAAAGTGAAAGGCAATGAGTGAGATATTAATAGACTAATATTGGTGTCATATGCATGATTATATATATGAAGTTTTACTTGCGTTTGGCATCCATGGGATTTTCTCAAGAAACAGATATCATAGGCTATCAAGTTGCACGTTATATATTGATCTATTTGGCTACTGTGCAAACTGACACCACATTTTTCATGATGATCAAGTGTATCTTGTAGTTTCACTTTATGCTTTATTCCCATATGACATGGCATCGAACAAAATCATGAGTTCAGATATTCAACTGCACGAAAAATTACATACTTTATGCGTGCAAAACAATCTGGTGATCAGTGTAACCATCTGTTCATCATTCAATTCTTGGCGGATGGAGTATTGGGAAGTCATCTTCAGTTAGGGTAAACCCTTTGTCACGCGATGTTAAAAAAATATTAGATTATACATACATACTTATGTTTGGAGTGCAAACCTGTGTGGGGAATAGTTCTTAACGGCGCTTTGAGATTCAGCCAAAGAAGTTTTAAAAGTATGAAAATTGCAAGCTTCCTGCTCTTGACTCATGCTTTCCATGATGTTCTAGCACAGTTGTAGCATTATGTGAATAGTAGTATGTATCGGTCTTGCGCTGACACTGGATGTGAATTTTGACCCCAATGAAGTGGCGATAAACTAAAGCCACTTCCAGCTGTTGATGGACTTGAGCATCCTCCAAAATAAGAGCAGCCATCGATGCTGGTCGATGAACTCCAACCGTTGTTGACTTGTTTCCCCATGTGAAAGCACTCCTAGAATCCACGGCAAACTTCCATCAGATAAGCATTACTGTGGAGCAAAAGGGAAACAATCATATCATAGTTTGCATAAAGCAGTGTCACAAGGACCATACGCTGAGGGCTGCATTTTATAATATATGATTTTTGTAACATTGAAGGAAACTATTCATTCATCTAAGCCAAGAGCCCAAGACACGCATCTTACTGCACGTTGAAGCTGCTATCTTAACAAGGTATGATATGGTACAGTAAACACAATTTCCTTTCCTTCTAAAAAGAAAAACACAATTTCCTTTCGCTAGTTTTCTTCTCTGCAGCCGTCGTTCCTCGACGAGCTGGGCTAACGGGTTGGTCCGGCCCAATTGGCCCATGGAGGTTGGTTCCCGATTCCAAGTAGAAGAAGAAAAAACCCTAAAAAAAAAGTAGAAGAAGAAAAAAGAGGACAAGTCGGAATCGTGAGACGAGTCAGAGTCGGAGTCCAAGATATCATATACTATCCCTTATTAGGACGCTAGGATTGTGGACTACATACATATATATCCATGGCACACGTACCCTTAGCTTGTTAGGTCTCCCGGCCCTGAAAGAAAAACAACAACAACAACACCACCAGTCACCAGACATGGCAGCAGAGGCGGCGGAGGTCAAGCCCAAGCCGAAGATTGTCTCCGTGGGGACGGAGATGGTGCCGGATCGTTACATCCAGTTCCTGCTCAAGAGTCCCATGCAGAGGCCCTCTGTCAAACCCGAAGGCTTCTACGAGCGCTACCCACGTCTCCGAGAGGTGGATCTGATCACGGATGCCCATATCAACAAGGTCGTCGACGTGCAGCAGTACATCCTGAAGCAGTACCACGCCAAGGGTTACGCCACGGTCGGAGTCCAGCGCTACGACAATGGCCGCAAGAGGCCGATTATCCTTCCTGACTGTGGCAGAACCCCCAATTTAAACTGGCTCAAGTGCGTCATAACGACTTGTTACGATCATCGGACGCACTTCAAACAGTTTAAACCGGTGATCTGTCGAGTGTCCCAAGGACTCCTCGATAAACCACGTTAACTCATATCTTTGCCATACATCAGGATCGTTTTCGGTAAGGAGAACACAACGAATATTACTATTTTTACACAACATATCAAGCTTCTTACTGATTACAAACCAGGTTTTGAAGAGAACTTAAATGCAAGTCAAGCCATTACTAAGAGTTTAATACAAACCAGTCTAGGTAGTTCTATATCACACATATCTACAGCCTCCGGCTTAACCCTAGAATCACCGGGACCACGATGATCTAGGTCTTCTGGATCCTCTTGTTGACCTGCTCCGTAGCTTCTTCTGAAAAACAACAGGGAGATTCCCTGAGTACGAAGGTACTCAGCAAGACTTACCCGCCTTACCAAAGAAAGGACTCCCAAGGAATATGATTGGGCTTTATGTGGATTTGGCTGACTCGACTCTTTTGCCTGAAAGCGTTACTAAAACTTGATCCTTATATTTTATGTATTTTATGCTTAGTTGAGTTGTTACTTATCCATCTAGGTGATAAATATTTTTGCATACAGGTTGTACTAAGGTCAACCAGCATTTATGAATCAACCTCCTCTTGTTCAACTTGTTTCCTCTACGATGTTTAAAATTTGACCAAGTGCACTCATAACCAAGAGTTGTGTCGATCCGGATCCATGTACATCCTGCAGGAGATACCCAGCCTCCAGCCACGCACAGTCGTACTTACTGTACGCAACAACCTTTCAATTAGTTGGACCAAAGACCGGAAATATCCTTACCCGAACCCGGGAAAGCATCCCCACGTGGGCCCCACGTCTGGCGACCACCCCGTGAGTTCCAGATGACGATCCCGCCTTTCTCCGACCCAGCAAGCACCGGTAAGCGATATTTCCAATCAACGAGCCAGCTAATCTAATTGGCTTTACTGGTCCCATAACCCAGTAAGAAACCAGGTAGAATCACTCGATCAATTGCTTAAACAACGGATCGGTCCTTAGTCAATTAAGCAAGTAGGCAGAACTATGGATCGAGCTTACCTCAATCCCTCCTACCAACTTCTGCCCACTATCTTTCAACTCGAATCTTTCATGATTCATATAAGATGGGTGGTGGCCTAGTTCATCATCTTTTACTTAACCTTTCTAAGCATAGCCAAAGGTAAATTGTTGCTAATCAAATTTCTTAACTTAACAGGGATAGTTCTATCGAGGGATATCTCATGCATCAAAGGGTTTCACCCAATCCCTAACCTAATGCACATAAAATCATAAGAATTGGACTCATGAATATTATGAAATAATGGGTGGTTAAAGATGCACCGGGGCTTGCCTGGAATCACAAACAGGTTAGATTCTTCCGCGATACGAGATTCCGGAGCGACGACGATCACTTCCTTGACTTGTCGTTGATCCTCCGTGAATCCCACGAGCTCGTACTCCGAAGCTTGAGATACTAAAACGTAATGCGGTTAGCGATATGCGATGCAACACTTTATGAAAAAGCTAAGCAACTTTCCCTTCTCGATAAAGTTGCAAGCCAACACAAGCTACCCAAGATTTTTAAAAGATAAACCTATATTTTTCCTTTAATAAAACTTGCCTTAAATCATTTTTAGTTTATTTTTAATGATTTAAATCATTTTCTAAATGAATAAAGCATTTAAATAAATACATAACACAATTTTAGAAATGATTTCTAATTATAAAAGAATTATTCAGAATTTTAACCCTTTTAGAAATTATTAAACCTTTATTCAATTAATCTAAATAAAAGAATTAAATTAATTATCTACACAATGTTAATTAACATTTTTAATGGATGACAAATTTTAAAACAAGTTCAACAAAATTGATTTCATCAATTTTGGATTTTCCTATAATTTTCTATGAATTAAAAGGTGAAATACTCGAAATTTTAAATCTATTTAGAAAACCTCTTAACACTTTTACAGAAACACCCCTGAACTTCTCTTCCTTCTCCCCCGCGGTCCTTCCCTCCGTTTAAAACAGAGGAGCGCCGACCGCGCCCCGGCCGCGCTGACCGGCGACAGGCTCGCCGGCGGCGAGCTCCTCCGGCCCCGACACCGAGCCCTATGGCTTCCCCCCAACACCACGCGCCTATCTAGCCTAAAAACCTCGCAGAGAGGCGCTAACCTTAGCACCCCGACGACCTCCGGCGGCGACGAACGGCGGCGCTAGGACTCCGGCGGCTCACAACACCAACTAACCCCAAACCTAGCTCGCGAGCAACACCGAGGCTAGAGACACCCTATGCGCAAGCCTAGCTACCCAACGCGGCGCTGCGCGCACTAGCACCCCACGCCGGCCATGGCGGGAGCGCGCATGGCGCACGCGGCGGCGAGCGATTCGCGGCTCGACCACGACGAGACGATCGATGACGACTACTCCATGAGCACCAGCGATCCTAAACACACCTAGCGCGCGCACCAGCTCGGCCGGAGAAGGCCCGAGCGAGGCCGCTCACGAGCGACGGCCATGGCGGAAGAGCGTCACGGCAGCGCACGCGGCGGCGACGACGCGTCTACGCCGAACCGAGCCCCCAAACAAACCACCAACAAGACCTACACGAGCCCCAGCCCACGCTCGACCTCGCCGTACCCTCCAAACATCCCAAACACCACAGCAGGACCCCTCTCGACGGTGGTCGGCCTTACCCGACCGAGCTCGATGAAGCCGCTGAGGAAGAAGACGGCGCGGCAGCTCTGGAGGTGACGAGGGTGAACAAGAGGTGGTTTGGGAGATGGAGAAGGTCAGGGTGAAGCTAGATGCAGGAGGAATCGGACGGAGGTGGCTAGACCAGAGCGTGCGACGGTGAGATTTGCCGGCGACCGAAAAACGACCGGGAACGACGCGGAAGAAGAAAGCGATAGGAAGGAGACCAAGGAGGAGTATATATCGACGAGAGCCGACCCTAGACGATCGCCAGCTCCTGCTGATCACTTTGCCACGACGATTCCATGCCCGGCGACGCGTGGCCAAGCCACCGACTTCCCACCGACGTCGGCCGCCATTGTTGCCCATCCGAGCTTCGGAGCCGAGAGATTACGGCCACGATATCTTCCAAAACTCCTTCTAAACTTGTCAAACTCCAAACACGAAACATGTAGATGGATTACAGAGCTCCAACTTTCATATTGCAACCTTGCCGATTCAAACAGTGTATAGCGCGAATTCGAAGCTTCAATGTCGGTCGACTTTTATCCCCAAATTCAGACCCGAAATTCGAATTTCTCAAATTACTTTCAAATTCCCATTCAAACTCTCCTCGATCCCCAAAAGAAACTTGTCCGTAACACCTCCAATTACATTTTCTATTTTGGCACCATACTCAAATTCTCAACCAAACACTCGAATTCGAGCTTTGATCATCGGTCGGCTAAGGGGTTATTAAGAACTCTGAAACCCTAACCTTGTTCAGAAATTCAAACTCAAATTACTCCCAAAAATTGAATAGAACCTGCTGTTCCTCAAAATACAAAAGTTCTTTGCCTTGACTTGAATTTCATTTCTTATTTTTGGACCTCTCTCAGATTCTCAACGGTTTGAGCTTAATTTTAGAAATTTCATATCAGCCACTTTAACTCTGATTTTACTGAACCTTTTGCTGATTCGATTTTCAACCATGTTTTTCTCCTTGATTTACATCTAAGCTCAAGCTGAACCCAAAAACAAAGTTGTTCTTTATACCTTACTTTACAACTTTCATTTTTGTATCATGGTCAAAAGATCCACCAATAAATTTTTATGATCACTCAAACATTGCTGCTCAACATGGCCAAAACTGAATTTCAAATTCCTATTGTCGGATAGTGAATAGTAACTTTTCTCTTTTTCTTCCCTCCATTTAATTGAGCTATTCCCATACTCTTATTCATCCAATTTTCGTGTCAAACATGCTCTCCCAATCTCCGTGATCAATTATATATATTTATTTCAAATTTATGTCGAATTTTGACCAAATTTTGATTTTTGGTCAAACTTCGTGCCGTTCAAAAATCGGGGATGTCACACTGACGACCAAGAAGAAACTGATGCTGCCGCCTAGGCTGGAGGGAGGTCTGTCTATTGTGTCAGTCTCGTCTGTCTGTGTCTTATGATCTGCGTGATCATTATTCTAGAGTCAACTCTATTGTACGTGGTGCCAGATGTGGATCTTGTCTGAGTAGTGTTTCGTATATGTTTCTAATTTTATCGGTATTTAATCTGTCAGCTCTCTTCTATGTCTACTACTTATTGTAGTCTCATCTAGTATCGATCGATCTGTCTACTCTTTCGTGCTATGATGATCTGTGGACTGAGTGGCTCGTATATATGTTCGTATATATGCATTTGTGATCCATAGACCATATATATGTATCAATGTATGCATGTACACGATTCGTACCTTTGCTCAGGAATCGATATGTCCTGAACAACTAACCATAGAAACTACAGTACAAAATACAGGATTCTGACCTCGGCCAAGTTCACACGCCGCACGTACGGGAACAGAGACATACCGTACTCCCTCGTACCAAAATAGATTATGTTTTTTTACTTTCAGACATCACGTTTGACCATCGATCTTATTTAACATTTCCAAATAATACTAAAACAAACATGTTATGATGAAAGTATAGTTAATGATAAAACAAATTATAAATAAAAAATAATATTTACATATATTTTTTTAATAAGACGAATGGTTAAACACGATATCTGAAAGTAAAAAAAAGGTCATCTACTGACACCTGCTCATTGGTCACATCATTACAAATTCAACAAATTTAGGCCACCAAATTCTGCAAAGAGTTAAATACACCAGTAGTCCCTGAACTTGTCTCGATGTGCCACTTAAGTCCACAAACTCGCAAAATCAAAATTTGACACCCTGAACTTGTTAAGTTGTGTCACTTAGGTCCATACCGCCTGACACGGTGCCACGTGGCATGAATATATGCAAAACCGCCCCTGAATTTTATCGTCTTCTGTTAAGCTCGCCCATGAAGAAGCTCGAGCTTTATCATGGCTTCCTGCGGGCTGCAGCCCTTGGCCTTGGCGGAGTCGAACTCGCCACGTCGTGTTGTGCCCCGCCACGCGCCCACCCCCATCCTATACGCACACACAAATATCACGTTGGAAGCCGTGACCAATGTTGGTGGAGCAGACCACCTTTTTCCGGCCGCCCGCCGCCGGTCCGCCCTTGGCTCCAAGATGGCGAACCGCGACAAGGTCTGGAACGGGATATATGCTCATAAGATCGAAGGAACCTGGACCGTGAAGGCAACAAGACAGGCGTCGCCGCATGAGATCGAGTTGGTCGGCGGAGTGGAAAGAAAAGCGTGCGGCCAGATGGGTACATGCACTGCTGCTTAGGCGTACTGAGTACCAGCGAGAACAGTAGTAAAATGCAAACAAAGGAACAGAGCTGGGGGATGGGGAGAGAGGTGGAAGAGACGGGAATGATATAAAAATAGAAGATGACAAAGCTCAAGGTGTTTTTTTCATATATTTATGCCATGTGGAGTTACTTTAAAGGGTATGGACCTAAGTGACATAACTTAACAAGTTTAGGGTGTTAGATTTCGATTTTACAAGTTCGTGGACCTAAGTGGCACCCCATGACAAGTTTAAGGGCTGCTGGTGTATTTAACTCTTCTGCAAAATTACCGAAACAAGAACCTGCTCGTCAATCTGTTCCCTTCACGTGTACTTCGGCGCGCGTGTGACAACACTTCTCAGCATGCTAGTAATTTTCCACATAAAATGTAACGTGGACAGAAAAAAAAACTCTCATGCTGGTAATTTTGGATAGTTCTTGTGCTGGCATCAGATGTGAATTTTTTAATATATGTTTCCTTGTAACACTAAAGCAAAACCTATTTACTTCCTCCATTTTAAATTATATAAAAAATAAGTGTTTGACAACTTGTCTTGTTCAAAATTATAGGGCTTGCTTTATATTAATAAAAGACTTTAAGAATCACTTAGATTTAACTATGTTTGCATAGATTTTTTTGAATAAGAGTTGGGGTCAAACTTGGGTAAAAAGGTACACGTCTTAATTTTACTTTGAAGAAAATCTCAGCCAATGCAAGCGCCAAAGGCAGTTGCATCTTATTGCACACTCGTTGGTGTAGAACTGGCCGTGTCGCACGTCTAAGCTGCTACCGTAATTAATTAATCGTGTGACGAGTCGGGGTCGGAGTCCAAGAGGCCCTGGGCGAAGAGACATGTACTCCTACGAGATACGTATCGAGGAGGCTTAGGATTGTGGCAGTATATATATGCGACGCCCTTGGAGCAACAACAATACACTACTTTAATTTTGGCAATCCAGCAGGCTTAGGGTTCTTTCGATCGGCCATGGCGGAGGAGGCGCCGGAGACCAAGATGACGACGCCCAAGCCCGAGCTGACGATTGTCTCTATCGGGACGGAGATCGTGCCGGATAGGTACATCCAGTGCCTGCTCAAGCGTCCCATGCGGAGGCCCTCTCCTAAAACCGAAAGCTTCTACGAACGCTCCCCCTATCTCCGCAAGGCCGATGTCCGGTTCAATGCGATTGTCGACCTGCAGCAGGACATGCTGAAGCAGTACCGAACCAAGCAGCTACCCAAGGCCGACCTGGCGATTGTTTATGTCGAGACCGAGATCGTTCCGGATGATTACATCCAGCACCTGCTCAAGCGGCCTCTAGGGAGGCCCTCTCTTAAACCCGAAAGTTTCTACAAGTGCTTCCCCACGTCTCCGAGAGATTGACTATTTTGATCTCATGTTTGATCGCTCATCTTATTTAAAAAAAATTATGGACAATATCATTTTTTTTTGTTAGGCCTTGCTTTATTAGTAAAAGGTTTTCAAGAATGACTTAAATTTTCTGTATTTGCACAAATTTTTTGAAACAAAACGAGTGATCAAACTTGGAGTAAAAAAAGAGAGAGAAAGGCAGATGCATCTTATTCCACAATGTTGGCGTAGAACTATCCGTGCATTCGGAGTTCCTAGGACTGAACCTAAGATTTTGGAGGCCCAGGGTGAAACCGAGAGTAGGCCCATCAATAATACTAACAATAATAAATAAAATATTAAAAGTATTCATAAACACTATTTATATCCAAAAAATATAAACATTACCATAGAAGCTTCTCTAAAATTAAATACAAAGTGATTGAAGCTGGTATTAATATACACATCTCTCCAACATTTTTTTCTCAGTTAATTATTGTTGGATCATTCAATCATTTCACCGCGGAATACATAATTATGGTGAAAATTCTAAACCCAAATTAATAATTATTTTAAATTAGTGCATTGCTATTCATATGAAATATTACCATGCTGGTTATTAGGTAGAGCTCTCGAATCCTAACATCATGTATTGCTCACCAATTTCTATCAGTCACTAATGGGCAGTTGGAACTGCGATTAGATTCCGTACTCATCGTCATTGAAATATAAAAACAATTACCTAATATGTTTCTTTTAGACAAATAAATCCAATATGTTGAGCGTTAGGGCTGTGGAGACTGGGGAAATCGTTCTCAGGCACACCGAGGCCACGATCGGTCCTCGCGGAGGACGGCGTGCCTAACTGCCGATCAAGCTGATGTCCCTCTCTCTAGCGTCCAATTTACTAATTGCTGCGTGTTTTTATAGGACACGGGCCAAGACAGAAAAAAAGAAAAAAGGGAAAGAGATGAGTCCCCATCAATGATGACTCTGACGCCAAAGATACTATCGATCGGACGAGGCGGCCGGGAAGTTTCCAGGAGTCACGCACGGTTGATCAGCAGATCGCTCGGTTTTCGCTCAAAAAAAAAAAAGCAGATCGCTCGGTTATCCCTACTGTATGTACTTGCGTAGCACGTACGTAACATACTGTTGTACTCCAGGACGTCCAAGCTGCTACCTGAATTAATCGTGAGACGAGTCAGAGTCGGAGTCCAAGATATCATATACTATCCCTTATTAGGAGGCTAGGATTGTGGACTACATACATATATATCCATGGCACACGTACCCTTAGCTTGTTAGGTCTCCCGGCCCTGAAAGAAAAACAACAACAACAACACCACCAGTCACCAGACATGGCAGCAGAGGCGGCGGAGGTCAAGCCCAAGCCGAAGATTGTCTCCGTGGGGACGGAGATGGTGCCGGATCGTTACATCCAGTTCCTGCTCAAGAGTCCCATGCAGAGGCCCTCTGTCAAACCCGAAGGCTTCTACGAGCGCTACCCACGTCTCCGAGAGGTGGATCTGATCACGGATGCCCATATCAACAAGGTCGTCGACGTGCAGCAGTACATCCTGAAGCAGTACCACGCCAAGGGTTACGCCACGGTCGGAGTCCAGCGCTACGACAATGGCCGCAAGAGGCCGATTATCCTTCCTGACGACCAAGAAGAAACTGATGCTGCCTAGGCTGGGCTTCGATCAGTGGGGCCTGGCGCTGGGGGTGTATCTAAGATGTTTATCCTGCTGTCTACTGTGTCGTCTCGTCTGTCTGTGTCTTAGTGTGATCATGCTAGAACAAACTCTATTGTGGTGCCAAACTATGGATCTGGTCTGAGTACTCATAACTAAGATGATCGGTATTGAATCTGAGATATATTCCGTGTGCCTTTCGCCATACGATGGCATATATTCCGTGTGCTTCTCTTGCATATTCGTATTGGTCTTGCCGTGCGTTTACTTAGTTGATGTTGTGTCTGCCCATTGGATTAAGGCCTTATTGTTGGCATCATTTAGCTTGACATGTACTTTTCGCGTGTAACAATCTGTCTCATGCCGGTTATTGTTCGTTGCTCCGCGAGTACCACTCTCTGGGGAAACCTCTGTTATGGAAACTTCATTTTTCCTTGGTGACCTGTTATCAATTTTCAATACAAAGCCCTTAGCAAAAACAAAACCTAAGTAAATTCACATCGGAATAGGCTTTGCAACTAAAATATAAAATGATCGCTCAATTTTAAATATTCACATCGGAATAGGCTTGCCAACTAAGGCCTTGTTTAGATCGCCAAGTTATTTTGCCAACTTGTCACATTGAATGTTTAGATACTAATTTGAGTATTAAACATAGTTATAAAAATAAACTAATTACATAGATGGACTCCATATCGTGAGACGAATCTATTAAGCCTAATTAATTCGTCATTAGACACTGTCGTGCTACAGTAACCCATCATTAAAAATGCGCTAATGACGGCACATGTTAGGCTTAATAGATTCGTCTTGCGATGTAGAGTCCATCTGTGTAATTAGTTTTATAATTAGTCTATATTTAGTACTCCTAACTAGTGTCAGAAGGATAGATGTGACATTTCGCCAACTTTCACCAACTTTATCCCGCCCATCTAAACAAACCCTAAAATAGAAAATAATCGCTCAATTTTAAATATGCATGGAGAATGACAACTCGATTTTTAAATATGCAAACAGTGCCGCCAGAGATCCCTTCTGTCTTCTTCCCATGCTTCTGCTCCCGCACCCCAACTGAGAATTTTTTTAATCTAAACAAAATACAGCTGTAGAATACAAGGTATGATGGCAAACTCAAATTTGTGTGGTACTACGGCGAAGTTAGCCCAACGAATTAAATGTTACTAGATAGTATCTAGAAGATGTTAACTTGGAATAATGATAAGACATAAATTTTTTATATTATTAGTATACTCAATCTAATACTAAATTTAGACAATTTTTGTTATCATAATGGTCTTCTAAGCATTGAATTTTTTCTTAGAAATCCGTTGACTTTTATCTTGATGTTGCGCCTATTCTTAGATTTTGATAGAGGAAAAGATAAATTCAGTAATGAATAACTAATACAATTTTATTTTTTTGAATTTATAAACCGAAAGCAAAGTAACAAAAGTAAGAGCTATTCTAGATCAATGTTGTATACAAAGTTAGTTATTATTTTATTATCAAACTGTGGGTCCCACTGAAGTGCATGGGTCCCACCTAAACAGCACACATGTCCCACTTAAATAGTCTGTGGGACCCACGTGGGGCCTCAATTCATGAGGGAGCTCTAGTTGAGCTTTAGTATATGTATTTTTTTTGAATTTATAAACCGAAAGCAAACAAAAGTAAGAGCTATTCTAGATCAATGTTGTATACAAAGTTAGTTATTATTTCATTATCAAACTGTGGGTCCCACTCAAGTGCATGGGTCCCACCTAAACAGCACGCAGGTCCCACTTAAATAGTCTGTGGGACCCACGTGGGGCCTCAATTCATGAGGGAGCTCCAGTTCTTGGAGCTTTAGTATATGTAGTAATAATAATAACGTGTTTTATTACACTCAGAATAGTTTCATGTGATCTGTTTGGTCTAAAAAATATTAATTGTGCGCAAAAAATATTAATTGCAAAAAGAAAAAAAGAAATCCATGATCAGAGAAAAGAGAATATTACTTCATTTTTGAACTCAAAGAACAAAAACTCCTACCAGCAATAACTCAGTAGCATTGCAAGTGGAATTGGAAGTTAAGGTTCTTCTACTCAACTATTATAAATGATTAATATGAACGGTCCCTGGATTAAATTGCTAACGAGCATAGCAAATAAATACACTGAACAACTCCTATAACATAAGCACTTGATAAGCACTCCCTAATCCTGTAGAGATCTTCATGGGCTTCAATTAATACCAATCTCTCTTCATACAAGTCAATTCAAGTCAATTGAATATCATTCTTGAAGAACAAGATCTATAGCATGAATACTACCCATCTGAGGTTTCCGTACTCAAATTCTGTTGCTTCTCATCAGAAATTTCAGTGTGGGAGGGGAATAATTCTTAGTTCATATCCAACTTGTTCGTAGAGGTATTTTCAGGAAAATTATCTAACTTGAGTACTCGAGGTTTGTTTCAGTGACTTGTCCCTACAAAGCACAAAGATTGAAATAAGTGGATCATTAAGATGAAACAACGGTAACAACGATGCACAATTATTGAGATGAAACAAGTGAACATGAAACTATAAAGAAAACAAGGTAGGGGTCTAAATGAAACACATTAGGTCCCCTACAGGTCTGTTTCTGAAATCAAATTATTGTTGCTGAAGCTTTACATGTTCAGACTGATAGGTAAGGCATCCTACAGGAATAGAATTTACCAGCAATTCCAGGTGTTGTATACATATCAGATTATTCTAAAACAAGGATCAACCTTTGAAAAGATGATTTGTTCTCTGAGATTATCCTAACAAATTATACAGACATGATTGAGACTACAAATCTAAAAGAGCGATCCAGGAAGCAAAACAAGCTGGTGAGGCAATACTTTGGTTTTTCCAAATCTGCAGTGAATAATTTACAAGTACGTCCTATGGTCATAACCGCATAGAGTGATCTGCGTCCACTCATTCAAAGACCTAGGAACCATTACTAACAGAACTAGTGGAGGAAAAAAGGCCACAATGCCTGCCTTCAGATAGTATAAATTTGGTGACAGCATAGATCATATATGTACAACATGAGGAAAAATACTAACAGAATGTTAGTCTAGAAATGGCATAACTATGATAAAATAATTGATTTGCTGGAAAAAATAAAAATATAAAGACGACCCTAGTGGACATATCTATGAGAAACCATCGTTTCAGTGCGAAAGCAATTCCTACTGATGCCTTCAACTGAAGGAAATGAAAATTTGTCCCATAATTGACATAACTCTTCCTAATATGATCAGAGAACTGACGGCATAAGAAATGTGGCGTTAAATGCCACCCCCTTGGTCACAAAGTTAACCAAAACTAGGAAGACATGAATGTTTTTATGTTGCTAAAGGTGTGTTCATATTTCAAAGTATTCACTGTAGCTTTAGATAAAAACACTGTAGCAAGTCCTGTTCTGTGAGTGGGAGGAATAGTATGAATAGGGAAAAGTTGGAATGAATAGTGTTTAGTTGGAAATCTGAACACAGCCTAATAGTTGTACCAAATACCTGACACCCAAAAGCATCCATGTTCACATTCAGCGTGGGTGGATGACCAAAAGTAAAACATGGAGCATGATTGAAGAGGGCGCCAAAAGACCCAGAAAAAAGATCCTCAAAATAAACGGCAAAAACACGATGCTCTCAACCAACACCTCAGCACATAGTCTATATCTATATCTATACCTATTTCTAAAGCAAGTATTGATTCTCCCCACTTTTTGGTCCGTCCTGACATATGGGTCCCACCCGTCAGTCGCATGAAACCGGCCGTACGTGTTTCCCTCTTGCTGAGTCCACACACGAGCAAGAGTCTGCATCAGCTCCGCACTCCGTCCCTTCCTTCACCGCGCGTCCGTGCCGTTCGGATGCTCGGTCCAAGTCCGTCTCGGCCTCCCCAATTCCACATCCATGCTGTCCCCGTAGACACCGAGCCCGCCTCCGATTCGCCTCCTCCCGTCGAAGTCCGCACGACACTTTGTCGTTGTCCAGTGTCCATGCAAGAGTCAACGAGAAGCAGGTAGTGTTGGATAGGAAAAAATTGAATTGAATCGAATAAAATAGCAATCCAAATCGAGCTCGTTGCATAATCATACAGGAGTCAAATCCGATCAAAGTAACACCTCACAAATCGAAGCTAAATACAGGCAACCCAAGCTCGAGTTGAGGAATTGCGCATCACCCGTACAAGTGGACGCGTGTAGCTGCTTAGCCACGAGTACTCGCATTGCTACAGGGACAGGAATACAGGATCGAGAAGAGTGGAGTTTGCTGCGTGCAGCAGCGAGCATAGATGGAATGGGATTGATGATTCGATGCAGGGGCGTAAAGGAACGAAGGAAGTGGCACAATCGCACCGCACCCCTAGCTATGCCTGGATAGAGTAGCAATCTGCAGTGGTGCTTGCTTGCTATGCTTGCGCGACGATGGCGACAGCAGCTCGAGCCTGGAGGGGCGACGACCGGCAATACCTGTGAACCTGAGAGCTAAAGGCCAGAACGGAGGAGCCAAGGAGATAAGGTTCATCGATTTACCAAATTGCCCCTCATACTTATTATTGTATGCATGCTGAAAAATCAGGCCGGACGGATGGACGGACGGACGGACGAGGCTCGCCGTCTCCCTCGCGCATACGCTATTAAATAGGGACCCTATGGTGTGGTTGGCGAGTCCTCCTCCTCCTCTTTCTTCACCCCACCTTCTCCTTTGTCATTCACACAATCCCTTTCGGCGGCTAGGGTTCAGAAGAAGAAAAGAGGCTCTCTCTTCATCAGGTTCCTTCTTCCTCCTCCTCCTTTAGTTCAACAAGATGATCATGCATCGTGCTCTTGGCATGTCATGCTGTTCATGGACGACTCATGGCGGCGGTCCATGGATGGTGTTCATGGGCGGTCCATGGCTGGATCCGCCATGCTCGTGACACATGTATCGTGGTTGCCATGCGAAGGCAGGCTGCTCATCAGCAGACCAACGAGACCACGGAGAGATGGCCACATATACATCATGGGAAGTCTCCTCGTGAGCAGATCAACGATACCAGGCTCTTCTCCTGTTGAGCAGATCAACGAGCGAGACACACAGAGAGATGGGAAGGTATGTACAGACGCGACCCCCCCCCTTTTTCTCTCTCTCTCTCTCTCTCCCAGGGGCACGTCGTATATGCATCCCGGGAATCTTTTTTTTTCTCCCAAACCCAAGGGCTCAGATCTGCCCGGATAGATCTACCCGATCGATGATGGGCTCTTCGCCGCGCCATTGTTGTGTAGGGTTCATATGGGCGGTGAGCCAGCCCGCCTGGCGCATTATTATTTTTATTTGTATGCCGAAAAACCAGGCCGGCCAGCCCTTGGCGCATCCGCTATTAAATAGGGGCCTATCGTGGTTGGCGAGCGAGCCCTCCTTCCACCACCTCCGTCCACATTCAATCCCTTTCGGCTAGGGTTCACATGGAAGAAGAAGAGTTCCTTCATGTCTAGGGTTCACATGAAGGAAGAAGAAGAGTTCACAGAAGAAGAAGAAGAGTCCCTTCCTTCTAGGGTTCACAGACGAACATGGAGGAGGAAGAAGAAGAAGGCTCCCTTTCGTCTAGGGTTGAGAGAAGAGCAGCGAGGAAGACGAAAAGAGACTCTCTCGTCATCATGTTTCTTCTTCATCCTCTTTTCCTTCCACAAGGCGGTCATGCACCGTGCGTGCTCTTCGCGTCAGGGTGTTCATGGAAAGACTCCTCCTCAGCAGATCGGGCTTTTTTTTTCTCAGCAGATCGATCCACCTGAGCCGTGCATAAGACTCCTCAGACCACAGCATATCAACAAGTCCATGGACGGATCCGTTTGTGCCCATGGACACATCTATCGTGTTCACACATGTAAATCCAGGCTCATCAGCTGCAAACCAACGAGACACCAGATAATACAGCATGGAAAGGAGGCTCCTCAGCAGATCAACCAGACACATAGGAGGTATGTACAGATTTGTATATATATTTTTCTAAAAAAAATAAATTCTTCCCCTCTGTGTGGATGAGTACACAAAGGAGGTATTGTCGGGTACAGTAGGGTTGAAACCAGCCTGGCGCATTATTATTTATTATCACCTGCCTTTTATTATTATTATTGTATGCATGCTGAAAAATCAGGCCGGACGGATGGACGGACGGACGGACGAGGCTCGCCGTCTCCCTCGCGCATACGCTATTAAATAGGGACCCTATGGTGTGGTTGGCGAGTCCTCCTCCTCTTTCTTCACCCCACCTTCTCCTTTGTCATTCACACAATCCCTTTCGGCGGCTAGGGTTCAGAAGAAGAAAAGAGGCTCTCTCTTCATCAGGTTCCTTCTTCCTCCTCCTCCTTTAGTTCAACAAGATGATCATGCATCGTGCTCTTGGCATGTCATGCTGTTCATGGACGACTCATGGCGACGGTCCATGGATGGTGTTCATGGGCGGTCCATGGCTGGATCCGCCATGCTCGTGACACATGTATCGTGGTCGCCATGCGAAGGCAGGCTGCTCATCAGCAGACCAACGAGACCACGGAGAGATGGCCACATATACATCATGGGAAGTCTCCTCGTGAGCAGATCAACGATACCAGGCTCTTCTCCTGTTGAGCAGATCAACGAGCGAGACACACAGAGAGATGGGAAGGTATGTACAGACGCGACCCCCCCTTTTTTTCTCTCTCTCTCTCAGGGGCACGTCCTATATGCATCCCGGGAATCTTTTTTTTTCTCCCAAACCCAAGGGCTCAGATCTGCCCGGATAGATCTACCCGATCGATGATGGGCTCTTCGCCGCGCCATTGTCGTGTAGGGTTCATATGGGCGGTGAGCCAGCCCGCCTGGTGCATTATTATTTTTATTTGTATACCGAAAAACCAGGCCGGCCAGCCCTTGGCGCATCCGCTATTAAATAGGGGCCTATCGTGGTTGGCGAGCGAGCCCTCCTTCCACCACCTCCGTCCACATTCAATCCCTTTCGGCTAGGGTTCACATGGAAGAAGAAGAGTTCCTTCATGTCTAGGGTTCACATGAAGGAAGAAGAAGAGTTCACAGAAGAAGAAGAAGAGTCCCTTCCTTCTAGGGTTCACAGACGAACATGGAGGAGGAAGAAGAAGAAGGCTCCCTTTCGTCTAGGGTTGAGAGAAGAGCAGCGAGGAAGACGAAAAGAGACTCTCTCGTCATCAGGTTTCTTCTTCATCCTCTTTTCCTTCCACAAGGCGGTCATGCACCGTGCGTGCTCTTCACGTCAGGGTGTTCATGGAAAGACTCCACCTCAGCAGATCGGGCTTTTTTTTTCTCAGCAGATCGATCCACCTGAGCCGTGCATAAGACTCCTCAGACCACAGCATATCAACAAGTCCATGGACGGATCCGTTTGTGCCCATGGACACATCTATCGTGTTCACACATGTAAATCCAGGCTCATCCGCTGGAAACCAACGAGACACCAGATAATACAGCATGGAAAGGAGGCTCCTCAGCAGATCAACCAGACACATAGGAGGTATGTACAGATTTGTATATATATTTTTTTTAAAAAATAAATTCTTCCCCTCTGTGTGGATGAGTACACAGAGGAGGTATGTACAGATCTATTTTTTTTAAAAAAAATAAATTCTTCCCCTCTCTGTGGATGAGTACACAGAGCAGGTATGTAGAGATCTATTTTTTAAAAAAAAAAAATTCTTCCCCTCTCTGTGTGGATGAGTATGGATCTGTTTTTTTAGGATCTGTCAATATATTTTGGGGGTGTTTAGTTGTGGTGGTGAAAAATTACTTTTTTTTGGATGCGTGTTATGTGAAGGGGATAAATAGTAAAGTTGAAAAAGGAATTTTTGGGACGCGTGTTCTGTGGGGGATGAATAAAAAGTAAAAAGTACTTTTGGAAACTAAACGCGGCCTTGGTAGAGATTGATGTAGATTTTCTGTAGCAGATAACACTGTAGCAATGAATAGTGAGGAAATAATTAGAAATAATGGGATAGATGTGATGAGAGGAATAATGAATCTCTACGACCTAAACAACTCTGATTCTCTGAATACCAAAAACACTGTTTCGTGGAAAACAACTTTCAGAACTGAGGATGGGTCTGATTTTTTTTTTTTGAAGAACTGAGGATTTATCTGACTGACGGGCTGCATCCGGACGGAGACGCAGCCCTGCAACATTTCGAGAGGTGGGGCTGCATTTGCGAGACGGAGCAGTTGATGGGGCTGGGAGGTGGGGCTCCCAGCCTCCTGTTTCCAATTTTTTGGCCCAGTAGCAGTTGTTGATAGTTGTTTGGGGTAGGAGATGCTTAGTCATCGGACCACGATTAGGTCGCAGAGACAGAGTGACCAAGGTAGCTGAAGCCTGTTAGGCCTCTTGGTCTTGATGTTTGGTTGGGTTGAGCCGCAAGTTTCCTCCACTAATGATAGTAAGAAGGCCAGGTCGGCCTTGTTCATGTTATATTTATTTTCTTGTCTGTCTCCTGCATATGGTTATACCATTTGTGTTAGAATAAAATCAAAGAAAGAATTTGTAATCTTTTCGTAAGGGCTATGTACTGTTTTGTATTTCTTCATGAATTTTAATTTTATTCAGAGGGCACTGGTCTAAATAGCAAACTAAAATGCGGACTAACAAGCACTAGTGTTGTTTGGGTAAAGGAAGGAGTAAAGTTTCACATGTTCAGACATTAAGGTTTCCTTGTATTTTAATTGTGTCCTTTTAATCTGATTCAAGTGTAAGTAACAATTACACCGTCAAGTTATTTACCCTTTTGTTCTTTCCCCCCTCCCTTCTTGTTTGTAACTGAGCCTGGATCTAGCTGTGATTTCCCCTTGCTTAAATTCTAGTGTTGAAGCATTCATAGTTTGTAGGACATACTTTTTTTGGATACTTATCAGGCAGAATTTTTTAGCACCACGTCCATAATGAAACTAACCTTTTTTGGAAAATTGTGTTGAACATTGAATATATTTAATGCTTCCTGTACAACATCCTACTTGTTGTGCTGCTGTAATAGTATTGCAGTCAAGATTCTCCCAACTGTGTGCCTTGTTCCACTGGTGTTGCTGTGCTCGTTTAGAGTCAACTTGCTTTTAAGACTGTGGACTACGAAATCGATTATTTTTATTATCCTCGCCTAATTTTTGGTTTGCTAAGCAATGCCACGTGGCATCATAGATGTGGAAATTGATCAAAACAGAATCTGAAAATATTTGATTCTTTGTACTTTTTCCCAATCCTAATTCAGCTGACGATGCACAGCCTTTTTCAGTTGATTCTTGTTCAATGTGTTCCATTAGCAAATCAATTGATTGTTTTACATGTCATCACTTGCATTTTCTCAGCTAGCCAGTCCTTTGAAAATCGAGTGGTTTTACTTATTGATGTTTACTTGTTGGTGTGATTAATCAACAACACTGTTCCTGACTTTCTACTTCTGTTTATTGTCACCTCAGTTTCAACTGCCTGAAGGAGTGATCGACTCACAACAAAACCGTCATCTGGCTGAGCTTTATGGGATTACTGGTGAATATGTGAATTCTGCATTCAAGCTCATTGCAAACAGCAAAACGTTTGACTACGTTGAAACAGCTGATCAGGAAGGTTCTGAAATCTATGGTATTCTCAATCCTCTCCTGATGCTCTTCTTTTGCAAATAAGAGTAACACCGACACATGCCATAAGCTGATGGCTGTGGCTGACATTATCTGTTATGAAATTTCATGGGTAGCCCCACTGACTGGTACTGTTTATATGTTTCTTTCTCGAGTAAATTAATCTAACAGCTAGTAAAATATGCATACTGATACACCAGCTTATTAAATCTGTGAATATACGATAACATGTACAATTTGTGAATGTATTGTTGTCTCCATAGCATGTGATGTAGATGGTTTTATATACATAACCCTGTATTTTTATCCCCTTCATTTAAAGATAGCCATACACAAATATGTTTGTCCCTCTGTAATTTACTCTTCTTTTTTATGGTCCAGTTGCCAAGGACTGTGTTAAAACTCAAATGTGGGAGATCGACGAGTCTTTGGCGGAGATTGGTGCTGAAGCGTACCCGGTCCCTGATGTTCTTGTTCAGGCATTCGGGTTTCTTAACTTACAGTGGCCACTGTCCGCCGAAGAAGAAGCTGGCGAGGCCGACGAATGATGCCCCTGCATTACTTTTTTTTGCCGTGAAAGATGATTGAGTACTTTTTTGCCGTGAAAGACGATGATGCTCCTGCAATACTTTTTGCCGCGATCTTAAGTACTCTGTGAAGTCTTAGTGGTTACTTCTGGTGCAATCCAAGTGCTCTGTAAATAAGGCGTTTGATGTCAAGCGATTTTGAGTTGATTGATTCTGAAACTTGAAATGACATGTTGATGGCTGTAACCATCCAAATATTTCTGCTGCACATGTTGAAAGTGTGCTTGTCGTCTATTTTTTGCTGGTGGTCCTAATTTTGCTGGTACATGTTTGTCGTTCTCCCTCCCCTAGCATGCTGGAAGTGTCTCAGTTCTTAACTAAAGTGCCCGAGTTTAATGTTCGCTTTGTTTATGGGCAATACGTATGTAGCCTGCAGTTTATTTCACTACTTATCGATCTAATTTGATCCACGCCTAAATTAAACCAATGATTTATGAGACTTTGAAGATAGACGGGATGTGAGTGGACATCTATGCCCTTGGTGCCTTCAGTCTGGGCCCATGTGTCATGTCCCTGCTCTTCCTTTCCCCTCCGCCTTCGCCCAACTGCCCAAGGGGGGACATCAGCGCCAATGAATCCCCAGTTTCCTGGCCGCTGCGTGAGGGAGGAAAACTCAAACTTGAGCTGCCCGCTGCTGAAGAAAGGCAGCGAGCGTCTCCAGTGAGCCAGGAAGGAGGTACTAGAAAAATAAGAAGAGCAAACGCTAAATGATGGACCCGCAGTCTCGCACGTTGGGCGCAGCGCTGATTGGATTGAAGCAGTAGCTGCTGGAGAGCACTGCTTGGATTGAAGAAGGTCAACTGCTGCTTCCATTAGCTGACTAGACTAACTAGAGAAGGTGAAGAACAGGGAAGGGATCGGAGGAGGTGGGGATTGCTTGGATGGTCATTCCTACTTGGATTATTGTATATTCAGGAAGGAATGTTGAAAGCTGCTACCGAAATTCTCCAGGAAAAGGTACTGACTGTGTACATGGAATCTGACGTTCTGACCTTCTCCCTCCGTCCGAAAATAAAGGTAGTTTGAAATCCGTGTTTACCTTCACAAATATGGATTACAAGTTACCCTTACTTTGGGACAGAGAGTATACATTTCCTTCGAGTCTTGACGTCATGGTAGAAGCTGATGGTATGAATGCGATGTTGCATGCAGATAGTAGAACCGAGTGGTGTGATCGACGTAGGCATGTTGGCAGCAGATCAGCAGAATGTGCATTTTAGTACAGCTCCACTGATAGAAGAGATCACTAAGCCGCTGACTATACTGAGTGGATATTCTAATTGTAGGGCTCAGAGATGCGCTATTCCTTTTAACGGCAATAACACCCTGAGGGCCCCTTCTGTTGATTACTAGTGTGTAATATAATACAATTAACAATGATTGTGTAATGGTTTGTTCCGCAACTTTGGTGTAACTTGAGTTATATAGGACATGGTCCCTCGGCAGTTGCCCTGGTATTGTATTGTCATACGTTGTGGTTATTTACTTCTCCTAAAGAACTCTTGAGGAGCTCTGATGTTGTGTTATTTCACTTAATTGAGAATCTATGTTTGTGTTTCATTCTCACCTCACCTTAGCAGTACTGTCTGAGCATGTGACGTGCACAATTAGACAAAAATATATGGACACATGATCTTTGGTTTACACAGACTAAGGTGACCAAAAGTGATTCATATAAAGAAAAAAACCTAGCCATTAGAAACCATGCCAGAAGGTCAATGACACTATCAGGCACTGTGCTGAGTCATAAAGCATATCTAAGTGCCCTGTTACTTCTAATTTGGTGCAGCAGCTATAACTTTAGCATGAGTGGAATGAACGTATTAAACTCAGGGTCAGTGAATGGGCTGAAGTCCTGTAGTTAAAGATGGACCATCTACCCAAGAAATGCCGACAATATATTTAACTTTATATGAAAAAAATACACCAATGCTTTGGGTTGTAATCCAATTTCAGCATAAGACAAAGCCCTACTTCTGACGAAGCATAACGGAGGCCCGTCGTTGGAGGCTTGGGCCGAGCGGAGCGGAGCTCTACATAAATCTAGAACTAAGTTATACATGATCCAGTGAGTATAAATTTTTTAATACAGTTGAAGCATATAATAACTAGGCTGTCTTACAAATTTTACCATGATTGGACCATAGAAAATGCAGTTTTGAATTATTTTATTTAATTATAAATAAGAATTGTTGTAAATTTATAATAAAAATTTTTGTAATAAATCATACCATATTATATATTTTTTATGTCTATATACTTATGTGGAGTATAACGAAATTAGATTTTCTATTTTACGATTTTTTTTTAATTTAATATGATTTTTAAAATTTCAGCCAAATAAATTAAAAAAAAAGTACAAAACCGTTTTCAAAATCTTTATATCCAGCCCAGGGAGGTAAAGGTACAGTTTCAAAAGTGAGCCCGATTATCTGGTTTCGGTCTAAGCAGAAAATTTAAACTCTGAGAATGTCTAGAGATGCCAAAAATAACTTTTTCCATAAATAAAAGCTCTTGAATTAAGGCCCAACCAATGAACCAAACCTGTGTTCATCAGGCAGGCCCAAAATCCAGGCATCGAAAAGCCCATTCCTCTTTCCCAGCTGCCTCTCTCTTCACTGAACAACCCCAAAACCACAACCCCAAACCGCCGGCGACCCCCCACCCACCGATGGCCGGCGAGCCCGCCGCCCCCACCACCTCCGGCGAGGCAGCGGAGCCCGAATCGGATACCCTACTGGCACTGGCCGAGTCCGAGCTCGCCGCGGGGGACATCAGCGCGGCCCGCAAGCACGCCCGCCGTGCCGCACTCCTCGACCCGGCCTCCCCGCGCGCCGCCCTGCTCGCCACCGCCGTCAACGTCCTCGCCGCCGACCTCTCCTCCCACCACGCCGTTCTCCTTCTCACGGAAGACGACTCCGCCTCGCCGCTCCCGGCCTCCACCCTCCGCCGCCACTTCAAGTCCCTCGCCAAATCCCTCCGCGCTTACCCCGGCGCCTCCCCCGCCGTCGTCGCGGCCGCCGAGGAGGCGCTCGGCCGGGCGGCCGAGGCCTTCGAGGCGCTCATCGCCCCGCCCCCCTCCCAGGAGACCTTCTGGACGGCATGCGCCGGCTGCCGCCTCCTCCACGAGTTCGAGCGCAAGTATGTGGGGTACCGCCTCATCTGCCCCTCCTGCCGCCGGAGCTTTATCGCTGCCGAGGCGCCGCCTCCGCCGGAGGCGGCACCCCCTGTACCTGCACCTGCACCTGTGCTGCCCAAGCCCCCGTCGGCCAAGAAGCCCAAGACCGAGAAGCTGGAGATGACGCTCGCCGAGATGCAGCTCCAGCTCGCCAAGAAGAGAAAGGCTCGCAAGAAATTATCCAGAAGTCAGGTGGAGGAAGAGGACGACGAGGAGGTTGAGGTGGAGAACAATAACTCGGACCTCATGGCTGTGGTGGACTCTGATTTCTACAACTTCGACGCCGACCGCGGCGAGCGGTGCTTCAAGAGAGGCCAGCTCTGGGCTTTGTACGGCGATGAAGATGGCATGCCGCGCCACTACGCATTGGTGGACGAGGTGCTGCGAGGCAGCCGATTCCGCGTCCGGATACGGTGGCTGGATGGAGAGGAAGGGAAGCCATGCGGGCAGTTCAAGGTTGGGAAAGCAGACACCCTGGATTCAGTCAATGTCTTCTCGCATCTTCTCACCTGCGAGAGGGTGGCGAGAGAGCTGTACCAGGTTTACCCCAGGAAGGCCTCAGTTTGGGCATTCCATGGTGGCCAGGAGGGCAATGCGCGGAGGGGGAAGTACGAAATCGTAGTGTTTCTCAGTGGTTACAGTGATCAGTATGGTGCTAGCTTTGGCTATCTGGAGAAGGTGAAAGGCTACCGGAGCATCTTCACACGCCGGGATGTCGGTGCCCATGCTGTGCACTGCCTTCAGAAAGGTGATCTTGGGGCTATTTCGCATCAGATACCGACGAGGAAGGTGTCCAAGGGTGAGGGATCAGCACTGCCTCCTGGGGATTGCTGGGAACTTGATCCTGCATCCTTGCCTCCTGAGTTGCTGCATGTTGACCCACGGAACTGACCTGATGCTGATTACAAAGGTATTTGGTCTTGTTTTAGTTGATAGGATTGACTGTGCATAGCATACAAATTGCAGAGGAAGGCTGTTGGTTTGGTCTGCCATGTCAAATGGTGTAAGGATACATCTACTTTGCCAACTCTAGCTGAGCATTTGGTCCGTGTTTTATGATCCTGCCTCAGAAAGTGCTTGGATAGCATGATGATTCTTGTAGGTGTTTGAGTGTTCATTTCCGCCACCCACTATGTATGAAAATCATTGAAATGGATTATCTTTTCGTATTGATGCCTATTAGACACTACTCTGGTATATGAATGATTCTTATGATCTGGTTCTGTGACATTAGTGCCAGTACTTCCCCAAACAAGCAATGTTTTATTCAACCTTTTGTATCCAGATTCTCTTCAGGTGTGTTTGAGTTAGGGGCAGCAGGGGTTAGCAAGGAAAGTATGTTGATGGTGGGGCAGTAAATACTCTTGTGCAAATATGTTGTCAGGGCTTGTGAGTTGTGACTAGTGCATCTGCTCTCAGTTTTGATGTTTGTCCATCAAAGGTCCTGCACAAAGTGCTTCGCCCTGATGGATTTCAGATTGCTTCCAACGATGGCCAACAAATGAAATTAAGGAGCTATTTTGATGCAATAGAATGAGTTCTGTTCTGCAACACAGCTGACTGAATCTTGGTCGATAGTAGTAGATGGATCATCACTGCATTCAGAATTCCTCTTTACTGAAGGAACATCACTGCATTCAGAATTCCTCTCTACTAAAGGCAAGTTTTCTGCTGTTTCTCTTCCAAACGATCTTACAGTTTCTTATAGACGACACTGATTGAACACATTTTTTTTTCTTGTAAAGAATTGCTGGTCTTTATTGACCTCGAGAAGGCGTATGACAAAGTACCGAGAAATGTCACGTGGTGGGCCTTAGAGAAGCACAAAGTCCCAACGAAGTACATTACCCTCATTAAGAATATGTACAAGGATGCTATGACATGTGTTCGGACTTACGATGGAGACACCACTGACTTCCCTATTAGGATAGGCCTACATCAAGGGTCAACATTGAGCCCTTATCTGTTTGCTTTGGTGATGGATGAGGTCACTAGGGATATACAAGGGGATATCCCTTGGTGCATGCTCTTTGCTGATGACGTGGTGCTAGTCGATGAGAGTAGGGAAGGTGTTAATGAGAAGCTAGAGGTATGGAGACGCACATTAGAGTCGAAGGGGTTCAGACTTAGCAGGACCAAGACTGAGTACATGATGTGCAATTTTAGTGGGACTAGGCACGAGGATGGAGACGTTAACCTCGACGGACAGGTGGTGCCCCAAAAGGATACTTTTCGGTATTTAGGATCGATGTTGCAACAGGATGGCGACATTGATGAAGATGTTAAGCATAGAATCGCAGCAGGCTGGATGAAGTGGCGTCAAGCCTCTGGCGTCCTCTGTGATCGGAGGGTGCCACAAAAGCTGAAGGGGAAGTTCTATAGGACGGCGGTTCGACCGGCGATGTTGTACGGGGCGAAATGTTGGCCTACTAAAAGGCGACATGTCCAGCAACTAAGTGTAGCAGAGATGCGGATGTTGCGATGGTCTTGCGGGTACACAAGAAGGGATAGAGAGTTCGGAATGAAGACATTCGAGAGAAGGTCGGGGTGGCACCCATTGAGGAGAAATTGATCCAACATCGGCTGAGATGGTTTGGACATGTCCAACGGAGGCTCCCTGAGGCGCCGGTGCGTATTGGGGTCCTAGGGCGGGCCAATAATATAAAGAGAGGTAGAGGTAGACCTAGATTGACTTGGGACGAAGCGGTAAATAGAGACCTTAAGGAGTGGAGTATTTCCAAAGAGGTAGCTTTCGATAGGAGCGCTTGGAGAATAGCTATCAATGTTCCTGAGCCTTGAGCTTTGTTTCTTGCGTTTTATCTCTAGCCTACCCCAACTCGTTTGGGACTAAAAGCTACGTTGTTGTTGTAAAAAATTCCTGGAGCGATCGATCCATAGGGCACAGACCAACCAACCGGGGTCATTGGGTCAAGCTGCACGCAGGGCATGGAACATCACAAGTGCTTCTTCCAGTCAAAGCAGACCTTATTTAGTGTGTTTTAGGTGCAAGCACATTACTAGATTCATTATATATGACTTTCTTCAGTATAGATATATATTTGTATATATATAGATCTTGTCGAAGTTAAAGAAACTGACATAGAACAACACAGACAGACTTATAGTTCCGATGGGATAAAATTGTAATTAGGAACAAATTGAATAATTCATACGAACTGCTCTCCATTTTTTTGGATGCCTGTAGTAGACACGTCTTCAATAATAGTGTCAAAACATTACACATTACTCAGAAGTTCGTTGCTACTATCTGCCTAGTTTATGCATTAATAACAAACAAACATGCAATGTGATAATATTTTCATCGATCAGTGCTGCATGAGGCCCTTTTAATACACTCCCAGTGGTGCTGATGCCTGATCGACAACAGTGCATTCTCTGTCTCTTGGACAAACTGACAAAACACCTACACATTTGTTTTTGAATCGAATATGTCAGAAAGACCTTACAAAAAGAGGAAGGAATACTAGACGGCGAAAGAAATACGATGGCACCGCCGGTGACCGTGGCGTCTCGGCGCGCGGTGAAGCCACCGCCACGTCCCCGCGAGCGCATCCCGCTCACTGCCTGGGACCTCGCCTTGCTCCCCTTCGACTACCTCCAGTACGGCCTCCTCTTCGCGCCGCCGCCCCCCACCGCTCACCTCGTCGACCACCTCCATGCCGCCCTCGCCGACGCGCTCGCCGTCTACTACCCCGTCGCCGGCCGCCTCGCCACCGAGCAGCTCACCACAGGCTGCTCGGTCTCCATCGACTGCGCCAGCCAGGGCGCCGAGATCATCCACGCCGTCGCGGCGGACGGCGTCTCCGTCGCCGACGTCGTCCCTCCCGACGACGACATCCCCGCCGCCGTCGTCCGGTCCTTCTTCCCGCTCGACGGCGCCATCAACTATGACGGCCACGAGCTTCCCCTCTTCGTCGCCCAGGTCACCGACCTCGCCGACGGCGTCTTCGTCGCGTTCGCCTACAACCACGCGCTCTCCGACGGCGCCGCCCTCTGGGACTTCCTCAACACGTGGGCCCAGATCGCGCGCGCCGGGCTCGCCGCGCCGCCACAAACCCCCGGCGCGGCGGCGGCGGCGACGGCGTCGCGTGCGCCGCCAGTGTTCGAGCGGTGGTCGCCGGACGGCGGCGCGGCGGCGCCGATCGTGCTCCCCTACACTGACCGGACATGGCTGACCAAGAAGACGCACCCGCCGCCGCCGCCGCCGGAGCTGAGGGAAATGATGCTCCATTTCTCGCCGGAATCGCTGGCGGGGCTTAAGGAGCGGGCGCGGGAGGAGCTACTTGCCGCCGGGGACGAGGACGGCGCCACGGCGGTGACGAGGTTCCAGGCGCTGAGCTCCCTCCTATGGCGATGCGTCGCCCGCGCGCGGCGGCTATCGTCGGAGCAGGAGACGGTGTGCCGCTTCGCCATCGACAACCGGGAGCGTCTCCGGCCGCCGCTCCCGGCGGGGTACTTCGGCAACAGCGTGTACACCATCTCGACGGAGGCCGTCGTGCCGGCGTCGGAGCTTCACGCGCGCGGGCATGGGTGGACGGCGGCGGCGGTGGGGCGCGCCGTGGCCGCGCACACCGACGCGGCCATCCGGGCGCGCGTCGCGGCGTGGATGGCGGATCCGGCGATTGTGCCGCCGGCGACGGAGACGACGACGAGGCCGCTGCACGGGAATGGTGTGGTGATCGTGCACTCGCCGAGGTTCGACGTGTACGGCTGCGACTTTGGGTGGGGGAAGCCGTTGGCGGCGAGGAGTGGCAGGGCGGCCAAGTACGACGGGAGGGTGTCGCTGTTCCCAGCGCGAGATGGCGGCAGCGGCGGCGTTGATGTCGAGGTGGCGCTGGCACCGGAGAACATGGCGGCGCTGGAGCTTGACGGCGTGTTCTGGGCCGCCGTGACGCCGGACGCGAGCCGTCAGCTGCTGTGGAAATAAGATCATTTTGAGTTCTGGACCGCCGTGTCGCCGGACGGGAACCATCAAGATCATTTGCTTACAACCAAAATGAAATAATAACCTAGACATTGTCATTTTCACTTTGATGAATTATGCAAATGCTTGCGGTATTACATTGTCACACTGGATCCAAAGTAAGACAACCTGCCCATTAGACTAATATAACAGTTCCTCGAAATATTCTCAGCTTACATAAGCAACTGTGGGAGATCATATGGATACTTGACATTACGACAGTTCCAATACTGAAAATCGCTTATCAGCGAGTACAATCTGGGGCTACAAAATCTTAACCGCTTCATACAGCAGTAGCTTATCCGAGGAAGTTCATTATCACCAGGTGCAGCACCAGATTGCACAGAACGAAGTCAGCGAAGGCCCTCTCCGGGGGAAGATCCTGCAGAAAATGTTTTGGAACACAACGTTATGATAGAATTGAAAAGAAAAAAATGATCCTAGCAAACTGAAGATGAAAGAATTGCTACCTTAAATTCCTTGTTGTCTTTGTTCACTTGAATTCGGAGGCAAACTGAAAAAGAAAAAAGAGCAAAAGATTGAAGTCATCTACTACTACAATGAAACAAGTTAGAGAATAACCAGAGCTAACTGACAAGGGATAAGAAATTCCTACCAGCAAGTACCGCAGTTCCTATGCATGACAGGACACCTGAGAGGAAGGAGTTGAAAGGAAAGGACCCAACCAATCCCATGTATGCAACCTGTTTTATCCACACAAAACAAAATGATGCTACCCCGCTAGGTTACAAAAACGATTGAAGACAAGAGTTACAAACTGAATAACAATGTTCAGTTGGTAAAACAAATGCACAGTGAAAACTTGTACTTGACCTAAGAACTTTGGTTGAGGAAATAAATGCTAGATTAAGAAAATGACAACTAGGGAGTTCACCTAAACAATAAAAAATGGAGAAATATACAGTCTGCAGAAGTTCCAATGAAAAGTACTGTGCTACTCTAGACCTACACAATATGGAGGCCAGAAGAGAAGAGTAGTGCAAACGTTAAAAGCTCATAACTTGTTCTAATAAAAAAAATTAAATAGTATATCCGTCTTTAGCAAAGCAGAGTATTCACAACTTTTGTGCATGAATCAGAACTTTAGTTGCAAATACACAGCAGGAAACTTCTACGCTATCTAGATACGTTGATCAGGTCAAATTTTCAAACATCCCCTGGATAGTCAAAATCTGCAGCAGTACATACATCTAGATACCGAAAGACTACGCAGATAAGTTGAACACGTAAAATTTCAAACATTACCAGATACTTAGATTGCTACGCTATCTAGACGCCTCAATGTGAAGAATCCGCAACAGGAATACCTCTAAATACTAGCATATAAACTAGAAACTGTTCAGGTAAATTTTGGAGCCTCCACTTTGAGGCTACAGATATGTTCGAACTAGATATTCATAGCAAACGCAGAAATGGTAAAAGTTACCTGAATAAGGGCAGTAGCAACAGCGCAAATCACATACAGGTCGATAATCTGCAGATGTATCAGGATAAATGAGATAAAATGGTCAGGAAGAAGCTAATAATAACTGAAAACCAAAGTGGGCAGTGGAGGTCAATTGAGGCAACCTTAAGATTTGTTGGTGTGGCAGCATACGCCTTGGTCAGGGACTGGATCAGAAGCTTTGCATCGCTCGTGGCCCTCGGCATGTTGAAGAAGCGGCGTCTTGCACTTGAAGCTAAGTGGAAAGGACAGGAAGTAAGTCATAATTAGATGGCCTGGACGTTGGCAAAGCGTATCAAATGTAGGGGGAAACAAGCTATACACGCTAATGTACGGTTGCACCTAGTAGAATTGAATATCTTTTTGACTCAAACTGCCAAAGGAGACGCCTAATTCGACAGTGCAGCGCGTCAAAAATTAAGGTAAGGTTGGTTCATGGCAAATAGAAAGACGAGATTTCCCAGTATCTGTCAGATCGTGAAGGGTTTATCTAATTCTCAAGTTTCTTGTCGAGGAAATTCAAGGTGGAGCATAGACGCGCACAGCGCATCCAGCACCTCACAGATTTTTTTTCGCATGGCACGGCGATCTGCGTGTCCGCATCACACACACTAGATCACACACGCTCGTCCCCAAAACCCAGCTACGTACGTCAGCAGCGGATCGGAACCCGAAGGAACGACGAAGGGCCGTGATCTGGACGCCGCAAACAAGCAGTGCAAGGATTTGCAGCGCTCACCCGCCGCAGAAAGGGGAGGCAGGCCAAGATCTGATCCCTCTCGCAGCACAGAGAGAGATAAAGAAAATCCCGCGGCGGGACAATTCGGAGCAAGGAAGGGGCAGTTCCAGGTGAAGGGGAGGAGTAGCTTACCGGCAGGAGAGCGAAGAGAGAGGGTGGCGGTGCTCCGGTGGCGCCCCGCCGCGGCCGCCGGAAGGTGGAAGAGGAGGAGGCGAAGAGGGGAGACCGCACTTGCGATGCGAGAAGACTCTTTTTGGTGGGGCCTTGCTTGGGCCAACACGCTAGCGGCCCAACAGTCTCCAGCCCATCATGGGTCCAAACGATTTCGGCCTTGCGTTTCGGCCCAAGCATATTATAAGCCCGTCGTTATTCACTGGGGAGCCGGCCCTCCAAACTCAACTGAAAAATGCATCTTCTTCTTTTAAAAAAATCGGAAATGTAAAATTTGGTATTCGGATAACCGTCTGTGTCTCCTTATGTTCTTGGCGACGAAAAGAGACTTAGAACTAGTTTTATTTTCTTCCAGAACCTGTTCTCCATCTCTAGCTTAGCACGAGCGCACACATCGCTGTACTGTACTGTACTACGTGTTTGTATATCATAGGTGTGCTATTTCAAAAAAAAAAAAAACGTACTATTGCTCGGTATGCATCGATATATTGAAGTCTCTAGAGGGGGGAAAACTGAGAATCAGATTGACCAATTACAAGTCTTAGCAACCCTTGATTAGAAAAAAAAAAAAGGTCTTATCAACACTACGCTATCGCTGTTTTGATTGTCCAGAATATCCATGAGTTGCTGTGGATGGCAGCGTACCGGAAACCACCCGCCATGTCACTGTCCAGACATCGTGATCATACCAAACCACAAGAACCCAACGCCAAGCCCTGGGCCTGACCTGAATGAGTCAGAGAAACGGCACGAGCTCGGACCTCTTCTTCATGCCGGTGCACGGCTCACGGTCAGACATTTCACATTTCCGCGTGGAACAGAGCGGGGCACAGCTAATTGCCAGTTCTTGCTGACCCAGCAAAGCCACAACACTAGCTGTGTGCTCGCTTTCACTGTCTTTGCTGATGATGTTACAGCTCAGAGTAGCCAAATTGCATCCCAATATGCAGCACAGACATTTCACAGACGACCAAGAGTGGAGACATGAAGCTAGAAAAATTTGTACTCATTCATTGGTTCAACAGAACCAATTCTCATATTGGAAACAGCAAAAATAAAAAAGAACAAAAGAACCAACTATTATAACCCGTCACAGTATCATTTTTGACAAAAAAAAAGCTCCTAGTCAGAATACCCTTTCCCAGCAACTCTGAGGATGACCCCTGCTGCAGGAACAGATAGAAAAGCAAGAATTTCATGTGTAGCCCGGTAAGAGGCGAGGAGCTTCAGGGGAATGTGAACGATCCACCAATCTGTTGGTTCTGCGACGGGGGGTTGATGGCCACCCACAGCAGCGAGATGGTGATGGACAGGAGGCCGGCCCAGACGAAGACGATGGTCGGCGTCCGCCCCCTCCTCCCCATCAGCCCCTTGGCGAATGGGTACAGGTGGGCCAGCACCCAGAAGCTGAAGAACACACCTCCCAGGAGCTTGCTCCACTGCGGGATCTCGCTGTAGATGGTCCGGCTGAACCCCACCGCGATGGCGATCAGGTTCACCATCATGATCACGATGGGTGGGATCATGAGCGACGTCCACTTCACGATGTACAGGTCTGCAAACTCGTCATCCACATCATCACCGCCCGACTTGGACGTCAGCGTGAAGGAGATCTCAATGCCAGCAATCACCTTCAGGAGCCCCTGCAGCACCGCGGCCAAGTGGGCGCTCGTTCCTCCAATCAGCCAGAACTGCTCGTTACGCCACCATTCCTCCAGGCTGATCCCTGACCACTTGATCTCCAGCACGGCCAGCAAGCATAGCGTCAGGGTGATAACCAGCAGGTAGGTCAGGAAGGTCACGTTGAGTGTCTTCACGATGAACTGCCCAGAGAACAGGGACAGTGCTGGCAGGAAGCAGTAGACAATGAGGAAGATTGATGTGAACGGGTAGATGCCAACATTCAGGTATGCAATCCTCTGAAGAATCTTCATCTTGCGGCTTGCTAGCAGAGCATTGTTGCGGGAGAAGAAAATTTCCACGGAACCAGTAGCCCACCTGAGCACCTGGTGGAGACGGTCAGTCAGATTGATTGGTGCAGTGCCACGGAAGGCATCGCGCTTGGTAACACAGTACACTGACTTCCATCCACGGTTGTGCATCCGGTACCCAGTGACCACATCCTCTGTGACTGAGCCATAGATCCAACCAACACGATTACCCCACTCAGTCTTGTCTTCATACCAGCATGAGATAACACTGATGGCCTCAGCAACTGTGGATGCATCAAGAAGGTCCCGAGGGACAGTGAGAGCACCCGGAGGGCGGCCATTCTTGACACCAGGGTGATCAGCTAGCGGGCGCCCTTGGAATTCAGCAATTGGAATAGAGTTGATGAGGAAGTTTGAGTTACCAAACTTCTTGGGGAATGATGACATGTTCATTTCGTCCTCATCAAAGTCTGCCATCCGCAGAGCCCGGGTCTCTTCCGATGCAGCAGCTGATGTTTTAACCTTGCGCCTCTGGGGGAAGCAAAAGCTGCAGCAGCCACCATGCTCCTTTGTGCGGGGAGGGTCAAATCCATAGAGTGCAACACGACGGAAGAGACAGCCAGTGCCCACATAGACTGGCCCCATGATACCATCCAGGGCGCGCATGTTGACATCAAAGAAGACAGTGTTGTGGTTAGCATAACGATCGGATGGATCAATGCCCTCAAACCTCTGCGGGAACTGGACATAGCCAATACGGTCACCACCACGGTCCATCATAAAGCACATGCCTTCACGGAAAGCTTGGGAGTTGTAAACATAGTGATCGCAGTCAAGGTTGAGAATGAAAGGGCCATTTGACATCACAGCGGATGAACGGACTAGGGCGTTCATCGCACCAGCCTTCTTGTTGTGGTCATAACCAGGGCGCTTCTCTCGGGACACGTAAACCAACATTGGCAAACGGATGTCAACCTCGGTGAAATCAAGAGGTCTGCCCTCTTCACCAGGGCTGCCGTACAAGGGATCATCACTAGGAGGTTTCAGCATCACCTGAAACACAGAACAACAGTGATTAATTGTGTGCCTTTTCTCTTGTGAGCTACTTACTAGACTAGCAGATTTAACTATATTTCCTACTGATTGTATGCAGCTATCAAATATGTTGATATGCCAATACTGAGGGTAACAATGTCTGTGCCAGATATGCTTAAATTCTTAAGTTATAATACATTCTCTTCAAGCATACGTAGAATTAAGAAAAGAGAGTATGTAAACCTGAATTATTCCAGCATGGTCACCACGGGTGTGCTCAGCAGAAGGTTGGATCCAGGTACCAGGCCAGTGCGTGCCATCAGCCATCCAGGTAGCTTTAGGGATCTTAACAGGCTCCACAGCGTCATCAAGGGCAGTCTCTCGCTGCCTCTTCATGGCCTTGATTTCCTCCCTGGCATGGTAAGCATCGGAGCGGCGGCGGATTGACTCAGGCAGTCCGTTAATCCTAACCTTGAACTCGTCATACTCCCTCTTAACCCTCCTTCTGTCCTTTACAAAATCCTGACGGACTTTGTTCTTGTATGGATCCTTCTTCAGGTTGAAGTAGCTCTCGGGATTGCGAGGCTCAATGTTGTGCTTCCGACAGAAAGGAACCCACATGTTGGCAAAGCTAGCAGCTTCAGCCATGGCTTCAAAGGTCAGGAGCGCCCCTCCATCATCAGAAACATAGCAAGAAAGCTTCTCCACAGGGTAGTCAGCAGCAAGAATGGAGAGGATAGTGTTTGCTGTGACCAATGGAGGCTCTTTTTCTGGATCAGCAGTGGACACAAAGATGTCAAGCCCTGGAAGATCTGATCGTCCAGTGGGGTTCGATGGTGTCGGTGTCTCAAACTTGTCTTTGAGGACAGCAAGGTCAGTTGCTCGGTTCACAGGGCACAGTTTTGGCAACTGATCGAGTAGCCATGAAAAGCCAAACCAGAGTTCACAAACAACAGACATGCCCCAGAGCCAAATTGCATCCTCATTCTTGTGCTTAATTCTCCATGTAAGGAACAGACCAAGGACAGCCATACGGATAAGAATGAGAAGCCTGCAGGAAGCAATAAAACAAAGGTTAATCTACAGAACATCATTATGAAACAACTGTGTGTCTATGGATAGAATCATAGAACTTCATGGAACTGTCAAATGTGTGTGCCAACTGCCAATGCAGGTACCTACTGCACAGTTGAGGGATATCAAAAGGCACAAGTTGAGGAGCATTTAGAAATTTTAACAACAAAAACATACTAGGTTGAATATAGTATTAAGCGTTAAGCTCATATGTTTGGAAGACAGTAAGATATCTGAAGAAGTAGCAACACAGATCTAAGTATCTAACAGCTCACCTAACCTACTATTTTATTTAACAGATGCTACAACATAACAACAGGGACTAATTGCAGGTCTAACCAAAGTTTGACTCAGAAGCAGAGTGGGTACGATTTGAACATAAACAAAAAGAAATGGATCACAGACAGAACAATGCATTTCAAATCTGATGATCAAGGTGGTCTCCTAAGTGCACATGGGACCAATCAAGATTCATACCTGTATGGGCTAAGGATGCCAGCAGGGATGGAAAGCTTCCGAGTGAGCGGCCTCCATGGCTTGGTGGTGAACTCAGCCGGCTGGCCATCTGCTCCACCTAGTCCGCCTCCACCACCGCCGCCGTTCTCCACCTCATTCTCCTTGGGCCATATGGCATTGCCATACCCATATGTCCCTTTGGTCTCAAAGAGCCAGCGGTTGTGATCCCAGTCCCCAGTCTGGCTCCTGGTCATTGCCTTCTGCGACCGCATTATCGACAGCCGCCTCTCCATCCTGGACGCAGCAGCGCCACCAGCACCAGGCGGGGGCGGCAGTGACAGCGTTGCCCTTGCCCCGGTTGCTCCAACACCAAGATCCTCCAGTTCCGTGTTCTTGTATGGCTCCTTGCAGCCAGGGCAGACGCCGCCGCCATTCTTGACAGCATCGCCGAAGCACTCAACGCAGATTTTGAAGTCGCACTCGCAGGGGAGGATGTCCTCGCCGCGCTCGTCACTCATGACCTTGGCATCACACCCGTTGATGGCACAGGAGGAGCCCTTGGCGCCGGCCATCTGCGGGTGGTTGGCCTCGGACTCGATGACCTTGTCCATGAGGTGGGCGCGCGTGACGCTGTTGAAGCCGCCAGTGAAGAGCGAGTTGGAGACGTACTGCTCCTCGACGCGGGCCGAGATGGCCGGGTCCATGGGCTGGTTGTCGGGGGTTGCCGGGATGTGAACGTGGTAGCTGAGGAACTCCTGGTGGTCGGGCGAGAAGTCGCCGCTGCCTCCAATCTCGCTGTCGAGGTCGTCGCGGGAGTAGCTGACGTAGCGGCCGGAGTGGGTGCGGCGGGCGAAGGTGACCATGGGGCGGTCGCCGGCGGGGGCCTGGGCACCGCGGCCATCCTCGCCGGAGTAGGACATGCGCGAGAGGCGGCTGCTGTTGCTGTGGCGAAGGACGCCGCCGCCGCTGCCGCCGCCGCCGTTGGAGGCCATGGCGTCCGTGTCAGGGAAGCGGAGCTACGGATCGGTCAGTGGTTGATCTGCCAGAGCAGGAAACAAATCAGATTAATAAGCATCAGATGATTTTAAGAAAGAGCGATCCTTTCACACGCACATGCGAAGAAAAAATGGCAGATTTTGGCTAAAAATTGCAGCTTTCCCCAGTGGATAGAAAGAAATCAGACAGGGATCGAGAAATCCGGCCGGAATCCCGGGTCAAGATTCAAAACCTGGGTAGCGAAACGACACGACGGAATGACAGACGACCAAAAGGCGCCCCCTTTGCTCACAATCCGAAGCAAGCAAGGCGACCAGCACCAAAAAAAACCCACCTTGAATCGAAGACTCCAACAAAGTGATTACCCAAACCAAACAACACCCCCGCAGAGCGATGAAAAAATCGAGAGCCAGCCAGCCAGGCGCCCACAGATTCAGATGTCTGAACAGAAGAAGAGCTAGCGGCAGTGGGTTTTTCTTACCATTCGACTCCGAATCGAGGACGCGCGAGCAGGAGGTGAGAGAGAGTAATGGCGGCGGCGTGTGCTCTCCTCCTCGTCCGAAGGAACTGAAGGGAAGAGAGGAGCAGGGGACAGGCCGGCGGTGGCAACGAGGGAGGGGAGCTCTGGGGACGGAGCGAAGGGAATGGGGGCAAGGGGAGTACTAGTAGTAGCGGGGCTCGGATTTGGTGAGCTGGGACCTCGGAGCACCGAGTGGGGAGGAGAAGACGAAGTCCGCAGGAAGCAGGGGGGAGGAAGAAGAACGAGTATGACGCGGAGGAAAACACGCATCCAATCGCTTGCATCACATGGGATTGCGATACATTGGGGAGACGGCGGTGCCAAAAAAATTCAAACAAAAGGGTTCGGCCGTTCGGCGTCAGCCTGATTGAGTATTTTTTTTTCTTTGTCACCAGGTTTTTTGGTAGGTTTTTTATTTGTTTCTTTGTTTATTTAAAGCTTTCCCTTGAAGCTTCTTTGGGCTTGGCTCTTGGCTCGTTGCATGCGAAAGGAAAAGAAAATAAAGAAAAAAAAAAGCAAAGGAGTGCAAGCAAGCAACGGAACAATGGGAGGAGCGCGCGTTGCGTTGCAAGAGAAGAGACAGCTGGTGCAGCAGCGGCGACGGTCAGCTATGCATGCGTGTTTTGCTAGGGTTTTCCCTTATTTGCTTAGGCTTTTCTTCTTTTGTTTTTGGTTTCCTATGTTGCTCCGTCCGAGAAGGCGAGAACACGAAGGCTGTGTTTAGTTGATGAAGGGAAAAGATCTTTTGTTTCTGGGATGCGTGTTATGTGAGGGGGATGAATAGGAAAGGTGAAAAAGGAATTTTTAGGGATGCGTGTTCTGTGAGGGAAATGAATAGTAAGTGCAAAAGATCTTTTGCATCTAAACACAACCGAAAGGATTGCTTGCTGCAAACATTGCCATCAGGCGACGTGGTCCATTCTTTGGGGTCATCCGGTTAGTTGCTTGGCATGGTGGTAAGAATTTGCTATGGTCAATTTAAAGTTGTAAACTTTATTATTACTATTGCTGCCTTCTCGTGTGAACTCAAGAGATTGAATTTTTTTTAATGATGCAAGGTTTTGTAACGTGATTTTTTATAGGTCGTTTCGAGAAGTTTTTTGATATTTTGACACCCAGTCTTAAATGTCGTGTTCCGCATGACATCACACGTAGAATAACGCGGCGATTGTTAGCTGTAGAGCAAGCAGCCTCTGGCAGCATCACCATATATCTGATGATGGGTAGCAGCTGGGTTGGGTTGGGCTTGGGTGGATATTAGCAGTGCAAGGTTGGAGTTGCTGTATGACCGAGCGAGCGATGTACATGCGGACAATATCCAGTTTGAAGGCCGGCTGTTGGTATATCAAATGGCAGCAAATGGCAGTTAAAACATCACAAAACTTTCGTATCCAGTTTGAAGACCGAGCGAGCGATATACGAGCAGCAAATGGCAGTCAGTATTGGGGCTGTTTGTTGCTCCCCGGCAACAGAACAGAGCAACAAGAAGCGACACCACCACCTAGTGCCAGTCAGTCACACTCATCATATGATTTGAGTTTTTTTTTAATGAAGCCAACCAGCAGGAGGCCAGGTCGTTTCTTCTTCAATTCATCAGCAGAATCGTCCATCCATGGACCACACACGACACGCGTACTGTACGTACTGACGCGTGCGTCGATCGACCCATGGTTGTGATCTTTTATGTCGTAGCCTTTCAATTCCTCTATCATCTGCACTTTAACCCTGGCCGGATGGATAGGGATTATTCTACAACTTACCTACCCTCTCCGTTCGAAAATAAGGAGCAAACATGGATTTTCAAACTCTTCTTATTTTGGAAGAGAGAGTACATAAGATTTGAAAGAACTCATAGGTGTGGAAGGAAAATGGTGGAACGACGCACCTTCTCCGTGCGTCGGTTTCATGTTAATATAGGCGAGAAACTTCCTCTCGCGGGGGAATTACACAAGTCACGGTTAGTTGGGATTGATACCTATCTTAGGGTACAAGACATTATCTATTGTCACAACAACCAACCAAAACCTACAAATAGATCAATCCCAATCTCAACCGAATACAGAAAGATTTACATCAAGATTTATCTTGCTAACTACTTCTAACAGCCCCTCTCAATCACAGCTGACATAGGTTGAGATTATGCTTGAAGTCTTCCAATTTCTTGACAGTAAGAGCTTTTGTAAATCCATCTGCCACCTGATCTCTTGTTGGTATATAATCAATAATAAGCAGCTTCTGATTTACTCGCTCTCTAACAAAATGATAATCCACCTCAATATGTTTTGTTCTAGCATGAAAAACTGGATTAGCAGATAAATACTTAGCTCCAATATTATCACACCATAACTTTGCTGCTGCTGGACAAGGAACACCAATCTCCTACAACAATGTTTGTATCCACATAATCTCAGCAGTTGCATTAGCTACAGCTTTATACTCTGCTTCTGTGCTTGACCTTGAAACTGTCTGTTGTTTCCGAGCACTCCTTGAGATTAAGTTAGAACCAAGAAACACTGCAAATCCTCCTGCAGATCTTCTATCATCTAGGGATCCAGCCCAATCTGCATCAGAAAATCCACTAACAAGCAACGACATAGACTTACCAATTTTCAGTCCTATTTTTGTCGACTGCTTGAGATAACGCAGGATGCGTTTTACAGCTGCCCAATGTGTGGTCGTAGGAGCTTGTAAGAACTGACAAACTTTGTTTACAGGAAAAGCAATATCTGGCCTGGTAAGAGTCAAGTACTGTAAGGCACCTACAATGCTCCTATATTGTGTAGAATCGGTCGGACCCAGAGGTGTTCCCTCGAAAGCAGACAATTTATCACTAGTAGAAAGAGGCGAGCTAACAGGTTTACAATCTGACATTCCTACTCTTTTAAGTAAATCTGATGCATACTTATATTGAGTAAGAATTATCCCATCACGAACCTTGTTAACTTCTATGCCCAAAAAATAGTGAAGCTCTCCCAAGTCCTTCAACGCAAATTCTTGCTCAAGATCATGTAGTAGCCTCTTGGTTGCTCCTTGAGAAGAACTAGCAACAATTATATCATCAACATAGACTGACACAAAAATTATAACTCCATTAGTGTTGAAATAAAACAAGGATGTATCTGCTTTTGAGGACTTGAAACCAAGACTATAAAGCTTCGCACTTAAACGAGAATACCATGCCCGGGGTGCTTGCTTTAAACCATGTAAAGCTTTGCCCAATCTACACACATAGTTGGGCATTGTCTTGTCTTCATAACCTGGTGGTTGTCTCATGTAGACTTCTTCTTCTAATACCCCATGAAGAAAAGCATTTTGCACATCTAGCTATCGTAAACTCCACCCTCTAGAGATAGCAATAGACAGAATAGTTCTAATAGTCGCTGCTTTAATAACTGGACTAAAAGTATCTTCATAATCAACTCCATAACTCTGCTTGAAGCCTTTAGCCACTAAACAAGCCTTGTACTTGTCTAGACTGCCATCTGCCTTGCGTTTTATTTTATACACCCATTTGCAATCAATCACATTGCGGCCTTTCTGTGGTGGTACTAAATGCCAAGTCTTATTATGAATCAATGCATTATACTCTATATTCATAGCATTTTTCCAATTATCATCTGCTAATGCTTCAGAAATATTATGAGGTTCACCAGTAGAGGTAAAAAGTCCATACCGAACTGCACCATCCGTGTAAACTTTGGGTTTACGTATCCCATCGCGTAAACGAGTACGAGGTGCAGCAACAGGCAAAACCAATCCAGGAGCCGAAGCAGCCGGCGCAGAAGATCCAGGAGCCATGGTTCCCCCCGCGCTCGAGACGGATGTAGGAGCTGCAGCGGACCCTGGGCCTATTGGTCAGTCGGGGAGGAGCATCGTGGCAGCAGCTGGATGGTCGAGCGGAGGAGAATCTGCGACAACAGGACACCGACCAGGTGCTGCCGCAGGCGCCTGATCTGATGCAGATACCCGCAGGAGAGGCGGCAAAGCAACCTCGGGATCAGCGCCAGGAGTGTCTTCATTATTTGATGCTGGAAGCGCCAAATCAGCTGCAATTTCCACCGGGTTTTCTTCCTGAGCTTCACAAGAGATACCCCGTACAACTCCAGATGAGCTATTAGTAAACACATGATCACCTACATGTTCATGCCCAGAGGTAGGATTAAGAAGAAAAGGTGGTAGAAGAAGAATTTCCAAGCGCAGCCGCACCCCAGCATTAGAATGGAGTTTAGAGAAAGGAAAAATATTTTCATCAAATACTACATCCCTGGATATGTAGACACGACCAGTAGTCAAGTCAAGACATTTAAACCCTTTGTGGAGATTGCTATAGCCAAGAAACACACACTCTTTTGATCGGAATTGAAGTTTTCGAGTGTTGTAGGGTCGAAGGTTAGGCCAACAAGCACAACAAAAAATTCTCAGGGAGGAGTAATCAGGTTTGACATTATATAGGCGCTCAAAAGGTGTTTTGAACTGAAGGACTTTGCTTGGAGTACGATTTATAAGAAAGGTAGCTGCAAGAAAAGCTTCATCCCAATACTTTAAGGCATATGTGCTTGAGCAAGTAGAGATAAGCCAACCTCTACGATATGTCTATGCTTACGCTCCGCGACTCCATTTTGCTGGTGGGCATGTGGGCAGGAAACCATGTGTGTGATGTCGATTTTTGTAAAGAAGGAATTAAGTTTTTCATACTCGCCCCCCCCAATCACTTTGGACAGAAATTATTTTTCTATCAAAGAGACGCTCAACAAGGGTTTGGAAATCATGAAATTTTTGATAGACCTCAGATCTATATCGCACAAGGTAAATCCATGTGAATTTACAGAAATCGTCAATAAAACTCACATAATAATTATAGCGCCCAACCGAATCAGGGGCAGGCCCCCAAACATCAGAAAAAATAACCTGTAAAGGAGCAGTAGAAACACTTGAAGACTTTGGATAGGGTAGCTGATGGCTTTTCCCTTGTTGACATGCATCACACACCATAGTTTTATTTGACTCACTAGAAACTGGAATCTGAAAATCTCTAAGGACTCGATGAACAATGGGAGCAGCAGGGTGGCCTAAACGACTGTGCCATCTACTAAACGAAACTTTATTGACTCCAAGAACTTGTTTCGTCGACGCTGCAGAAGGGAGGGGATATATCCCCTTGTAGCATGGCCCTCTAAGGATGGTGCTCCTCGTGTCCCGGTCCTTTACAGAGAAGAAATTAGGATGAATTTCCAAGAATACATTATTATCTGTAGTAAGACGATGAGCAGAAACAAGATTTTTCATGGTTTGTGGGACATGGAGAATATTGTTAAGAGCAAGATTGCGATTATGGGCACGAACAGTAGAGTGACCAATGTGCTTAATGCTCATACCTGAACCACCAGCAGTGTGGATTTGCTCATTGCCGGTGTACTTCTGTCTCATGGCCAGCTTCTCCAGATCTGTTGTAATGTGATCACTGGCACCGGTGTCCATGTACCAGTTGTTGTCCACCATGTAGGAGGTAGCAGCAGCAGCATTCTTGGCATCTGGCCCGTAGTTTTCGTCATACCTGTGCCAGCATCAATCGGTTGTGTGCCCTTCCTTGAAGCACACCTGGCAGATCGGGCGAGGCTTGGCGGAGTTGTTGCTGGAGTTGTTGTTGGAGCGCTGGTTGTTGTTGCCGTTGTTGCTTGATGAACGCGCACCTGCGTTCTGAGGAGCTCCTCCAAAGCCGCGGCCAAAACCTCCACGGCCACGGTTGTTGGAGCCGCCGGCATCACGTCCACGGCCACCCTTCCCTCCTCGGTTTGCCATGTTGGCAGATGACCCGGAGGAAGGATGGTTGTGCCAGATCTCCATCCTGGTTTCAAAGGCAAGTAACTGCGAATAAACTTCGCTTACCGAAGGTGGATCTGTCCTGGCGATGAGAGCAGACACGATGGGGTTGAAGTCGTGGTCCAGCCCAGTGAGGATGTGCTCGATGAGTTCCTCTTCTTCAAGCGGACGCCCAGCAACGGCCATCTCGTCGCCTAGGGCCTTCATCTTCCCAACATACTCTGCGACAGTCATGGACCCCTTTCGAGTCGTCGCGAGAGCCAAGCGCGTGTTCACCGCGCGAGCCCGGGTGCGTGACGAGAACATCTCGCCGATCATCCTCCAGGCTTGTGCTGCAGTTTCTGTAGCAATGATCTGTCCCAGTGCATCCTTGGACACGAATAGGAGCAGAAAACCTAGGACCTGTTGGTCCGAGGTGTACCAGGTGTCCCATGCAGGATTGGGAACCTTGGTGTCTTTGCAGGTGGCGTCCTTCCCATCAACTTCACTGGGAGGCGCAACGGTGGCGCCGGTGAGATGTCCTTGGAGGCGTGCTCCACGGACGATGGCGAGGACCTGAGCTTTCCAGGTGGCATGATTGACCCTGGCGAGCTTCTCGGTGACACTCTGGCCAAACAGCGGGTTCATGGCAGCACTCGAGGATGTTGCCATAGCGAAGGTGGATTGGATCTAAAGGAAAGTGGCTCTGATACCATGAAAGAACTCAGAGGTGCGGAAGGAATATGGTGGAACGGCGCACCTTCTCCGTGCGTCGGCTTCATGTTAATATAGGCGAGAAACTTCCTCTCGCGGGGGAATTACTCAAGTCACGGTTAGTTGGGATTGATACCTATCTTAGGGTACAAGACATTATCTATTGTTACAACAACCAACCAAAACCTACAGATAGATCAATCCCAATCTCAACCGAATACACAAAGATTTACCAAGACTTATCTAGCTAACTACTTCTAACAAGATTAACTAGGAACCTCCTTGATCCCCCTACCTTTGCTTATGCAAAACGATTGCGTATGTTATAGTCTGTAAAACGTGCAGAGACAAAAAAAAATATGGTACGCAGTCTAAAAGGCAGTCAATTATACTAGTATACTAATCTATAATCACCACAGAACTCGAGACACTAGCTACTCTAATAGCATACTCGTTTTCATGGGTCATGCCCCATAGCCTATAGGTAAAAGAAAAGCCAACCACAACAGATGGTATACGCGTTGAGTTGCCGCCGCGCACTGCACGCTACGGGAAATGATTGTGCATCGTGATGATGCATGTGCTGATGCAGGAGTAGTCTTCGATCGGGCCAATATATATTAGGTGCCTGTAATGCACAATTAATTTAATTGTTATTATTTTGATTAATCGGTTGGTTGCTTCCTCGTTGTTGCCATATATATGGCATGCACATGTGATTCGGTACGTGATTGGGCATGTGAAACGCTATACTATCTTTTGGTTTGCTTTGACCTGGTAGAGTTAGTTTTACCGTGCTAGGCTTTACATGACAAAGAGTGAAATGCACGGGCGGTCTCTAAACTTGTGTGGGCGTGTCATCTAGGTCCCTGAACTCTCAAAACGCGTTTTCAGGTCCCTAAACTTGTATGGGTATGTCATCTAGGTCCCCGAACTCTCATAACGCCTCATCAGGTCCCTAAACTTGTATGGGTGTGTCAGTTAGGTCCCTAAACTTGTGTAGTATGTCAAATACGTCCAAGCGGTATCCAAATTCATTTTTTATGATGACGTGGTATCTACGTGTACTTATGATCACCAAAAGAAATAGAAGAATAATTATGGGAGCGATATCTCAGTCACATTGACCAAATGTTTTGTTACCACCCTTAAATCCTCCCTGCCAGGCTGCCACCCTCGCCCCCGAATCTGTCGGTAGCAGGCTAGACTACCACAACAGGGTGAAGCCTAGAAGAGAGAGGGAGAATTGAATTTTTTTTTAAAAAAAATGTCTGTGTGCCTAACATATGAGTCTAACAGTTATTTTTTTATTTCTTTTACTGACCATAAGTACATGTGGCATGCCACATCATCACACAAAATGGGTTTAGAGACCGTTTGGACCTATATGGCACAGTACACGAGTTCATGGACCTAGATGACACATCCATACAAGTTTAGGGACCTGAAAAGATGCTACGAGAGTTTAGGACCTAGATGACACAACCATACAAATTTAGGTACCTAAAAATACGTTTTGAGAGTTCGGGGACCTAGATGACACACCCATACAAGTTAATGGACCGCCCGTGCACTTCACTCTATGACAAATATGATGCTCTCTATCATATGTTAAATTGATATTGAAACACAAATCTTGTTAAAGATACGCACTATTTATTACCATCATATAGGTGTAATTGATTTAGTTTCTAATTATTTTTGTTCTCGCTTTACATCACAACATCTCCATGAGTGGTGTTTGATACACATTTAACTTTGTCGTTAGAGATGTCCAATTGACATGGCCGTATGTTTTCTAGCGTCTCAGGAGGATTATTAACGTGTAAACACCATGGATGGAGTCATTCGATTACTGCATGCCAATCATGCATAAGATTATTAGCTGTCATTTATTTATGGAGGGATTATGTTGCATATGGCACGCAGCTATGCTGGCTAGATCAACACGTAATGTAGGATTGTCGACGACCGAGTCGGGTTCCTCATCAATTCATGTAACATCAGTTGTCAAGTTTGACGGTGGATGACGTACACGTCCGTAGTGTCTCCCTCGACCGCAGGCATCAGGTATGTATACTTGCATGCTGCTGTCACTGTCAACGATGAAAGATGGCGTTCAGGTGGCTTTGTTTGCAGTGTTGTTGCATTGCGCAAAGGAAATCAAGCAATAAAAGTTCTTAGCTGTTGGTTCCTTCAATGCTTCATGCATGGCCGGATGCTTCATGCTGTTGGTTCCAAATTATCGGCCTGCCTGCGCGGGTCTGTCGTCGACCACAACCCAGCCCGGCCAACGACCGACAACAACGGGGCTGCAGGCCCGGCCCAATCAACAAAACCTTGCCTTTGGGCTTGCTGGCCCAGCAATCAAAAAGTTGTTGATCACCACTGTTGGATTATGGGTATCCTCTGCAAAGGATTTTTTTTTATCATGCAGTTTGTCAGAAACCTGTGTGCTTTTGCTTAATGCTTTTTTTTTTCATTTTAACCTAATTACAGGTGCTGAATGATGCAATCTGTCTAACATTTTGGATGTTTGATGGACAATCTTTGCATGCTAGAGCATGAACTGAAACTGCTTATTAAAATGGCAAAGGATGGATAGACTCGTGAACATTATAGGCTCAACAATTTTAACTTTTGTAACCGGTGTCCAATCGATGTTCAGCAGAAACCTTTTGCTTTGGCATCCCCACCACAGGCGAGAAGGGAACATGTACAAACAGTACAGAATACATATCATGTCATTAACTAGACTACATTACACAGGCTCTGAATTGTACATAATTTTCAGGATCTCACAATACAAACGCCCTGAGTTAACTCTTCATTGTTGGCAGCATGGTGGATCTAATCATCCTTAGGTATGTGTTGTGTAAAATGGTGAGCAATCAATGGACTATCGGAATCAGGATTTAGCTCCCAGTGACATGTTATTGTGCATATCATTTGTTGGGCTTAACTTTGGCACAAACGGAAACGAACATGATACCAGCCCCGCCAGCTGCCCAGTAGGCCTCACGCCCATACACAGAGCAGGAAGCTGCTTACATTGGGCTGGGCGGGGATTCACCACCAGTCCACCACCATCATCGTCGTTACTACTAGTCACCTACCTACCTGCCCTCTCCCTCTCTAAAAAAGAGCCTACAGCACCAATACACTATATATATATATGTCATCCCAAATAGACCCACTTCCCCATTCCTCAACGCTAGGTAGTCAGCTACTCAGCTCGTGGTACGAGCAGTAGAGTCAAAAGAGTAGTGGTTAAAGAAAAGCGACAGTAGGAAAAAGAAAAAGATCATAACATGGAAATGCTACACCACCACCACTTGTTACAAACAAACTAGGTACATTGGAATAGAAGGTATCTGGAAATAAGGGCATCCTATAGACTGTGAAAATACAGCAGCCTTAAGGTCAATACAAATTTTGCTGGCGATTCTTACACCAAACAAAATCCCATTAATTTTCATACAAATGTAATGCCTCCATTTTTGTTATTATACGTTCTCAAATCTAATAAATTTGCAGCTCTATTGAACTATCACATGTAAACCTTAGCATGTAATTTTCGTTGGCCTGTATAATGAAACTGAAAAATGCTATTAATTGCATTAAAATATATACTGAATGTACTATTATTTCTGATTAGAGCTACACAGGTTCTTCTTTAACTCTCTAGCACATGGATGGACAATTTTGGCAGCATAAATTAGAGTATTCAACTGAATTAACACTGGATACTCTTGACCAGAAAACCATTGGCATGTGCTCATAACCTTTAAGCAAGGGAAACACTTCTAGTCTTGTTGATAACAGTAAATGCAATCACCACATGTGAAAGCAGAGAACATGAGGGTTTAGAAAGCGAGCTCGAAAATCTGAAGCAGATGAAGTTCTTAACCTAGTTATTAGTTCATAATTCAGATAACCATGAGAAAATCAGTTGCAGTAGTATTTGTCCTCATATAGTTAGTTGATCATTTCAGATAACCCTGTTACCAATGTTATTGGACCGAGGGATTTGAATATCCAGAACCAGTTGGAATCCCTCTAAAAAAAATTGAACCACCTGGAGTTGTTGGCATGCATAAATCCATACAACCCTACTCCTCGCCTAGATGTTCATAGAATGGAGACAAATGCAGTAACAATCTACTAGAATGACTATTAATTGCATTCAACTTCCCTTTTTTCCCCTTCACAAAACCTAAAGCCTATGGTTATTCAAGTTGAGCTTATGTTGGAAGACACAGCATGGCAAACTTGATAGTGAGGTATACAATGCACATCAGTATTGATTCGTTTCAAATGACGGTACACTACCAATTCATGATGTATCAGACAAACTGAAAGCTTGAGTTTATGACCCAACAAACATGGCATCTACACGGATGCGAAGGCACATGCTAATGTCATCAATGTACAGAAGTGCGCCAGTGCTGCATATGATTTGTACAGAAGAGAAAAAAAAACATGATTTCAACCCTATAAAACTGCATGAGCTTAAATGTAATATTTTCTAGACATGGGCATTTGCTACCCTTAACCCAATAGAGTTAGTGTCGGAAAACCAAGAGTTAAATAGCACCAAGACAACAACACAGCTCATATATAACATGCTGTCCATACCAGCACCATTTGACACAACTAAGATCAAAGAGATCATTTTATATCATTGGATGGAGAAAAGGCTGAACACAAGGTTGTAACATGATAACTGAAACATGGGTCCACCACATTTCGTAGCAAGTGATGTGAATTTTAGAATGGAAAACAAGCAGAGTTAATATCATACACAAGTGCACGTGAAATTATTACCGGTGTGAATATATATAAAAAAACCACAACATAGCTAATTTTAAAATCATGCTTATTTTAGGATTGATGAAAAAAACACAAATTAATATCATACCAAAGTGATAGCATGTAAATGAGTGCTGATGTCAAGATAAAAATTCACAAAACATAACTACTTTTTTAAAAGTACCAGGTTACGTTATGGAAAATGAGATTTGCAACAACCCCAAAGAACTGTAGGAGCCAGACCAAAGAAAATATGATGATAAAACAACGAAAATATTTTAAATTTATGTTCTCAATCTTATTTTCCTAGTATAATGGATATGACATAACCCTCAGACATTTGCATCCTATTGCATATGAATGTGAGAGCTAGTATGTCAAACAAGACAAAATATTCAGTGAATCCTCTACATATATATTCAATACATGGATACAACCTAATTCATAGGCAAACACCTACATTCTAAGTGTCTTTTGTAGGCATCAGTTCCGATATTCTAGTTAATATCCCAGATCATAGCTCTACTGGAGTTCATAAAAAAATCTTTGGATGAATAGACATACTCAAGTTACCCATTACTCATATTCTAAGTGTCTTTTGTAGGCATCAGTTCCGAGATTCTAGTAAATATCCTAGATCATAGCCCTACTGGAGTTCATAAAAATTTCTTTGGATGAATAGAAATACTCAACTTACCACTCATATCGCAAGTATTCAATGGCATATACCTTGCCAACGAACTTGTCAAGAAATACATACTTACACAGTACACAATATTCCATTTTCCTACTTCCTATTTTTTGACGATAACCAATTTCCCAAGCACATAGTGATATTAGATGGCTCATAAATGAAACACAAACAAATGAAAATAGGTTAAGTTTGACACTATCTTTCAATTGTTAAGATCAGTAACTCAACTACAATTCTGTATTAAGATATGCCTAAATTTTCATGACGATGCCTTTTTGTACTTCAGAACAATGGTGAACTAAACTCTATTAAGTACTTGACAAGCATTTAAGCAGGTCTCACAGCATGCTAGTTGACAGTTGTGATACCAATTGCCTAACACAATAGAATGATCTACTTTCCAGTTCCAACATTCTAGTAGACAGTTGTTTTCAAATAGCAAGATTTCTCTGAAAGTTCATGCATCCTACGTGCTAGTTATATGAAGATATCCATCAATAGCAAAGTCACGCACAGATCACCGAACACAAAGGTGAACATAACACATATAACCCGCAAAACCATAACACCACGTATTATTACCATCACCAATTCATGATGTATCGGATTAACTGAAAGCTTGAGTTTATGACCCAACAAACATCGCATCTACGCGGATGCGAAGCCACATGCTAATGGCATCGATAATCGTACAGAGGTGGCGCTGCCAGTGGTGCCTACTTCTTGGCGCCGCCCTTGTTCTTGTTGTCCGTGGAGGTTCCGGTGCCGCCAGTAGCTGCCTGCTGCGCCTTCTTGGCCGCCTTCTCCTCCAGCGCCTTCTTGTCCCTGCCAGCAAAGATCCAACAATCCGGATCGGGAAAAGTGTCAGTGCAAATCAACTTGAGAATCGGACGCAATACAGAAGGCTGAAGGAATCAAACAAGATGAAATCGACGAGGCACACCTCTCGCGGCGCTGCTCCGGGGTGAGCCCGTCCGAGGAACCCTTGGCGTTGGGCTTCCGCGCCGCCGCGCGCTCGCGGTCGCGCTCCCTCTGATTGCCGCGTGCGCGCGAGTCAAGGAGGAAGCAAGAAGAGGAATCGAAACAACAAGAACACAAACAGAATTAATTAATAATTAAGTTAAGAGAAGAAAAAGGCGCAGATCTAATCGGGGTTGGGAAGGATATGAGTCATCTCTCCGCCTTCTTCTCGCAGCGCTCAAGTTCCAGGGGAACGCTGGCCTCCGCCGCCGACCGTCGCCGCCGTCAGGACAAGCAAGGGGAATTGGATGGCTCTGCGGATCTTGAAAGGACAGGAGGGGTGGAAGGCGGTGGGGGATCGGTTCGATTCGCCGAAGCGGATACGGGGTTGTGGGCCCGATGCAATTGTGGGGCCACGCTGTCCGGGGGACTTCTTGTGGTGCACATGAACTCTCGTCTTTCGGTCGCGTTTGGATTTCTTGTATGACTTTGCTTTAGCTGATCAATTTCTTTTTAAACGAACAACACTCAATATTGAATGCGTTTATATCGGTATAGCAGAAAATACAAGATTCTATTTTTGAAAGGACATAACTAGATAAAAAAAACACGAAAAACAAGACCGATACCGGTGTGTTGGGTCAGGTTGCTGAGCAAGTTTTATGTTGTTTGATTTCTTTTCTTTATTATATGGGCTTGCTTTCACAGAAGAGCAAACTTGAGGGGTGTTTGGTACACTTGCCAAACTTGCTGGCGTTGCTTTACCAGGCAAGGGTGCTCATTGTTAGCGCCAGCAGACCAGTCTAGTTCCTCCCAAAAGAAAACAAAAACCAAAGGCTCAACATCATTTAATTTAATTCAATAGAAAATACAACTATGCATAAACTATTTATTGAACGGCCCATAAGAGCATCTCCAGCAATCTCCTAATAATCCCATCCCAATAAAGTTATTGGGATATCTCAATACTACTTTTATGAATTATTAGGAGAGGTGCTTTTGTGGCCTCCCAATACTCTCATCCCATTAGCAACTACTTCCTCCGTCTCAAATTGTAAGTCGTTTGACTTTTTTACTCCAACTTTGACAATTGATCTTATTCAATGTACTTTAGGGTTTAGAGAATTGAGAATTCCCGTTTCAGTAGTGGCTGGTCCTAATATTTGTATGCCACATGATCAAATAGAAAACAAAGATGCATGTTGCTACCAAATGGAAAGTTGGAAACAAACTGCATGCACACATGCAGATGCATGCATTCCTCCTGGATGTTAGGGAGCCGTGATACCTTCTTCCGTTTTTTTCTAACTTTAATTATTTTACATTTTCTTATATTCAAAGCCTCAAATTTATCTAAGCTCTTAGGCCTTCCAGAGGTAATCAGTGTACCTTAACATTGCCCCGCACATGCACGCATCGTGCAGTATGATTTTTTTTCCTTTTTGTGAGAAACATAAAAATTAACTCTCTATCGTGCTAAACACAATGCATCTACACCAGGTTCACCAACTATCACTACTAGTCTTTTGGCACGTGCGACACGCACGTGCTATTAAAAGAAATAGTGTTTTGGCACATGCTATCAAAAGAAAAATAAAATAAAACAACTAATTTGGAACAATAACATTCAATTCAATCATGTAGAGCTAGAATTTTTATTTTTAATATAAAGAAAAAAGTATAAAATATACGAAATTTTGTTTTAAAACTTCTTTTAGATTCGTACTAAAAATGTCATATAAAGTACATGGAAATTTATTTTTAAACTTATTTCAGATTCCTAGTTTGGGAAGACTTGGGATGTCTTCGAACTCTGGCAGTTGTGTAACGAAGATGCTTTAAAGATATTCCATTCAGCATTCGCTTTGCGACATCAAGTTTAATGCTGTTATGGACACCATAGCAAGTGGTATACCATTTCTAATTTAGCCTAAAATATAAAAATATTTAATAATAATTTGATATTCTTATTAACCACCTTCGATTGATGATAGATATGGGTATATTCCAGCTTTTAAAAAAGTCATAGTAATAAGGATGCCATGGTATTGGCCTTCTATAAATATAATAGAAGTGCATGTGCGACACACGTGTTTAAAAATGGATTGCATACACTATAGTTATTGATAAATGATACTGTAAGAAATCATAATTAATGTTTTATCAATAATCCATCATATAGCTAGCTAACTGACTTATTTAATCTAGACAACAAGCTACAAGGAAATCAAACACACCAAGCAAGAAAATGAGAATATGAACTTGTGACTCTTCTTGCCAAACAAGAAAATAAGTAAAAATGTCATCTCTCACTTCAAAGCTATTTGAGGAAAGCTCTTGCTTTTGTGTACACAACTAACATGTAACACCCTGACCCAAGACTTAATAGGATTGAAAAGAATACTCGTACCAACAAGTTGCAACTTTTTTCCCGGAAGCTCATCCCGAAAGAACTCCGAGGTTAAGCGTGCTTGGCCTGGAGCAATCTCAGGATGGGTGACCGACCGGGAAGTCCTTCCCAGGTGCGCATGAGTGAGGACAAAGTGCGTAGAAAAGACATGTGTTGGTCTGTGAGGGTATTCTTGGGATCCTAGAGAGCTGCCAGGGTAGACGGACCCGACCCGGAGTGGCGGGACGTTACACAACCATATAACTTAAAAGTAGTTTTCAATCATGTACTTTATACAATTAAACTTGATATTACAGAAGAAATAAAAAAAGATATCTAAAAATAAACCACATAAGTTACATCTCACCATAAAATTTAATGGTAGTATTCAAACATATACCTTATACAATTAAACTTAAATTTACAAGGAAAATAAAAAATCTACATATAAACCATAGAATATACATCTCACGAACCCTGCTTGTCCAGTTTAGATACCCTACATAGTAGTGACGTCAATCATCCATTGATGCTAATGATCCTCCTCCATGATTTGCAGGCAATAGGAAAATTAGAATTTGCACACAAAAACATATAGCCCTCTAATAAAATGGATCCTGTTACAACAAGCCAACTAAAATTTTTGAGCTAATAGTCCAAAGTTAACATACAAATAAATCGTATTTTCAGAATGTTGTATCCCTTAAAAGTACAAAAAAATATGGTCGACAAGTAATTGCGCTTCATATTTTTAGTACAAAGTTGACAGGCCAGTTTCCTCACTACAAATTGAATACTATTTCCATTCTAAAGATTAAACTGTCAAATACTAGTGTCTTACTAAGTTACTATATGCAAGAATATAGTTGGTGATTAACATGCAAAGTATCTGAGAGGACAAGATACATAATCAGTCACCTGCATATCAATTTGATCTCTATTGGCTAGGGAAACAAGTGCAAACAATTTTGGATGTTTTTGAGATCACTATATATTGCAATCAACAAATATGATGTTTTGAAATAATACACAAACATCTACTTCAAACTGAGTAAAAGAAAGGCACCTGAAAATGATCCATTACCGAACTTATCAATTAACCACATAGGCTCCGTTGTTCTTAACTCTACGGCCCAGCTAAAATCCCTACTCAGCCAAATCCAAAATCCATTTTTTCCTTTGTAAAAATAAATGACTCTTTTTCCAAGAACTTCAGGCCTCTAGACAGCATAGCAACTCATCATTATCAAATATCAACAACACGATTAGATGAGTTAAAAAGCTGAGTTCCAACCCATGATTCATTCCATGCTCCAAGTGAAAATTAGCAAATGCTCTTGCATTAAAATTATGTGCAATGATCTATACAATATAACAGCTTTTTTTTAGAGAACTGGAAAAACTAAAGACAACAAATTGTGATTACAGGTTAAATTGTGGAAAGCAAATAATAAAAAAATTAAAAATTTACCTCTACAATTAGCCATTTATGGAGGCATAAGGCATATAAAGTGGTACATCACCGTCTCACCTATAAGGTATGTATTGCCTTCTTGCTTTAATTTTTTTTTTGAATGTCCATTTGACAAGTCATCCTGCATGCAAAAGAATGCACATATTGTAAATACAAAAAATTAGATGTCCTATTCCTGAAGCATCATTATAAATATGAATAACTAAATTATTCAAGAAAAAATAAAATTAGAAACAGCTAACCACAAGGGAAATATCAAAACACTATTCAGATATAATCATGCAGTTATTATATACACTTTCATTGACCTCTATTATTAACAGCAACAAGAACCAGGCACCAGACTAGTTGTAATGTAGTTATGCAACAAGGTATATAGTATAACCAGATCAATGCTGCTAGTTGTCACATAAAACAGGCGAAAAGTAGAATGATAGTGGTGTACAGATCAAAGTTATTCGATTCTAAAAGAAATACAGAACTATAGCGAACACATGAAGGAAAGAAAGAAATTAAAGAATTCAGCATAAAGGCTCATACATATCGTCAGGAGGTTGGTAGCCCCCGTATCCCGAGAAGCACTTCTTGAATCAGGTAAAAGAATCACGGTGAAACTTTAGCATTACAAGAACATCTGAGAGGGATTGCCAAAAAGAGGCATCACCAATACCTTGATTACAATGTGGCAATGTTGTTGAAGCGCATCTTCTTGCTAGCAGCGAGCCCAAAGAAAGAAAAAAAAATGAAATTACTCACTACCTGCACCACACTGTTCCCTTTTATAGGTGGCTTGGCCATTTTATTTGGTAGGTGAGGATCTCTTTTATTTTAACCATGGAGAGATTTATTTCTTTCGTTGGAGAGATCAGAGGCAAGTGGAGATTTATTCCATTTAATATCATGTCTTTTATTTTCTATTAATAGCTCTTCTTTAATTTCCTTTTCTTTCTTTTATTTCTTTCTTGTGTTGAGATAAGGGACTTTCCATTTTCTTTGCCGCTGGGGTGGAGGTGGGAGGATGTTTCCTATTTTACTTCCGCTTTTGGGTATATTTGTTGGTGAAAAAAATTTAGAGATGATGAGGTGGGAGGGGAGGTTTTGAACTGAGGAGGACGACCAAATCAATCTCCCCCTCCCCTTTGGTCGTCCTAGGTTCATCGTTCAGATATGAAAAGTGGGTCCTTTGTGAGAGGTAAGGGGATGTCTTCAATTTGTTCATTCCTTTGTAGCATAGATAGACTAGGTTCAGATAGGAAAACAGGGCAGAAACGCACCACAGGGATGCACAGAGCCTAGCTATCTCACAGATACTGTAAGCACCAAACTGCCTTTCAAGCAGACCAGATCACCAGACCAACTTCTAGCAGACTGCGTCACGGCCCTTGATGATCTATCCGTATGCCATACCAACAATTTCAGATCACATTCACCTGTCCTGCCCGTGTGCTTAAATTTAACTCTAATAATTTGCTGGCCCCAAAACCAATCGTTGATGATCTATCTGATCCATGATATATTCTCCGAAGTAATATATTATTATGTCAGAGCCAAGTGAAAGTGTTACAATGCAAATAAAAAAACATGCTCCTTTGCAAGGCAGGTTGTTACTCGTGTTCTATAGATCATCAACAACAAGCAGACGATGGCGGTATGCAAGAATGACGAAGCGTTGACGAGAGGTGGCCCTTGCAGTGGCTCGGGCAGGCCGATGCGTGAGGCCAACTGGCCACCGGCTTCCTAAATCCGAATGCATGAAGACAAAAAACTCGAATCAAGACAAAGTTTGTATGCAAATTGTACGTTTCAACAAGATCTAAATAGTTGAAAGTTTCAATGTGCAAAATTTAAATCATTTTAATGTCTAAAACTGTAACGTTAGCATGTTCTTTTTTGTCCTTGTAATTCGAAGTTCATGTTTTATTTGGCAATTCCTAACCTTTTTCACATGGACTCCCACGAAGACAAATTTTACACGAGTTTGAAGGCTGGGTATCGCACGCCTCACACAATCACACACAGCCCCGCAGTTCATTGATTTGCGCACGCACAAAAATTTTGATTCACCTAAAGGTTTTTTCTCAGTAGTTGTCCCATTTGCCACATCAAGTCAGTCTCAATGGACTTTAATAGAGTTTCATAGATATTACTACATCAATATTTTTTTGCTGACATGACAATATCAGTAAGAGGATGGAGTATTTCGTTAGATAAAAAGAGAAGTTTCATCCTCATGACATAGTTTCAGTCTCAAACCATTAATTGTTACGACAAGCCCCACCCATTTTGATTATCTTCATTTGTAACACACCAATCAAAAGCCGGTAAACATAAACAGCCATTGATCAAAAACAAGTCCCTATGTTTGACCGGTGGACAGGAACCTACTACCTCCGTTCTTAAATATACCAATGAACTAAACTAGTTCTTCTAAGTGTCATGTATTCTAAAACGGATGGAGTATTTTTTTTCCGTCCACCTTGTTCTAAAAGTCCTCATATTTCTGAGCGTACACACTCTACTAGAGAATCCCCTTTAGCTATGCATGTTGTTCCATAAAACTATATAATTCCATGATTTGTGCAAAAAGAAAGAAATATATGAGTACAATGGTGGTGACGTGTTTCTTGAAACGCCTCCTCCGATGGCTTTGCAATATACCACTGTCGTCTTCTGTTCAATTCTAGTACCGGATTGTTGGGGTTCCAAGATACTTGCTCTTTGATCTGGTTCTCCGCAGCTTCACCCTCTGAAGCTGTTAAAGTATATTCGTGCAGTCAATGGTTACATGGACCCGAACGAAAGAACGTAGATGTTGGATACCAATATCGAAACAATAATGTTTGGACCTTGTTCCTCGGGCATCGATTTCTAGCTAGCCGAAGCCTCCGGAGCTGTGGCATGGCTCCAGCTTCCGACTGCATGCCCTGCCCTCCATCACATTTACACAACAACTTGAGGCACCGAAAGCCATCCTTGCTACTCATTGCCATGCTTGAACCAGTATTCAAATTCTGGACGACCAAATTAGACATGCACATGTACATGTAGGTCTTTCTTACCTACCATCAGTAATAAGAAACAATAACAACCAGCAGAAAAATATTCACTATATATAAAACCTTCTTAGCGTACCTACCATCAGTAATAAGAAACAACAACAACCAACAGGAAAAGGTTCACTAAATAAAACCATAAGAAACAACAACAACCAACAGAAAAGGGTTCACTATATAAAACCTTTGTCGGTCCCAGTTTACATGCTTATTACCACGTTATATTGTTGCAGCAACCGTATATAATGTATGTAGCACAAGAACCAAGAGAGAAGTACTCGTCCACTTACGATGGGCGATAGATGATATATGAGGCCTCCTCTAGCGGGCACCGGCGACATCGCCGGGTGCTCTGAGGTATGAAACAATAAAAAACGGAAAGATGTACGCAAGAGATTTTCTTCCTCTCTCAGCTGTAGCTTGGAGCTAGCGACCAAACCACCGTTAGCGATAACTGTTCACTGAATAAAAAAATCATCTTTGTTAGCTTGTAGCTGCCCGTTGGAGAGGGCCTGATGGAGCGCGCTGACTCTAATGAGAATGAGAGATGTCATAGAGTCATGCAGGTTCCACTGATTTGATTTTTTCGGCATTGTTAGCAACAATGGTAGCTGTCCCAAACAAAGGAGCAGTGTCTTTGGGGTGTTTTAAGTACGAGGCAGCTTCTGTCGCGCTATGGCCGCTACCTGATGCTGGCATGGCTTACATGTCGCCTTCACGAGGCAGCAAAGTGTACTCTTCCATCCATCGCAACCGGCTTAACTAGGATATCCATGTTAGGGTGGTCCAACATAACAAATTAATTATTATGTATTGAAAATAAGGTACGCAATTCAAGCCCAAAACAACAAACAATATATTAATACCTCTTCAAAAATTTTAAAATAAATAACTAAACTTAAAATTTATATATTTGTATATTATATTGTTTGGTATTCAACTGCTGTAAATATTGGAGGTAATGGAGTATTAACTTCTATATATATCTCATGATAAATCTAATTATAATTAATTGACATCATAAATATTATTATATTTATATATTTCATGAAAGTTAAAAAAATACTTTGACATATTGGAACAGGAGAATTTTATGTACCACCCCTTAAAAACACCACTTCAAACTTTCTTATTCTATCTACCGCCCCTTAAAAACACCATTTCAAACTTTCTTATGGCCACCCAAAGTTATGTCCCCTGCAGAGATGACTAATCCCAATCCCACCTAATCTTGTGTACCTAGAAAATCAACTCCATCAAAACCAATGGTCAAGATCTACTCTTATTGGTCCTCACTCAAATCTAATGGCTCATGTTATTTGGTTAGTCCTCCCACCTTCCCTCGCCTACCCGCACGCCCTCAATTCCCGCGTCCAAAAAATGCCGACCGCCCCTCACGCCCAGTGGCCGTCGTGTTCTTCTCTCACGAGTCACGAGATCAGCTCCCGTTCGTTCGTAGCAGACCCGGCAGATGCAAGCTGCCAGGAGGCCGCTGCATACTTGGCACGGCCGCTGCCCTAGACAACCTGCTCCGTCGTCTCGGTACCATATGCCAAGGTCGCCACGCCTGGCCAGTGGCCCTTGGCCTGGCTCCGAGAGGATCGCGTGCTCTGGCTGGGACGGCCAATTCGGCGAGCTCCACGCCCACCATGCGCCGCCGCACGGCCCCTGCTGCAACCGCTCGATCCAACTCCATCAATTCGCGCTCGCGTCGGCGTCCATCAGGAAGCAGGGGATGCGGGTGCTACTGCTGCCGGTCACACGCCGAGACAGCAGAGCTGCTGAAAGCTGCTCCCATGCATGGTCTCTTTGGCATTTTCTTCTCCACTCCGAATTTTTTATTCGATTGATGCAAAGCTTCTACTTAATATCTTCCATTGCAGCAAGTTGAGAGATTATGCGTGCGTAGTGTACTGGAGAAGAACGGTGGCCGCATGTGCTTCTTGGATTGTTGGAATATCACGGAGAGAGGAAATATCATTCCTTTCATGAGATTAATTAATCTTGGTCTGCATACAATTCTTTTTATCATATATGACAATTGACATGTGGATAAAAATCTATAATTCTTTCTTCTCTCAGGTGCCAAACCCTATGTTTGGTATTGCCGGTATGCTGTATGGATAATTTAATATACCTTTATGGAAATTTTTTCTAAAAACTTTGATTGGAAAGGTTGTTGGTTCGTCAAATTTCTTGGTACAATTCTTGGAAAAGATAATTTTAGGTGTTGTTAGTTTTTGTTGGTGTTAATATCATTGTTTACTTCATTTTTTAAATATATAGCATCTCTTGGCTGAAACCGTAGCGTTAGCACGGGTAATATGCTAGTTTTATAGAAGGGTGACATTTTTTTAGAGGAGGCTATCTATTTTTTTTTTTAAAGATCAAGGAGGCTATCTAGCTAGCTAATAACAGTAAAACAGATGGGGGCTGTGTCGTAGGCCCACACAGAATGATGGCCCAAAACAGTTGGTGGCCCACGTTCGGTTCAGCAGAGAAACATGAGCGAGCGAGCGCCTCCGCCGCCGACCCCCCGCCGCCGCACGCGCACGGCCAACCTGTCCGCCGTCTCGTCTCCTCCTCCGCCGCTGGTGAGGTCAGGTCAGGTGAGTTGAGCGTGAGATCCGCTCGAGATGTGGCGCAGCTGCGTCTCGCGGGGCCTCTCCAAGGCAAAGGCCACCGCCTCCAGGCTCCTCTCCACGGCATCGGTACTCCTCTCTCTTGCTCGATCGATCCGGGTTCATTTTGATTTCTCCCTCCCTCCGTCCGTCCGTTGGGAACCAATCGGCAATCTGCCGTGTTCCTGATTGGATTTTCAGTTTGGTTTTCTAGTGTTTCGAGAATGCGGGGATCGATTGACTGATCATTGATCCTGTTTCATCTGCAGTCGTCCTACACGGTGGTGGACCACACCTACGACGCGGTGGTGGTGGGGGCCGGCGGCGCGGGCCTCCGGGCGGCGATCGGCCTCTCCGAGCATGGCTTCAACACGGCATGCATCACCAAGCTCTTCCCCACGCGCTCCCACACTGTCGCCGCACAGGTAACACCAATCTCCTGCCTGCTTCTGCTACCGCATAACCTACCGATTTTTTTTTGATTAAATTACGAGCGCTGCCGGGTTATTTATTTTGAATGGGATTCATCATTTACTGACATGATTCTAGTGTAGTATATGCCAATTGATTGTCATGATTGCTAATTGGTTTTGTAAGTTTGGTTCAGCCTGGAATGAAACTGATGCAACTACAGCTTGGTTCAGTGTCTCATTTGTTCAGTGGCATTATTCCTGATGTCTCGTTTGTTAAATTTTTCTTGTATTTTGATGTTGTGCCTCTGAGTAAAATTCTTCAGCTTGCGCTCTGTATAAATAACCCCTCATTCACATGGGCCATCCACCTGCAGTTTTGTTTTTTTAAGTAAATCTAAGTTTGAATGTAGATGTGTTTTAACATTGCCACATGAATGAATATTTGCTCCAGGACCATGCACTGCCATTCTATGCATTAACTTGCAGTAATGTGTTATGCAGGGAGGCATAAATGCTGCGCTTGGAAACATGACCGAAGATGATTGGAGGTGGCATATGTATGACACTGTTAAGGGAAGCGATTGGCTCGGTAAAGCTAATTTATATATATCTTTTTTCCCCACATGTATTTGATATTTTAGTGAAAAAGATACCAACCTCTTTAGCTTACAGTAGCTTTTCTTAATAAGGTTTATAATAACAGAACATGGAGTGGTATCTTCAAGCAACTATCAAACTGCCCTTATTTATTTGCCATTCTTATCCATTTCCAGGTGACCAGGATTCTATTCAATACATGTGCAGAGAAGCGCCAAAAGCTGTTATAGAGCTCGAGAACTATGGATTACCATTCTCAAGAACTGAAGAGGGAAAGATATACCAACGCGCCTTTGGAGGACAGAGCTTAGATTTTGGCAAAGGTCATAGTTTGGGAACTTGTTTGAAAAACACCCTTTCGTTCATTTTATTCTGCTTCCTCTAACTGTATAGTATCATCAGGTGGACAAGCCTACCGTTGTGCTTGTGCTGCTGACAGAACAGGACATGCTATGTTACACACGCTATATGGTCAAGCAATGAAGCACAACACTCAATTTTTTGTGGAATATTTTGCGTTAGACCTTCTCATGGACAATGAAGGTGAGAAAACGTCTTTTTTATGTTGTCAAATTTCTTTTTAACTTGTAGTTTACACTGCATGACTTATAAAGGGTGGACCAAAGAATGATGTCATAAGTTGCTCTATACGCTTCTCCCAAGCTTGAGTGCTTTGTTGCCATATTTACAAGGCTTGCTTATAAATATAGTTGTTATTCTTTCTAGTAGTTAGCATTACCTGGCTCCTGTGTAATTGCACCGATGATCGTACTTTTTCATGCTACATCTTGCATTGGGTGACATGCGAAGCAGTCCGTGGTTTCTGTTATACTAATGAATCTGCATCGATTTTCCAGGCAACTGTCAGGGAGTCATTGCCTTAAACATGGAGGACGGCACCCTTCACCGTTTCCGTGCTTCCAATACAATTCTAGCCACAGGGGTAAGGCATCTTCAAAATTTGAATTGCACAATATTTTCTTTACGCCGACCATAATGGTGAGTTTGTTTTTGCTTTATGAACACAGGGTTATGGCAGGGCCTATTTCTCAGCAACCTCAGCACACACTTGTACTGGAGATGGCAACGCTATGGTTGCCCGTGCTGGTTTACCTCTTCAAGTCAGTCCTTTTATCCATGGCTGTGTTATTAGCTATTTGGCCCATGTTCCTGTCCTGATCATGCTTGCCTCATATGCAATTGCAGGATCTTGAGTTTGTGCAGTTCCATCCTACAGGCATTTATGGTGCTGGATGCCTGATTACTGAAGGTTGTATATATTCAACCATTTCATTGTTTGTAAACAAGTCTCTTGGTGGCATATTAATCTGGTGATGATGGTTTTCTTTTTCTGACAATTTATGACCTTGTTCTAAATTTATCATCAGGTTCCCGTGGTGAAGGTGGTATCCTTAGAAACAGTGAAGGTGAACGCTTCATGGAAAGATATGCTCCTACTGCAAAAGATCTTGCTTCGCGTGACGTTGTTTCAAGATCAATGACAATGGAAATTAGAGAAGGCCGTGGTGTTGGTATGTGCAACAACATTAATTTCATGATAGGTGCCTAAAGTTTTTCCCCTTCCACAGGAACTCATCTTTTGGTCTCAATATTTAGGGCCATTGAAGGACCACATTTATTTGCATCTGAACCATCTGCCACCTGAGGTTCTTAAAGAAAGGCTTCCTGGTATTTCTGAGACTGCTGCCATTTTTGCTGGTGTTGATGTCACCAAGGAGCCAATTCCAGTTTTGCCTACTGTACACTACAATATGGGTGGTATCCCAACAAATTACCATGGGGAGGTTTGTGTTGAATATGTGGACATGATTAATATGGGTTTTACTTTCTGGTATTGTTATAGAAATTCTTTTCTACTGGTCTGCATAACAGGTAGTAGATATCAAGGGTGATAATCCCGATGCTGTTGTTCCTGGTCTATTGGCTGCTGGTGAAGCAGCCTGTGCATCTGTCCATGGTGCCAATCGGCTAGGTGCAAATTCACTGCTTGACATAGTTGTTTTTGGCAGAGCTTGTGCAAACAGGGTTGCCAATATTTCTAAACCAGGCAAGATTTTTAACCCTTGGTTCATTGCCTTTTCCTCTTCTTGATGATGTTCCTAATCCATGTTGCCCTGTGGTGTAGGTCAGAAGCAGAAACCTCTTGAAAAAGATGCTGGAGAAAAGACCATAGCCTGGTTAGACAAGCTGAGGAATGCCAATGGGTCCTTGCCAACTTCCAAGATCCGTCTCAACATGCAACGTGTTATGCAAAATAATGCTGCTGTATTCCGTACACAAGAAACTCTTGAAGAAGGTATACTTTTGTCCAGTCCAGTTGTACACCTTGCTGTGATATCTGCGGAGTATTGTCACCCTTGAAGAAATAAGCAGGACACAAATGATTCTACTGTGAGTGCTATCTGTGCCATCTATTCTCACCAACCTTCTGTTTATTAGGTTGTGAGCTGATTAGCAAAACATGGGAAAGTTTTCATGATGTGAAGCTCAGTGATCGGAGTCTCATTTGGTTTGTTCTTACTCACAAGAATTGATAAACTTATCTGGCCTGTAGTGTATATTATTTTTATCCATTTTTAATCCTTTGTATTGTTTGCACAGGAATTCTGACTTGATAGAGACCCTTGAGCTGGAAAATCTGTTGATAAATGCATGCATAACTATGTATTCAGCAGAGGCTCGAAAGGAAAGCAGAGGAGCTCATGCTCGTGAAGATTTCACGGTTTGCTTCCGTTCTCTGTTTCTTTTTTTCCCCGTTTTACTTCCACCACATGCTTATATGTTATATCGATAATCATTTTCTGCTCCATGCTTACAGACAAGAGACGACGAGAACTGGATGAAGCACTCACTGGGGTAATTCTCTCTCTTCATCAACCTTCCTGAAACAATATCAAATATTTTCTCCTCTTACATGGCACATGTTTGTACATCGCAGAAGCTGATCTGTAAACTTAAATAAGTTGTGCTTAAATCAATGTAAAACGTACTTGCAAAGCAGTAGCAACACATGTCATGCGTCAGCTGGTCTTTAAATATCATAACTTCAACCACCTACATCTATGGCCATACGAAAGTGTGATCTGTATTTAAAAAATATATATTTCTGTCTCTAACGATATCTTGATTTGCTGATGTTTCTTCTTGTACAGGTACTGGGAGAACGAGAAGGTTCGATTAGCTTACAGGCCGGTGCACATGAACACATTGGACGATGAAGTCGAGTCATTCCCCCCAAAAGCGCGTGTTTATTGATTGATTCAGGCCCGAGCTCAGAAACTCTCTGTAGAGTATAAATAAATCAGGGGATGGGGCATTCCTGGCAGGGAACGTGACCAGTATTCCGTTTTTCTTTTTACCACATCGTGTAATTTGTGTTAGAATAAAGAAAAAAACACATGCTGATGCCCGACTGACTTTTTTGTAAATGAAATTTTGCATGGGTTGGCAATGCCCTACCTAACTGACATGCGTGTGTTGGGTGGTTCAAGATGGGATGCTGGTCAATAAAGTACTCTGTTCAGTTGGCCCTTTGGTAACAATGTATAAATGTATTGGAGGACGGAGAGCCTGTAAACTCCATTTTAGATCTGCTTTCATGGAACAGTGAACAAGTGCTCTGTGGAAAACGTCACGTGCATATAAAACCACTTCATGTTCAGCTCAACTGGTGAAGGCTAGAAGCTCCATTGCATATAAAACCACTTGTTCGGCTTAGTTGAGGAATTCTCATCACACAGAGCAAAATGCAAGGATACAACGAGTGAAGAGACTAGGAGTGCTTGGTTTGTGGGAACAGGAGACGTTAGGAAAGAAACTGCTGTTTCTCCAAGGCACTAGTGACCGTGGGAACATTCAAAGCCAACTGAAAACCGAAGAGTGTATACACTCTTGATCGATTTTACTCTTTGGAGTTGCTTGTAATAGTAGGGTATGCGTGTGTATTGATAGAGGGGTGCGTGCTCGCGCGTGCATGAGTCACTCCATTGCTGTGGTCCAGCCAGCGCCATCATATACGCATGTAGAGCAACAAGCTAAGGAAGACATCTAACTACGTAGATCTATGATGGGCAAATGGCGGGAAAGATCGAGACAGTAGCGTGTACACAAGACGATGCTTTCCTTTTAGAAGAAAAACTCATACAAGTAGTGAGTGATAAGCAACAGAGAATGGATGGATAGATGGGCCGTCCGTGGACACATTCGGTACTAGTTAGTTGGGCCGGAGTAGATAGATAGACGTTGGCGCATTCCGTATCCGATGCTGTGCTGTCGCGCCACCGCCTCCCTCCCGCCGACGGCGACGCCCTCGCATGCCGCCGACCCGCACGCTCGCCTGAGGGCGGCGGCGGCGCGCTCCGACCTCCCGGCCGCGCTCGCCGCCTTCGCCTCCATGTCCTCCGCCCCCGCGTCCGCGCACCCCGTCCTCCGCACCTTCACCGCGCTGCTCAAGCTCTGCGCGGCGCGCGCCGACCTGGCCACGGGCCGCGCTGTCCACGCGCAGCTCGCCGCGCGGGGGCTCGCCTCCGAGTCCCTCGCCGCCACCGCTCTCGCCAACATGTACGCCAAGTGCCGCCACCCCGCCGACGCGCGCAGGGTGTTCGACCGGATGCCCGCCCGGGACCGCGTCGCCTGGAACGCGCTCGTCGCCGGCTACGCGCGCAACGGACTCCCCGACGCCGCCATGGAGATGGTCGTACGGATGCAGGAGGACGGGGAGCGGCCCGACTCCGTCACGCTCGTGTCCGTGCTGCCGGCGTGCGCCAGCGTCCGCGCACTCGGCGCGTGCAGACAGGTCCACGCGTTCGCGCTCCGCGCGGGGCTTGATGAGCTCGTCAACGTCTCAACGGCGATTCTGGACGCGTACTCCAAGTGCGGAGCGATCGAGGCGGCGAGGGCGATCTTCGATTGGATGGCCGTCAAGAACTCTGTGTCTTGGAACGCCATGATAGATGGGTACGCCCAGAACGGGAATGCCACAGAGGCTCTTGCTTTGTTCAAGAGGATGGTCATGGAGGGTGTGGATGTGACCGACGTGTCCATACTGGCAGCATTGCAAGCGTGCGGGGAGCTTGGGTGCCTTGATGAGGCGAGGCATGTCCATGAACTGCTTGTAAGTATCGGTCTCCAGTCCAATGTGTCGGTGATGAATGCGCTAATCACCACGTACTCCAAGTGCAAGAGGACTGACCTTGCTGCCCAGGTGTTCAATGACCTGGGAAGCAAAAGGACACGGATATCGTGGAATGCTGTGATCCTCGGCTTCACGCAGAATGGATGTTCTGAGGATGCAGTCAGGCTTTTCTGCAGGATGCAGTTGGAAAATGTGAAACCTGATTCCTTCACTCTTGTCAGTGTGATTCCTGCGGTCGCAGAGATTTCAGATCCGCTGCAGGCCAGGTGGATCCATGGATATTCTATCAGGCACTACCTAGACCAGGATGTCTATGTCCTCACAGCCCTTATTGACATGTACTCCAAATGTGGGCGAGTCACTGTAGCTAGGAGGCTCTTTGATTCTGCAAAGCAGAGGCATGTTATCACCTGGAATGCGATGATACATGGCTATGGCTCACATGGTTTTGGCAAGATCGCAGTTGAGCTGTTTGAAGAGATGAAGGGCACTGGCAGTTTGCCCAACGAGACAACGTTCCTCTCAGTCCTTGCGGCGTGCAGTCATGCTGGTCTGGTTGACGAAGGGCAGAGATATTTTGCTAGCATGAAGGAGGACTATGGGCTTGAACCTGGGATGGAGCACTATGGCACCATGGTGGACCTTCTTGGGCGAGCTGGGAAGTTAGATGAAGCATGGTCGTTTATCAAAGACATGCCTGTGGAACCTGGCATTAGTGTTTACGGTGCAATGTTAGGTGCATGCAAGCTGCACAAGAATGTGGAATTGGCTGAAGAATCAGCACAGAGGATCTTTGAGCTGGAGCCAGAGGAGGGGGTGTACCATGTTCTCTTGGCAAACATTTATGCGAATGCTTCAAAGTGGAAGGATGTTGCACGGGTGAGGACTGCCATGGAGAAGAAAGGCCTCCAGAAGACTCCTGGTTGGAGTATTATTCAGCTAAAAAATGAGGTCCATACCTTCTACTCCGGAAGCACAAATCACCAGCAAGCAAATGAAATATATGCAAGGCTGTCTAAGCTCATAGAAGAGATAAAAGCTGTGGGCTATGTGCCAGACACTGATTCAATACATGACGTGGAAGATGACGTTAAGGCCCAGCTGCTCAACACTCACAGTGAGAAGCTTGCAATTGCATATGGGCTCATTCGCACAGCCCCTGGAACAACAATTCAGATAAAGAAGAACCTTAGAGTTTGTAATGACTGTCATAAGGCAACCAAGTTAATATCTCTTGTGACAGGACGAGAAATAATCATGAGAGATATTCAACGGTTTCACCACTTCAAGGATGGTAAATGTTCATGTGGAGACTATTGGTAGTGAAATGCTGAAGGTAATCTGAACGCACATTTTCATATTAGCGACTTCACAGAGCTGGTTTGCATATAAGAAGACTAAATTAGACTAACAGTGAAAGTTAACTATTTTATTGTTTGAGAACCAATCACGTTCTGATCACAGCATTTACTATTGTGATGGTTAGACATTTAGGACTGCCAATGAAATCCTAATGAATGTATACCATGTTTTGTATTTTTGTTAGAGGCCCTACCAGTAGCTCTTATGATCACTTCAGTGCTCTCATGATCACTTCACCATTTCAGGAAATCTGCTGCAGACTACAGAGCTTTAGGTTTCAATTTGTTTGAGATACATTCCAAAATTAAAGATTTATTTTTACTTAATATAGATGTAGTGCACCTCAAAGCTATTGTATACAGAGGACATTGATATTCATCTTCATGCCTTGTCTTTAACTAAATGCACATGATGGATAAGTAATGTTAACTGAATAAATGAATCTTATTTTTTTACTTTTGGGTGAGATTATTGTGAAATGTGTTTGTAATGGCCAATTTGATTATTCTTTATAAAAATAAAACAATATTACAGCAGCTGGTGTTCTTCTAATAACAAACGAAACATCTGGGTCACCATTTTGCTCCAGCTTTATATCCCAAAACTACACTAAAAGAATCGTGGCCAGATGCCTGATTACAATGTGGCTTTACATTCTGAACATTTTATATCTGTATATTGGAGAGGACATAAGACTTAAAGCCTCAAGATTCCATATCATTCTGAGTATCTTCCGATTATTGTTATAGAACTAGTTTGGATGGTAATGGATGAGCACGGCAGACATCCTTTTTTTCAGTTATTGCTCATTTGTACTGATACTGTTGACTAATGCTTGCCAACTGTGGCGATGAACTCCACTGCCACTTTTAATGCATTAATAGATGCCAGGTTCATCAGGCTTGTTGACGACCATGTTGGTTTGTATATAAGAATACTAAATTAGACTAACAGGTAAAGGTAACTATTTTATCGTTTGAACAAATCATGTTTTGGTCACAGCATTTACTATAGTGATGGTCAGACATTCAGGATTGCCAATGAAACCCTAATGAGTGTATACTGTATACCATGTTTCTTACAGGACCTGAAAGTGTCCTTTGCATTGTTGCTAATTGGCTGAGCTAGTGAAGTATCCAGCAGCTCTTATGATCACTTCACCATTTCAGGGAACCTGCTGCAGAACTTCAGGTTTCAATTTGTTTGAGATAGATTCCAAAATTAAAGTTTTCTTTTTTACTTAATATAGAAGTAGTGCACATGGAAACTATTGTCTACTGAGGACATTGCTATTTATCTTCATGTTTTGTCTAAAACTAAAGTACATGATGAATACGTAATGAGATTGTGGATTGTGCTTTTAATGACCAATTTGATTATTCTTTATAAAAACAAAACGATATAACTGTTACAGCAGCTGGTGTTCTTCTAATAAAAAATGAAACATCTGGGTCATCATTTTGCTCCAGCTTTATATCCACAATTACACTAAACGTATCGTGGCCAGATGCCTGGTTACAATGTGGCTATACATCCTGAACATTTATATCTGTTTATTGGAGAAGACATATGACTTGAAGCCTCAAGATTCCATATCATTCTGACGTATCTTCCGATTATTGTTGTGGAACTACTTCGGAGTGGTAATGGACGATGGCAGTCATCCTTTTTTTTTCAGTTAATGCTCCTTTGTACTGATACTGTTGAGTCATGCTTGCCAACTGTAGCGATGAACTCCACTGCGACTTTTAATGCATTGATAGATGCCAGGTTCATCAGGCTTGTTGATGACCATGTTGGTTCCCCGCAGCCAAATCAGATACTCCCCGGAATACAATCACAGGTACACCAGGAGATGTTGTTGTCTGTTGAATTAATAAGGTAATACTTTTAATCGCAGCGCTATCTTAAGTTAACATGATTGTCTTGGAATGTTGGTCTTAAATTTTGGTAAGCATATAGATGAAATGTATAGGCATGATACATTAGAACTCACCATCACCACTGCTGCACTCTCCTCATCTACTGTTGACACCCCAAATTCCTTGAAAAGGAACTTCCTGTATTCTGCATTGTCAAGAAACATGTCAGCTGATGATCCTTTGAGCCCATAAACAACTTGTGGAGTTGTCGGTAAGCAGAAAGTGTCATTGCATCTTTCAAGTTTGACCTGCAGAAATTTCACAATTAGTAGGTTGAGATTTGCCATGCACAAAAATATGTTTGTCATCCAGCTCTGCTACTGATATACTGTCCATCACTCACCTTGAGTTGTTCTGCAATTTTGAACCATTTTGAATCTACAGGTAGCCAGAAAACTTCTTGCATAGGCTTACCCACGGAGTATAGCTCCTCATTTCTGTATTTCAGGGATCCTAGCAAGTTCTCTCCTCCATTTGGGGTGTTATATTGTGCAAAGCTTAGTTCCGCTGACGATTCTTTCGGTGATCTGAACTTCTGCATAGCCATAATACCAGAAATCATGCTAAGGGGCTGAGTTTTCTTAACTGTGCACAAACTACGTCGAGGTTGTAGTTGTATTTATAAATTATATTTTATTCCCCATTGATATGTTGCCTGCCTGCAAGTGCCCCAACTGGTGAGATTTGATTTGATTAATGTTGCACACAAAAATATTGATGAGCATTTTGTTGCAGTCGCATTTATTTTTTTGACACTAGGGTATGGATTGGGATTTGATTAGTTCCAATAACTTTGCACCTATATTTGCAGGGGCAGCATTACATTTTGAGGCGGGTAATAAAAGAAGGTGATTCCAGCTGGATGGGTACCTTCCATGTCCAGGCGCCTGTGTAAGCAACAAGCTTGGGGACACTGACGTCTCCAAACGACATGGAATCATTAGAACTCCCTGCTGTGCCATAGTGAACAATGCCAGACACGCTAAAGACATCGATGAGAGTCTGTACAGTGACAGCTGCGTTCAACTGGAAAAACACAAAGAGGCAGTGGTAACAGGTAAGCATGAAGGTAAAGATATGCAGAACGTAAATGCTGAGTGGGCTTTGATTTGAGTACCCTGCGTTGTGCTGTCAATGCGTATACAACATTCACGCCTCGAATGCTTCCGATGTGAAACCGTCGTCCTGAAACATCCTAGTAGGTCAGACTATGTATTTTTGAAAGACCACCAATAGGATGGATATAAATACACACATCAGTTGTAGTTTGTGCTTCTGTCCAAGAACAGGGAAATCGTACATAAAACGTAGCTTGGGCAAATGAAGCTAGTTTGCAATTTATGAGTAGCATAGCATCATTACATTTGCAGAGCTTCGGCGGTGCATTGTTTGCCCTTTTCGTTATATATGATGACATGTTGCCATGCTGCTGGTACCGTTATCCAAGTTTAATTTGCAGCTTACCACCTGTTGTTACCAGGTGCTGAAACGGCGCCAGAAGACATGATAGGGAGGGAGTGACAGGTAAGCGCTCGGATTGAGAAATGGACGGCGAAGATTTACCGTAGAGGTCAACGAAGGGGAGGACGCTCCATGGCTTGAAGTAGCCGGAGGCCTGCAGCGCGGTGGCCTCGTCGACGTAGGACATGACGAGCCCCAGGGAGGCGCCTCGCTGGTTGACCCTGTTCAGCTGCCAGCGCACACGGTCCATGGCCGGCAAGGCCGCTGCTGAGGCCGCGAACAGCAGCAGCGTTAGGAGCAGGACCTGCAGCGGTGTCGCTGGGCGCCTCCCGGCACCGGAGGCCATGGCTGCCTGGAGCTTGTTAGTTGGGTTTCTTGTCTGCCTGCCTGCCCCGTTTGCGTTTCTGGAGGAGCGAGCAGAGTTTTTGAAGGCAGACGAAGCTACGGACCAATTGTCATGTGGTGTGTCGGTCGGTACTGGAGAGAAGAAGAAGAAGAAGGTTGGTGCCCATTGATGCGTGATCCCCGTGCTTCAATTTACATGTGCTACTAGTACGTACCTGCTGATTGTCAACAACGCTAGGAGCTGCTTGCTGCCTGGCTTATCTTGTGTGGTGTCACGTCACACGTGGGTGGCATGGGGCCGTAAATTATGAACTAGTCTAATCCTATTGGCCCGTCCCCCATTAGCTCTTCGTCGTCCACAAGCCTATCCTTTTTAATTTGATTTTGATTTATTTATGTATAATATATAACACTCGCGTCGCGTGTTCAAATATTCAATCCGTCAGCTTTTAGCCTACCAGAAGTACTATATTGCGACTGTATAGCCTTTTTGGAAATGCTACTTTACGGGAAATGCTACCGTAGTACTAGTATGAACAGAAACCAATAGTGCCAAAACAAAACAAAAAAAAGTGACCGAAAAGGCATGAATGAAAAGAATCTGTAGAGGAGGCATGGACTCTTGACTCTTGAGTTAGCCCGAGCTCGGCACACCGACAGGCTATGTTAAAATGGGCCTCTCGATCTCGATCCATTGGTTTTGTTGAATGGGCCTAAAAATAAGAGGGAGCCCACCATAAATTTTGAGCCCAACGCATGCTCGGGCGTTTTAGTGGTGTGCTGATTGGCGGCTGCAATTCTCCCCCGTGTGTCCCGTCCCGTCTCGTTGATGTTTTAGTGGTGTGCTGAGGCGGCTGCAATTCTCCCCCGTGTGTCCCGTCCCGTCTCGTTGATGCGGCTAGTTGTTAAACGGTGGAAGACACCTAATGACTTTTTGTTAGGACTGGGAATGATTTCAGGCATGCACTTTAAGCCATTACATACCATTTGTAGGGTAACGTGTTCGTTTAAGCCTAGCATGAGAGGATGGGCATTTCATCTTAACAAGAATATTAGTGTCACTACCCCTATCTTTACCGCTCAATGATGCAAACACATCAAAGAGTACCACCATTCTTGGTGTATAAAAAATAAACTCCAAGTGCCCATTTTTGTCATGAGTAAAACTCAGGCTATGACATGATATTCTTAACATAGTGCTAACTCACATACTATATATACCTTGGTTATAACTCAACAGTGCAGGTGATGTTGATCATGTCATCGTACTAGACCTCGACAATTTTTCCATAGTCCGATAATATCGTTATCATACTTAGACTCGATGATAAGAAGGGAAGTTTCCCTTTGTACCATGAGATGATGATGTAGATCAACTAGCTGCGACCAAGACTCCACTCCATCTCGATTTGCCAACTCTTACTCTTGCCTTGCTAGGGTATAAGTTAATAAGAGATGTCAGGAAAAGAAAAGACAAAGCGGCCTGTCTAGATAACCCCACATATTCCTAGCCCACCACCAAATGATTGATCTTATACCTCTCGGATCAGATCCAACGTCCCAAATGTATCTACGTCGATAAAAAAAACATAGCCGTCTGCGGGGCCCTCATATTCCTAGCCCACCACCAAATGATCGATTTATACCTCTCGGATCATATCCAACGTCCCAGATGTATCCAAGTCGATAAGAAAAATGCAGCCGTCTGCGGAATCCTCATACCCTAGTGGTATAAAAGGCACTTGTCTCCCAGTCCTTCCCTCTCAAGTCGCCGCCGCTGCCGCTCTGTTTCCTTGCCTTTGGAGATTCATCCCATCTTTGAGAGGTCGTGATGCCGGGTTCGTCGTTGTCCCCCCGCCGTGCGGAACAGGCGAGCCCGGAGTCTCGCCGTGACTCCCTGTCCCCGCCCGTACCCAACCAACACTTATGGCATCATTGACCCCTCCTGCCATATCTGCACCCGCCGCCGCGTATCTCGCCGGAGATCTGAAAGAAACCAAGGTATCTCCATTGCTCCCACGTGGATCCGTTTAAAAAAAAAAACAAGATCCGCTATTAGAAACATGCCGTGTTCCATGCCGTTGATTAGCAGGACAAGAGCCGGGTGGTGGCGGCGCCAGTCAGGCCGCGTGCGACCTCACCCAACCAGCAGCCGGCTGGCCCTATATGTCAGGGGCACAAATCTCCGTCGTGCTCGAACCCCCCACCCGTCAGGGACTATCCGCGTCGCCGCCGCCGCCGCTGCGCCCGCGCCACCTCTCGCTGCACCGCGTCCTACGGTTGGCGTCCCAGCAGCAGGCCATGGCGCCGCTGCCATCCCAGCAGCCGGAGGCCGCCGCTGCAGTGCCCGGCGCGATCTCCAAGGTCCTCATCGTCATGGGTAAGCCGAGCCCCTTCCCGTCTCGACCGATTCGTCCCCTTTCCTTTCCTTCCCTTTGATACGGCTGCTCAGCCCGCTGCTCCTCTCACTCCGCGGTTGTTTCCTTTTGGGTTTCCTTGCAGCGATGGAGAAGGAGGCGATGCCGCTCGTCTACAAGTTCAACCTCGTCGAGGCGCACGCCAGCGAATCCATGTCGGTGCCTCCCCTTTTTCCCTTTTTCTCGTTTGTTTATTATTCTTCTGCGTGCGATTTCATTGGATTAGGGCGATTTGAAACCTTTGTCCCTTTGCTGCGTGCTGAACTGGCCGATCTTCGATTTCGTACCCTAGCCTAGTAGGATTTGTTTTTGCCCCTTTTGCTCCGTCCTGGTTCGTGGATAGGATAAGAGTAGCTAGTATCTCTGCATAGTCCTGTCACTGATTTAGATTTCTGCATATTGTTGTGCTGCCTGAATGAGCTATGAATGAAAATAGTATCGATTAGGTGCCAGTGCTGGTGTTCATTCAGCATGGTTGGTTACTGCAGCAGCAAATATGTCATTCTGTACAAAAATACTGCTCCCTAACTTTATGCATTCTGCTATTGAGTATTCTACTGATTGTCATAGCACTCCAGTTCTTACCATTCCTGTGTCGAGTCTGCTAAAGTAACTATGCCGTTCTATGGTGGACATTCGGATGGCATCCATTATCACAATCACAGCACATACTGCCTGGCCTGAAGCTAACAACATTTTTTTGTTATACTGTACCTTGCAGATTTCCTAAAGGTGCCCCATGGACTAGGTTCTATGGCAAGTACAAAGACATCCAGATTGACCTTGTAATGCCTGGAAAGGATGCTGTTTCGGGTAAGTTCTGGCCTTCTGGATGGTTCCATGTTTTCATTAGCTGTCAAAATGCATCTTAGCATGGCCCCAAGTAGGTTATAGTGTTTTACTTGGCTAAACTTCCATCTGTAATAGTTCAGTGTGTTCCTTTCTCTAATCGTACTATGCAATTCAATTCTTCGGATAATTATGTCAGTCGATTTCATTTCTTACCAAGAATTGTATCCTTGCAGGAGTTGACAGTGTTGGTACAGTATCAGCAGCTCTTGTGACTTATGCTTCCATTCAGGCATTGAAGCCAGACCTTATCATTAATGCTGGCACTGCTGGTGGCTTCAAGGTATGCACCAGAGCTTTGCTGATGTTGCCTTCTGTGTTCTGGTTTTGTTCTCTGTTTGAAAATTGGGGTTTCTTGTGTGTAGGCCAAAGGAGCATGTGTGAAAGATGTCTTCCTAGCATCAGATGTTGCATTCCATGACAGGAGGATACCAATACCTGTGAGTATTGTCTCACATTTCTAATATATGTGTTGTTCTGGGGTTACATCCATTTGGTTCTTAGAGATAAGCAGTCGCTTGTATGACAAATGATACGTGACTAGTTTGATCAAACACATATTCTTGGTCCAATCGTTTGCTCCAACTTATCAGGTTTACTTGCCCTGCTGCACCATCATGATTAATTACTTTTAGATCTATTATTTGTTGATTGTGGCTAATTATTCCTTTTAATTCTTGATGTGATCTCTCCTTTAGCTATTATTATTCACATTTCATTCATAATAATATGGACCTATTGGTGTGTATGCATAGGTTTTTGACATGTATGGGGTTGGGGCACGGAAAACTCTTGCAGCCCCTAATATTTTGAAGGAACTCAATTTCAAGGTGAGCTGTAGCTATCTCCCTTTTTTTTTTCCAAATTGCCGAGTTATTTTCTTTCATGTTGTGCTTAGGGATGCATGCCTCTTGCTATTTCCTTTTGGTGGGATAATTTCTGCAATGAATTTGTAGCTTGTAGCAATCTATGGGGAACCATAATATTAGTTGTCTTACTGAACACTTCCTTCATTTCAGCTTGGCAAGTTGTCTACTGGGGATTCTCTGGATATGTCTCCTGAGGATGAAAAGGCAATACAGAGCAATGATGCTACAATCAAAGATATGGAGGTATGTACTTATTCTCAAATAATCAGCATATGAATACAGGCACACATTCTAGTTTCCTTCATTGGAGAACATCCTTCATTTTTATTCTAGGGCCATCTGTACAAACCTTACATCTGTGGCAGTTATCTGGTTGAAATAGGCAACCATGCACCCCTGTCCAATGGGTTTAGTTGTTAACTGAGATCAATTCAAGTTAATACATGATGTATAGTTTAGTAATCAGTATGGATCAACTTTGCCCGCTTCCTCTTCACTCTGTAACAGTGTACCTCTTCACTTTGTAACAGTGTATTCCAAATTTCAAAGCCTAAAAGTGGGTTGGTTTTGCATCGTTTATCTTTACAGGGAGCAGCTGTGGCATACGTTGCAGACATGTTCTCGACACCAGCAATCTTTGTGAAAGCTGTGACTGATATCGTGGATGGGGATAAGCCAACAGCGGAAGAGTTCCTGCAGAACCTGATCTCCGTGACAGCAGCACTGGACGAGGCAGTCACCAAAGTGGTGGAGTTCATCAGCAGCGCGAAGCGCATCTCCGACCTTTGAAAACTCCAGCTGCCTCTTCATGCTGGTCATGAGATCCAAGATCCCCCTTTGATTTGATGCACAATACTAGGATACAATACAATAGTTTATGTATTTTTTTTGGAGGGGTTCTGTATGTGAGGTTTAAACTAAATCTGAAACCCCCGTGTACAAAATTCTTGGCGAGACAGTGTTGAATTTTGTAGAATAATTTGCGAGGTGTACTTTCTTGCGAAATTAAAATGATGGGGGAGAACCGGAATCCCCGTGGGATTAGCTGAACCTTATGCGATGTGCTTGCGAACATGTTATTGATGCGAATGAAGTGTGATGCTGCTTTGGAAACATTTTTTGCAGTCACAGTTTGTCTTGTAGGTAATGCCGTGGCAGAGCAGGAGCAGAGAGCTTATCTCCTACGGTAAAACAGGATGCACTGTAAGCGATCGATCGGGATTAAGAGCGATCGATCGGGATTAAGGAATTCAGAATCTTCTCTGAACAATTAATTCTTGTCCAGCGGTTAGTTGGGTCTCTCCTTTTATGATGGTCTGGAGTCTGGCCTGGAAGTACAAGAGTCAGGCTTGGCTTGCTGTTCTCCCGTGACAGTGCCATTGTGCCAAGCAAGAGCCCTTCGCTACCTGCTCAGGTACTGACTGCTGCATTTGCATATTGCAATCTTTCCCCATTTTTATTTCAAGAAAGACATTTCTGCATCTACTTGAAAGCACAGCTAATCCGAGTCGAGCTCTGTCAGATGGAGACCAAGTCGGAGCTTGAGGGGCCCGGTGGTGGCATCAAGCCAAAGGTGGAGCCTGGCGAGGAGCAGGAGCACTCGCCGACGTTGCAACCGCCGGCTTTCGACGACGACTGGGAGGTTACCCCGCTCACCGGCGACAACCCCTTCTTCACCACCATCATTTCCAAGACTCATGTCCAGAGGTTCCTGCTGGTCCGTACGGACGCTCGCTGGACTGAACGACGACACAGTGATATCGCATTCCTCTACTGACCAAACGCCTTCTTGTTGTGCTCAGACCATCCCGGGTCGTGTGCAGTGCCACCTCCCGGAGACGCGCGTCCCGGCGACGCTCGTCTGCCGCGGCCGGTCGTGGCCGGCGAGCTACTGCGGCGACCTCAAGGTCAAGAAGATCGACGTGGCGGCGTGGAAGGACTTCGCGGTCGACAACGGGCTGCGCGTCGGCGACGCCTGCGTCATCGAGCTCATCACGCCAGCTGCCGAAGCTGTGACTGAGGGCGACGGGAAGGTGGTGGAGTTCAGGGTGCAGGTGCTCCGTGGCGGTCTGCCGGAGGAGATCACCTCCAAGGGCGCCACCTCCGACGAGCCCCTCGTCATCGTGGACTAGGACCGCTGCTACTTCTCGCGGTTCACAGTACTAGGACAGTAGTGACCCACTGCGTGCGTCAGCAGAGGCTGAGATGAGCCCTCCGTTCAGGAGCTTTTGGTGTTTTGTTTGCTTTCTCTGCTCATTCTCTGTCTGATCACCCCTGCAAATGGCATTCAGCTAATGTGGATGCTAATTCTGAAGTTGTCAACTACTTTATGACTGGAACTGTTGCAATATGAACCTACTGGTTGTCTAATTTGGGTGCAAATTTCCCTCATGATCGCCGTATTTGTTTTTCTGTTTTGAATAGCTCATCTCAGAACATCAGGTACCAAACTGAATGCATTGTGAAGAGCAGCATGTTGTCATACTGGAAGTATATATATGCTTAACAGCACGGAAATGAAGCTGTATCATGTTGTGTTATTGACTTCATGTTGCTCAGAGCAGGGAAATGAAGCTGTATCCTCTCAGATGGTGGTTCTTGACTGTTGCTCAGAGCTTTCTTTAGGATGCAGCGTGAAGTCAAATTTCAAACCTTCTTTTGTTCGGACTCTTATTTCCTACTTTTCCACAACCCTGAATGTCCCTAATGCTCCATGTATCAAGTCAACCTCTGCTGCTTTTCTAGGAACCGTGTCCATTTTCTTGTATAATTTATTCATTCATTTCCTCCAACTTTATATCACCTTTTTTTTTTTAAACTCTTGTGTACCTTATCGATTCTGTTGCCTTAGCCCTCAAGTAGTCATAATCTTTCTATTAACACGGCAAATCTGCTCCTATCGTTGACTTAAATAAAGATGACATTTTTCCAAGTTTCGCTAGTAATACTTTCACGATATTATCTTCTGAATGCCATACTATAGAAAATACATTTTTTCACATAGGAAAAGAGATGGAAGGAGATTGCTTTTCTTTTCATCTCTTTCTTTTGGAAATGCTACTTTTGCTTTTTTTTAAAAAAAAATAAAAAAATAGGTGGTTTTGCGAATAGGACTTGGTCTTGGCTTATGTCGCGTCTGTTGTCTTAACCCCCCCCCCCCCCCCCAAGCCATGATCATCTAATACGTCCTTATTCTATCCTCCTTCCTTTACTGAGCAGCCTTCACGTATTAGCTGCAATTTTTTTTTTATCTTTATCACGATCTTTTCTTCTAAAATACATAATCAGTTTCCTATACGCGAAAGAGAAAACAGATGATTGTATTTTTATTCCCTTCTCTCATTCAGAGATGCCATTCTTGTTCTTTTAGAGAAAAAAAAGTAGCAGCTGGTTTTATCGTTCTAGAAATAGGACTCGGTCAAAACTTGTTCCTTGCCGTTGTCTGCTGCCTTAACACCCAAGTAGTCATCTAGCACTATTATTATCACAGTGGATTCCATCCTAAGTCAATTTTGCCTTTTTATAACATAATTAAAAAAACAGGAGGGGAGTTTGTTGTTTTCCCTCTCTATCTCCCTTTGGAAACATTATTCTTCTTTCTCCTTTTTTGATAAGAAAAAAAAGTAGTAGTAGACGGTTTTGGGAACGGAGCTTAGAGTCTTCTTCCTTCGTTGCCGTTTCATCTTGGTCGTCGTCTACTACTTGTCCGCCCGCCTTGCATTCTCCTCTTCTCTTCCGGCCTCCACCGAGTTCTCTTAAGCTCTCCAATCCACTCCCTAATCACCATCTAATCACCCTTCCCGATCCCACCCATGGCGACGGCGACGGCGGCGGAGGTCCCAGTGTCAGGGCCGGTGAGTCGTCACACGCGTCCTCCCTCCTCTCCCCATCTCTCTCGCCAAATCCGTTTGATTGCTTGCCTGTTGGTGCTGGATCCGGCCGTGCTGGGGCGGGAGCGTGGGAGCAAAGCAGCGTCCGTGAGGTCTCTCCTAGTCAATCGTGTCCCACGCTCCTGGTGGCCGGTGGGCTGCGCTCGTTGCTGTTTTGCCGCAGCAGTAGCTTGCTGGGGTTGAGCTTCTCCGCAGATTAGGGCTAGGGTTGGGTTGGATCTGGGCGTGATTGGGCACTCGTCTGTCGATCTCTGCAACCGGGAGCAGATGAACAGGGAAGCATGTAGGCGTCCAAATGTTTGGGATTGGTCAACAGGATTGCTGCAAGTGGGCTTTTACTAGTATACTCCGTAGACGATATCCATGAATAATGATTTGTAACAAGTTAGGGGGCTTGCTTTCGATCTATTAGCTTCTGCAATCGCGAAAGCATTCTGAGTAGATGGTGGTGTGTTGATCACCAGCTTTTTTTTTTTTTTGCTTGCAATCTCTGAGGTTTTTATGCCTTGATGGATGTCTATGGAGATCACGTATGCGCGGTACCACTTCACTGCGATTAATGCTGCCAGATTGCTTGATGAAATAATCTGTGTCCATGTGAGGGAAAGCTAGCAGGTTATGCTAATATTAGACATGGTGTTGTGCTAAGCCCTCCGTAAGCTAGTGCAGAATGCTTGGTCTGTCATTGACCTTTATTTGGCACCGTCATGTACGCCTTATTTCCATACAGCTGTAAAAAAAGTATATTAATGCTTTATATGCTACAAGCCGGTATCCTCGATAAACATAGCCCGTGAGCTATAAAAACTCTTAGATATTTACAAAGATCAGCTGCCATGATAGAATAAGAAACGTTTTTAAGTTTCATGATGAGTTCCTCTGCTTATGCCATTTAATGAGAACGCTTATGCCATTTAATGCTTCTCATCTGATTTTCACATGTTCGGCTATGGTTTGCATATATGTGAGTGAAAAATATCAATCTTAAATTGTAAAAAAGTCAATATGTCAAGGGAAACAGTATGCATTCTTCTCCATTATTCCTTTTGTCATATTCATCAATCTTTCTTGGCTCCTTGCAAACTCATATTTATAATGTTTTCTTTGCTACAGGTAAGGACAGTGAAGGTCACCAATGTCTCACTTAGTGCAACTGTACAAGACATTAAGGAGTTCTTTTCCTTTTCAGGAGATATTGAACATGTGGAGATGCAAAGGTTCGTAAAAATTGCAAAGTTTATCCAACTACTAGAGTACTCCTCGTTTCATTCCCATGTACACCTTTCAAAACTAGCATCCTTATTAGCTTGTTTCTCTATCTCCCTTTTTTTGACAGTGGTGATGAGTGGTCTCAAGTTGCATATGTGACTTTCAAAGATGCACAAGGTGCAGAGACTGCACTGCTTCTTTCGGTGGGTAACTGAAGGCCTTGTTTGGATTAATAAAGATCTCCTAGGTTCCACTTTGTGACTGTTGTTCACTCCACTCCTTTGTCTTAAATTGAACTTCTATTTTCTTTCCTATAACGTGTATCTATCAAGCCTTGCCTCTGGTGTTTCAGATGCAATTGAAGAAGTAACTTAAAATCTCAATGGAAATATCTTTATTTTGATGTGCTGTTTCCCTAAAGTTTCTATCACCATCCCTGTATTTGAAATTCCCCTATCTTTGTCTTTACTGCTGCTGTTTGATCACCATATAGCTACCACAACATGTTTTCCCCAAAAAAGGAAGTTAAATCAGTGGGTTTTCTTATTGCCTACAAGAAAGCAGGCCTTTTTTTTAAGCATTTTAGCAGAATTTGCATAGGAGTTTGTTGTCCTTGCAATATATATTCTTATGATGCTCCTAGAATTCGTACATGAATATAATGCCATTCTGCTTCATTGCACAGGGTGCTACAATAGTTGATCTTTCTGTCATCATTGCACCTGCTCCAGAGTATCAGCCACCCCCTACTGCTTCTGCTCCACCAATGGTATGTGCTATGCTCAGCCTTTTATGCTTGCCTTCTTAGTGTTTCACTGGTTGTTCTTAGTGTTACACTGGTTATGTGAGGCTGCATCCTGAACTTGAAACTACGCCACTGCTTCTTAACTACAAATCAAATAATAAATGCTATGGACTTGCATTGCAACTTCTAGTTGACAGCTGAACCTGCGACATTTTCATTTATATTCCAATAGTTGGTGTCTGTACTTCTGTTATGTAAATCTGAAGGGATACTAAATAGGTATTAAGCTAGGATTAGCACTGCTAAGAACTAAGTCCCCTCAGACCAAGTATGATGATGAATCGCACATGTTCATCTTTTTGGCACCCACTGCTGCCACTTTTGAGAATTATCTACTGCAGTTTTTGTGTACCAGAGCTAGTTTCGTGGTTTGCCCATAATTGTATTCTTAGCAACAAAAGGCATTCCCTATTTTTGCGGTTAGGTAGGCACACTTGCCTGTTCAATTTCATAAAAATCTCTATTGATCATTGCATTTTCTTCTGTCAGAGCGGAACCAGAGTTCCAGTAGGTGGAGAGAACAATGTCGTCCACAAGGCTGAGGATGTCGTCAGCACTATGCTTGCTAAGGGTTTCGTCCTAGGCAAAGACGCTGTTGGCAAGGCCAAAGCATTCGACGAGAAGCATGGCTTCACATCCACAGCTGGTGCCAAGGTGGCCTCCATAGACAAAAAGATTGGGCTGAGCGAGAAGATCACCACAGGCACTTCCATGGTGAGCGGGAAGGTCAAGGAGATGGACCAGAAGTTCCAGGTATCTGACAAGACCAAGTCCGCCTTCGCCGCTGCCGAGCAGAAGGTGAGCAGCGCCGGGTCAGTCATCATGAAGAACAGGTATGTCTTCACCAGCGCATCGTGGGTCACCAGCGCATTCAACAAGGTCGCCAAGGCCGCCACAGACGTCGGGACGATGACCAAGGAAAAGATGGCTGCTGAGGAGCAGCAAAAGGGTTCCGGCCCTTCTTCTGGGGGCCACTCATATACGCCCATCCAATGATTCGTTGGCTTTGGCCTTAAGTGCCTCCCTCGACGTGCTGTATTATTGGTGGATGTAAAACATAGATATAGAACAGATCAGCCTTCCTGGCACATGTTCATCGTTCCCATGTGTTAAATTTCATACTGCAGGAATTTTTGTTTTTGTAGAACAGGAAAGTATGATGGTGATACCAATGTATTCTGGTGGCTTATATGAATCCATGTTCAGACTGGTTCTGGTTTTGATTCGAATGAAGTTCTGATGAAGTGATGGGACGTTACTCGAATAATGTTGTGAAGTTTGAATTATCCTTCATGAATCCAAAGCGAATGACGAGAGAGCCAATTTTCTGGAAACAATACTGCAACAGCTTGTCCAGGCGATGGTCATCTGTAAAAAGAAACTACATCAGTGGCATTCTAAGATTGCTGAATATAGTTAATTCATTTGATGCTATCTTTGTTGATTCAAAGTTTGAGTTCAAATCAGAATACTAAAACTTGTAAAAGACTGCACAACAAAGATTTGTGAAGAAAATACAGGCATGTTTCAAATTTACACAGGATTACAGGGACACAGTTATTCAGAACAATTTCTAGCAAGATCAGTGGTTTCGGTACCTAAAAAAGAACTTCAATGGTTTTGGGGATCGTTGAACTACAGATTCTCCTCTTTAGTGATTAAAATGTAATTAAGTGAGAACTTCAAATTTGCCATCACCAAAGTCGTTGTAGTATAGTGGTGAGTATTCCCGCCTGTCACGCGGGCGACCCGGGTTCGATCCCCGGCAACGGCGTAATTTTTTTTCTAATATTCTTTTGAGCCGTTCCGTCCCAGGGATGCTCACTTCTCTTACACAGATTGTGTTACCTGTTTTACCTTTTTTTTTTTGTGTAGATTCTTGACTACAGACGAGATCAAAAGGACAGTAACGAATTCACAAAAATATCAAGCTTTCAGAGAGAGATGCAGTGGTGGCAGGTCACTCCAGAGAGAGCCCTCAGTATCCACGTCTCACGTCAAGCTCAGCTCAAAAACATTCCTTGGCAAGCTACACAAATGCCATCAGCAGCCTCTGATGTTGCAAGCTAGTACTGCACAACGTTTGGCCTTTGTTGTGTCTCCTCCAAATCAGCAATCACCCTTCTCCATTGGCATAACCCACAATCAACAAGCTATCTAGCTTCCTACTGGCCCTCTGTCCTCTGTCCCCAATCACTATCAAGTCACTAATCGAGTGCATCAATATATAACCTATCAAACTCAAACGAACAGCATCTCAAGCTCCTAGTTGTACTTGTGTGCCCCAGCAGGAACCAGCAACTGTTGCTAGTCAGTCATGGATGTGCACGTCAATGTCATACCCACTGCTCATGCCTCTCCCATGCTTCTCAGCTATGCGTTTGACTTCATAGGATTGCTAGATTGGTTAGGTGTCTAATGTATTCGTGCAGGATTGCATGGTCTCAATTAACTAGGATTGAAAAGAAGAAGAAAAAAAACTGAAGCCACATTGTTGTTCATCGGATACAGTTCAGTTGACGTTCTTGTTTTTTCTGAAAGTCAAGCACTGTTCTTGTTAGATCAGCGCCTGTAATTAGTATGACTTGTTTTCTTCTCAATTCCCATTGTCTGCCGTGTAGACGTGATTGATCATGCTGAATCACTGAGTACTCATATAACAAATTCAATTAAGTAACTAAATGTCATCTTCGGCAAGTAACAACCTCCTGGTTATTTGGACTTCTAAGAGGGCTGGAAGAAAGTTACGTTGATAGAAAGAATGATATCCCACAAAGATTACTTTTATCCTCAATGACACTAGTTTAGTTAGTGGACAAGAGGTTACTGCCTGCTGCCTAGATTTGGGGATTATAATATGTAGTAGTAGTAACTCCAATGAGTTCAGAAAGTAACCATATATATCATCCTGATCCTGTGCTTAATCTAATAAAAATTCTGCCACAACAATATATTTAAAGCACAAACAACAGCAAGAAGACAAGTGAAAAAAAAAACAACATTCTGATTCTGTATATGATTAGTTTCATTACTGCAAATAACCCAAAACAGGGCATATAAAGCACTGTGCAACAAGCTGCATATATTCTTTTGGCGCCTCTGAAGCTGTGCAGGACCATTTCAGATTCACACTGTTGCAGTGTTGCTTATGCAATTGCAGAATCAGGTAGCTTGTACATGTTTTCAGGTACAGACATAGACACAGAGGTTCAGGATTCAAACAGTATCCTACACCAGACTGAACTCCTTCTCTGCTACTATTTCTAAACAACAGTTGCTGCCAATAGTACAGGCATGCTCCAAAACAAATTAGTTCAAGGACCGTCAAGCTCGCCGCTACAGCTCTTTTGCTTCATCTGCACGCACAAGCATCAATGTTGACTTGGCATACACAGAAGAAAATTGCTCTGCACTGAAATTCGCATCACTCAATCAAAGACAGTTAGGCCTACAACGATTTACCCGTGTGACTGAAGCAAGGACATCTCGCTGTCCACTAGGGAAAAATGTTCCCGCATCACAGTCGTGTCCATCTCGTTGTCTATAAGAGGTATCCTGCTCCATGAAAAAAAATTAAATTAACATTGCTATCTGATGATGTAAAACTGGCAATAAGAAATCCAAACCTCGTACGCAAAATATATCCAGTTTTATATTCTACTGATGATCGACAGAGTTTTACTAAATTTTCATGAACGTGGACCAAGCTGCGACTGAGGATGTGGCAAACATTATGGCGCCCCTGGTTTCAGCAAGATGAAGTCATCAGATGCATGAACCCATGCAACAGAGCCCGGCTTCTCCTAACTACCTAGTTTAGATTACGAGACAACTACAAATTGTCTCAAACACTAAGATTGCAGTAGTTTTAGGTCACATCACTTGCCGGTTTATTACTAACACACCGTGACACCATGGACACCAGCCTGTGCGCTGCATGTTGAACATCTGGAGAGGAAATGAGCTGCATGTGCCCTTATAGTCAAAGTTGATCTTGTACACAACTATCTCTTCAGCAAGATCCGCATGTAATTCTGATCAAATAATGCGTCCAATCTGCGATATCTTTCGGAGGAAAAAAAGAAGCACGGAAACCGCGATAGTAACATATACATTTTACTGATACAGGATGACATATTGACATCTGATCTGGTTCCCATTGAACAAGCAAGCTGTTCATCCTATATGTAATTGATGATGTCATCACGACGACAGATCAAGGACCAGAGCAGGGAATTCAGTCTCCAACAGTCTTTGCTGACTGCCTCATATTATCATATCCTATTGATGACTTTCTACTACACGTATACAATAGGACAGTGTACCCTCCAACTGTTGTTTAAGCAAACTGTTCTGCAAGTAAACTACAAAATCTGAGTAATCAATGCCCTAATTTCCATTAAGAGATGACAAGTATGCTCTTCTGTTCAGCATGCATGCATGCGTGGTTTTACACGTGATGTGCCGATTAAGATGTACGTATGTAAGAAGAATTTTGACAGAAGCCACACCAAATTGCAACAGCTAGCTACAGGTTGCCTAACGGTGACATGTGGTGGACAACTGGATCATGTAAAGATTTGGCCCCAATTCTTTATCAGATTCTGTTTACTAACTACCACATTATAACATATTCATCAAGTTGCAGTTAACTAATGCGTCTCCCTGTTGGCCCAGCATAACTCTCAATGCACCCCATCAAATGGAAGATGTCAAAAGTCACTTTATATATAATATTGCATTAGACTAGGCTAAGAACCTTATTAAGTTAATGATCCCCTAACGCTGTGCTTACATCTCCAAGGAATCCTCTTGCATGTTTCCAGTGGTTGACTCAACCGTTTGGAAATCGGATCAGTGTATGCTTCTAAAACTCATCGCCCCAGCACTAGTTAATATCAGGCTTTCGAGATGCAGCCTTCGATTGCCTAATTCCTCCAACTCAAGAAAATAAAACGTCATGATAATCACCATTGCTAATCTTTTTCAAGATTTATATGCGACCAATACCTCAGTGGGAATTTGTTTTTGTTCCTCAAAATTAATTACCAAATCCAGTAAAAACCTTTTTCTGTGTTTATGTTTGATCTGTGACGTTTGCTTATGAATAGGAACCAGAAAAATAACTAATATGCCTAGAGGTCTTTTACAATACACAATACTAGTTTATACTATTGTTAGAAATGGACTAGTATGAAAACATCCAACGGTTAAGATTAATTCTATACTACCTAAAACTTGACCAGTAATATAACTAGTATATGAGAGTAGTATGACCGGTACAAGGGTAATACAGGAAAAATATTTATGTAATATTTTTTACATTATATTAAATATTAATTATGAAACATTATTTTTGCATTAGTCATCAAATCGTCGACCGGTAGAACACGGTATTACTCCGGTGCCGGCAGCAGGCGGCGAGTACTCGCTTCTCTCATATCGCAACCACTTCTTGTCCGGCTGGAAGGCCGGTGGCAGCATGCATGCGGCTGCGCGCGGTTAGGAACGTTTGACAGTGGCAACCGGTGGCCGGCGGCGGGTGCACCTCACGTAGTCAGACCCAGACCCACCAGGGCCTACCCAAGCAGGAAAGGCACGGGGGGATTAGAAATTTAGGATAGCCATAGACGAGACGACTGCAGGCCGCCGGTCGACCGGTGCCTGAATGCACGTTGCAGAGAGGAGGGCAGGGGCGCCGCCGCCGTTGGGGACAGGAGGGACGCTGCGGGGAAACGGATGCCGATAAAAGGGGCTTAATGTTACCAAATTAGCTGAGTATAAAGTACAAATTTACCCTTGATTAATGGATGGTTAGATCTAATTTATACCCTATACTACTAGTTAGTAGTATTGTGTATTGTAAAAGTGGCCTATGCCCAATGGTGGAGCAGGAAAGAACATCCAGAGATAGGAATTGCCAGTGGTGTATAATATAGCATAATTGTAAAGTTCTGTCACATTTGCAAATTGTTGCTTCTTGTGGTACACATTAATGATGACCTGAAAACGATTGTTTTATTGATGAATCTGGGGTAGAACAAGATGTCAATATCAGATTTTCTTATGGGAACAAGTAACAGTTCTGTTGAGAGTTGAGTCTGCCAAGCTCTTGCGCAAAACATAATTGATGACATAAAAATAAGAGAAAATATCATATTAGACATCTCATCAAGAAATCTTCATCTTGCATTCTGTGGCTCTACAATCTTATCTAGGCTTAGTAAGAACATAATCTGAATATACTGTTATAATACTAGGTAGGGTGTTCATTATATATTAGAAGGTTTCAATATATCAGTGTACTATGGCATATATATTCTACACTAATAATACGTCTATAACAAATAAGTATATGTTGCCGTCTGTAACAACAGCAAGGCAACCATTGGTGTCTTTTCTTCTGTCCTAATATCTAGGTCACTAGTTAGCTACTTGAATATCTAAATTGTACTGTGACATGCTTGCCAATTCATCCATGAGCTAGATTACTTTCTGAAGCTACCAAAAAAGACAAGAAAGTTTCTATCAGTCACATCTAGTAACATCATTTTAAAATGTATAAAATATAATATGTACATTGGGATGTACTTTCTCCCATATTCTTTAATCAAATAAGGAAAGTGTTCAATCTTTTTTTTGAAAAAAAAATCCATATTAATAGAATCCTCCCACAAATAAATGCAGGCATTGAGTAACTTCTTCTGAACATGACTGTAAGTATACCCCCTTCATCACAACACAAACCATTGTGAATCTTTACCAATGCACAAATAGTTCGAAACCACACCAAATCATATAATATAGCTTGCCTAAACAGGACAGGCAATTATAATAATCAGGTAGTTGAAGGGATGCCTAACCAATTATGCTGCTGCTTGCAGCAATGCTAATGGAAATCAGGACATATGCTCCAAGTTTAATAGCTCCTCTTGACAGTGATAGTGATGCGCATGGCGACCACTATTATATGTAACGAGATCTATTGATATATGCAGATTATACAATCCAAACATATAGATCGCATTGTAGGCTGCATGTTCGGTTCGCACCGACTGAAACCTGGCTGAATGGAAGCTGAAACTTCTACACAAGTACATGAGTCTGCATGCTCATCCACCCACCATAACCGTTTTGGTTGTAACCACATTGTTGTTTGGTGGTGAACTGGTGACGAATGAAGTCATATCTAGGAGGGAGGAATCGTACTGGGTGCGAATTTCCCTCTTCCAATGTATCACCAGTCTAGGTTCTAATTAAATGTGTTAATTTGTACAAGATCATCTGTACCTAATGTGCTAGATTTCTCTGTGTACTCTGTACCTCTGCTTGAGGTTTAATAATGTTATTAAGCACATATTTACAAAGATTGGCTGGTTATTTTGAAACAAGTTGAGGGTCTTTTTCACGTGACATATTGGATAGATGGAGCTGTATCCTGTATGGCTGTATGCAGCAGACCAAGTGAAATTTGCACCCTGTTCTGATTTATCCTCTCTTAATTGCAGCTTCAAACATTCAAAAGCCCTTGAATGCCACTGTGACTTCTGAGCGTCAAAGCAATAGAAACAACATATAGGTGGACAGTGATGTATATAAATGTCTATCTATACGTGTTCTTATTCAAACATCAAAGTATGCAATTTTACTACGTCGTCTCTCCTCTGTAAGTGAATTAGTGAAAGCTAAGTAGTTGTGTGTTTGGTGAAAGACTAACTAATTAACTACAGTCTTGGTGTTCTTCAGTTACCAAATAACCCAGTCAAAACTAAAAACCCTCAAGCATTGTGATGTGCAGCTAAACAATCAGGGTGTAAAGGTACAGTACTCCTATCCCCATAAAAAAGCAAAGGTGTTCACTATAGTGTTTAATATAAGAGGAAAACTATTTGCAATATATATCCTGTACAGGCATACCTGAAATTAATACCAACTTAACTGTCCAACACACATATCAGTATCCTGCAACGAGTACCCTGGTTACTACTATACAGTCTCCCTTATTCCAGCATTGCACAGTGATGCACCACAGTATTTTGATGCGTAGTACATCTTGAAGATTCTGATCGATATTCCTTTTTGCTTGTGAGTTTCTGGCCACTGCTCAGAACCAAACTGGTATGCTGCATACAGGACTTCTAGGACCACAGGATCACTCCAATTTGCACAACTAATCTTATTTAAAAAGGGCTTTAATTAGGCTCCTAAGTACTTATCACCCTGCATATAGTACATAATCTATATTGAAAAAGTGGTTAATACTTAATAGTTCACAAGTTTTGTCCTAGCTAAAAGAAGACTAAATTGTCAAACAATTTAGAAGTGGGCCCACATACTATATTCGTATGGGCACAAATATGGAAGGGATGGCCACGTCATAGAGATCTTGCTGCCAGCATCGATAATGCAACACTTGTCCGCTGCTATATATTACAAGTACACTGTCTATAATCAGCTATTGAGACAGAAGGCAATCTAACCAACGATTATATATTTATATGAGAATAAAGTGATCACCGTACAGGCCAAAAGGGCATTTTTACAATTAACGTTGCCCTGTGCAAAAACTGTGATTTTTTTCTTGTTTTGTACTCGATCAAAGAAAATAGGTGACTTCCCATAACAGATGAGGATATATGAACAAGATCTATCCTTTATAAGTTGACGAGTTCTTGTTGCCAACACCAAAACATAGTACACACTACAAACAACATTCAAAGATTGCCACGATGAAATGGAGGGAGGGTTGGTATTTCGATGTTGAATTTTGGGACTAACCAATCTATCTAGACTCTAAGACTCATGAGTAATCACCCATGCTACTCCGTAATGAAGTAGTAGCGGTGAACACTGACAGCTGAGCTCCATGCAAGTATGCTTTATTGTTGTTTAGTTAGATGAACCATACTGTAGTAAATAAAACTTGAGGAATTTGATTTGTTTCACAAAATGGATGGACAAGAATTAATTGATGAGCCCATTAATTACTCGAAAAGTCAAACTGCCATGTGTTGCGCTAGAATGTTCGCTCCTATGCGCACACATGTATGCACATGCAAAAACAATACCCAGTCATACATAGTTCATGACCAAATATATATGGTGCTGCTGCAGGTCAACCATGCATATACAAGCAAGTACGCATGGATTAATTATTTTAACCAAAAAAAAGTTTTGGTTGGTTAGGTTAACCAGCAGGTGGGGCCGTCAGGCACCACTTGGCAAAGAAGGAACTAAAAATGCCAGTTGGGCCAATGGCGAGCAAACAATCCAAGTGGGTCCCACCCACAGGGAGGGCTAGCCGCTAGGTGGGCCCCCGAGGCCTCCAAACCCCATAACTGTAGCTTTGGTGTGTCATGTCCGCGTATCAAAGTGAGATTACTTCGTCTCAAAAAAAAATCAAAGTGAGATTACCAACTAACATAGCGTCGTTGGCGTGCGTGCGTGTGACACACACAAACAATGTACTAGTATGCTTTGACAGGGGAGGATCGGAGGGAGGGAACAGGCAGGTAGTTCCTTGTTCTATGCTCCTTGTTGGGGGGGATAATATACGTGTCAGTCAGGTCTCACACGAACCTAACTCTCCTCTGCCCCCTGTCCACGTGCCCTACCTCTGTTCCATGCACATATCATCCTATATATCCATCCGTCATTTCATTCACAACGCAACGGCTACTAATAAATATGATTATTATTTGAACACATATGTGTATACCGTTTGTATTTGGTGCGTCTGTATGCATACGTACTGTACGGTAAAAATAACATTAGTTTGTTATTTGATGTTTCCTCTTATCGTCTCTTGTTAGCTGAAATAATACGTGTCAGGTCACCCTCATGGACATTACATGTATTTGCACTCTAGTGATCGATCAGCAGCAGTATGGGGTATGCAGCATGCTAGCTAAAAACAAATATAATCAATCATGTATATATGCATGTCTTTATCTTAGGTATATATATCAAACAGTGACCATGTATGTTATGCTAGCTATGTATGCATGGTACACGTCACTGTGTGCTGTACATGCACAGACACTGCATCTGGTGCAATAATGCAATGCATCGATCGATGCAAAAATAAAATCATTAACGTACACATGCATGGTGCATACGTATACGTAGACATTTTTTTTAGGAAACATATACCGATCGATATGCGTCTATATAGTAGTATTCGCTATATATATAGTTTGTGCATGGGAAGCTTCTAGTTTAGTTTGGGAGAGCGAGTATATATACAAATAATTTGCCAATTAATTAATATTAGGATGGATCATATATGATAGTTGTTGTTGCCTACGTAGAGCATGATGTATATATGCAGCAGGACGCAGGCAAGAGAGGCAAATTGACACATATGTGAGAATTAAAGTAATGGGCGTATGGACCATCACAAACACAAGAAAACACATTGCTATTTAGTCCTAACTAAACAACTAATGATACACGCTTAAGTATGCACTGCGTTGGCTATTAACGACGACGTCTTAGACTAATGAAGCTACCTTAGGTACCTCGCAAGTCAGCCCTCCTATCAGCTTAGCTAAGCTAAATCTCTGATGAGAGAGAGGGTTAGCTAGCTAGAGAGAGAGAGGGAGTGAGATAGAGAGAGGAAGCTGCGTCTCCCGCACACAAAGACTTGCTTTTTGGGCAGGCGGCCCTCATCTGATGGATCAGATGGGTCGCCGTGCACCACCTAAACCTCTATAAAACCCCCGGTCCCTGCCACTGCTGCCATCCACCCCCAACGAATTCCTGCAGGCCTCTTTGCTTTAGCAGTTTAGCCTCGCTTGCTATATAGCTCTCAAGCACCACACACAAAAACACATACACCGGCTAGCTTGTCTGCCGGCCATGGGGAGGTCACCGTGCTGCGACCAGGACGCCGGCGTGAAGAAGGGGCCCTGGACTCCCGAGGAGGACAAGCTGCTGGTGGACTACATCAAGGACAACGGCCATGGCAGCTGGCGCCGCCTCCCCAAGCTCGCCGGCCTCAACCGCTGCGGCAAGAGCTGCCGCCTCCGCTGGACCAACTACCTCCGCCCCGACATCAAGCGCGGCCGCTTCACCGACGACGAGGAGAAGCTCATCATCCACCTCCACTCAATCCTAGGCAACAAGTACGTCCTTTGCTTGGTAGCTTGTCCTCAGCTTGATCGATCAACTAGTTATATATATACACACACACACACACACACACACACACACACACACACATACATATTTACATATATACATATATGTATATATAGGTGGTCTTCCATCGCCACCAAGCTCCCCGGGCGGACGGACAACGAGATCAAGAACTACTGGAACACGCACCTCCGCAAGAAGCTGCTGGGCATGGGCATCGACCCCGTCACGCACCGCCCCCGCACCGACCTCAACCTCCTCGCCGGAATCCCCAACCTGCTCGCCGCCGCCGCCTCCTCCCAGACCACCACCGCCAGCTGCTGGGACATCAACGCCCTCCGCCTCCAGGCCGACGCCGCCAAGTACCAGCTCCTCCATGGCCTCCTCCGCGCGCTCGCCGCCCCTCCCGCCGCCGCCGCCGCTCCCACCGGCGTCGACCTCATGGCCCTCCTCGCCGCCACCAATGGAGGCGGCGTTGACCACCAGCTGCTGCAGGGCCAGGGCACCACCAGGCTGCTACCCTCCCAGTACGACGGCCTGCTCAACCTGCCCGCGTTGACCACCGTGCCGTCGTCCGCGACGGCGACGCTACCGCCGGCGATGTCCTCCTTCTCCGGCCTGCTCAGCAGCAGCGGCTTCGCCGGCGACGGGCTCAGCTCGACGGAGCTCGGCCACAGCGCTAGCGGCGGGGCCAGCGGGAGCAGCATGACGGCGGCGATGGCGGCGCCACCTCTCGTAGCGGCGGATGATCAGTGCAATGCCGGCACGTCGACGCCGTGCGACGACACGACGCCGGCGTCGAGCCCGTTCGAGGGGCTGGAGAACCTCAACCTCGACGATGACTTCAACAGCGACACCTGGAAAGACTTGCTAGAGTGAGTATTCTATTCTCCTAGCTATCAACTGTTTCCTATTTTCTTCTACATACCTCCATCTTCTTTTTAATTTTGTTTATATATATATATATATATATATATATATATATATATATATATATATGATGTTTATTGGTTTCCTTATTTTAGCAGGCAAATGTCATGGTTGAACAACCCGAATGAGCAGCACCTGTGATCGAGGATTAATCGAGATTCAAGAGATATCTTTTGGTAGGAGATGATCGATGATGAAGTTCCTTAAAGCTAAGAGACGGAGGATGCATGGAGAGACAGTTTCTTTGGATTGGTTATTGCACACTTCTTAGAAGATGTGGATCAAGTTTATTGTTCGTTCATATATACTACATACTCTATAGGACAGAAAAAGTTATTAAGGTTGTGGTTAATTTGACCCACTTTTAATTAGCCATGTACAGAGAGAAACAACGACAGAAGAAAGGCATGCATATATGTATACTCACTTTCAAAGTCTTCAATTTGTTTTTTAGTTTTTTTCCCTTGGCTTTGCCTCTGGCAGCAGGGAGTATATGTGTAATGATTAGCTTCCATTGTGACGACATAAACTAAACGAAGTTTCATTTTCCACACCCAAGTGTGACTATGATGCATGTATCTATGTCCTTGTTGACACGCGACTTGCTATTAATGTTGTGACTTGTGAGATCGATGAAGCTGAATTTAGGCCGTCACAAAATATAATATTTGATAAAAACTAGACTAGGTACTGTTTGCCTGTAATGGTTCTATATACGGCCTTCCTTCGTTTGCAATTGACCTTTTTGTTCCATGCATTATATACTGGATTTGGATTAGAGGGGCCATTTCACATAAAGACGACTATGTACATGGCTGCTAAAATCCATAGACTAACTTAATAGTATACTACTTTTAGACACGTTGAATGCGTATAATAAAATGGATATGAGCATGATGTGACTGTATTATTAGCTAGCTTTAATCTAATATAAGCATTACTATTCATTATTGCACAGTCGTAGGAGCATGAATGCTGAATGAGTCAAAACGAGCTAGGTATTTGTGTCCATCGATTTTAATTTAGACATGTATATATACTCTTGTTTATAACATGCTGGTGAGGTTTGTTTCACAGTTAGCGATTGAACTAAATTATATATGTTCTGTAAAATAAATATGAAATCAATACATGTCCTGTCCTTTGAGACAGATAACCCTTCCCTGGATGCATAGATATTGTCGATCGTAGCTTGCATTGCATTGGGTCTTTTCAAAACGAGGTTACTTGTTTGAGGAGAATTGACTATCTAGCAGACACATCCATCACTAATCAGCAGGGTAGATACATGTGATAGCATGTAAACGGTATATGATTAAAATAATAGTTAGTTGGGGTTGGAGAAGGATGGGTAGCTTGTGAGAGTAGACAAACTAACTGTGTGATGACCGAGTAAGTAAATTACTGTACTCTATTTAACCATCTTCTAGAACTCCAACTGGCATGAGTTTTTATTACTGAGTACTGCTAGTCCAAATTAATTAATAATTGCTCTTCTTAATCAAGTACTGCTTTATTAACTATTTTCTCATCTTAATCAAATAAATAACCTTCATAATAAAATTTGATGAATTAATAACTTATTGGGTTGGGAGGATGCTGCCGCGCATGCATGGTTGGAACACAAAAGGAGAAAAGCAAATTAAAAAAGAGGCATGCATGCTACTTGGACTGCTTTCATGCATGCCTTGTTTGTTTGTGCATGGCGTATTGTCCAGATTCCTGCTTTCTAACGAGGAGAAGGGGAAATCTCATCAGCTGCTCGCTTGAGCTGAATTGGGTATACTTTTAGTTAAAACGGCAGCAGCTACTAACAGTGATGTTTCCCGTTCTCAAATATATAATAATATTATAATAGATAGGATTTAACGATCAGCATGCCCGGCCCAGTTGGGGAACACAACGATAAGTCATAGAATTAGTTAGCAGTAGGTAGGCCTCATTTCCCGACACCACAAGCCATTGACGGTCCTAACATCTTTGCATGTACTTGCACATCATCCTCTACTACGATCTTGCTCAAAATAAAGCTTTATTCATCCATTGGAATCCCTTTTAGCAGCCGTATCCTGTCCATGCTTTTGCAATCCGTTTTGACACCAAAAGCTTGCAACCTTTGCAATTGACAAAGTGATCGACCATACTCCTCTCTGATGGTTACAGGTTTACAGCTTTGTTAACGAATAAAGCTGTTTTTTTTTTGTTAGGAAATAACAATGGTGAATATAATGGTTGGTGTAATACTACAGTCTACCACGATCATGAGTCGGAATAAGTGAATAACCTTGTTTCCAAGTGCGCAGATGAGAAGCTCTAGCTAACTGTGTGAATTATATTTTTTTTATTGTGTTCAATATTATTTAGTTTTTGACGTGTCAATGCAAGAAGTTTAATTTCTCCTCTCGATCGCTGTCTAGCAATCATGTCAGACTTTGACACGACCATGGTGTGGCGAGGGACAAACGGACCACGTACGGTTAAATTGTTGAACGGCCGGCTCGCTCAGCAGTGCAGTGCAGGTTCCGTCTCATAGATGTTTACCTCTTTCGAATGCCAATACAGTCAGTGATGACTTGCCCTCACATGCTACATGCATGTTTGTAGACTTGGCTTGTAGGACTGATTCGTTCTGTCTGAGTACCAACTGCAGGACCGCTACGTACTCCCCCGGCTACTCTGTAAGAGCAAAGGTTAAAGTCTAAGGACAAGACAAGATGCAACATCTTTTGCATACCTATCTTCAGCTAATAGGTCACTTGTCTTAGGAAGATAACGACTCTAGCTACTGTTTGCTGACCGTATGCGGGGTAGGTACAGGTAATAGCAGAGAGATTATTATTAGGGGAACAATAAATTGCAGATATATGCACACAAGTAGTACAAGAGGCACCTGATGTTTCAGATGGAGCAACATGCATTCATGATCTCTGACGAGGTAGTAGCCAACATTAGTGGTGCAGTTAGACATATCACCACCATATCCCTTGATGTTCTTTTAAAATTAAACTTTATACAAACATGCATGCTAGCTGCTGGAAGCAAAGTTACATGCATGAATGAATTATATTAGACGAAACGAAGTTTCCAACAAGTCACCTGACGAAAAGATGGATGAGAGCTGCAGGATCTCAGGAATTCTTGGCGGGATGTGCCACCTATGCAATCCTGTCCACAAGTATATGGTGACATCCACAGATTTACCTACCCGGAGAAAAAGAATCAATAGAGAACTAGTAGTAGTAGTAGATCATATATGATGGCTGCGGTGCATGGTCAACTTGACCAGCAACAGTGTGTCAAACTGAGACTTTGGCTACGTCGAGTTCGAATTGAATCACAGAAATTACGTACGCACGCAGCTTTTGAAATGAGAAAAAGGCGAACTGACGGATCGATCGAATTGGTTCCTTTCCTACTCGCGAGGAAACAGCGCGCCCCTGTGACGACATAACCAACCAAACAAGGTTTCATTTAATTTTGACCAATTATAACCAAGTTCTCTATCGATCCGATCCATCAAAGTGAGAGCTGCTAGTTGCTCTGTGCTGTGACCTCAAAAGTTTCAAAATTGATGCCAGGGATTGCATCTGTCACTGCAGATTCGATCTATGCAACTTTCGTCTCAGACAAAATGACAAACATGATTGGTCGGTTTAGCTAGCACAAAGTAGCAAAACTTTTCTTTGGCTCCGATCGATTCGTCTACCTGAAAGATACGACGACAGTATGCATTTGGTCTTCCCAGCAAGTTAGCAACAGTGACATCATCTTCTCCCCTCACTGCACGCGTTACACACGCAATTGCCACACGGTGTAGTACTGCTTTGACTGGCAACGCATGCTTATTACCAAACCCATACCAGCTGGGGGTAAAATTTTCTACATCTGAAACCATTACTACTTGATGTTCTTCTCTGATGAGCTAGTAAGTAAACGTGCGTGCGTGGCTCAATTGGTTTGTCCAGTCCATCTGAACCTACTAAAGTACATCAGAATAAGCATGTGTGTGTGGATCTTGTTAGCAAGTCACAGTTGCAAGCTAATCATTTGACCAAAAGCATACGACGCACCATCTTGGATGGAACGGAATCCCCACTCTCTGCAACTGCTCCTCAGAACTGAAATGATCAGGGTCAATTTACGACGCACACATGCATATCTAGCTTAACACACGAATATGTGGTCGTTTCCAGGAAATTTAATTCAGGCCTCATATTAGTTCGCCATCTGTTACACTGGTTGGAATCAACTGGATTGATGATCTACACACAAACAACATGAACACTGTTACTGCATCCATCAGAGTGTTTATTTGACCACCACCAATTTGTCATGCAAATAAAAGTGAAAGTCAATATTATCCACACAAGCATGTATGATATGCAGTATATATGTAGGGTGGTGGTGGCAGCAGCAGCATATTCATATTCATGGATTTATCATGAACAGATTAGTGGATTTATGAAAAAACCGGCCTTGCCCCACAAGGGAGGGCAAGATATTCAGTAGGTAAACAAGCATGGACCTAGAAAGGAACAACCACATACCTACCTTTCGCAAGAATAATGCTTTGTGTGTTCCAACCTAAAGCCTCTCTCGACCTCACTCTCAACCTTATTGCATCATCACAAAGAAAAGGGGGGGGCAATGCAAATCAAATCAAATGGAGATGACACGCACACTATTGAAAAATATGTTAGCTAGCTTTTCCTTGATCTATATAAATATCCAATATCCTAGAAAATTGAGGTGATATATACTGCAAACCAACATATTTAACGATTCCAAGCATTATATGTACTAATTGCCTTCCCCTAATATAATTATTATCCCAGCATGCAAAGCTAGCTCATTAATATTGCATTTGAATTTTTCAGAACGATTCCTTTTGTTTGTAAACTTAATTTTCTCATCCACATTATTATTGATTCATTTCTTGGAGGGATAATGCTATATATATATAGTCTGTCAGACAATAATTTAATTGTACCATTATAATATTAAGAGATAGAAGATTTATCTAGAAAATCGAAGTAGTAGAGAAGCACGCGGCACACGTAGCTAGCTAGGTTGCTTCCTTACAGCTAGGCAGCTTGCTTGCTAATCGTTGCAAAATAATCCCACATCAGCCACCGTCATACAAAAACAATTGGCGGCCGGGCTTTCAGTCGTCAGAAGAGAAAGTTCATTTAAAGGTGTTTCTGCTCCACACGGTAAAAGGGATTAGGTAAATAGTAAGAGATCAGTCAATGCATCATCATATATATCACCTGGATGAAAAGGTGTTCCAATTTGATCCTTCACGTGGTTGAATATACAGAATAGCTTGTCAGATCAGATGAGCTTTTATGATCCTTCACGTACAGTTACCCGCAGTTACCAAATCTTTTCTTTTACGGGCCTATTCAAAAGGTATTTGTAATTCGGCAGTAAATAACTTTTTACCAAACGAACTAACGGTGGGCGCATATATATAGGGACAGATATATAAAACGAAACATGAAACATATGCAGTTGTTGCTTATCGGCAAAGTGTTGCTTGCGCAGAAGCTAGCATCGATCGATCATATATGCTAATATGCAGCGGCAAAGTGTTGCTTGCGCAGAAGCTAGCATCGATCGATCATATATGCTAATATGCAGAAATTACAGCCACAATGAATGGCGTAGCCGTCGTAGTTGATGTAAATTAAATAAATAAGGCCAATTTATATAGCGATATAAGATGATGGCAACCCGGAACGTGACAAAACCATCGCCAAAAAACATGACATGTTTGTCACTTTTAGCCAGCAGCTTCTGTGTTAGGTCGTTTTGATCTTGCAGTGATTGAGTTCGACGGTGCTTGATTGATTTGCTGAGAGTGTTAGCATCATGTGGTGATATGGAGTAGCTTGCGGGCGTCAATAATCGTGCCACGTGGCCAATGCTTATTTGTGCGTAAGAACTAGTAGTTCGGTAACAGCTAGATGCACACATGGACAAAGCATAAATTTGGTTGAACTTAGAATACTTTTTTGTAGAACCAAACTTAGAATAATCTGATTTAGGACATATTCAGAATATATACCTTGTATTTGTGGTTGAGACCGAACTGAATGAGAGGCCATTTCATCCATCCGAATGAGATATGATCTGTGTGTCGTACATACATGCTGCATGTAGGCAGGACGACGAGATGTCATTGTCTAGGTCCAGCCCAAGAACAGAACTAGTGGGCACAGCACACAGCAGGACACCCATTGCATTGCATGTACGTCGCTGTTCGATCTCTTGTGCAAATTAAAGGCTTTGTTACTTTTTGTATTGCGCATGCATGCAGCATATATGTACATCGACATGGACGGGGCATTAACGGTATATAGGATAGGAGTATACCTGAATATATGTCTGTCCCTGCTAGAGGTATGCAAAGGTTTTAGTAATTATCTGTTCATCATGCATATGCATGCCGCGCGCCGAGCTAGAGATGATATGGATGTTCCAACTGACTTTTGTATTGCAAAGTTGCAGGATGGCAACTTCACAATAGATTTGTTGACCGAATCCCAAAGTGGAAATGGTGACAGACATTGCCAAGCCATGCCCTGAGTGCACTATCCCATCCCGTGGCCTGCACTCCACCTCTAGTGCCAAGCAATACAAACCACATCGATCGATCCTCTAGCTTCTTTAGTTAATTCATTTTTATTTTCTTTATTATCTGCTCTGCTAATGTGGGGAAACATGACCATGGAACAGACACACCATGGACCAGCAGGCTCTAAACAGCCTGATCGATCGTTGACATGCAACCTGCTGCTGCTACGGTGCTCATCAACCGATCGATGGAGCTCTCGATTAACAAGCAGCTTAACGACAATAAATAAACCGATGCAAATGCAAGTTGCTCGATCGACAGAACTGCTGCTGCCAGGTGCCAGCCCCAACATGTGCACATGCTCGATCAGGTTTTAACGTTGGCACGTCTAAACACTGCAGGCCCTACATACATACCTCGATCGATATATATCTTTCAGTCTTTCTCCACACATCATGATTGAATTGATTGGTGTCCAAATAATCGAGGCAATCATGCATGTACACAGGGCTTTTTTCTGTTCAAACCAAATTACATGACCCTCTTGCATGCTAACTCAGTTTTCAGATACAGTAAGCAACAACCCTCACTAATCCTAGGAATATAGACGGAGACGTACGATTAATGCAGAGATGATGCTTTACATGTATGCCAATCGATTTTCCTCTGTTCCACAACAAACAACACCTTGTTCAAAACAAAGTATAATGAGTTTTAGACAATGGTCTGTGACAGAAACCATTCTCAGAAGATCAGCTATTTTATTAAGAGAATAAAGTTGCAAACCATCCGAACAGAACAGAGAAAAATGACTGAAAAGAATGCAATATAGATCAACAGTGAACCGTCCATTCATTATGCCCACAGTAGGCAAACTGATGCTACCAAATAAGTCGCCATCAATTAGACTCAGTTTTGGTGTTTATATTATTCTCTTTTTTTTTTCTTCAACTAAGTAGCACCTTGATACAATGCAAGTATTTACAGCATCAAAAGAAAACAAGTAGGTCACTGCACTTAAATATAAAATGCACCAACCGGTTGCTAAGGAAAGCAACTACACTTGCAAATAAATCAGCAATTATGAACCGTGCGAGTACAATATGTAGGGCGATTCCAGCAATAATCCCAAGAGCAAGGAGGCTCTGCAGAAACGAAACAGAAGTCACCAAGGCAGTTGAGTTCTAGAGGCCAGTAAAAAATTGAAACATAATAGGAGAAATGCTTAGTTCAGATTTCACCAACATAAATGAAAACTGTGTACCATATAAAAGTCCGAAGAATCAACATGATTCCCGTGCTCTTATCCACTGCTTCACAGCTACCCCCAAAAGCCAAAAAAAAATGACGGTAAACTGGAAAGATCGTCCAATATGCTAAAATGAGCCAAAAAAAACTCCCCAATAGTATTTAAATCATTACGTGGTCCAATATGAAATAATCATGAGCAAGTACCTACGCCATTATGTAGTTGTCCAGAACTTTGCAAATACTCCAGTGATAGCAGCACACTCTTAAATTCTCTCAAGAGACATGCCCGCTTTCATGTGTTGTTACACACAGAACTTCCTGACAGATGGACACAACAGACTATTGACAAAGATTATATACATGGCAAGCGTCTAAGGTTTCCTAGCAACACGTTACAGGTCACACTAAGCAATCAACCAAGGCATTGCTGATTAACAGTGATGCATCTCATTACTGCGGCAATTATAGAAGCATAACTACACTGAGGTACTGCTTCTCAATCCTCGGGGTTCAGACCAAGTGATAAACAAAAAAACAAAGTTAATTGTTCAGATTTTTCATTCTTTGTCCTAAGCCGAGCTTTATTAAATAAATTCCATGCAAGAAGCTAAGCAATAGATGGAAAAAAAAAACATCAGCAAGGCCACTGTGGAAATTCATCTACAGTTACAATTTGTGGTATCCACTGTTAATTTTTCATGCATGCTGTAGAGTGAAACCATGTCAATGTCCAAAAGAACACATATTCAGTAATATATGTCATATGGTACCATTGGGTTAAAAAAATCTTAATCAAAATCTAGAATCATATGATAAAGCCTAATAATTAGAAGAGAAGAAATAACAGGTTCTGTCCCGATGGACAGGATGCTCTGAGACTGAGCATTGATAACATTAGTATGACATTTTCACACTGGTTCCACATATCATCATCCAGGAACAATCATCATACTGAATTAGATACTTAGTACTGGTAATGAAGCCAATGACAAACAATTGGATTATCAGCTAGACAAAGGAACGAGCGACTTCCGCAGGTACCATATTGGCAATTAAGCTACATACTACACGATCAACTGGCCAAGCATTACAAACCACAAACTTTAGCAAAAGAGTCTTAAAGATAAAATCAGAGCATATAGTTTTGTTGATAATTTGTTTTTGAAATGTTCTCGTGTGAACCGTAATATAAAAAGTACATGCATAATATGCAATGTCCAGACCGAAGACAGCAGAGTAATCCAGGTGGCTTGTCAACAAGTGAAACGAAGATGTCAATAGTACACCGTTGGTGCTCTTGTGGGTGTTCAAGGTCGTGTATGTATCTAAAAATAATAATATGTCCATGGATTTGGCATGTAATCACGAATAACATCATTGCTTTCTGTCGAGGGTAGAGTACAAGCCTGGGGCAAATTACAGATATTTTTGGCGAAGGCTGTCATATGCAGATTTGAGCAAACGATGTCTCCAATAATTAAAATATTAGCCAAAAACTATGTTGCTCAGAATAAGCAGTTTAACTGTACCATAATATGCAGGATAAAATATTAAAACCGTACAGAACATATTTTTGCAGAGGATCCAAGATAATGTGATTAAAATAAAGAATACTGCACAGAAATTAAAGTTTCTTCACCTGGAACCCACAGCATTATTACATATTGCTAAAGGTCGAAAAATAAAGAATCCAGCCCTGGCAATGGGCAGGTGGTAGCAACAGCCTAGCCTTAGGGAAGAGGGGCAGGCACGAGATAGGCAATGTCGCGGCAGGGCAGCTGATAATCAATCATCGGGAGTCCCAAGGAGAAGAGCATAGACAGACTGGAAGGAGAAGTGGGGGATGCCCGTACAGCGGATCCGCGCGACGTTGGTCGTTGGTGTCGTCGTCGTCGTCCAAATGCCACCGCCGCCGGCGGGCAGCGAGGGCGGCGGCGGTTGATTGGACTGACTGGTTGTCTGCTCTGCTGCTACTTGCTGCTCGAGTTGGGCTTGGGCCGTTTCAGTTGGCCTGCCTGCCTGCTGGTTTGGTTTGGGTGGCCCACGTAGCTGCTACAAACGACCCAACAACATAACCCTCCTCTCTCTCGATCAAGAAAAGAAAATACAGACACCTTAGCTTATGAATTATTTTGTGCATATTATTTATACTGCAACATAATGAAAGAAAAGCACACATTATTACTAACTAGATAATTACATGCTCTTATTACACACAGTAAGAGTAGACTACCACCACACCACAACCGTACCGTAGGATTGCTATTACTTCGTCTTTTATTAAAAACAGAGATCAAGAGCGAGCGCGGGATCAAAGCTAAACTAGTAGTAGTGCTTGGCCGGCGGCGCCATGGTGGTGGTCGTCGTCCCGGCTGCTGCATGATGAGGATGATGGTGGCCGACGCCGTGGTGCTTGTTGAGCCTGTGCTGCATGGCCTCCTCGCGGTGGAGGGCCTTCTCCTGGTGGAGCTCCATCTTGGCGGCGGCGACCCTAGCCTTGCCGCGCTCGTGCGCCAGCTCCTTCTCGGCGTGGGACCTCGCCGTCGCTGCCTCCGCCTTGGCCTCCGCCTTGGCCTGCTTCTCCTTCACCTTCGCCTTGGCCGTGCTCGCGGCGTCCTTCACCTTCTCCTTCACACCCTGCATCGATCGATCTCTGCTTCAATTGCTTCTTGTTGTTGATGATCGATGGAGGTTTCTCTCGGCCTCTTGTTAGGTGTATCTGTGGCTGCTGTCTCCAAGCAAATCGAGTTAATCACTGTCGTTTTTAAACAAGAGCCGATCGAAGAGGCACGCGCGCGTACGTTGACGGCTCCACGTGGACGAACGCACGGCGCCTGGGTGACACGTTAGCGCCACGTACTGCTGCCTCCAGAGAGGAGATCGAGCCGGCCAATTCGATTCCGCTTCTCCATCCACCATTCCAGCACCATACCGCACCTTTTGGTCGGCCGGCCGGCCGGACAATTCTTGTTTTGGGACACGCATTTTCAACTCAGATTTCATTACAAACAATCTAACTTCTTTTTACTAACTTATTTATTTTCTAACTACATGGCTTTGTTTGTTTTGTGCCTTTAGGTTTCAGATCAAGGCCAATTTGGCTTAGAAAAAAAGGGCAAATTTGAGCCTTGCCTTGGAGATGATGGATTTCAAGATTGCTCTGTACACAAGATAGATGGAACCAGTGTTCTATCCAACTTTCCTATTTTCAATTTTCAGAAGCAACAATAAGTAAGCTGTCCACCTACGATGTGGTTCATTGTATATCTGGCTATTGCCAGCTGCCTGGCATGCAGGCCATGCGCATAAGTTATTGTAACTTAGTACCGGAGCCACAAATAGAGGATACAACAAGCAAGGAAACAAGTCCCACACGTACCGGAGCCTGTCATCCTAGTGCATGCATGTTACAGAAGGAAGAAAAGAGCGTCTGCAGTGCGAGCTCTGAAGATCTGCTCGGTCAAACAAAACAACACGCTGAGACAAAAGAATAAAGCAATAAAATCACAGCATTGGATAAGCAGATTAGTTTTATCAGTAAATAAAACAAGTGGCACAGCGATGGCTGCTTAACATCGAGAGCGGCCTAGAACAGGTTGACATCACACGTAAGGAAAGGTTCAAAGCAGTGGTCATTCGTTCTAGTCGTATCAGCATCATCGCCCAGAAGATCCTCTTCTCCTTTGAGGTAGAGAAAAGCATCCTTTGCTGATCTTCCATTCAAGTCAAGGGGAACTATCCACGTCTTGTTAACAAAATATCCATACGGCCGGACCATGAAATACGCAATGTGTGGCTCCTCCGTGCTCATGACAGGAAACATCAATGGTCCATGATGAGGAGACGGGACAAGGTCATGATCTCGAATCACCAACTCATGTACCCAGCTCATCATCATGTTGTTGTTGCCGTCGTCTCCATCGATAGCCAAGGTCCAGATGTTGAGCTCGAAATGACTCGAGTTAGGTGGAGGACGGAAATAGTATCCATGGTAAGGCCTCACATCGATGAACTTCATCTTTTTATTGTTGCCCTGGTCTTGTACCACGCAGATGTTCCGGTACATGTCCATGCACGCTTCGGGGAAGAGATGAGCGTCGACGGGCAGCTTGAGGAATGTGACTTGGAGGACCTCTGCGGAGACATCCCAAAATAGGATGCCGCAGTTGTAGTCGATCCAGCAAAGGTAAGTCCCAAACGTGATTACTTTGGTGCATGACCATCTGGTGAGGTCGGATATATATGTCCTTGCATTGTGATGGTGGTGGGAGATGGGCAGCGCGTGCAACTCCCACCTGGAATCGGAAGAGTAGTAGAGGCGCATCTGAGCTTCAAGGTCCTTAGCTTGCGAGCCAGGAGTGATGCACCGGCTCACACACAGATATGCTACGACATAGTTGTCGTCATGGCGGTAGATACCAACTGCTTGAAGTTCAAACTGAGTGATCCCGGTTAGTGGGCCCGTTTCTTCTTGTGGTTGTTGTTGATCATCATCATAGCAGGCATCATCATCATCATCTGATGCAAGCCAGGAAGCAACACCATCTGATGTAAAACTACTATTATCTGATGCATAATACGCCTCCTCCTCCTCCATGATGGATCCGGTGCAGCAGGGAGGGAGTAGCGTGAGCGAGGGCGTGCCGCCGATGTAGACAAAGAGCTCCTGGTCGTAGAAGCGGGGCTCATCAGCAAAAGCCTCGTACATGCTGAAAAGCAGAGCATCCCGGTGAGAGGCTAGGATGCGGCAGTGGGTCTCGGCGGCCCCCGTCGGCATGTGGAGGTAGAAGCGGGAGATGGCCGGCGGCGCCTTGGCCGGTGCGGCACTCCGGCGAGCTTGTTCGTCCATCCCGGCAAGCGTCCAGGTCATACCTTGTTGGCACGTAACGATCAAGCATCGCCCCCCACATGATGCTACGTACGTACGTAGTTGGAGATTACATGCTTCTGTATATATATAGAGATACGTTTAGGACCGACTCCGAATCACACACAAGTCAAGTCGTGTAGGATACGGTTTTTTTTATAGACAAAATCCACGTGTCCGCGTCACTGTTTCTTTTAGCATCGCTCCGAATCACTGCTGGATGGGCTGGGTGGGCTCGCCGCAGGAAATGGCCCAGAAGGCCCACGCCGGCCTTCTCGCTTCTTCCTTCTTCCACCCACACGCACTCACCCCCCGACTCCACTCCACCCGTTGGGCGGCTCGCGGCGTCCACCATCTCCCCCCCCCCCCCCGCCGCCGACCTCTCTAGGGTTTGCACTGTCTTCGCCGCCGCTCTTCTCCTCATTGACGACCTCGCCCTCGCTGCCGCGCTTGCTGTTAGGCGCTGTGCCGGGTCGCTTCCAAGGCCTGTGAAGATGGACCTCCTACGACCTCCCCCTAAAGGTATGCGTTTTCTCTATGATTGCATTCTTACTCTACATATGATTGATAGTCATCTGCTGCTGTCGTAAGTGATATAATATTTCTGGGGAAATTGCCACCATAGCACACTACCAGGTAGCAATAGATACCCTAGAAAAGGCTGCATTGTTACTATAGATTGCAAGTCATCTGCTGCTGTCCTAACTGATATATTTCTGTGAAAAATGCCATCATAGCACACCACCAGGTAGCAATAGATACCCTAGGGAAGGCTGATGTTTGTTTTTTTTATTATTTTATCAGCTTTATCCATCATTAGTTATGAGCAGTACAAGGATTATGGGATGAGTGGTTTCTTGGAAGACGATGGATGGCCCCTGGCCGAGTACCTTTCCTGGACTGTCATGGTTGCTTTGATTCCTTCTTCTGTTAAAGTCCCTGGCATCCCATTTTCTATTCCTGGTGAAAAGCAAGGCCCACGAAAGTACCCAATTGCAACTGAAACGGGCGAAACTTTTGGGCCACACTCTCCTTAAGGCCATATGGGATAGATATAAAGCAGGCTTGTGCTTTGCAGACTTCAACGAGTCTAATATTTTTGTGACTCCGGCGGGTAGGGCAAAGTTTCATCAAGTTGAATTCCTGAAAAAAAACGATGCACTGTTAGAGAAGAGCCTTCTAAATGCACAAATGGTACTTGTCACAATATTCACAAAAGATGGGATTCATGTGCCACCGGACATTGCATATCTATTGGATAAAATGCAATACGAAACACTAAGATATTCTGATCTGTTTCACATAAGCCCCTCTCTTGCTCCAGGGTCAAACGGGTTTGCCATACTAATTAAGATGTATGAGGAGCTTACCCATGTGCTCTCAGATGAAGATCGGAAGACTGTTTACCACAATCTTCCACATTTGCATGATTGGGAGAATGAGCTTCTTCAGAATGATCTACTTCAGTCAATATATAATTTTAACCGGGTGAAGTATGCTGTTCCAGTGCCACTCCCAGGACGACAGGGAATACCTCCAGTGGAGCTGGCTGAGAAAAGAGGTGGAAAACTTTCAGACTTTATGAGAAACTCAACTGCGCACAGAATGGATGTTGCAAAGCAGCTGGCAAGGCAACTGGCAAAGCAGCAAAAAGGCCAGGCAAAATCACCAGCAAGCTCAGAATGTGAGCACACACAGGCATCAATCTCAAGCCCCGAACATGCAGATGCATGGCAGGGTGAATCTGCAGCAGCAGCGCCAATCTCAAGCCCCGAATGCGCAGATGCATGGCAGGGTGAATCTGCAGCAGCAGCAGCAATCTCAAGCCCCGAACGCGCAGATGCATGGCAGGGTGAATCTGCAGCAGCAGCGCCAATCTCAAGCCCCGAACGCCCAGATGCATGGCAGGGTGAATCTGCAGCAGCAGCAGCGCCAATCTCAAGCCCCGAACGCGCAGATGCATGGCAGGGTGAATCTGCAGCAGCAGCAGCAGTAGCAGCAGCAGTGCCAATCTCAAGCTCAGAATGCGAGGACGCTGGGCTGGGCTAACCAACCACAAAGCTTACCATCAACAAGGAGTCACAGCCAGAGACACCATCCTCAGAAAGTGAGTATGCATGTGACTGGCACACCGCAAGTGAGCCCTCAATATACCGCCGATGAACATGCAGTGGCACAGTATGTTCATTATCCAATGTACCAGGTTGTGCTGCAAGTAGAGCTGTACAACATCAATCCTATTCATATAAACAGCTTAAGCTTACAGAACCTATTTGTGGCTGGTATGTTTCACTATCCTTTACGTTCTTAATGTCCCCGTCTTTCCATGAGTAACATGCTTGCTGAGGATTGGTACTTCCCATAGTAAAATGTTTATACTGTTAATTATCTTTATTTGGTATCATTGCTCGCTTATCCCTTTAAGAAGTCTTTTCAAGTTATTATGCACATGAATTGTTTATGTTCATAACCAGGAATCTTTTTGCATTAAAATCTGGAAGCATATTGAGGTCATTGTCCCACTATCACTCCTAAGAAGCTTTTTCTGTTTTGATTGAGATCTTGACCCCAAGCTATGTCTGCTCTTGCAACAGGTGTAAGTTCAGAAAATGGAGCCGGGGGGAGTAGCACTTGATGCCAAGTGTACTATTGAGCCGCGTCTGGAACAGGAGCCGCAGCTGGAACGGGTTCATTTAGGGTAGTTTTGCTCGCGGACATTGCTCTTGCACATTGGACTTTACATTCCATTGACCAGAACCAGAGGCTCAATCGTGCAGATTGAAATGCTGTGTCAGCTACCTGATTGAATACCTCGTCTCCCCATGTAACGATGGATTTAGGCAAGGGGGCAGTACTCAAATGCATCTTTGCTGGAAATTTGCTGATTGAATATCTCATTTACCCTATGTAATGATGGTTTTAGGCCACTACTCAAATGCGTCTGTATGTACTGGATATTTGCTGGCGAACAGCAGAGCTATTAAGAGATATTAGCCTTTTGTGGTTGGAGAGACCAATGCCCAATTACCCAGTGGCGTGGCCCGAAGAGCGTCTGCCTGGTAAGTTTGTTTGTGAATCATCATCTGCTGCCAGTGCACAACAGCACGATGCCTGACATTGATTGGGATTGGTATACCGTCATCATAACGGGGGAGGGCGAGGCGAACTGAGACAGAGAGAAACGGGAGAGGCCGTAGGTAACGGGAGAAAGGGAGGAGGGGATGTGTGTCTGGGGTGTGGCTGGTTTTTGTCTGGGGTCCCTGGAAGATGTCAACCCACAACTACAAAACCGGACATCTACAAAACCGGACATTGAAGGCCCTCCAACTATCCAAACCGTGCAAAATTGGCCCTTTGGGTGGTTTTGAAGGTGGTTTTGCATTTTCCAAAAAAAATAAAAATAATTTTGTATTAAAAAAATCATAACTAATTTATTTTGAACTAGAAAAATTAGAATCTGGTGCAAATGTTTTTCTAAAAATGTGACATATATATGTTGGTGCACCATTAGAAGTTATTTGCATATTATTTATTTTTATTCTAATTATTTTTGGAAAAACCGTAAGACACTAGTAATATAAATATATAATACCCAAATAACATTAAATGGTGTGCCAATAGGTTGGGTACATTTTAAGAGAACTTTTGGCACTGATTTCATATTTTTTGGGTCCAAAATGAATTAGTTATGGGTTTTACAGTTTAAATAATATGTCTACTATTTCTAGAAAACCCAAAACCACCCTCAAAACCACCCAAAGGGTCAATTTTGTATGGTTTGGATAGTTGGAGGGCCTTTAATATCCGGTTTTGTAGTTTGAGGTTGAAAATAAGACTTTTGTAATAGTTGGAGGGTGAAAAATAGACTTTTCCCTTCTTTTTTTTTCTCTCCAAACTGCATTTGGCAGAGGCACTGTGCACATGGATTGCAGTGATAGCTGCTTTTAATCTTCAGTCAAGCCATATTTAGCATTAGCTGTAAAATCTTCTGTATGCAGAGTGCGCATGGCTGTAATTTTCTGCTGCTCTATAATGGCAAATGTTTGGTGATTTAGAGCTTACATGATTAACTTCAGTTGTTTGGTTCTGTACTGAGTTTTACTCCTGCTATCCTTCATTCAGTTCAATCAAACAGTGGGAAGATTGCCATGTGTCCCTTTCTGGGGTATTCTGGTCGTAGCTGATCTTAGATAGGAGTATTGGAACTCCAATACCTGATTGATTATTTCTGCGTCCTTCAGTCTAAATACAGGATTTTGATACAAAATGGCCTGAAAAGTGACAATTTACTCTTCATCCTCTCTGTGTTTGACAGGAGAACATCTGCTTACATGATTCTATTCTCGCGTTAGAATAGAATAGCATCCTGGCAAGGAGGCCTGATGGAGGCTGAGCCAAATTTCTGGAGATTCCAAAGTTTTGGTGAAGTTGTTTTGGCCAGAGGCTTGGTGGAAGAAAACAGCAAATGTAAGTCTCTGTAGTGATTGAAATCGTTTAAGCTTGTTCATGCAAATAAATGAAAACCAGTTATTATCTGAACTAAGATAATTATCTACTGTATTTCAGGCTATAAAGGCTACAAAATGAAGAAAAGTTGAGTACTATCTTACAAACTGCAAATAGTAGAACCATGTCTTATTATTAAATTATTATGATGAATGCTCATTGTTTACTTTAGTTGTGCAAATTGATGTATAAGTTGTGCAGGGGCCGAATGTGATCAAAGTGATGCATCGATTTGGGCCTCCCAGCAAATGGAACATGAATAGTTAACGTTTGGTCATTAGAGTTACTTGGTCATTAGAGTGCAGTAACGGCTACTGCTGCTGTAACGTTTGCTGTGTACTGATCGATCTGGAATATGATGGGACCATGTATCAAATTCATGCAGTAAGGTTTGGTATAAAAAAAAAACTCTACAGACAAGTCAAAGAAACATGGATATGGTGGTCATTGTAACTCTTCTATCCATTCGTGTAAATCTAGGACCAAACACTTCCTAAAACGGCTTCGACTCCATAGAAGCAGCTCCATCAGAGAAGCCACAGCCGAAGCTGTTTTAGGAGGAGCTGGAGCCTGCGAAATGGGCCTTAATATGCCGAGGTGTTCTGTTTCATGCTTGCGAACAAAATATACCCCCAGGTCTTGTTGAGAAAAATAATTTCAACCATTGAATTTCGATAGAATTTACTAAGAAATCAAACATGTGTCCAGGATATCAAACAATCATAAATTTTGTTTATGACTGAATCACCACAAAAGGTATTTCTCATAGTGTAGTGAATATACATACAAGAACGTACAACTATTAGCTGATTTGTGCTTATTTGTCACAAAGTATTGTCACACATACAAGACGGTGCAACTATTAGTGAATAGACATACAAGGTGGTGTCTGATAATGTAATGTCACACCAGTATTTGCTTATTTGTGCTGTTGATTCCGTTGCCAATCGAGTAAGCAGGTATCCACATCCCACCATTTCAAGTGTTGACCTGAACACCACCAACATTAACAGTTTTCTGGTATCAGTAATGTCACAAATAAAAGTGTATATTAAAATACCAGGCAACAATAGTATCACATAAAAAGAGTGCACACAGGACTGAAAACACAAAAAGGTTTTTGCTCAGTCATAACTGGGCAAAAGCTCCAAATGTGCAACACTGCAAGCCAATAACAAAATATTTTTACAAAACAAACTTTTTTTTCTTGAACAACGCAGGAGAGCTGCGTGTCATTTCACTAAGGTAGAAAAATTACAAAACGAACTTATAAGGTACATTTTCATCTAGTGCCTTTTGGCTTTCGCTATGTAATGAGGATGAGGAGAAACAATTTTAAAGGTGGTAAATCGTCTCTTAACACATAATCTGAAAACATCAAACAAAAAAGAAAGGATGGATTATGCTTTCAAGTGAAATAAAAACATTTAGGTACTATTTGATATCTCCTAAGATTTTGTTTTCCTCTGAGAAAACATCATATAATACAGAAAGAAGGTAAATTCTTAACATCGTGCAGACAAATAACCGTAGAATAAAACTTCAAATAAAACACAACCTGAGCTTCTGGAGGACCAAAGTCGATGGACCTGAAAGTGTTTTCTGCTGAGTCCATTTCATAGCTGAGAGAGGCACCATCACCAACCCAAGGGAAGATGCCAGTTGAGAATCGGCCATCTTTAGAAATATTGACCTGTCTGATTGTGCTCATTTGTGCCAAATCTGAAGACGGAATATATCCATTGTTGTAGCTGGTTCTCTCGGAATGGAAAACTTGAGTACGCAATTTCCAGCTCACAAGACATAACGCATATGTGACATTAAACAGGTCCCCAGTGATCTGTATCACAACAAGCACAGTAAGTATCAGAATCAGATAAGTACCAGTCAACTCTATGAACTAAGAAAACAATAACATAAATGAAGGAATATTGTACTCAAAGCGTCAAAGAAGAACTGGTGTTCATTGTGTGCCAAAACAATATATGAGTTAGCAGCTTATTTTGTTTTCCCAAATAAGAAAGAGCAACACAGGCAAAACATCATATAAGGAAAAAATAGAGCAACAAAGTAGCCAAAGAAATAGGTGCATAAACTCCACTATATCTGCAAAAACAAATCCAGCAGGGAACCAAACAGATCATTAATGCTGCATACTCTCTTCACAACTCATCAAAGAAAACGTTTCACCAAACTGTAATGCGTTGTGATGTTTTTGTTCCAAGAAAGTGCTTGCCTGTATAACTTTTTCACAGTGTGAAGCACATGCTGGAACATCTGTCTCATCCAATATCTGAATTCTTGCTCTTGTTAAATTTACCATGTCCTTCATTGTAGCACCTCCAACACCAACTAAACAACCAACTTGACTTTTAGTCACAAGGACCCTGGCCAAGAATTGAGACGGCTTGTCAAACTCTGAGCATGAACTCATTTCCACCTCCGCCATTCTGTTAAATATACGAACTAGTGCACCCTGCACTTTGGAACATTGATCTGGGCTCTGCATGAGGGAACAGAAAACACATAATAAATAAACTGCACAATACATAAGACAAGTTTTTGGCGTGTGTATGTGTGTGTTTTCTGTTCTTTTTGGGGGTGTGGGAGGTTGGTGTGTGTGGGGGGGGGGTGCTCAAACCTCCATTGCTGCAATAGTCACCACACGCTCCATGCATCCACTACGAGGATAACCAACGTCAATGCAGACACTAGTTTCCTTTTCAATCCCTTTGATAATCAAGCCCCCCATACCAATCAAACCCCCAACAACATTGACAGGGCAGAGGAGTCTAAATGAAACTTGCTGAAGACATTTAGCTTCAACAAATCTTGTAGCACATTGTGGACATACAATCTGAGTGGCAGTGTTTTGTGCACACTCAATGGATGCTTTTGAGTGCAACCTTCTCACATTAACCTCCTGCGCATTTGAATATGCCCATGGGAGTATTGGGCCTTCTTTCCTTGCAGATGTTTTGAAGCCTTCACCTTCAACGCAGCTTGGCAATAAAACAGGAGCATTCCTTAGAGCAGTCATATCTCCAGTTGCCTGTAAATTAACCAAAAACAACACACTAAGAAAAAATATATAGTGGCAAATCACAAAATGAAATTTTCACTGTAACCAAGGCATTTGATCAAATTAAAATCACAGAAGAGCAGGCTCTTTAGACCAAAGATTCATTTCAGAAGACCCAGATAATATATGGCACCATTTCATAAATTACCGTTCTCAGTAAGAAATAATAAAATACTTGGGAGTCACTTTGAACACGTATATCATGTTGCCGAGGAGAAGCCATGGGTGAGAAAAATGAGCACCAGTGCTAAGGGATGTAGGCGTGCTACAATGCATGGCAACAGTGCCAAGATTTGCTACTGGCGCCAACCTCATTATTAACAATAAAAATCTTATTTTTAACTACCCTAAGCCTAGGCCAAGTTTTTGCACAGCTTCAACGTCCAAACAGTTCAGCTTATAAATTACAAACTTCATCCTACTGCCCCTCCCTATTGGATTTACCCCTGCCTATTCACCGTCTCCAACATAGGTGTGACCACATGCAGGAACGACAGTAGGCAAGCGCAGATTAGGGGGGCCAACAGGCAGCCCAGGTTGGCCAACACTAGGCTCCGCCAGTGCAAGGTGCTATATGTTTGTGTTGAATGATTCATCGTTTGTCCTACGTCACCATTCCTATAGAAAATTTTAGTACATTCAAATACAAACCTTTTGGAAATCTATCAGTTACAATAGTCCACCAATTGCAACCAGCCTTATATTTGAAAAATGGTTAATATCACCAAATTATCACAGCTTTTACAGAGTATAGTAAGTTAAATTTAGTGTATAAGTGACACAGTAATGACTAACGATGGGCGCCAAACAGAAAACATAAGGTGATACGGAATTACCTGCGGGAAGAACAAGTTGATATCACACAGAAGAAAAGGCTCAAAACAATGGGCTTTCGTTCTAGCCATGTCAGCGTCATCACCCTTCTCCCTTGAGGTAGGGAAAGGCACACTTTGCCGACCTGCCATTCAAGTCAACGGGAACTATCCACATGTTTTTAACAAAATACCCATAGGGCCCGACGGCAAAATATGCAACATATGGCTCCTCGATGCTCATAACAGGAAACGTCAATGGTCCATGAGGAGAGGGGACAAGGTCGCTGATACGCAACTCATGATCGTGAATCATGAACTCATGTGTCCAGCTCATGCTGCCGTCGCCTTCGTCAGTAACCAAGGTCCAGATGTTGAGCTCGAAACGGCTAGAAGGTGGAGGACGGAAATAGTATCCATGGTGAGGACTCACGTCAACGAAATTCATCTCCTTGTTGCTTCCGTCTTTGTCTTGCACCACGCAGACGTTCCGATACATGTCCATGCAGGCTTCAGGGCAACGACGAGCCTCCACGGGCAGGCTGATAAACCTCACATTGAGACGCTTTGCAAACAAATCACAAAACAGAATGCCGCAGTTATAGTCAATCCAGCAAAGGTAAGTTCCAAACGTGGTTACTCTATTTGTTGACCATCTAGTTAGCTCAGACAATTCCTTGTCATCATGATAGAATATAGGTCGTGCATGGAGCTCCCATGTGGACTTAGAAGAGTGGTAAACACATAATTGGGCTTCAACCACCTCAGCCCCCGAGCCAGGAGTGAGACACCGGCTCACGCAGAGATATGCCACAGCATAGTCTCCCGTATCATTGCACTGGATACCAACTGCATGAAGTTCAAACTGAGTGATCAAGGCTAGTGGATCATACCCATCTTTGGCTGGAGCAATATTCTCTAGTTGACCATCACCATGATCTAGCTTGACACTATCAGCACCATCTGATGCCAAGCTGCTGGCGCCATCTGATGCAAAGCTGTAAGTACCATCTGATGCAAAGCTGTAAGGGCCATCTGATGCAACACTGTTAGCACCATCTGATGCAAAACTCTCAGCATCATCTGATGCAAAACTCTCAGCGTGGTCATCGTCCCTCACCTCTTGCGGGGATCTGGTGCAGGCAGGGAGTAGCGTGAGGGAAGGTGTGCTGCCGGCGATGTAGACAAACAGCTCTTGGTCGTAGAAGCGCGGCATGCCGTGGCCATCCACGGGCTCAGTAAAAGGCTCGTACATGCTGAGAAGGAGGGCATCCCGGTGAGAGGCTAGGATGCGGCAGTGGGTCTCAGCGGCCCCCGTCGGCATGTGGAGGTAGAGGCGGGAGACGGCCGGCGGCGTGGACAAGCGGAGGGAGATGCGGAAGGGAACGCCTTGGCCGGTGCGGCACTCCGGCGAGCTTGTTCCATCCCCGCACGCGTCCAGGTCGAAACTTTTGAACACGTAGCGATCCAGCATTGCCCACTTAGGGGGGTTGGGCTTGCTGGAAGACGAATCCGACTCGGCGGCGGCGGCGGCCATGCGGGATTGCAGTCGTAGGGTTCGTTTTGTGTGGTGCGGGTCGGCCGGTGGGGAAAGGATTTCTCCCCTCTGTCTCCTCGGACTCAAATCTAGGCCATTAAGACAAAACATGCACATTTTCATTATTTATTTTTCAAACATAGCACTATTTTGAAGTAGGTTATATATATTGTAAATTATATTTTTAATGAAGTTAGAAATATATAAACCATGCACTACTTGCCAATATGAGTGACATATTCTTATTTTCGTGAAACAAGTTATTCATATTTCCGTGAAACAAGTTTGACCAACTTGTTTCCCTCAAAAAATTGACCAGAGGGAGTAATTGCAACTTATCGACTATCAGGTAATAAAGTACACGTTGCCAATCATAAGGAATTGCAAAAGTATGATTAACATTTTTAAGTCTCGATCTACATGGGGAAGGAAAGACAATCTTTTTTTTTGCGAGTAATAAAAGACAATCCTTTGAGAATGGAATATGGAAACAATAAAAAAGGAACATAAACGAAAATGGCTATCTCCTTCGATATGGACGGAACTGACAGGAACATCACAAAATCGCCAACCCATGATTCTTGCTAATATCTCAGCATATAATAACGCATGCACCACCTCCAATTTAATGAAGCGATGACATCCATCAAACTATGACGCATATGTACAGATTTTAAATGGCAAATTGACAATGTAGAACACAGGAATAAATGCCCGGGCACAACAACGACAATTGCCTGAATCAGAGTAAACTGGCAACACAAGACATACAGAATCTATGACAAGCCTGAACATGGACGAACTAGTCACGCTCTTATTTATCTCACCAAGCCTCCTAATTCGCCAAGGTAAAGATCGAGGGAGGACAACAGGTTTATCTCACCAGTCTTTGCTTACAATTTCCTCAGACCAGACCTCCACGGGGCTGGAGGTTGGAGGAGAAAACCCAAGGAACATGAACTGTTGATCAACCATCTTTGCTTGATGACTCATATATCACATCCATGTATGTCTGGACTGTGGGCATGTCTAGGCCCGGGAACCTGTGAGGGGCGTCAGGGCGGAACTCAATCTTGATGAATGGCCACTTCATAACCTGTGCCGCGCTGCATTCTTCGTGCCCATCTCCGATCACACAGAAGCGAACATTTGGACTGTCAAAGCGCTCCTTGATCCATTTGAAGCACTGCAGCTTCCCCACTTCCCATGAGCTATAAACTGCAACACGAAAGCAAACTGTTAGTACAAATATTAGTATTGGTATCTCACAGATTCCATGTATAGTCTGATGCAAGATATTCAAATAGCAGAAATATTAGTAATGGTATCTGCCATGTGCCATTATAACGTTATATAAGGTACAGGGAACCAAAAGATCACTGATGCATTGGAGACGACAAGTGCTATGTTTTATATCACTCGTCAGGTGGATTGGTTGCTTGCAAAGTGCCATATACAACAGAAAAGAAGTGCTCAAAGGGATGTTCCAGAACTGGAAAAAATACCATTCTCAGATGAGACCACATCATTGAGGCGATACAGTAAACATTTCGCAAGGCTTGGAATCAGTGATCCTGATGTAACTATGCAGTTGATACTTGAAGAGTTGGTAATAGGTGCCTCTGCTGATTTGCCTAATGCTTCTTCCAATAGCTTATGAGCTGCATAATAGGAGAAAAGTGTAAGCATCTAACAGTCAAAATGATAAGAACGAAAATAAAATTTAATTGGTAAAAGCTCCCCTTTCTATAACCATCTAATGCCCTGTTTCTCCTTGTTTCTGCACATAAATTGAGGTGGAGACACTAGTCCAAAAATTTCAGTAAGCTTATGAACACAGACTGAGTTAGTGTTTAGACCACCCTTTTGATTAGTGGGGAAAAGGTTAATGGTGAAACAAGATATCATCAGAGGATAATAAGTATCAGTAGAGGAGCAAGCTATGGGCAAGGTAATAGAAGAGACTCTGCCCCAGTGCAAGAACTAGACTGTTATAAAGCAACAGATACGTTGAATTGGTGGTTACACATGTATCTACTCTTATACAAATAACCCTCCATGGTGTAAAACAGATGGGGCTATACAATGAATCCTCCATGCGAACAGTCTACAGACTAATGGAAAACAATCAATAAATTCTTAAGCTCGCTAATGGAAGCAATAATCTCCAGTAAGCTGGACACATTGTAAAACAAGCCTATTACTATGCAATACTAGGCTCTGGCAGATCGTAATTGGTTTTAATGCCTTATAGCTTAGATGATGTCAGTGTCTCATCACTAGAAATAATCAGCGAGAAACTAATGCAAATGAGAATACCTGAAGACAGCCAGCCATCAGTATATTTATCAGTCAAATCATACAGATCATTCCAAACTTTGACCATATGTTGGTCCAGAATATTTTCCAGACCCTGCAAGCACAGAAACAGCCCAATTTAGCGATCACAAATATCCCAGTAATAGAAGTACGGTTGAAAAAGCAATAGGCCTACATATATAAGAACAAATACCAAAAAAAACAGAAAGCTCCTTATCTTATAATAATGCTGCTCTGAAAAAATCCCAGCACCAATTATTTTAAAGTATACAGACAGTGCATATATATTGCAACAGAAAACACAGACTGTTATCATAGGCAAGCATCTAGTTAAAGAAGGTCCAATCTTAAATACATCCATAAAAATCCTCTACAAGGTTGTCATGTGCCTTTCCATATCAAATAGGAAAGCAAAAAGGGGAAAAAAACAGATATCTAGCTTGAATAATCTTAAACAGCAAAACCTTAAAAGGAGATGGTGGCAAGGTAGTTCTTGTGACACCTTTGCATATTTCTCTTCAATAGCACGATGCCTGTAAGCAAGCTTCTTTTTGTTCACATCGTCATAGGGTGAACTAAAACAGTCAGCCTCAAAATCATATGAGGTCAAGTCTTTTACATCATCATATTCGCCCAAAGCATTGAGATAGGGTTCATTGTAGTTCTCAATCTGCGTTGGTGTGAAAACGACCAGATCAGTTGAAACAAAAGGGATGAGCACTGAAAAAGTGAAACAGCATCGAGTAGCTAAATGACTTAGGCAGAACAGTGAAGAAAACAATTGCGCTAACTGAGCAAGCAGGCAAGCTAGATAAATAATGTGAAGTACAGTGTCAGGGAAAATTTCATATGTGGGACAGATAAAGGTAGCTTTCATAGGGATAACCACACTACCATCCTAGTCAAGAAACAGGGATAACAACAATGTCGAATTTCTAGAATATAATTTTGTTACAAGGCACTGAAAAGTACAAACAATGGAACAAACATAGACCTTGCTCATGATACAGTAGATTCGTAACATGTATGACATTTTGGGTTTAGGTCCTAACTGACCTCCTCATAAAAGAAGTGCTCATCACAGAGTTCAAGAATGAGGTTCTCCCAGCGCTTCCCAATTTCAACACTTTTCTCACGGTCCTTGAGAACATCAAAGGCCCCTGCATATGACCCATCCAGTAGAGACTTGAGCAAAATAAGTGTCTCATCCATGTCCCATATGTACACCTTCAAAGGCTGCTCTGTCACAGCATCAATTGAAGCTTCGCCAGTAGCCAAAGCAGGGACAGCCTCATCCATTTACCTCCTGTTCAAAGACCAGATTACGTCACACTAGAATCCATAATTACAGGAAATTACCTAAATTCAGATGATTCCAATTTGGCATGCATGAAAAAGGGGCTCTCATGGTTGTAGAATTTACTATCTGTGCACAGCATATAATTGCAATAACATGGCATGCGGCATCACATCTGATTCTGAAACTCCAAAAGTAAGCAATAAAAGAATGAACCAAAATCAAGAGAGGGCCTTTATTTGTCTACCACATGTAAAATTCATGACATTGTGTGCGGTGTCATATCTGATCCTGAATGTCCAAGACAAAATCAATACACGAGCCCAACCAAAAATCAAGAACGGACACTCTGACTACGTAGCACAAGGATAATTTATTTGTCAGGCTGATATGATAGCATGATGAAATGACTTTGTTGGCAGATACATCCCATCCACTCAACCGGTAGCAACTGCGTTCCCCTAATGATTACAGAAATTCTATCTGCGCCTGGCATTTTATAGCAAGAACTTGACTCGAGGACTCGAGGTGTCGTATCTGATCTTGAAACTCCAAAACAAAAATGATACACGAGCACAACCCAAATCCGAAAGGGGCAATTTAATTGTCTCGCACAAGGATAATCCATTTGTCGCCTCCTAATACGACAGCATGGTAAAGCGGCTTCATTGACAATCCGGTGCACGGAATGCCCCCACCCAATAGGCAGCGAGTGCGTGAGGACTCGCCGCCTCCCTCCACAGCCCGAACTGTTCACTCTACTCCTCATGTCACCACACAAACATCTGCAACGCTAGATGGCATGGCTGAGCAGTCGGCTGTCTGAGATCAGTCATATTACTCGGTCACAGCAGGGTACGACAGTCAGATAGGCTAGGGTTCCTTATTACCAGCAGACGATGAAACCAATCCAACAGCTGCCGGGTGGATCTCCGCACCTGACGAGGGAGGGCCTCCTGTGGCCGGGAAGGGGGCCGGGATTGCTACCTCCCGTCGCCGGCGCTGATGCCGCCGATGACGAGACACGGAGACACAGCAAGGCCTTCCAGACGCGAATCTGTAGGGAGGAATCAGAGGAGGTGGTGGAGAAGAAGAAGGCAGTGTTAAGTGTTAAGTGCTGACGCCTGATGGGGAAGCAGTTCAGTTCGTTGGATTGGACCCTGCCTACACCCTTTTCGGTTTTTCTTTTTTCCATATACGTGTATATATATATATATGTATGTATATATATATGTGTGTGTTTGTTTGGTTCGGAGGCAAAAATCCAAACCGCAGCCTCGTGAATTCGCCACCCTTTTTTATTTCACTTTTGCCTGCACAACAAACTCTTGCTTGTTTTAGTTTTAGCTGGCGATGATAACCATTCCACATCATCCAGCATCCATCCAAAAGGGTTTCAAAGCTTCTTTGCAAAAATGTTTGTTTGATAGAATAGGGGAAACCAGATCCCCATAACCCCCACGTGAAACTGTCCTTTGATTCCTTGAAACTTCAGAAGTTTTTCAGTGACATTTTTAATTTTTTTTTTTATCTAGCGGACAAAGTGCAGCATCACTAATGGTACGGGTATCATTTGTGACGCAGGCAGAGATCACTAATCGCACAAGAAAAACGAAGAAAGCGACAAATTGATGGAACATAGAATATTTACTCGCAAAAAAAAAGATGGAACATAGAATATGTCACGTAGTAATACTTTCAGCACCAGCTCTCTGCTAGGTTTCATCGGAATTTTTAGTATTCGTCGTCCGTGAGACACTCTGGTGATCCTATGTCGTGCAGGTTGGCCCAAAGAATTTTCGAACCAGCGATCCAAACGACGCACTCATTTCTCAACTAAAAAATCAAGCAAGCATAGACCGTCAGAACAGTTCATCATCAGCAACCGACCCACCCTGTATTCAGCATCATTTGCAATCAGTAGGAACACAATTTATAGTTCCTGTGTCCATCATCAACAGACAGAAACATAACACCTGAAGAACAGATGCTACATCATGACACAACTTGCCCAGACTATTCAAGTTCCCATCTAAAGCGGAATATTGGGTCTTACACAAAATCTGTGGTTCTACAGAAGCCCCTTGCCCCCCAAAACACACAGTAATACCATTCCACATCTAGCAAAGAAGCAATTTGGGAGCATAAAGTAACATGTAGCATGCAGGTCTCTCTAACTCAGATTTACTGCCCAGCAGGACCAACAAGGACTCCCTGCGCAGTGCCTTCCTTCTTACCGCCTTCTTCCTCAGCGTTGTTGTCAGCCTTCCGGATCCGGATCTTGTACTTGAGCTCAAACTCGGTGATCTCCTTCTTCTTCCTCTCCAGTGCCTCGTGCATGCGAGCGATCACCTCCTCGAGGCCCTCTTTGTTGCGCTTCACCGCGGGGAGGACCTCCTTGATGGTCCTCTCCACCAGAACGCCACCAATCATCCTGTAGCAGCGCCTTGAGGGGTCCAGTGGCTCGATGGCGCCGATCACAAGAGAGTGCTCACTGACCTCCATCTCCAGCTCTGTGATCTTGGTGTAGAGTTGGTTCATCTCGGTGCGCATGTTGGCATAAGTGTTGGCGATTACTTGCTCGTTTATGGCTTCTTTGCCATCACCCCCAGCTTTGCTTGCCATTTTCCTTGTGACGCACCTAAGCGAAGAATATCACAAATGGAGAAACCTGCAGATATATACGATGCAGGTCAAAGCACATCAGCACTGAAGGAATACATGAACCCATGATGTCGCATAAAAATTATAAAGGGCACTGATGTAAAAAGTTATGACCTAACAGTCCTCTAACAGCAGACACAGTCACATGGGGCAGTAAATAAAAAGCATTATCGTAGCAAAGAAGTTACAGAGAGCAGAAAAATAATTGGACCATAAGTTATTACCAAATATAAACAAACAAAAGCCTTTAGTTCCAAGCAGGTTGGAGAAGAACAGCTGCGATGTTTTCAGAAACATGGCCAAGAAAAGGTGAAAAACAGTTTTATATAGTTTCCATAAATTATGCTGCTCAAACTAAGTGATATGTTCCTAGGGAAAGAACATACTGGGTGCACAAATGAAACTCAACAGATAGTGATATTGGAATCCGGACAGTCACATCAGTTGGGATGACACCAGTATGTACCAACCAATAATCTGTGCAATTATGTTTTACATATATGACAATAAGTATAAATGCGCATTTGTCCAGCCATCTGTGTGTATTAAAAATTAAACATATGCCCTAATAACAATATATTGCCTCCTCCCGAAGTTTTCTATCAATGCGCATCAAAGCTAATATAGTGGGAACTATGACAGCGCAATTGTCTCCTAAAGAAATGGTTCAAGAACAACGTATGTAAAAGATACCTGTCTAAGCAGGTTCCCGTAAGAAAAAGAAAAATACATTTTCTACATCACTTGGTCAAGACAGAAACATTTGCACAGCAGAGCTGTACATTTTTGCCTTAAAACACAGAAACTTGAGTACTTCACCATCGCTAGCAGTGCTATATTGCTATGGGAGAATGAGAGGGTTTTCTCTTACAAACAAAAAACTGTGAGTGCTCCACCTGGCATATAAACTATAACCTTTTTTCCTTTCTCGAACACGCAGGATAGCTGCGTACCAAGATATTAAGATCTTGGTTCTTGGAACAAAACACCGAGACTTGTTCACAGGCTTATAATAGGAATATGGATGCTAAATGATGACAGTTTTTTTCACTAAAAAGGTAGCATGACAGTATAAGCCCCCATTTCGTTTTGTTAAACCTATTAGCTTTTTGGCAAGGGAAAACTCACAAAGAAAGAGGTAAACGCTGAGTCATTTTTCTACATGCTTGTTAATGAGGCATCATAACATACATCAAATTCTATATTCCTGGACAAAACAGCACGGCGTATATATCATAATACCTAGCATAGCTCCAATCCTTCTTCTCAGGTAATATTTAACTGAAGCTGCAAATTACACTCTTGCTTAAGACATAGTACTTATTGGACATGGATGCCTATGGGAGTACCCAAATTTTATCAGAGATGCAAAATAAAAACCACATATTACTGTCTATCTCCAGCAATCTCTTTTACGCTAGTTGGGCAGCTTGTGCATGTGGTGGCCGGGATGGTAAAATCCTAGAGGTCCAGATTTGTGGGCAGGTAGCGAGTTAGCACTAGCAGCAACAGTTGAAACAAGAAATTCCAGGCCCCAGTATAATATGTACCCAACCTAACACGGGGGCAGCATGAAACCAATCCGTAAGCAGTGGTGTGTGTGCATACACAGAGAGTAGAGTAGCTTGGAACTGAATCTGACATGTGCTTGCGCTAGGGCAACTACTAGCACTCCCATATGACATGTACCTTGGCAGGCGGAAGCAGATGAGGGCGGTCCGTGATGGATCTCCCCTGGGGGGATGGGGTGGGGGGGGGGGGGGGAGGGCGAGGGAGGGAGGGGAGGGGAGGCAGACGGAGAGGAGGGCGGCGGGCGGTAGTCGGCACGGCAGGAGGATCCGTCGAGGAAGGAAAACAAAGAGGAAGAGCATGTATGTATGTATATTTGTGGGCCGGGCTGGGCTGGGCTGGAACCCACCCGACGGATGGATCTCAACTCGAGCGGGGATCGGCAGCTGCTGCAGGAATCCGAGAGTGGAGGAACACCAGATGGCGAGCCCCCGCCATATCGCTGCTGGAGCTCCGTTTTCTTGCTTCGCGGCCAAATTTGACGATGGCGAGGCAGATATAGCGTGGCTGCTGGAGATGCAGTTACCCCTAGCTAGCGGGCGACGAAGAAGTTAGGGGCTTTGGGCGGGCTGGGCCGAAAGCAAGGTGCTGGCCTGCTAGGCGCGCCAAGTGGATGAAAATATATTCTAGCCCATATAAAACTAAGATAGCTATAAAGGGGGATATGGTTCACGGCCCTAGTGGCCCTAGCCCATATCCGCCTTTGTCTTCTGCCATCAAAGGCTAGCTTTTATACGGTGCATACACGATCTAGCTAGCAATAGCAGATAAACTCATGATTTTGCACAACATGCACACCAGATAGATACACGCACACACACTCCAGTCACAAACAAATGTTTTCTGAATCTTTTCCACAAGCCTTGGGGACTGAACAAGGATTCGCCTTGCCATCCCATTACTCAGTTTGTCGCCTCTTGTGTACCAAAGCAACCTGATAAATCCAGTCAGAAGCTATCAATCATGAGTTGCGCCAGAGATCAATGCCAAATGATATAGAACCAAGGAAGCAGCTGATTGCGGTCTCAGTGATTACCACAGAATAGGTCAAGGAACCGCTTGAATGGATTACTCTGTGCCCTGCTCACACTGTTACCTTGGTTTGCCTACCGAACCAGAAAAAAAAAACAGTTTTAAGCATATTATTATTAAAAAAAAAACCAATTATCTTCGTTTCGTGTCAAGTGGACCCAACACAAAGCTAGTAAGGTCTGGGACCAATTGGTTGTGCCATGTTTAATTTCTTTAACTATGCAATTGTAGGATGAGGAATGTGGACCTGGGTGTTCAGTTGCACGAATATGGCCTTCACATCTTCAAACACTGCATCAGCGGATTTAGCACCATCAACCTGAAGACGCAACACAGCTAGCTGTCACTCATCCCACCGATAAACATCTGTAGTAGTAAATCTTTTCACTGCATAAAGAATGAAAGTACTACTTGCCAAAGTAGTACTGGTAAATTTTGCCCTGTTATGTGTGTGGTTATTACAACTATATATCAGTTTCTCTACATAAAAACCAATAGTCAAGATCCCCAAATTACCCTTCGAAGCTTCCCTGTTTTTTCATAGTGCTGAACAACAGGTAGAGTCGACTCCTGGAAAACTTCAAACCGCCTCCTAACTGTGTCGATGTTGTCGTCATCTCTTCCCTGTACACAACCAAATAAAGCACTGACTCAATCAGCTGTGACGTACAAACTCAGGTTTAGAACCTGGGGCTACGAGATCACTACAATTTACCTGATTTCGGTTTAGAATGCGACGTTCCATCTCTTCCTTCGAGCAGTCAATGAATAGTACGAACTCAGGTTCAATGCCAATCTGGTAACAACAAGAGCACATAACAAAATCAAGGGGACATAGTATACTATGTTTAGAACCAAAATACTGACGTGTCAGAGCCAGACATTTATATAGTAAGTTTGGCGGGGAAAAAAAAGGGCAGTCTTACAATTTTATCGTAAGCTTGGCGGTTCTCTTCATTTCGAGGGAATCCATCAACAAGGAACTTATCGTTTCCACTTTGAAGCATGGCCTTGAGCAGTAGCTTGACGATGAGCTCTGACGGCACGAGATTTCCTTCATGCATCAGATTCTTTATCATCATACTGATAGAAACAGACACATGTACGTTAGATAAGTTATCAGCAGCATGACGATGCTAACAGCACACTCACAGTAGGTGCTAATCAGATCAAATCAGTGGCAGAGGGAACAATATCAAGACGGTTTACTATTAGATGATCAGTACCCCTGTTCGGTGTCAGATTTAGCTTCCTCACGCAGAAGATCGCCGGCGCTGAGATGGGTGAAGCCAAAATGTTTGACAATCATAGAACACTGAGTGCCCTTGCCACTGCCGGGGCCACCTGCGCGCAGGGCATGTATACATACCATAGTTGTGGTAAATAGTGTGCATGCTATTTAATTTCTTCAGTCGTATTATGCTACTATTAGCATATACAACATACAAAAAAAGGCTGCAGGCAGCATACCTATGACAAACACAACAGTTATCTTCTTGCCAGGCGGAAACGAACCAACTTCATTCTGCATCCAATTAACGATAAGCAAGTTGGCTATATTTTTCAGTTCTTCTTTGTGATTTTTTTCCCATTGTGGGAGTTAGTGTAGATGAGATCAGATTGTAGACACGAGTAGTGAATGAAGTGTGCTTATTGTTATGAGAAAGTGCAACCACAAGTAGTGATGAATGAACCTAATTTTTTTTTTTTGAACAAGTAGTAGTGATGAATGATGATGATACCTTGATCGCACCTGCCATCTGGGCCCGCTGGTCGATTCCAACTGGAATGAACAGTGCGTGTGTGCGACAAGGAAATCTGCATGATGAACAACAAGTTAGGTGGCACATACATGCATGTTTGCAGCTGCAGTCCAGCCCAAACAGCTCCAGCCGTTCGGCTAGACCTTTCTTTTGCCTGTTGCAGCGTGTGTGCAGCAGCTGCAGGCTGCAGCTGCTAGGGGCGGCTGCTGCAGCTGCAGCCGCAGGAAGTGCTACCGAGCAGGCCCAATGCAGAATTGAAGCAAGCAATGAAATACTAATTAAGCAAGCAATGAAACGCGTGGTCTTTCTTTCTACTGCTACCTAGACGCTTCTTAGTCGTAGTGACACGTACGCACGGGTGATCTGACGCGTGGTCCATCCAGAAATGTCATCAGTTTTTTTGTTTCTTTCTCTTTTGAAGACTAAAAATTCTTTCTTCATCACGGAGCACAGACAAAGGCCGGGGTTACTTACTAATTACAATATTTGCAGAAATTAAGACCCAACTTTTAGCACAAGTTTGAGCACATCATGGTTTGTTTACCGTACATAGTATATGTGAAGAATAATACTATCTGTGTATATCCTGTCGACGCGGAAAGGAAAACGGGAAAAAGAACCGAGAGGAGAAAATAATAAAAGGGGTCAATTTCTTGGACTAGCTAAGAATATCCATCCGATCGAGAAGCCAACAGCAGCTAATGGTAATTAAGAAGCAGGAAATAAGAGAAAAAGGAAAGCAGAATTGGAATTTTTTTTTTTGAAGCACAAGACGAAGAAGAGGAATACCTGCAGATGTGGGTGCTTGCTTGCTGCTGGCAGGAGTTGGGGTTGTTGCTGGCAAATGGGACGAAATGAAATGAAATGGTGAAGCTTATAGCTAACAGCGAAACCGGACAAGGAAGGAAGGAAAGAAGACGAGGCCTCGAGAAGAAGCAAAGCCAAAAGCTAAAGAAAAAAATTAAACTGATGGCAGAGCAGAAAGAAAAGTCCAAAGGAGAGCAAGGCAATACAAAGTGTGATTCGGATTCCACAATGCATATATGCAGCAGAGCTGGGGACGGGACCAAAGCAAAAAGGCAAAAAAGGAAAGAAAAGCGAAGGCTCCAAAACCGCCACGCCAGAATCTTCCTTCGAATCAGAACCTCGACTGTCTGTATTAATCGCATCAGTCAACATCATAGCAGTCAGCTTGGTGCCTTAACTAGCTTATATGGTGCTGAATTGGTTACGATAGAATCCTAAGATCTTGTTGCTCGGTCCGTAGTATACTAGGTTATACAAGTGATTACTTACTTGTTGCAGTAATATGTATTGTCCCTTTGTAAATTATAAATCGTTTAAATTTTTTACCTCAACTTTAACCGTTCATATTATTAAAATAATTTATGTGAATGCAGTCAAATTTATATTATTTTTTAAAAACTTTGATTAATAAAAAAATCCATAAAAAAGTAAAATTTTACATAATTTTTAATAGGACGAGTGGTCCAATATAAGGTAAAAACTACATTTTAGAACAAAAATATTATTTAGCGTGGCAAGTAAATAGCCATTTTCACCTTTAAAACTATTTTCTCAAACTCAATTTCGTTTTTGAACTACCAAAATGATCATTTTAGTACTTCAAATTTTATTTTAAATTTAGTTTTATTCCTGAACTATAAGAATAGCCATTCTAGCCAACAAAATTTACTTTTGAGTTCACTTTCATTTCTTAACTATCGAAGTGTCTATTTTGATCTTTAAACTTTTCTTTTAGGCTCATCTTAGGACATACTACATTTTCATATATTGTCAGCTATGACACTGTTGATTAGGTGGCACAATATTTCTATTGGAGACCTAAAGCGAATACTAGAGACGTTGCATCTCAAAGTTATCAACACCCCAACTATATATCTACCGCTTGCGGCAATCGGTTATCCATCGTTATCATACACTTGTGTTGCCTTTGATGTAGTTGGCACTCATACGTGAACAATGATCATGTGTGCCACATGTGGTCATTGAACCCTGTAGGAATATGTTATGTAATAGGTTTGGTCCTGTAGAGTCCTGTTCATATCGATCATGTACCGATTGCTTGTATCGTTTCTATATGATAATAGACATTGGCTACCTCGTTGGTTAAGCTATCCCAAATCCCAACAACTGTTTCATGGTATCATGAGCCTACTCCTCTTAAACTCTTTGAAAACCCATTTATATCTAGCCTCCCTAGATTAACAAGGTCTATAGTTCTCAAAACCATGCCAAGTCAAAAAGAAAAGTCTATGGGTCACTTCGGCGGACAGAATAATGGTGGTTTCGGCCCACAAACTTGTAGGCCGAGAACGGCGGCCGGCCCAAAGCCAACCCACCACACACTTGTCACTAGAAAAACTTGTCACATTCCTCTAAAAAAAAGAAAAACTTGTCACATACATGCTGCATGTGATGTCGTAGAAAAAGGACAGCAGTAGAAAATTCGAAGGCATATTCGGCTAATATCTTGCCAATTAAAAAGCATTGCTAGCAAAAAAAAAAAAAACCAACCCAACCGCTCCAGCTAGAGAGAGCGGAAGAAAAAGGCCGAAGCGGCAGGGCCACAAAATCAGGATCCAAACCCAGCAAAATTCCTTGAGCCGCCGCACGCTTGTGGTTGGGTTGGTTGGGATTCCCAGTCAGAGTCACGCGGCAGATTCGCCGGCCGCTGCTGCCTCCTCCTTCTCCTCCTCCACTTCTTCTTCCATCCATCGATCGAGAGAGTTTGTCCACCACCAGCGACTCCGTCCGTTTGGATCCATCCATCCATCGCCGCGTCCTCTGCTCTGCTCATGGCGGCTCCCACCCCCAACGGCAATCCCGCTGCCAGGTATCTCCTCTCCTCTCTGTTTTCTTTCTTTCTCCGATGCTGCTTCTTGATCTACTTGTCCGGATCCGTGATCCGGAGTCCCGTCGAGTTTCATAGACTACTAAGACCATAGCATGGCTCCAAAGACCAAGAAATTGGGTTGGGCTATAGGATGTAACGCTTCTCTTGATCGACGTTGGTACTAGAAGCTCCAAAATTCGTGCGTCCATCCATAATAATCGTGCCAGCCCTACCTGTAGGGTTTTTTTTTTTCATCCATGGAAAATTACGGCGTCCTTTGCAGCTGTACATTGTTAGATGGACCAATTGGCACGGGAGATTGCATTGTTCTACCTCTACCCACTGCATACGTGCGCAATTGTCGACTGAAACTGTCGCGTTCTCTACAAATACTGTCCAGTGTCCACTCCGTGGTAGACTAAGGGTGAGTTTAGATCGGTAGAAAAAACACTGTAGATAAAAAAAAATTGTAGGTCGTGCTGGGAAGCGTGTTCTGTGAGTGGGAGAGATGGGATGAATAGGGAAAAGTTGGATGAATAGTGTTTTTTTTGGAAGAAGTTAAGTAATCTAAACGCACCCTAATAGGGGAGCTAGTTGCGCTTTCGGATGTGTTTGTGGCTGACGCCTGATCACCGCTGTCAATCAATCCTTTGCAGTTCTCTTGCAACCACTGTTCCGGTTCAGGCAGTTCTGTTTGACATTGATGGAACCCTGTGCGATTCAGACCCTCTCCACCATGTGGCTTTCCAAGAATTGCTTCTCGAGGTACTGATTTGTCAATCAAACCACACTATATTATTTGGTTCTAAGCGACAACGCGGTGATCGACCAAATGAGCTGCTTTATTCATATGCAGATTGGGTACAACAATGGTGTCCCGATAGATGATGAGTTCTTCATAAAAAATATTGCTGGACGGAGTGATGTTGAGGCTGCCCAGAACTTGTTCCCAGACTGGGAGCTTGAGAAGGGGCTCAAATTCCTAGAGGACAAAGAAGCTAAATACCGAAGGTACAATTTTGCTCTTGCTTAGTTTTCAGATATCTGAATGAATGGTTCAGAGTTTACAGCTTGACTTGCTCTTTCCTTTTTCCATTGTGTCCCTTCATCATTACAATCGATAACCTGTACTTAGTTACAACTTGATGGGCCACTGAATATTTCTAGTTGTTGACTTGTTTCTATGCTTCAGTTTGGCAAAAGAGCGCTTGGAACCTGTGAAAGGCCTTGGGAAATTGGTTCAGTGGGTCAAAGATCATGGCTACAAGCGTGCAGCAGTGACCAACGCTCCTAGGATCAATGCTGAGCTCATGATCTCTCTCCTTGGCCTCTCAGACTTCTTCCAGGCCGTCATTGTCGGAGGTGAATGTGAGCAGCCAAAACCTGCCCCATACCCGTACCTGAGGGCCATTAAGGAGCTTGAGGTGTCTGCAGAACACACATTCATCTTTGAGGTAAATCAAACACTGGTGCCTCAAATTTGCTGGATCTCCTGTGATCCGCTTGGATTCTTAGTAGTCACTTATAAGAGATTTTTTGTTCCAGGATTCTGCCTCCGGTATACGTGCTGGTGTTGCAGCAGGAATGCCTGTTGTTGCTGTGGCAACGAGGAACCCTGAGAATTCCCTTCTGGAAGCAGGTGCCAGCTTGCTGATCAAGGACTATGAGGACCCTAAGCTCTGGGCAGCACTTGAAGAGATCGACAGAGAGGAAGCTAAGCTAAAGAAGGCCGACGCATGAGATGAGATGACGACGAACAATTGATTAGAGCAAATTAAATTTGCCCCGATTATATTTTTGTTCTTAGTTATGCTGCAGCCGAGGTGGAACGGCAAAGGGGTGTATTTTTGGGCTTCTAGCTTCGGTCTTTTGTTTATGAATTGGACCAAATAAGAACTTGAATCTGCCCTGGGTGGATATAAACTCATGATTGTTTGATTGGTGGGACAGACTCCATGAAAATGACAAATCTGTCGGGCCTTGTTGCGTACCATCTCTGAATGTTGACCTGTTGTTTCAGCACTCTTGACTTGGTAATCTAAAAAAAAAGATGGAAACTGTGTTGGAATGATTAGTGAGCTCCCCTCATTTGTTAACTTAATCATTTTTTTAATCTCATTTTAGATTCTGCTGTGGCTATGTAAACCCTGTTTTTTTATTAAAAAAAGTGATGTTGAACCGTGTTGAAACTTGTTTCTAGGGCTATGCAGCATAAACTTTAGTCAAAGAATAAAAAAAAATGTAAATGTCTACAGTAAAAAATGTGAATGCCATTGGAAAAAGTAGACAGGTCAAAAGAAAGAAATGGTGGAGCTGGTGAGATGATGGAATGACATGGTCTTACTTATGAGAGGTCAGGTGCGAACATGATCTGAGGACTGCCACCAACCGCTCCAACGAATCCTCACCAACCCTCTTCCTCCTCCTTTCTTTCTTATAAAGAAGAAAATGTCGAGGCGGCATCAGAGATCAAGATCGAGAAACTCAGTCAGGCTCGCAATTCTTCAGAGGAAGCTAGTTATGGAAAGGTAACCAATTCCTTCCTGATGCACGAGTTGAGCAAAGCTTCTCCTTTTTTTTTTTCTCTCCCTCAATCTCTGCAAGACTGCAGCCGTTAACATTCCATACATGTGCAGTGCGATTGGGCGAGTGGCTCCTCTGGAGGCCGTCCTGTTCGACATCGACGGGACCATGGCCATCTCCGACCCTTTCCACCACCGGGCAACCTCCGAGATGCTCGTCAAGGTCGGCTACAACGGCGGCGTCCCCATCACGCAGGAGTTCGGCATGACGCACATGGCCGGCCGGAGCAACGGCCAGATCGGCCGCTTCCTCTTCCCGGACTGGGATCAGGCCAAGCTCGACGCCTTCTTCGCCGAGAAGGAGGTGCTCTTCGCCAGGTACGCCGGCGAGGGGCTCAAAGAGATCGCCGGACTCACCGCGCTCTGCCGCTGGGCCGCCGACCGCGGCCTCAAGCGCGCCGCCGTCACCAACGCGCCCAGGGCCAACGCCGAGCTCATGATCTCCATCCTTGGCCTCTCCGACTTCTTCCAGCTCATCGTCACCGCCGAGGAGTGCAAGCGCTCCAAGCCCTTCCCGGACCCTTACCTCACGGCGCTCGACATGCTCGGAGCCTCGCCGGAGCACACCCTCGTCTTCGAGGACTCCACCACCGGGGTGCAGGCCGGCGTTGCGGCCGGGATGCCGGTGATCGCCATCGCCGACGAGAGCCGGGAGCCCAAGCTCACTTCTGTCGGCGCCAGTCTTGTCATCAGGGACTACCAAGACCCCAAGCTCTGGGCCGAATTGGACACGCTGGACACCGCCGAACCTCAAGCCGCAGAGGAGACCAATGGAGTAACACATAGCAATAGCTGAGCAAGACAACGGAAAACATTTTTTCCTTCCTATATATTTCATTTCACGCATATGTATGATGTATCTTTAAGGTCACATAAGATTGCCCGTAGGCCAAGCCAGTACAAATAAGCAAGATCAAAATTGATTGCGAGGGATCTCGCGGGAACTAGCTCTCATTCTCTAAGTTAATGTGCTTCAGAAATGGTATGCTGACGATGGTCGGTCATCTTCGTGCATAGGTACATGCATACATTTTTCAATAGGTTCTCCATACACAGCAAGACGTAGACATGGTCCATCAGTTTGACGAGTATCGCTTTGACAATGCCTCGTAATGTCTAATTTGCTGTAATCAAGAAGCACGAAATCAAAGGGTTAAATAAGTGGCGGTACAAAACAGTGTGCAGAAAGTTTAGCATTGACATCAGGATTTCATTCTCCTGCAGAATCAGGCATCAACCCATACCTGTTCAGATACTGATGGCTTAACCTTGGATAGAGCACGTTCAAAGTGTGAGAGCTCGATCAAACAAGACGAGCTCATTGACGATGTACCGTTCTCAAGGAAGTTCAGTCTCTCTTCCAATGCCGCCATTGCTGCTTCATTGACCTGATGCAATAAGCACATTAGTTTACGTTTTCAAGACACTATTGGAAGTCAATTTGATATCAATTAAAAAAAACATAGCTAATACTAGTTCGACATTGATATCTGGTTAATTAAGTTAAATTGAGTTTAAGCTACGTGTATCGCAAAGCAAAGTAAAGCAAAAGCCATACTAAGGCAAAGGGAAAAAAAAAAACTAGATTGTCCAAACTGAAGCACTAGTACTCCTCTTGGACAAAGTTGCACGCAGAAAATTACCAGTGATGCTAGGTCGGCACCAGTGAGATTGCTGCACTCCTCACGATGTGCCAGTGCTTTCAAATCAACATTGGACGAGACGGGCTTGCTTCGAGCATGTGCTTTTAATATTGAGACCCGCTCTTCTGCACCAGGTAAAGGTACATAATGTTTCTTCCCAAATCTACCAGGCCGTAGAACAGCATCATCTATCACATCAATTCTGCAAAAGAAAGAGTGTGCAGATATAAACCATCTATCCTGGGATAAATACGAAAACTAAGCCTGTCACCTGCTGGCAGTTACCTATTCGTAGCTCCTATCACATAGACACCTTGGCGTTGATCAGCGCCATCAAGTTCAATAAGCAACTGCGAACAGAAGAATCAGAATTAAGGTACAGAAAAGCAACACATAGGAAGAGAACCCATTAGAGAATGCTGTTTCTGATTAGGCGGGTGCACAAGCTGTACAATACACAAACCTGATTTAGGAGACGTTCAACAACCCATCCTCCCTCTTTCCCTCGCTTTGTTGTCAAAGCGTCTACCTGCCACATATCATATTGAATTAAAAGCTGAACGCCATATCCCGAGATAAATAGCTCCCCACTAAGACAATAAAGTTGCTTGACTACATAAGCACAAATGCAGCAAACACCCAAAACTTATTTCAAGAGAATTGGCATACCTCATCAAAAAATAGAATGCACGGGGAATTTGTGCGTGCACGAGTGAATATTTTCCTCACTTCTGATTCACTCTCCCCGACATATTTGTTCAATAGCTCAGGCCCCTAAAGAACCATAATAAGAAATATCTTAGTGCTAGTTTGTATGATTTCGAAAAAACGAAGTGCAAATATGGAAATCCAAATTCCACGTACCTTGATATGAATAAAATTAGCCCCTGCCTCGTGTGCCACTGCTTTTGCTATTAGTGTTTTCCCGCAACCTGGAGGTCCAAACAGCAGGAATCCAGCTTGCATATTCACTCCAAATACCTTGAAATACAAAAGACAGGGCATGAGAACCAAGTGGAACAATACTCAGTGGCCCTGTTCGGCTGGCTGCTGTGCAGCCAGCGCTGGCTGCTGGTGGGAGGCTGACGGGTGGGGCCCCACCCGTCAGCCTCCCACCAGCAGCCAGCCGAACAGGCCCAGTATATAAAAGTACATAAAAGGAGGAGTTGTCAATGAATTATGTATATCAACAAAATTCACTAAACATTAAGGCGCCAATCACAATAGTGAATAGAACACTAGATAAAAGACAGATAGTAAGTGCAATTTAGTATTCACCTCATAATGTTCAGGATGCTTGATACATCGAATAATACAGCGGTCAAACTCTTTCCTTAACGAATCAAGGCCTCCAACATCATCCCATGTGACATCAGGGACAGATGAAAACCCTTCTCTTCTCAAGGATGGTTGAACCATTTTTGTTGCTTCCTTCATCAAATGAAAAGAATACTTGTGTTAAAAAATGGTAATACAATTCCATCGCGATCTGATAATAATAAGAATCTAATGACAGAAGAAAACAGGGAGGGGGGAATATGCCCATGTATCCAAATGCAAAGTTTTGGGGGGAAAATTGATCAAACTATAATCCCAATATAACGTACACTGGATAAAACTAATACAGAATTCTTGTAGAACATGAGAAAGGTCCAAAATTACCTCAAAATCGTCCATAGTAATATGTAGGCTCTCCACCTCACAGGCATCCCAAGGTTCTCTCCACCAGTCATGCTTGCTACTGCCATCATTATTACGACGGTACTGAGCTTTTCTTTCATCAATTATTCTCTTCATTGCTAGATTCCCTGCTTTGTCAACTAATGCCTTCAAGTCAGCACCAACAAAACCTGGTGTGGCCCTAGCTATCTTGAACAAGTCAAATTCGCCTTCAAGCCGAAGATTCTGAGTGAGCATCTTCAGTATTTGTTTTCGTGCATTCTCATCTGGAACACCAAGAGATATCTCTCGATCAAACCTTCCTGGCCGTCGCAGAGCTTGATCCACAGCATCAGGCCTATTCGTGGCTCCAATGACAATAACATAACCAGGTTTCTTTTCAGATGATTCTGCATCCAAATCACCACCACCCGGTCCAATATTCTGGTGGAATTGGTCCATGCATGTCATCAATTGAGTAACTATCCGTCGCTCCATCTCTCGTTGCAGATTCTCCCTCTTGGATGCAATTGCGTCTATCTCATCAATGAATACAATTGAAGGAGCGGTCCTATAGGCCTTCTGAAATAAGCCCCTGATGTTTTCCTCAGAAGCACCTAGAAGAACTTAGACATTATGATGTGAGCTTCCCCATGAATCCTGAGAGAACTTATCTGAATGTGCTTGTGAAACCACACACAGAAAATCTCTTTATTGTTGATTAAGCTACATCTTAATCTTTCAGCATCTATTTAGCATGGTTCTGATTTCATGACTGCAAACCAGGTTCAGCGAGTAACAGTGCCTTTTTAGTAGTTAGCAAGAAGAAATGACAGAAACGACCACTTGCACTCATTGAACACTAATAGCAGCTATGGTATTGGCCAAAGGAAGGGTTAAATAACAGTCATTTTTCATAACGTTTATATTCCTTGTAGCATGAAACATGATCAGCAGCTAAAACTTATCCGCCATTTTAACTTTCGATGATGCCCAAGAATCAGAAAACGTACCAGATACTCCAGATACGACCTCCGGGGCCGAAATCTTGTAGAACGGTACACCAGTCTCATTGGCGATGGCATGCGCAAGGGTGGTCTTTCCGCAACCAGGTGGTCCGTGCAGCAGCAGCCCAGCGACAGGCCTAACCCCAAGGCGCTGCGGCAATTCCGGATGGCACAGAGGCACGACCACTTCCATCATGAGCTCCTCTATCACAGCCTCCATGCCACCGAGGTCGGCAAACCTGGGCCCCTTGTCCCCTCTGACGACTCCTCCTTCGGAGGCCGTGGGCTCCGGCTTGGCGTCTCCGCCGGCGCCCCCATCGGACGTGATGAGGCGGCGCGGCTTCTCCGCGGTGACCTCGATCTCCAGCTGCTGGCTAGCGGCGGGGCTCCGTTTGGACGCCTGTGCCTGCGCCTGCGCCTGGTATTGTGAGCGGAGCGAGGACTTGGTGACGTCGAAGGCTGGGGAGGACGGTGGGTGGGCAGCGTCGTCGGAGACGGAGGAGGAGGCGGTGGCGTGGGGGTCGTGACGGCGGCGGTGGTGGCGGCGGGAGGCGGAGGAGTCGTCGTCGGAGGCGGAGGAGGACGACGAGGAGGAGAAAGAGGAGGGGGAAGGGATCTTGGAGAGGGCACGGCGGACTTGGGCAGTGAAGGGCTCGAGCTTCTGGCGGCGGTACTCCGCGTGGTGGATGCGGAGGGTGTTGGCGACGTCCTCGGCGGAGGCGCCGGCGACGGCGAGGCCGCCGTTTAGTATGAGGCGGCGGAGCTTGCACTCGAAGGAGCCCGGTTGGGGGCGGCCAGCGCGGGCGTTACGCGGGCGCTTCGGCATGGGTGAACCGGCTCGGATTGCCTCTCTGTCTCTGCTGGGGAAGGGAAGGGAAGGGAAGGGAAGGGAACGGCGGCGGTGAGGTGTGAGGAGGGAGGGGCGGCGGCCAAGCCAACAACTAGGCAATCCCTAATCAACCGACGGGGCAATGCGTTGTGTGGGCTTGTGCTGCGAGGCCCAATCAAAGCTCTAAAGCCTACTCCAAATACGGCCTGCATCAACTCAGCTGCAATAAAAATGAGATCTTGCATATGCATGTCACCCTAATTCATGCTAGGTTAAATAGGGATTAAAATTAGAGTTAGGGTTTGGGAGGTTGGGGCTTACCTGAATGTACGTCTATGAATTTGTTTAGTTAGTGGAGGTTGGGGGAGATTTTCTGTAGCAAAACTTTACCGTTAGAATTTGTTTAGTTAGTGGAGATTGGGGGAGATTTTCTGTAGCAAAAATTTACTGTTAGTAAATTTACGAGGGAAATCACGGTTTTCAATGGAACGAAAGATGAATAGTAAATAAACAGCTCCTATATAAGGGGTCCTAGGGCGGTTTGATGGTCAGTGGTAGAGGCGAGAGAGATGGTGGCAGAGCGGAGGCGACGAGGGCGCTAGAAAGAAGATGAATGTGTATACAGTAGGATGCAGAACTAATGGTTATGAAAGGATGACCGAAGGAAAACCAAGTCTCAATCATTTGACAAGGAGATACTTGCTAATAGGTTCTCGGTCTATGCACATTGCATTTGATACACAACGAAGGGAAAAATAACAGATTGGCATGTCATTTTCAATGTAGTCGAATGTGATAAGATTGTTTGTTAGTTGCACTCACCGTACAAGTCTTGTATTTTTTTTTAAAAAAACACAAGTCTTTTTTTGTTTAGAACACAAGTCTTGTACCTAAATAATGCATCTTATTCTCTTGCATAATTACTAAATCTGATGAACCTACATATCTCAGGTATTACAAACTGGATGGGCCGGCGGGATAATTAGTCCTGGATCTCATGCAGGTCCTCCAACTCCAAGAAAAAGGCATGACACGGCATGCATCAGCATCAGGCGACGATGGCGGTGGTGAGGCCGAGGGCGAGCAGCGCGAGGCGGCCGTACTCCCTGTCCGTGTGCGGCGACGGGTGCGGTTTCCTCGCCCTTCCAGGCGTCCTCGCAGCTCTCGGAGGCGCCCAGCGCCGCCGCCAGCCGCTGCGACGCCCTCCCGTACACGCGCGCGCGGAGGAGGTCGGCGGCGCCGCCGTAGAGATCCAGGCAGTGCCGCAGCCGCGCGCGGGCCCGCGCCGGCTCCTCCGCCTCGCCGAGCCCCTCCATCCTCGCCCCCGTCGCCGCCGCGTGATCCGCCGCCATCCGCGCCGCCGCCACCGCCAGCCTCTGCTGCATGTCGGCGGCGTCGCGGCCTCGGGCCTCCGACGCCAGCGTCGACACGCAGTGGTCGTAGCTCACGCCCGCCTGCGCGCTCGCCGCCGTCCGGCACGCCTTCTCCACGCTCACCGCCGTCTTCGTCGTCGTCTCTTCCGCGCTGCATGGCGACGCGGCGGTGCCCAGGAGGAGGAGGACGGCCGCCATGGCGGCGACCGTGCGTTCCTGCATTGCTTTCTTAGATTTTTCCCTTTCCTTGCTTCGAATTTCGATTGGTGAATGATGATCGATCCTGCACTCCAATCAACCCTTTATCGACCCCAGAATCAGAATGTGATGTGGTGAGCGCGAGGAGTTCTTCTCGGAGGATGTCATACAAGTGTCCGATATGCAGCAGAGAGCTTCTTACTATTCTTGAACAACTAACTGTTCAAGTACCTTGTTGCTATTCTTGAACATGCATGCGCATTGGTCTCTCATCCTCTGGCCCTGAAAATCTCAACTTTAGCAAGGAACAACAATTTGTATATTGTGGACCAACGGCCTCGTAGGCTCGTACAAGCATTTCACCATATAATTCTTTTTCCCTTTTTTCCTTTTTCTTAAACCTGTATGCATAAATATGTGTATAGACAGACTAGTATACATCACTAATGGCAGTGAGAGAGCTTGGTGATCCATCATTTGTGCTACCTATCACAAGAGACAAGACATACTATGACTCGCCATGCATACAGCTTCTCTGACGAAACCTATCACACTTTCTCCTGTTGTTCGTCTTGTGCCTCTGCCTGAGCCGGCTTCGCCGAAGCGACTGCTTTGGCAGCTTCCTCTTTCTTTCCCCACAGAACCATGTAGAGTCCAAGAATCACCAGCACTGACCCTAGCACGCTGCATGCCAAAAGCAAAAATCGACACCGAACAAGTGTCAGATTAAGCATCATAGCCGTTTCTGCAGGTAATTTAAGCAGAAGTGTGCATCATATCAACTGCGATGCGAAGCATGCATTTTTTGTCACCTTCCAAGGTAGAGCGGCTCATGGAGGATGAACAGATCGATGCCGGCGACGAAGATCTGGGACAGAGGGCTGAAGGCAGCAGTGAACACAGGGCCTCTCTTCTCCACACAATACGTGAGCAGCAGGTACCCGATGCCTGACGCCACAACACCCTGTAATAATGTCACAAAAAAAAACATTCTGCATCAATCATCAGTGTGCCCAAAGGATTTTGATCAGAAACTGCATGCATCAGTGTCTGCAAGAGACCGATCGATCAATCAGTTCTTACACAGTACACAACGGTGACGATCTCTACTGTCCCCTTGAGAGCCCAGACCGCAATGCCACTCCTCTGTATCGACAGGGTTATCGCCCCTGCCTGCAGGAAGCTGAAGAGCGACATGAACGCCGTCGCCGAGTACACGGCAGGGTACTTGCTGGTGAACTTCCTCTGCAGCAGAAGCCACAGCGCGAACCCCACCACGTTCGCCAGCATGGACACGGAGCCCAGCACCCACCGGACGGCGCTGCCGTGGTCATCTCCGGCGGCCTGCCTGCTACTGGAGATGCTAGCGGATGATGTGGTGTGCCCGGTCAGTGACGAGCCCTTATAGAAAGTGAGCATCATTGCACCACCCAAGGAGACTAGTGTGCCTGAGATCTTGGCACTCCCTGACATGCTCCTCACCTCCAGTGCTTCGAACCTGAACAATTGTCGCTGTTGGTCAGAACCTGAAGAAAGCGCTTCAGAGATCCATACAGAAACACACGCACAAGATCCTAAAACAAGTGATGATTTGGTGAGCTAATGTGCAGTCATCCGATTTTATAGTGCAGTAGGTATCACAAAGTTACAGTAGAGATTTTACTTACCTGAAAGCGAGCGATATCAGGAAAGTAACCACTGGAAGCATATTGGAGAAAGTTGCAGCAAATGTTGCTGTTGTGTAATCCAATCCGACGAACAATGTGTACTGAAGCAGTACTGGTCTGCACACCATTCATGCTCAAGTCAAATGGCTAGGAAACAATTAACCTACTAGGACTAGTAGTACTGACTAAAATCAAACTGGATAAGTATTTAACAGTGTCTAATATAAGTGGACTGTTTACCCGAGAATTCCACTAAGAAACGTGTACATAAAGATTTCAGTTGTGAATTTTGGTCTCGTCTTCCTGAAAGAAAGGAAAAAAAAAAACAGTGATTATATATTCTCGAGACAGAAAAAAAAAAAGCAGGGTCATCACAAAAGAAAAACAGCTTTATTTTGGCACCCAAGAATACCTTTCCTTGAAGTAGGCAATGGGGCCAAGGAACAGAGTGGCCAGCATTTGCCGGAAAGTGATGAGGACCATCCTGTTCATGCCCTGGTTCAGTGCTTGCTTGATCAGCGCTGTCATGATGGCGATCACGACGTTGGTTGCGACCATGGCCGCCGTCGGCATCCACTGCTCCATGCATCCTGCACTCCACATCTCGATCGATCGATCGGGCAACCAGCGTGAGCTCTCTTCTGTTCTGTTCCTCTGACTGATGGCTGCTTTGTCTGTGCAATTTGTTCGATCTGGTTCTGTCATGGTTTTATAGGGCCGGCCGAGGTGCTGATCAGTGATCGATGGCATCTGCAGCAAGCATGTTCGTTCCCAATGCAACTTCGTTTCGTTTTCCCAACACGTGACATAGGTGTTGTGACTAGCAAGGGTTTTGGAAGAGGCCAAGCTAGCGACCATTGGCTGCTGCTTTTTTTAATTTGCTGACTTGAGAATATTTGCAATCTGGAAGATTTGGGTGTTTGAGCAAATTGCGCTACCAAGTGAACAGAATATTGCATGCAGTGGAACATTTTAAATAAAGCTCCCCATGCATCTTTTTTTTTTATCAGTTTTGGCAAGCAGGTTGTGACTTGTGATCTTGCATCAATCGCTTCAACACTGTAGGGCATTGGATGCTGTTTCCGCACTAAATATTGGCATGACCTCGATTTAGGGCATATTTAATTAAGAACATATAGGAAACCATCATATCTTTCCATGAGGAAGCACCAAAATCTTTTCTTTTTCTTTTTTTGCGAGTGAGAAAGCACCAAAATCCAATGCCCACTGTCTCTTCTTTCATTAGCATGGTTGCTTTAAGTCCAGATCAAATCCAAAGCATTGATTCGCCGCCCTCACAAGAGCATGCATGGGGTACAACCGTCGTGCGAAGAACATCTCTTCTTCTTCTTTCTTTCTTTCTTTCTTTCTTTCTTTCTTTCTTTCTTTCTTTCTTTCCAGTTTCATGTTCAATGTGACAGAAAAAGACATTCTGACGTGTTGAACTTTGATCAGTAACACATGCCTCCATTCTCTAAAATCCTAAGACAACCGAGTCTTGGAGAGTTTAAGTTCGATAGGTTTCCAATTTTCCATGGTGTAGGTTAGAGTGCAATACCACGCTTCACAAGCAAAACAGAACATGCTACAAAGACAAAGCACTGTTTTTATGGGGAGGAAAAAGTCCATTTTTGGCCATCCAACTCTTGCCTTAGTTTGATTTTGGCCATCGAACTCCAAAACCGGGTATCTTTGGCCATCCAACTATCAAAACCGTTCAAGTTTGACCATCGGGCTGTTTTGATGAGTGGTTTTCACTTTTTTTTATTTATAATTTAGTCCTTAGATCTTAAACTGATTATTACTTTTTGCTCGTACCTCCGATTTAGGTGATTATTGTGGTCACGTGTTCCTAACGGTGAACATTATATTTTAAAGTGATCTTTATATTATTTTATTACTATTTGTTATATTATTTTTTTTTGTTGTGTAGAAACAACAATATAAGAAAAATAAAACAAACAATTATAAAATAATATAATCAACATTTTAAGAGATAAAGTTCATCGTTACGAATGCATGACCACTAGAATCACTTAAATCATAGATAGAAGAAAAAACTAATAATCATTTTAAAATCCAATGATTAAAAAGCACTAGTTTAGTGCTCTTTAGTCCTTGGATGTTAAAATGATTACTATTTTTTTTCTTGCATCTCCGATTTAAGTGATTCTAGTGGTCATGCGTTCGTAACGATGAACTTTACATTTTAAAATGTTGATTTATTATTTTATAATTATTTGTTTAATTTTTCTTATATTATTTTTTCTACGCAACGACAAAAAAATATCATAACAAATATTGACAAAATAATATAAATATCATTTTAAAATATAATGCTTGCCGTTAGGAACACATGACCGCAAGAATCACCTAAATTGGTGGTACGGACAAAAAAGTAATAATCATTTCTAGATCCAAGGACTAAATTGTAAATAAAAAAAATGAAAACCACTCATCAAACAGCTTGATGGCCAAATTTGAACGGTTTTGATAGTTGGATGGCCATAGATACCCGGTTTTGGAGTTCGATGGCCAAAATCAAACTGAGGCAAGAGTTGGATGGCCAAAAATGGACTTTTCCCTTATGGGGAAAACACGCAGTGTGTTTTTTACGAGGAAACGACACAAATTTTCTCACAAAGGAAGACAAATGCTAGAAAAATCATTATAACATCCTTTTATATTACTATTCCATGCATCTAGGATAGGAGAGCATGCAAACAGGAAATTCCTTGTATATATCACAATTCAAGAATTGTGTATTCTGGTCCCTCGTGGTTTGTTTTAGAAAGAATATATTGTGGTTTGGACCTCATCATGATTTGACTTGCTTCTCCTTGTCCTCCTAATCCTCCACTTCCTTGGCAGCGGCAGGTGATGGCGATGCTAATTCCGAGGCATCCCTCTTCTTTCCCCACAGCAGAATATAAAGCCCCAGAATCATCAGTATGGATCCCAGCACACTGCACCATGGACACACAACACAACAAAATACAAAAGTGATGCAATTTGGTCCATCCATTGTATGTGATTCCAAAAACTGATTGATCGACCTTCCATCACTTCAACGTGATGCATACAACAAGGTATCTTATTGTTTTTGGTATGCATGGAGACAATTTTGAGATAGCCAACAACATTTTGAACTGATGAGTATGCTAAGAAAGCTTACCTTCCAAGATAGAGATTCTCATGGAGAAAGAAGAAATCGATCATGGCAACGATGATCTGAATGATAGGAATGAAGGCTGAAGTGAACACTGGTCCTCTCTTCTCAACACACCATGTCATCAACACATAGCCCACTCCAGACCCCATAATTCCCTGAAATATAATAATATATTTGAATGTTTGATTCAATGTCGAAAAGGAATAGTATCAATTTTTTTGTTTTGAACGAGCCGCACAAGATAGTGCGAGTTTCTATAGATAAAACAGAAAAATACTAGACTAGGCCATGACCAGGAAAACAAAAGAAAGGAACGGTATAAAAAATTTTCTTTAGCATTTTATGGGCTTTCAAGAGGGTACTAAGAGATACACGCAAAAATCCTGGTGCCATGAATCAGTACAAATTTTTGTAAGTCCTCATAAAAAGACAAATACACTAAAAAAATCGTCGAGAACAGGCTAGTTTTTTTTGGATGATGAGAATGAATACCCAAGCTTGACCTCACATGAGGATACGGCCATGTGAACAAGCTATTTAGTTCAAAAAAATAATTTGCTTGTCCTAAACGTCATGTATACGAGAACAAAGGGACTAACCAGTAAGAAGAAACCCCTCTGGCTTCATAAAAAAAAAGAGTAAATGACATCCACCATACAACTACTTGTGAGGTTGTATCATTTTAGTCTAACAAGTATAAAACTGTGCAAATAGATACACGAACTTGTCAGATGCATGCATATACGGTCATATGTACTCCAGGTAGATGTATTTTTGCCATTGTGGTACGTAACCTGAAGGGTTTTATGCATGTAACCCCCTTATATTTCTCTCACTTCTCATTTAAGTCTTAATTATGCACATAACTCATTTTCCATTTGTGAGAACATTAAAAAATAATTGATGATGTGTGACAAGAGAAAGTGTACCGCAACTTACATGTTGATCTAATTTTAACCTCGTATATGTGTGCCATATATATGGAGCCCAAGTTAGCTTTTAAATTCCTATAATTTTCTGTAGTTGATTATAGTAATAAGATAAACCTTAGTACTAAGTATATTTGTAGCATTACTTTTTTAAAAAAATCCTTTACGTCTATGTAGGCGGTAATATTTTTGGTTCCATACATCATATTATTTATCAACATTTAGAGACTAACACAAATTTATTTTTATATTTTACTTCCAAAACAAGAAGAGCTAATAAAGTGTACTGTAGACACAACAACTTCGAAGTGACTTTCTCACTGAACTCTGATTTAAAAAATAGATAAAACACTTTTATTAAAGTTTTAAAAAATAGATGAGAAGCTGGGACGAAAATAAGGGGCCACATGGATAAAACTACCCAATTCATGTGCTACCATAGCAAAATACATCACAATGGCGTATTTGTGATCGTATACGCACACATTTGACAAGTTTGTGTATCAAATACACGTTTTTCTATGTTGTTGGAAAAACATTACAAGTTGTTGTATGATGCATGTAATTTACTAAAAAAAAATGCTTCGCTAAGAAAACATTTGTATTTGTACCTGTGCCTTTCCAGGAACTGTTTGCTAGTAGCTTTTCGTTTGGTCAAAGCTACAGGTCTTTTTAGGATTATTATTGGATTCTTCTTGTTTTATGCCCAAAATGATGGATTGGTTTCTCTTGTTTAACTTTAATGACCTCGGGGCAGCATCTTCATCTGAGAAAGGTACTTTGCAATTTTTCAAAGTACTGTTATTGTCATGCCTATTATCAGGGCTTCGCCAAGCAAGGGTTTATCAACAGGAATATAAGCAGTGTAGATACCGATAGAAAGGAGCTATTTTACAGCGCACAATACTAATGTCCAGTAGTACATAGTATTGGTTAAGGATAATTTAGTAATTTACACTATACCTATTTATTTTAATAGTTTTAATTGGTAACAATTCTCACTCTCTAATATGTAATATAATCATATCAATTCAAAATAATGAAAACATAAAAGAATAATAATTAATAACATACTATAGAAATTTTATTTTGTTTTTTAATATATTACACTAATGTCATTAAATTACTTTCCTAGATTACCCCTAGCCCACTATACTACCCTTAAATACTACTATATCACTAGGACCATTTTGTATAGTATACAATTAATCTCGACAGTCGGATCTTTATATACTAGTCCTTTTTAACCGCTAGCATATGGTGGTATTGTGTGCTGTAAAAGAAGAGCTCATAGAAAGTGACAAGGGAAATGAGATTATCTTACTGTATACAAGACTGCAACGATCTCCATTGGCCTTGTCAGAATCCACACTGAAGCTCGCCTCTGTATTGCCGCTGTCAGGCCCCCGCCTTGCAGGGAGCTGATCAGGAACATGTAAGCAGTGTTGGAGTACAGTGCCGGATACTTCTTGGTGAGTTTGGACTGGAGTAGAAGCCAGAAAGAGAAGCACAGGCAGTTTGCCAGTAATGCTACAGTACCCAGGGTCCAGCTCTTCTTGCTAGACTCTGCTGCTGCTGCATGGTGATCTGGGCTCAGTGTCACTGATGAAGGCTCAACTTGGTGTGTCAAGGCCACACCCTTGTAGAGGGTAAGGAGCATGACACCAGCGAACGACATGAGTGTTCCGATGATCTTTGCAGCTCCTGCCTTGTTCTTCATGTTCAGTGACTCCACCCTGAATGCAGTAGGAGTAGGGGTATGTATCCCAGAGTTTCAGACAACCACGAGAAGACCAAGTGCAGGAAATGAAAAAGGGTTGGGCACTCGAGCACCTTAGCAATACTGCAATGAGGAAAGTTAGCACAGGAGCCATGTTGGTGAAAGTTATGGCGAATGTGGCGGTCGTGTACTGCAGCCCGTAGAAGAAGGTGTATTGAGAGAGAGCAGCACTGGATTGGATAAAACAAACGAAAAGAAATTAAGGAAACAGAATAATTCACACGTCAGAACTCAGAAAAGATTAGCCAAGTGATCTGTGACTGTACCCAAACGCTGCACTGAAGAAGAGGTACACAAGGATCTCCAGAGTGAGTTTAGGCCTTGTTCTCCTGAAAAAAAAAAGGACAGAAGAGGTAGAAAATTCAGCATTAACATCACCTTATTTAACAGCCTAAGTTCTGAACACTGATCGTTCTGTACCGTTCTTTGAAATAGGCGATCGGAGCAAGGAAGATCGTGGCCACCAGTTGTCGCAGTGTTATGAGTACTAGACGGTCGAGACCCTCCTGTAGCGCCTTCTTGAGCAAGGCTGTTGTCACGGCAGAGATGATGTCAAAGACTAGCATTGCAATCACCGGTTTCCACTCATCCAAGCGTGCCATCCCCCACATTTATTTGTTGCTTCAGATCTACTATATGCTAAGCCTCTTGGACACTAGCTTCACCCCTGAATTGCCCTGCCATAGCAATGCTCCTGTAATGGACTATTTATAGGCCTTTTACTTTGCAGTACGTAGTGCTTCTGATGAAAAGAGATGTGACAGGATATGCGTAATTACCCTTTACCCAAAAACAAAAAGGTAAAGGTGCTACTGATTAAAAAGAATACAGATATTCAACTAGAAATGGCACATATATATGAGAGACATCCAGAATCGAACCAGCGTGTAGATGCGGAAGTGAAGAATCATTTACAGTCCATTTTGACATTATTAATTTCTCTCTTAGCACCATGAAAAGTTACAGTTGCCAAAATATCTTGTGATTTTGTCTGCACAAATGTCTCCTTTGTCGTTAAGTTGAGGGTGGAGGTGGAACCCGATCATGGAGAGAGAAAAAAATCAAATAAATTAGGAAAAGTAGGGAACACTCAGCACTACTAAAATGAAGCTTATGGAAGCACAAAAAAGAGGTAACCCAGTTGTTTGCACAGTTTGGTGATTGTTTCAAAGTCATGCCTGGCCTACAAACTTGACACCGCCTTTCCTATCGTTAATGAGCAAGCAGTACTATTCCGATCCGTAGCGAGAGAAAGGCGCCGCTCCCCAATCCAAGGGAAAGGAAGTGAATTAGTGGGGCGATCACCTCGTATATGTGAAAGCTCTCCGCCTCATCCACCACCACACTCTCGCCTGTATGTACTCTCGCAGTCTCACTCCTGTTGCATTGGTGGCCATCAGTACTGCACTTGGCTGCAACTGCATTAATTTGGAGCAAGTGGCCCGCAAGACTGACCTGGATGAAATAGCCAAATGGGGACGGATGTAGTTCATCGCTGACATGCGCTAGTATCCCTAGACTACTGTCATATATAGTACTTCCACCGAAGTTGTCTGATATTTTAGCAGTTTGCAGACAGGAAACACATTGTGTAGTGAACACCTGCGCTCAATGGTCATTTTCATTCAGTCGTATCAGTGAGTGGAAGTTATACAGATCGACATTATCATGCAGCGAGCACTTGGCAATTTAATGGCCACATTCAGTTGTTACAGCAGAGAGTGGTGGACGCCTTGCATGTTTGTACTGCAACGTTGAACGAATTAAGAATTCAGACAGCACGATCCTGATGCAGAATTATTCTTGCATGGTCCGGGCATTGTGCGTGTATTCCAACGACAGCAATAGCCTATCCCATGTTTGGAGGAAGCTAGCTGCTACGCAAAGCTAGAAGAAGGGAAGGCACTTCGCTCTGACGCTCTGCAAAAAAGATTGAGCACATGCATGTAATGGAAAGCAAAGCGAGGATAAAAAGGCTTGTGGGCATGCCCTTAGCTGCCAAAGTGCTTACCCCACGCTAGCTATCGATCGAGGATTATTGTACGTAAAAGGTTCTAGGCCTTTTATTTACTTACAAAAGGTTTTGTCTTTTGCATGCATCGGCGATGTCACTGGATTTCTTGTTCCGGGAAAAGAGATTGTGCATGCATACTAGTCTACTAGACTGATAGTGGATCTGCTGTTGTCATCATATCATTGAGAGTGTCTTAGCAATTAAAAGGATGCCTTTAATTAACCATTACTGTATATGTGATCAACAAGCTAATGTGCTGGTGGGCATTGCTTGTAATCGATCAGCTAATATGGAGTAGCTAGATTGTGATAGAGCGTGCGTCAGCTTGATGGCATATTGTACGGCGTGACATGGCAGCATGACCGACGACGAACATGACGATAAAATTATCTATATCGATCTTTGCCCCTTTTTTGGGGGGATCTCTTCGAAGATGCGCACACTCCCTTTCTGTAAGATTGCTGAGAGCTATAGGCTTGGAACCAACTAAAGGCAAAATTAACTAATTAACCCTCCAAATTAAACCCCTCACACATGCATATAAAGTATAGTTAACCAAATATGACCGCCGCCGAATCATGGTAGATCCTGTCCTTCCCATTCGTCGATCGTCATCCTAGTAATTAACTGGATCCTCCTTGGATCATGTTAGTTTTTTTTTATTAAAAAAAAGAGAGAACTGGCGCGGCAGGTGAGATCTACCTTGTCATTTAAGAATAAGTTTTGAAATATTTACAGCCCTAAACGAACTATGAGACTCATTAGTTAGTTAAAGTACAATTGTTAGTCAAGTTTTTTTAGATTGAGAAATATAATGGCGCGGCAGGGCCGCCCGGTAAGCCCATTGCTTGTTTCTTGTGGGCTTGTGGCACAGAATAAAATGCTGGGCCTTCGACTGCATGGGGCAACAGCTGGGACCTGTTGATGGGTGGACCATCAGCACGGTACGTAACGTATGTAGTATGTGTATCACTGTATGACGGAAGATTATTATTAAGAGTCACACGTACTGTGTACTATGTACGTACTCCCTACTAATAAGGGGAGTTCAAACACGAATTTCAAATTCCTATTTTGGGATGGAGAAAGTACATGTTAAAGAAGAAGAGCGTGACGCTGTCGCAAGCATGCATCTCTTTTTATCCATCGATATATCCAGCCCCTGTTGACGACGTACGATGCGCGTCGCGTGCATCCATCGATCTGCAGTACTGCATACGTGCAGTGGTGTGCTGTCCAATATTATTGGCGGCAACGCATGCAACTGTACAGTAAGTAGATCGGCCTGCTGGATATGATCATTGAATCGAGCCGGACCGGCATCGGCTTACATACTCAGAAATGAATATTATCCTTGGCCACCGGCATCCTTCTGTGTATATTATATGCATGCAGATGCAGTGTTGGCAACTACAGTAGTAATGAAGTTTACTCATTCAATTCAATCAGTGTGGATAATAATTCAAGCGGGAAATGGCCCTCTGCAGTACTGCAAAGGACTAACCTGTGGGCTCTACCAGCCACACGGCTCACATGTCAGTGAGATGAGTGTCTGTGCGGTACTCCACATGTGGCTCATCCATCTTCGGCAACATTTTCTTCCTTAATAAATAGCTAATAATATGTGGATGGACGGATGAATAAGCAGCAGCAGCAAGTGGCAGCAGATGGATGCACCGGCCACACATGGCGTGCCGGCCGGGTCGGTGGCCATCCCCATCCAGTTAGTCCAATGAAATGCACCCGACCCAACCAGCACGTACGGCCTAGGTATGTGGCTAGTACGCCTAAATAGACACATGCTAGCCATGCAAGTAAGCCTTGCATGTTATGCCTACTCTCTCTGCGTAGAAAGAATACAATTACGAGTTTGGACCAGGCTAAACCTAGTTAGGTTTAACTGAATTAATAAAAGTTGCTAATTTTTATACCTATATATATATGGTATAAAATAAATTTTAGGATCGATAAACCTAATTATACTTACTCATTATTGTTTTTACATATTTGGTTAAAATCTAGTACTATATTAGTACCGTAGGGTTCAAAAGAGGCACCATGTTTGCGGAGAGGGCCAAGAAATTTCTACGTTAATCGGACAAAAGAGAATTATTTTGCACCGTCGAATTTTACGAAGATTTAATGATCTTTGGTGGGCCAAGCTGTCCAAGTCCAACACGATTAGCAATATAGTAGGCTAAAGAGTTGGGGTCAAATACGACTAATAAACATGTTGTGTTGATACAAAAAAGAGTCCTTATCCAATAAAAAACAAATATAACATCTTAATCTAATCTTAGATACTCCACCTCTTATAACACTAAGAAATATTTATGAAAGCATAACAATAGAGCAGGCCAAAGAGTCTATATCTAATTAGATTAATAAACATATACCATATTAATAAAAAAAATCAACTCTGATACGGCAAATAAAAAATATATATGTTCATTTTTTTAAAAAAATAACAAATTATTTCTATACAAACATGGGAATAAAGTATTTAAATAAAGATTCCATGTCAAATATGGTTAAAGAAAGCAATTTGAAATTAAAACTCTAGCTTTTAATTTTTTATTGTATTTTGTCAACAACAAAGGTTAGAAATTGTATTAAATGAAGCCACCATGTTTGTCGAAACGGCAAAAAAATCTATGTGAATTTGAAAAAAAAAAACTTTAGACCTTTAGATTTTAGGATGATCTAACTACGTAGATAACTCAAAGACTACATACCAATTATAATTCACAAATAGCTAAATTTAAAATTAAGGAATGATGAAAACTAGAAGTTTACAAAGTAGTATATATAGGCTACAAATAATAAGTCTCTAAATTCAGAATTTAAAATAGAAAATAGTAGCTGACCGGGAGTCCATATCCAAAAATTAAAATATAGCTTCATTTAAAACGAAAAGGTAGATACATTATAGATTATTTGAGATGTAAAATAGTTAAATTATAAATGATTTAAGAAAATTATTTATATAATTGTTTTTAACAACATATTATATAATGATAAAAAATAGATAATAACAAATCAAATATGATTTTTTATATAAAAACTAGCTGTCTGCGTGTGCACACGTCATCTGCCTAGTTAAGATAAACGATTTATTGGAATGTAAAAATCACATTTGTTTTGTGTGTGTGACTGTGTGTGGAGTATACATGCATTTCGCGTCTGTCTATAATGCATGCATGCACTGTCGATCGTCATACCCGACAAGCTGAGTAGTTGAACATATATATGTATGTAATTGTATAGGCTAATATGTCGTCTGATCTGTGCATGCATGCATCCATATTGGTTAGTGCGGCTCATTAGGCCAATCTCAGTGGGAGTTTGGCCAATCTCAGTGGGAGTTTTATGGGCATTAAATCAAGTGACACATCAGCAGTTTAGGTGACATGGCATGATAATTACGAAGAGAGAGGAGAGAAGAGTGTCATCACCATGAAACCCATCTGGCACAGTTACCAAGTCCATGAAACACAATGAAACTCCCATTGAGAATGTTATAGTTTCATCCATCACATATTTGACCATACACCATGCGAGAATTAAATGCTACTGCTTGTATATGAAACTGTGCCATGAAACTGTGCATTGAGAGTGACAGTTTCATCCCATTAAAAAGCTGATGTGGCTGTTTTGGTAATGGTGCCCATGAAACTACCACTGAGACGGCCTTAGATTCACATGCATGCCATGCCTCCTTCTTTTGTCCCCTGGTTTGGCTGCGTGGCTGCGTATGTAAGGAGAAACCATGGGCATTGCCATGGCCACTAGTCTTATTTTGTTTCTTCTAATATAACATGGCCACTAGTCATGACCCGTATTGTAGGTGTTTGCGCTCTATGTGCAAAAGAAAAACATCCTAGTGCAGCTAGTGTCGACTTTTGTCTTGGGTTGCAATGCATGTGCGTGGCTACTATGTGCTAAAAGCTAGAACATTGATGAGAGTCTTTTGTATCATATATATCTATGATCATTGTGGACTGTGCCATTTAGATATCGTTCTTCAATTCTTCTTAGCCAAAGAAATATGCTCCTTTATTATTTCCACGTGTACATATCTTTGTAGTAGATCGCTGTCGGCTGCAGTGTTCATCGTGTATGCATGCATGGTTGATGCACCCGGCCGGCCACGCGGGCACGCTTCCCAACTCATGGATGTGTTGGAGCACAGCACATGTCTAATCGAGCAATGGGTTAAAATTTTGGCAGTGCGTGCGTGGCTCGTATGCATGTGATTGGTTGCATGCATGTGATTGGTTGCCGTGTTTAGTTGTGGTGGAAAAAAGTATTTTTTTTCTGAGATGCGTATCATGTGAAGGAGATGAATAGTAAATAAAAAAAAGAATTTTTTAGAGATACATGTTATGTGAGAAGAATAAATAGAAAGTAAAAAGTGCTTTTTTAAACTAAACGCGCCCCAATGGGACAGGTGAGACCAGGGGAATATTTTCGTACAAGCACTCCCGCATCAACAGCCAGGCATCGGGCACTGCACGTCCTCTCCTTCCTGCTCCTGTCTCCTGCCATGCATCGTACGGCCACCTGCACTATGCAAGCGTTGGCGTCTTGTGTGCACTGCCAAGTTAGCTACCACTTTTATTTAAGGAAAAGGTCCAGATTCCTCCTTCAATTATAGTGAAAAAACATATAATCGTATAAACTATATTTTGATTCAATTTATCCCTTAAATAATGTAATTTGGTTCGAATTACCCACGATATAATTTGTCATTTTTATTTCTCCATACACAAACTGGATTTTAATTTAAGATTTTACAGAGTGGTGTCGGACATCATAATCAGTACTAAAAAAGAATATGACTTACCCGCAAAAAAAGTTACGACATTTTCATGATTAGGTTTTTTATATATATTATGTATCTCACGAATACTTTTATATAATCAATATTAAAAAAATTATGACATTACCCGCAAAAGAGGTTACGACATTTTCATGATTAGTTTTTTTATATTATGTATCTCACGAATACTTTTATATATTATGGGTTGGGGATGACCAAAAGGAGGTTACCATCGGTCCTCCTACATTAACTAATCATCAAAGTAAATTGATAGGCCATGAATGAACCCTACGGGTACCGGTAGGTATCCTACAGGTAAAGTATCGATATTTGAAAACGTGTATTTAAGAGAACCGACGATCGATTGCAAATACATACTGTAGGCTAATGCTCCAATTAAGCGTCAACATCACGATGACCCGTCCCACTGCACGTTTGGATGACATAGTCGCCGGCTACATATAGAGAGGAGCAGCTTTGAAGCAAAGTCGAGGGTGAGGAGACATGAAAGGGCTCACCGGCAGCGACGCGGCAGCTGATTCCGTCCACACCGTACATACCACCAGACATCACACATGGAGATGGAGGATATGATGCCATCCGATCCGATCCGATCCGATCCCTGAAAGCAAAGATGAACAGTGGCTCGCTTTGGCAGCAGACAAGCGCACCTGCCCTGCCCTGCTCGGCAGGATCACACCACTGACGCTGACAATCATGCGTCCATGTACGTACATTATCGATCCATCACTTTGCTGGAGCAAAACACTGTACCAGTACGTACGTATTCATGCATTTCAGATTGTTACGCCCGTGGTGTATATTGTTCTGAATGTACGATACTCCTCGTCAGGGATTTATATATATATATAATGCGTTTTAACATATATTACTCCTCCTACTAGGTGATTATTTGAGGACCACACAAGTGCAGCTCATCGGTAGCAGTGACGACCGCGACACGAATATATACAATAGTACTCCATAATAATAGTATACTACGCTCACATGAACGTCGTCTAGTACAAATGTGCGTGTATACCATGCATTAGCTAGTGTCATACGTACTACTGTCATCGATCTCTGTCTGTCACCATCCTGCTCCTCCCATCACTTTAATGACCTGTTTGCCGCCTGCCTGCCCGCTCTTGTTTGTGCCTTCCTTTTTAAACAAAGCCCGGCTGGCTTTGCTGCCACGCTCAGCTCATCAGGCTATCTCCTTCCTCGCTCTCTCTTCGATCTTCACAGCTAGCAGAGTACTGTACATACAAGCAGATTAGAGTAGAGTAAATCACTAGAGATGCTGCTGCTTGCTGCTCATTAGCAAAGTCTGAATCTCTGGACGACGACGAATCGATGCTGATGGGTTTCCCGGTGGGGTACTCGGATGTCCCCAAGCTGCTGCTCCACCTCCTCTTCCTGCTCGGCCACCTGCGCCGCCTCTCCTCCTGCCTGCTCCGCCTCGCCGGCGTCGACGTCGATGTTGCCGACGTCCACCACCCGCCGCGGCGCCCCTACTACGACGACGGCGCCGCGGCCGAGCGCCTCGAGGAGCACTCCCCGGCGGTGCGCTTCGACTCGCTAAGGTCGTCGTCGCCGGTGCCGGAAGCAGGGTGCTGCGTGTGCCTGGGCGACTTCGACGGCGCCGCCGAGGTGCGCCGCGCGCGGGGATGCCGCCACGTGTTCCACCGCGGCTGCCTCGACCGCTGGGCCGCGCACGGACACCGCACCTGCCCGCTCTGCCGGTCGCCGCTGCTTCCGCCGCCGCTGCTCCTGCCCCTGCCGCTCCAGCCGCCGCCGTCGTAGCCGTCACATCACCAAATGGAAATTCTCTCTTCTCTTGGGGCTTTTTCTGCAATCTGCAGGTTAGTTTGTGTGATTTTAAGCAAGTGTAGGGGGCTGCCTGTGCCTCAGTGGAGATAGATGGAGATCTGCGTGCTCTGGTGTCCAAATTAAAAGGACCAAACGCAAAGTGACAAAAGATGCTGCTAGAGAGACTTATATTTAATTAGGTTAATTACCTTAGGACAAGTAAATACAAGAGTAAGTATCTTATTGTATGTATAAACGGTGCGTGGAGCAATTTGGTAACAGATATTGCTCGGCCCATTTTCTTATATTTTTTTCCTTTCTCTGTTTTACTCGTGTCTCACCCTTTTTGTGTTTTTAAATCGTGGTAGTGTTGGATAAAAGAATAGGGTCGATTCACCCAAACTTGTATTGTGTAGTATTAGGATTGTAATTGTCTAGCTTGAAACAAGCTGTGCTTGCGTTGAGGTAAAATGAAAAGCGGTATGTATACATGTGGGAAAATTTTTTCTTGTTGATGAGATGAAGTATTTTTCCCTTAATTAATTGTTCCTTAGTTTGCAGTTCTATATCCACCTGCCGAGTAGAAACAAAACCGTGTTACTGCCTACTCGTAAAGGCCCAAATGAAACGGGGGCCTAAACGTATGGGCCAATAAGAAAACAAAAATGAGGCCCATTTAACCTTCCAGGCAGCCTTAGTCCCCCCCCCCCCCCCCCACCCCCCAAAAAAAAAGTATCTGAAATAGAATTTCGTTGGAAGAGGAGGCAGGCAGACAGGCAGTGGGCTAGTGGGGAGAGGTGGCACTGCAGCTGCCGAGGCAAGTCACTCACATACTAGAGATGGCAAATGGAGACGACAAGCGCATGGCGACAAGCCGGAGTGTGTCGCCAAGCAGAACAAAGGAACCACACACCTCATCATCATCATCTTAATAATATCTCATATCCATTCCGTCCTCGGCATCATCTTCCATCGAGATCATCTAGGATTGTTGCACAACACAGAGTAATTAGCTTACCAGCTGCACAGATGGATCCATCCATGGCCGTGGCGGCGGCGCCCAGGCCCAGCAGCAATTGCCACCCGGCGGCGCTTCCCGCCGTTGCCGCAGCAGCGCCGCCGCGCCGAGCGCGCCGCCTGACGATGCGGTGGCGCTGCTGCGACGACGACACGCTAGGCGGCGTCCCGCGGCGGCGCGCGCAGCAGCTTCTCCAGGACCAGCACTTCCCTGAGCTGGCTCTCCGGCGGGTGCCGGAGAATAATAACGGCAGGCAGCAGATGAGTCTGCCGCCGCCGCGTCCCCGTCGCATCGTGCTGGTCCGCCACGGCGAGAGCGAGGGGAACGTCGACGAGGCCGCCTACACGCGCGTCCCGGACCCACGCATCGGCCTCACCGCCCAAGGCTGGCGCGACGCCGAGGACTGCGGCCGCCGCCTCCGCGACCTCTTCTCCAACTCCGGCGACTCCGACTGGAAGGTCTACTTCTACGTCTCCCCCTACCGCCGCTCCCTCGAGACGCTCCGCGGCATCGGCCGGGCGTTCGAGCCGCACCGCTTCGCCGGCGTCCGGGAAGAGCCTCGCCTCCGCGAGCAGGACTTCGGAAACTTCCAGGACCGGGACCAGATGCGCGTCGACAAGGAGCTCCGCCTCAAGTACGGCCGATTCTTCTACCGATTCCCCAACGGCGAGTCCGCCGCCGACGTGTACGACCGCATCACCGGGTTCCGCGAGACGCTCCGCGCCGACATCGACATCGGCCGCTTCCACCCGCCGCAGCGGCGCACGGACGACATGAACATCGTGCTCGTGTCCCATGGCCTCACGCTCAGGGTGTTCCTCATGAGGTGGTACAAGTGGACGGTTCGACAGTTTGAGGGGCTCAACAACCTCGGCAATGGCGGCACGCTCGTCATGCAGACCGGGGAAGGGGGAAGGTATAGCCTCCTCGTGCACCACACGGAGGATCAGCTCAGGGAGTTTGGCCTCACCGACGAGATGCTCAAGGACCAGATGTGGCACAAGACGGCCAGGCTTGGGGACATCAACTACAGCTTCATCACCAATGGACAGTCCTTCTTCGACGAACGGACCGATTTATACTTGTAGATACATCGTCCGCTACTACAGTAGCTAGTACTTCTCCTCGACCATGCATAATGGGCTACCGAATTGTTCTAGCTAGCTAGTACTTGCTGATGCACAGAGAGGCTCCATCGGATCGAGCAGCGCCCTCGATCGATCGACGATCATGGTCACCACAATTCCTCTTAACGAAACATTATTTACCATTAACTTAGTCAAACGCCCGGGATGCTACCATGTACAACCTGTGTCGGCGACGGCGAGTATCGCTCTCTATCGGTCCATCATGTAAAATAAACTCTGCTGCTTCATGGAACTGGAAGGAAACAAAAACCTAGCTGGTGGCAATATAATGCTTATGCATTCTACTTGAAGAAATGGCCATTGCACCCCTTGAAATAATATCTGACAGAGGGCAGCAGGAAAATGATAGGATATGCAACAGATGTTTCAGTTGAATAATGGCCGGAGCAGCTGCACTTTTACTAAAACAAGCTCTAAGTCTACAAGATCCCAATGTCACAAATGTAAATGCCTCTAGAGTAACTAGGTGACCAAATCCTTAACCTAGCCAGCAGGCTTGTACACCCTTCATTCCAAATTGCATTTCAACTTTCTTGGAGAATGGAAGCATCTCAAGTCTGACAAAATTTATATAACAAACTACTACCATGAGCTTGTTCATTAAACATATTTTTACAGTATATCTATTTGGTGTCATAAACCTTATTTGTAATCTCCTCTATAGTTTTGGACAAACCTAAAATGGTTTGGCTTTTCCCCAAAAGAAAGGTTAGAATAACTTACAGTTTGGAATGGAGGGAGTAGTAGCGCTTAGCTACCCTGTCAAATCATGCAGCAAGTGAGACCCTGCGAGGTCTCTGTATGGCAGCACTGCCGGCTCTTCCTCTTGACCTTGCAGCATGAACGATCGCCGATGACGATGGTGCAGCATCATCGGCGACGCAAACGGCGGCGGTTGCTGCTGGAGCCCTAGAGCAAGCGACACTGCGCCGCGGTGCATGCTTATTGGAGGATAGCTACTACTGAACTGCAGATGATGTTCGCCGCCTCCAGTGGAGGACGATGAAATATTGTTCATGGAGGTCAGAGTAGTAGTAGGGTTCCCGAGGTTGGTTCGGAAGTGACTTATTTGGCCTCCCATGATGGCTGCCGTGTTGTGCTGCTCAGCTTTGACGGCTCCTCTGGCGCCTACGCCGGTAGGGTTTTGATCATGAGACGCCTGATCTGATTGCTGCTTCACTTCTTCCGTGTACATGTCCTCGATCATTGGCTTCCACAGCCTCACCCTGGCGTTGATGAACCAATTGGAAACCTACAACAAAAATTAAGTAGTAAGATGAATTCTATTTATTTATCTAAAAAAAAGGTGAGAAACTGCAGCTGGGAGATATGGATAAGTGATGTTATCAAGTATTAAAGATGACATGGATGGATCCTCGTAGTTAGTCCACACGTTGATAAAAGAGACAGATATCATTCATGCATATAGGTGGTGGTTGATAATATAAGCATGTGTAGTTGGTAATTGAAGCACACATGCTTTGCTTTCTTGATGCTTAGCTTATTTTGTACCTGACCAACACCGTTACAAATAGTACTACATGCACTTTATACGGAGAGGTTGGTTTTCATAGGATACGTTGCCTCCTTAATTTGTGTTAGTTATATACAGCAAACAAATCAAATAAAATAACAAATAAATCACCTGGCTTCTGGATAAGCCTGTCTGGCGCGCCAGAATGTGCTTGTCCACGTCATTAGGGTACCTGTTCTTCATCGCATTATTGCATTTGTGCAACAGTAGGATGTCAAATTAAATTTTAACCCATCATGCAATGCATTGTACTCTAGCTAGTGATCGATCGACGACGATATGATGCATGATGAAGATTGAAGAAGAGTTAATGTGGCTCGTACGGGTGGAGGAAGTGGTCGAAGAGCCAGGCGCGGAGCACGGCGACGGCGCGCTCCGGCAGGCCACGCTGCGGCCGCCATGGGTAGTTCTCGACGATGGTGCCTGGCTGCTGGCGAAGGTACTGGTCCAGCACCTTGAGCCGCGGCGTGTCGCCCTTGGTCGCGCCCAAGGTGGTCGTGGTGGTGGTGTCCCCCATGATGATGGACTGCTTGTTCCTCCTGAGCCTGCGCAGCTGCGCCACCAGCGCGTCCCGCAGGCACCGGAAGTGCCGCGACATGGCCCGCAGCGCCAGCCGAGTGTACACCTGCGCCGCCCCGACGCCGGCCACCGCCTCGAACGACGCCTCCACCGACCTCATCTGCTCTCGATACCGCCGGTAGCGACGATCCACCTGATCCATCGATTCCACCGACGATATATATGTGCATGGTTATTATTGCATTGGGTTGCGTATATTTATTTGTTCATCATCACTAGTACATGATAACTGATAAATCGATCTGTGGTATATGATTGGATAACGGAATCCAGCTAATGAAGATCGAGGAGGCATCAAATTAAACCTTTCTGAAAAGGTGTTATGCATGCATTTGACAACACAAGTTTTACACATATGCTGGTGTCACTTGTAGCTGGCCCTACACTATTGCCATTTGCAAATGTGGACATGCATGTGTTGTGCGGATTCCTTCCTTCCCAGGAAACGTAGCAATTAATAGTTGTGTTGTGACCAAAGCACGCATAAAAAAGGGCAACAGTGATTAACAGAGGACTAACAACGACCCACAAACTCAAAAGCTAGCTAGCTGCAACCGAAGAAACAAAAGTATGCATGCAGTGGTATAATATTACTTGTAACTTGTACTAGACTATTAGCTACTAGTAGGTAGTATACGTACATATATGCATGGTAAAGTAATAATTAATTACCTATCTAATTGAAGCAACAAACAAAGTACTGGAATGAATATGTTGCATGTAATTAATAAGATATAGTAGTAGTGGTGGTGTGGTAGTAAAAATAAGGCATGATGCACAAGTACTAAATTATTAATTAAGCACCTACTATTATTTATACCTCTTCAACCATGGACAAGAGCCTGGTCTTCCTCCTCTCGAGCTCCAAGAGATCCATGGAGCTCATCAGAGACGACGGGTGGCCGCCCGAGGACGACGACGACGACGGAGGAGGTCTCCTCTGCTTGTCGTGCAATAAGTCCCCTTCCGGAAGGCTGCAGAACTCAGTGAGCAACTCCTGCGCAGGGTCCAGGTATTTGGAGCTCATCATGCTCCACGCCGCCGGCATCAGCTGCTGCTGTATGTGGCCGAACATCAGCGACGGCGTCGTGTCGTCCAAGTTGTACAAGGAGAGGGACACGGAGGCCGACGACATGCCGCCGTCGGTGGCGTGGAGCGCGAGGAGCTGGCCGTGGTCGAAGGAGAGCTGCTGCTGGTGGGGCGGCTCCATGGCCACCACCGTGTTGGGAGGCAAGTCGAGGAGGTTCGGATGGTGGACGGCCATGGACGACGCACCAGTTGGAGTCTGTACTCTGGACCGACCAACCACCAATTGGCGACCAAGAGAGACGACACACACGACGACGTACTAACTATATATATATATATATATATATGCTTAGGCTGCTTAGCTAGCTAGCTTTTCTAGAGTGACGACCACCTTAACAGTTACCACATATATAAACACACCTCGCTAGCTATAATTAATAGAGTACTGTGTCATGCTGCCTATATATAGCTTTTTGTGTAGCGTGTCAACTAGCGCTAGCTAGCTCATCAAATTCAGTATATTATTGCTTTATATGCATGCATGTGTGTGCAATTCTAGCAACACGTAGGCCTCCTAAAAATGGATGAGGAGAATTTCAAAGGCAGTAGGGGGACGATCGAGTATTGGATATGTGGGGGCTCTTGCTAGGAAAGAATCATTCTATTGTAAAAAAAAAACTGTTTGATGCCTATGCTTTATCCAGCACTAGCTATGCAGTAGTGGTACGCGATCCTACTCCTTCCTAGGAATCTATAGGATATATAGATGATGAATGGACATGAAAATCAACATCATCTTCACATGCCAAATTATTCAATGCTACCTAGGCTCTCCCCCCCCCCTTCCCAACCCTACTTTCCCATGTGCTTAAAATTAATCTAGTTTGCCAGCAAGTAATATTAATACATAATAATCTGCCAGGTCATCATAATTAACTTTACTATTGGTGGATAAAAATAATATTGTTTAGGTAAGATAAAGAATCATGCATGGTATAGAGAGAGAGAGAGCACCTTTATTACTAGATATACTATTTATCAAACGAATTAGTACATACGTATCCAACAAGAACAATTCTAAAGAAGAAGGTTTTTAATTAAAAAATGCATTACTGTCGTTGTTTTTGCAGAAAATTGAAGTGCACTAGAAAACTGTAGGCGCGGCGTTGCCGCGCCATTTTGATTAACCAGCGGTGATTTATGCGAGGTCTACGAACGTGGTAATTACATATTTGATTATATTTATATTACTATAAATATAAGCTTACATTTATAGTCAGAGGTGGCAAGTTGTCTTATATTAAAGTTAATGCTATATAACAAGATACGTTTGGTCATCATACTAGTGCCGTGCTAAAGGAGAACATGGCCTAACGAATGGCATTTTGCAGGAACATTGGAGTATTCAAGAACATAGAGCGCATGTCAATTATTTGGTTGTTTTAGATTCAGAAATAGTTGAACATTGTGTAAATTACATGGCATCTATTGTAGTAAAATATTTTGCTACAATATAACTGAGATGTAACTTGTATGAAGGATTGAAGGTCTAGCTAAGGACTGATAGAAAATTGGAATACCAAGAAAATGAATGAAAAAAATGTGAGGTGGATGCCTTTAGCTATTTCATCTAGCAACCTATATGCATGAACATTCATCAGACATGGAACAGAGTATTTTTTTTTCTGTTTGATGACGATTTCTATCTTGGCAATTACTCATCGTTATCAAGTATTTTACTTGCATGATGGGACTCGTATAGTCATATACCTCTGCCTATTTCCTATAATTACTTGCAATTTCTACATCGTAGCAATAATAATAAGTTAATGTTGTCTGATTTTCTCCTGCCCTCCCTTAGTTCCTTACAAATAGTTAATATTTCTCCGTTGCTCTCCTGAAACTCATTGTAAGCTTTCCTAATGAATTTATGTTGGTATAGATGATTCTATTGCTGAAACAGTTGTGTCAATAACAGAGTACTATATAATCCAAGTGTTTGTAATAATTGGTTTATGAGTATAATCTATTATTTATCAAGTAAGTAATGCTTTTGCTTTTCAACTGCAATTACAGGAAGCAGGATGAGAAAAAGTAGCTAAAAGTGCCAATTTGGTGCGAAAGTTGGTCAACGAAAAGATTTCAAATTTAACAATAGATGTTAAATCCCAGCCTTTGCATGATGAAAAATATACTCATGTACATGTGCTCCCTTTCTATATTTTTAGCCTAAGGTTTTGTTAATTCATATAGGCTTGGGCAGAGCCATATACTTAAATATTGGGCCAATCTCTTTTTTGTTTTGACCGTACTTCTCCTTCTGAACAAATGCAATGAAACCATCAGTGCATACATGTATAGCACATGAACCAGCTGAAAAAATAAAAGGGAATGTTCATCAGTAGGAAGGCTTCCTCAATTGTTGTACATGATTTGCTTGGTAGGCTCTCTACTGTTTTTGAACCTGTCAGAACAAAGGAACATTGGACGTTGTTCACATGAGCAAAGAACAAATCCAAATTACGCATCCATACTGTATACCAGCCTACGTATACGGGTTGCAACGTATTCGTGTTTGCTAATGTATGCTGATCGCCAGTATAATCGTGGTTGACCTTTAGGCTATTCCCAACCCAACACATCATCAAGTAGTTTCTATACATCCATGTCATATGGACACTACCTACAGAAACTACCTCCCTAATGCATAGTTTCTTAAAATTAAACTATCATCCAATCACATATGTTCTCTCTCCTTTTATCTCCCTATCATCAAGTTTCATTTCTTGGTTCTTGTGTAGACATGGTTTCTCATGCAAGACACCATGTCCTTCTCTCACCTCTTTAATTACCTTGCCACATCACCAAATTGCTTATGTGGCTGTCTATTTAATGCTATGGACACCATCCTACTGGATGGGTTGGGGATAGAATTAGCACCAGCCACCAGCGCTTGCGCTTCTGATCCCGACGGCCGAGGGCACCTGCCATCGCATACGACAGCATCTGCAGAAGCATCGTCAGACATCTGGGGAGAGATGCAGTGATGGGCTACGAGGCTACGATGCCCACCTCTTCCGCTCTGGTCAATGCGGCGTGGGAAGCCAGCCTAGCCGCTCGTAGTCGTCGCCGCCGGCGGTGCCAACAACAGCGGCACAGTCATCGACCTCCTCCTTCGATCTCAAGGGGGGCAGAGTGCAGCGGAGCAATGGAGCTTCGGAGGAGCGGTGGAGCCCCTGGGCCCTAGTGGCGTTGCCATGCCGTGGGCGGCGACGCGGCGCCGGAACAGGTGCGGAAGGGGCGGGTTCGGGGTCGACGCCGGCGGCGGGATCTAGAGTGCGGGTTGATTTCGCTAAAATACGAGGAGCTTTTTGAAAATTACACGAGACCTTGAACCATCTCAGCAGTTCGTACACGATCCGACGCTCAAGAAAATGATGGCGACGTGGCCCTATCCGCTGCTCGCGGTTTGGGTCCAGCTTTCGTGTTTAGAGATTTTTTTAGATAAAGGAGATAGTTTATATATATTTGGTTCGTTGTGGTGCTACATATTTATGTTTTCCACCGAATTTATTCTCCTTCTACATCGATCGATGAATGGATCCTTCGGTGTGGACCTGTTCCATCGCTTCCAGCTGCAACTTGGTTCTTGTGGTCCAATCTTGGATTGCGACGCCAATTCAATTGCATTGCTAGCTACCTCTCCTGGTTTGTTTGTCATTTCATTTCCGTCCACTGGATACCGATGGACCACACAGGGCATATGGTACGATTGAAGGACCAATAAACGCATGCATGCAGCTAGCTGCAATGTTGAAAGCATCATGAGATGAAACAACGATGCTTCCATCGGTTAATCATGCCTAAATTTCCTGTAACCCGTGCGTGACAGGAAAATCTACCTACTACTAGGTAGCTGCAATGTTGAAAGCACCATGCAACTAATAACAATTAAGTGTCCACCGAATGAATAGGCCATCATGGCCGGAAACCAATTAATAATCCAGATTAATGCATGGACGACCTGCTGTTGTCCTAGCAGCATTGCGGTAGCATCTGTCGTCGACAATTGCTTCACCTATAGGCTATGTTGTTGCAGGCCATTATTATTAATTTCTCTGTGTACGTAGTAAAGCATATATTGGAATTGAAGCTGCGAATTTTCGTGCCTGTACTGTCGGCACATCAGCTAGCATATATGCCGTGTACTAATACCCATGAATTCTATCAAATAATATATGCGTATGAATATGATCGATATATAAATTAGAAGTTAACTTTCGATCAATTAACCTGTGTGCCACCTGTACATTATAAACCCCAGCACTTTGCTAGAGTTGTTTGGGAGGTAGTTAGCTAGCCTAGAGAGTGTAATCAAATTTGAGATTATAAATTAGTAAGAGGAGGCGGCATGTCAATTAATTTCAAGTTTCTTGTTTTCTGAAAAAAAAACTGAATTTTGTTGGCTAAACCACTCAACGCAAGCCGGCCACTTGTGTTTGTGAAGCGTGAATAATCCCACGTGCACGTACGTAATATGGATGGATGGATACATGGAGCATACAAGTTAATTAGTTGGAGGTGGGCGCATCAATGGAACGGCCGGCCCTACACTGCTGTACGATGATGGCTACGCTTGAAATGACCTGCCTGCCTCCCAAAGCAAACACGATATATATGATGCAGGTTATTAGTTCCAAGAAATTAAATTTATTTGTGATTTCGTTCTGTACCATGATGGGTCACATAAATACGATACATATATGGTGCCTCCGTGCCTAGACCACCAATATAATGCAACTTGATTGCTTCAACTGCTAACAAGGTCCCCACTACTGAATACTGATAGAATAACGCGCAAAGCCGATCGATCGATCAACATATATCTTGTCTATATGTGATTGTCATACTACCAGAGTCTATCATAGTAGCACTACTAATACTACCCTTCTTTCTATAACTAGAAAAAACAGTAGCTAGTGGGCAGTGGGCACGTCCAATCTTACAGTGTACCAGTCCAATATCTCGGAAGTGCTTGCTTATAAATCAGCTCCTTAATCTGTGGGAGCAATGAATGAATCCATGTTAGAGAGTACGAAAGGCCTTAATCCAGCCACGTTTGATCCCAGCCTGGGGTAACCCCAGCCATATTAATTTGTTTCCACTCAACAAACAAATATTGTTGTTGCTAAATTTAAGTTATTGGCTGCAGCAAAGAAAAGTCAGCAAGGTCTTTGTGTGGATGGAAAGCTTTGTGGCCAGCTTCTCGACGGGGCCCCAACACAGCAGAACGTATAGTAGGTGATGGCCTGGTGTGAACGTTTACCACGACATCATTGTCCATTTGGTTCCCGGTGGATTAATTGGCCGATCCGCTGATGGCTAAAATTGTAGAGCGTTACGTGCTTTCACGCAGTCAAAGATAAATACGTATAAAAATCAAGTCTATGATTATTGGTCCTTCGTGCTCTGTTTAGGGCCTGTTTGTGAGCACTCCAACTCTAGAAACTCAACTCCAGGATCTCATGGACATGTTTGAAAAATTTATTTTTCTAGCTCTAGAAAAGGAAAAGTTTGGTGGCAAATGACATATGCGCCATGGTACTGTAGCACGTACTGTTGCGTGTGTTGCTGTAGCAGTCAGGCCTTTTTGCAGCTGTTCAAACGTGTTTGTCACTTTTACAAAATGGAAATTTAAATATAATTTAAGTACAAAATTCATTTCAATGACTACACTCTAGTTCCAATTTTGATTAGTCAATTAATCTTTCACAAAAACAAACTTGGTTGTATATATCAGAACTGACACAGAGCCATGATCACGCCTAGCACCAGAGCCACGGCTGCAACCAGTATATCCTATAGGCTATGTATTGACAATGGCCCATTTCCTTTTAAAGAGTATGTGCATATTAATGAATTGGTCCCTTTGATTGGATTAAATTTACAGCCGTAGGCCAAAATCATTAATAAAGCGTCAAAATTGCTTCCACACCTGCAACCTCATGTCGCCAGCGCCTGCATTCTGTTAGCATACATGCAAAACTCCGATTTGCATATAAAGCGACCTTAAGTAACATTTTTTTTATGTAGAACAGAGTTCAATTTAGAATGGCAATATTATTCAATATAGTTCAAGACATCAACTCGGTAGAAAATTAGTTCTTGTTTGCTTTCTTAGTAGCTTGTGCCTCCTGCCTCGCTTGAGCATCAGCTGTCCTTTTGGCCGCTGCTTTTTCCCTTTTTGCTCACGCTAATGCTTGTTTCTCTTCAGCTACAATTTTTTTTTTTTTTGTCTCTGAAACTGCTGTGCAGCTTCAACCTTCCTTGCTTGTGCCAGCTGCTTTTTATGCAGCATTGGCCTTCCTTGCTTGTGCATCTGCTGTCTTTTTCTCTCCGGCCTTTACGTCCACATATTCCCGATTACTACCATTGCTGTTGAAAACTCCACCATGAAATAGTCGTACACGGAATGAATCACTATGATCACCTATGCATCAAGTAACAGACCTAATTTAGAACACACTGTATTTGCAAAGGAGGTAGATCTAATTTAGAATACGTACCATAAGTGGGAGATATTGCTTCCTCTGGCCGATGGACATAGGAGGTATTGCTTCCTCCGGCTGACGGACAGGAGCCATTGTTTATGCTGTCCTCTCTGCTTGCTGATCACTGCTAGCTGGTTGCTGCCAGCCCGCCATCAACGACCAACGTGTCTATGGGCTGACGTAAGTCAAGGTAATGAAAGATATGAAGGATTATAGATGGAAAAGAATAAAGAGAGAAGAAGGGGATAAATGGAAAGGGTACCAACCATGTCATTCATAAATAGTAAGACAATGGTCGTATTGCCATAGTCGGATAAGTTTAACGGCCGCGATTTACACTTTTATGAGTACAATGGCTAAACTGAAACGTGCGAACAAGTACGATGGCTATTTATGTATTTAACTCTAAAAAAGAACAGTGTCGTGGGTACGATCAGCAACAGAGCCATGATCACTCCCAGCACCAGAGCACGGCTGCAACAAGTGACGCGGCTTCGGCCGGCACCTGTTCCACCGAGCCCTTGGATCTGAGCCCTTGATGAGTTTAGTATTTACATACGAGTGTTAAGACCTTTACAAAGGAGGCCTATTTTTTACATGGAATGGGCCAGCCCATTCCCCCAACAGCCCTCCTCAAATTGCATTCGCTCAACGCAAGAGGTTGGCCTTTTAGGTTGTCATGTTTCAAATTTCTAGTGATTTCGCTGCTTGACCCGTGCGTCATCAACCTGCTGCTCATGTATCTACTGCCGTGGTTTCAATTATCATACTAACATATATCAACGACGACAACTTCCCAGTTCTCCTATAAGCTGTAGCTATCCGAGTACAGCTTGTAGCAGAATTATCTTTTGGTTGAAAAAAATAAATATTTTGCTGTTCTATTTATACTGGTAGACCATTTCTCCTCCACCAGCGAAATTGTCTCTCTTATGGATCTCTCTGTGTTTTCCTTTCGAGGATTCACAGGTTTCTGCTCATACATAAGCTGGAAATTAAGGCAGTGGTCTCTTTGTATGCAATAGCAATGTCTTTGCGAAACAAACAGCGTGTCATCTACACGTCTCCAATCAAGGTATTGAGCAACCAAAAATACAGAGAATTCAAAGAGGAGTTCCCAGATGTCGGTCTCATGGCTGGGGATGTCACAATTGAGCCGAATGCCTCCTGCCTGGTACTAGTTCCTTCTCTCGCTACTCTTTCAAATCACCACTTTTATGTATCTTTGCTTGGCACTTGAAACAGCATGCCTTGAGAATGCAGGTCATGACCACTGAAATTTGGCGGAGCATGTAGTACAGAGGATCTGAGGTCATGAGAGAAGTCGCCTGGGTTATATTTGATGAGGTGCATTACATGCGGGATAGAAAGGGGAGTGGTGTGGGAGGAGATGATGGCTCCCAAGAACTCACGCTCCGTGTTCCTCTCAGCTACTGTACCTAATGCCAAGGAGTTCGCTGATTGGGTAGCTAAGGAATGTTAACAGCCAAGCTTCCCTACTTCTCTCCGTTTTTATGTTGTCAGTTGTCATATTGAGCTGTTGACATTGACTGTTTCTCCGAAAAATCCATGGTTTTCATCTCCCAACTCGTCTACTTGTTTCTTTTTTTGAGAAACTAAAACCAACTCATCTACTTATTATAAGGCTTTTGGCTGGTCAAGCATATTCATATATGTTTTGAATAGATTGTCATTTTGTTAATAGTGTATGTTGTTTTGTTTTCAGGTACATAAATAACCTTGTCATATAGTATACACGGACTACCGACCCACACCTCTACATCACTATGTATTTCCTTCTGGAGGGATGGATTATATCTGTTAGTGGATGAGAAGGGCAAGTTCAGAGAAGACAGTTTTCAGAAAGCATTGAATGCCCTTGTCCCTGCTAGTGACTGTGACAAGAAGAAGGAAAATGGAAAGTGGCGGAAAGGTATTATGGCTGGCAAATCTTGTGAGGGAAGTGACATATTCAAGATGGTTAAAATGATAATTCAGCGTCAATACGACCCTGTGATACTTTTCAGTTTAGCAAACGGTAAGTGAATTTCTTGCTATGCAGGTCTGCTCTTTTCAATATTATTAGTCAATTTAGAGAACAGAAATATTTTGTGATTCATGGAAGAAGATATAACATTAATTCATTTACACTTACTATTATTCTGGTGTGTAATAGATGGCTAAGATGGACTTGAACGATGATGATGAGAAAGGCAAACATTGAAACAATTTTTTGGAGTGCTATGGATTTGCTTTCTGATGATGACAAGAAGCTTCCTCAGGCAAGTTCTTGTTTTGCCCACCTCTTAATTTCTGTCTCTGACATTCCCTATAGGCATCGTGCATACTGCCCTCCGTCCCATAATAGATGACGTTATGGGATGCGTGCACGTGTTAATTTCTCAACTTTGACTCGATTTGTAGAAAAATATGTGCAATATTTATATCTCTAATAAATTTGTTAAAAAAACTAGATCCAAATATCTATATAATGATACTAATGGTATATTATAAATATAAATATTATTTTTTATATAATTAGTTAATGGTGAAAGATGTTGTTTTTCTTGGGAAGCGAGAATGACATCTATTTTGGGACGGATGGAGTATGTTTGTCGATGGTAATCTTATGAAATGCTTCTTAAAGCTATATGCAGTGCTCCATGTTAACTATTTAAAATGTTTTTCTATTTGTAATGCATGAAGCAGTAATGGTACTGGTAAGTTATGCTATGAATTGATAATTCATTTAGAACTGAACCGGAGCTTCCTCCGGTTTCAAACATGCTCCTTTTACTGAAACATGGCATTGGCGTTCATCATTCTGTTCTGTTGCCCATCTTGAAGGAAGTGATTGAGATTCTCTTCCAGGAAGGCCTCATAAAGGTTAGCATTTTTATGAATCTTATATGATGTCTTGAGTAGTTGTTATTGCTTAGACTTAGAGGTAGCACATTGCTGTAGTTATTTCAACACTCACCCACCCTAATTTTTATTTGGAGCTATGATTGTTAAGCGCATATGCTTTTATATGTGTTTTGCACTTTTTGCTTCAAGCATGAATTTCATGCTTCAAAAGGTTAGGTGATAGTCTTTGATTCCTAGCAGAGAATAGATTTTGTTAGTTACTAGTGTCTCTGCTTAGTGCCGTGTACTGTCTTTACTGTGTTCATGCTGTGTTCTTTTGTTCTTCTTCTGAATGATGATAGTGTGTTTTCACTGAGGTTATTTATAATGTTTCCTTTGTTAAACTATGATGCGTTTTGTAGCTTCTGGTTACTTGCTGATATTAAAACCTGGTGTTGTAGTGTTTGTTTGCCACAGAAACATTCAGTATTGGTTTGAACATGCCTGTGAAGACTGTTGTGTTTACCAATGTGAGAAAGTTTTGATGGAAATCGATTCAGATGGTTGTCAAGTGGTGAATCTATCTATACTAAATTGAGGACACTTCTCACCCACGAACACACCCCTTTACCCCTCACAGCGGACCCACCTACCAGGGCTGAAAGGTGGGCCTAGGACGGCCAAGGGGGGGAGATTGATTTGGTCGTCTTCATCACGTTGAAATTAGCCTACCCCACCCTACTCCACCTGTTTTTTTTCACCAATTTGCCTACTCCTACCCACCAGTCCCACCACTCTTCCTCAATCAATCAAGGGGCATTAATCTTGCATGACGTTTCAATTGTTGCCTTCTTTTCTTTTTTTTGAATGAATTATTGCCTTCCTTTTTGAATGAATTGTTTCCTTCCTTTTCTGATTCTTTCCTTCCATGATTCTAGCATGATGTGATTGTTTCCTTTCCTAATTTATATGCACACTTTTTTTCCTTTCTTAATTACGCACATTCAAACAAAGGCACCATAATACATCCGCTTCGGAAATCCCTCCCCGTCCTTCATTGTAAAGTACCCGCCCCATCGATGCTCGATCTTTTCATTCTAAATCCGTCGCCGCTGGACTCCATTGTCCATTCCACCATCCGCGCACGCTGCAACCGACCGGCTGATCTTCGTCTACCCACTTCCCTCCTTCTCGGCCAGCCATGGATCCACCGCCGGCCCTCACCGCGCACCCGTGGTAGACACCTCCGACGGGCCTGTTCGCCTTCCTCAAGCACGACGTCGTCATGCCTACACACAATCACGCGATCTTCCTCCTGCTCCTCGCCCTCACGATCATCCTCACTGAGGCAACCTCTGGGAGGTCAACGTGCAGAAGCTTGCTCTGCAGGAGCGCACGTGTTGTTGCAGCGCCTCGCCTGGGTTGGCGGTGACTATTAGCTCTTCCTCTCCAAGTTCAAGGACCACGTTGACCGGTGAGATGCCATGCCATTGCCGTTCTACCATCTTCTTCCTCCTCTTCTCTTCCTGTAGAGCCAGCTCCCCACGGCCACCGTACGTCGATGTGGAATTTGATAGATTAGTCAAAATAAAATAGGGCCTGATAGTTTGTATAAACTCTCTCTTTCTTTGAATATTTAATTTAAGTAAATTGACTGGAATTTTTGATGAGATGCGATGTTTCTTTTGTTGTCTGGTGCAGAGTGGGGATTGAATTGCCGAAGATAGAGGTGCTAACTATGGTGCTAACATTGGTAGAATTATTGATTCTCTTGCTAACTTTGTGTGGGGAACCTGCCTGTTGTCAAGTATATGGCTTTATCTTTTACGTCCTTTTTTCACATCCTAATTGTTACATGGTGTCATCAAAATATTTTCCAGATCAATGCTTTTTTAACATTGTGTGGGAAACTGCTTGTCTTATTCTTAGCATGGATGAGATTGTTATAAACCCAAAGGTAAGGAAATCTACAGTATGTATGATATTGGGTTTACTAAAACATATGTACTTCCTAATCTTTGAGTTACCTGTCTCTGCGAAGCTTGGCAGTCTTTGTAACTACGCTTTAGTACTCTACTGGAATGGGAAAATAGCATGCAGTAAGTAGGAAAAATATTATAGAAGTAATTACTCTGCTGCATTATTTATGGATCACCCATAGGAGTGGAATGAATAGGTAAAGGTAGGCTAATTAATTGAGGTTTCTTGAATCATGCTCATGCAAGTTTATTTGCGTGTCTCTGTCACACAAATGTTCTCTGTATAGTGATTGTATCCTGACGTTTCTTTTCTCTGGCAACGCAAAATGCCTCGATATGATGACTGCTATGAAGTATGATTGGAATGACCGATATGATCACTATGTGGGTCAGATTTCTACACATACCCAGATACATCATCTTGAGGACCTTTCAGCAAATATGCCCAGGTGCAAATTAGTTCTGAACTTTAATATTTCCATATTTGTGTTGGGACTATTTGATTTATTCATTTAGCAATATCTAGAACTATTAATTTTGTGATAAATTAAGGAACACCTCTATTCTCTTTTATTTTCTTAACAAATATAACCTGTATTTTTTATACCTTTATTATGATTCACCCCCAAATTGTATTAACGGCATCTAGGTTTTTCCCGTACAATGTAGGATTGGAAAATCCCATTCATATATGCAGCAGTTCATAGACAACGGGAACTTGTGGATTCTGTTTCGTGAGACAAAACCAATTACATCTATACCAGACTGGAGTTTTAATGGGAAAATTAGAAGTATGAAACATCGACATTTTGAGGCTTAGGTATGCAAGTACTTTCTATGTTCAGTGCTCACTCAGCCAAGAATCCAGTAGCCTAATTTGAAAATAACATTTATGATAGTGGAACCCCTTGAATGTCATGTCCATTTTTGTAACTATACATAATACTGTGTTCATGATGCAGCTCTGGTAGGAGAACGGATAGCTGATGCCTAAGTCACAAGGAAAGGAAGCTTTTGCAAAGGGGGAGTATCTTGCAGCCATTTTCTCCTATTGCCGGGTAAGTGCTTGAAGCAATCTACATTGTATACTTGTTTGGAATAATATAAAATATACCACAAATAACCCTTCAGTTGTTTCTTCACTTCCTTAGTGATGGAGGACAATAGTAATTTATTTCCAATAAATCCTTAGATTAAGTGGTGGAGTAACTGCACTACATTCCGTATATTTTACCAAGAGTTTATCTTTGATCATCACCACTGTTTGCATAAACTTGATGCTCTGTTTATTTTTACGCTTTATCAGACCAGTGTTACATACATGCACTAAATGAAAAAAAATTAATTTGGATACATTCACTATTGGTTGTCAAATTTAACACAATATCTATTTATCTATCTATCTATCTATCTATGCTACAATAGTTTGAACAAATTGAGGACGCTTCTCACCCACAAACACACCCTTTTACCCCTCACAGTAGACCCACCTATCAGGGATGAACGGTGGGCCTAGGACAAGGGAGGAGGGGGAGATTGATTTGGTTGTCCTCACCCCATTAAAAAGCTCTCCTCCCACCTCCTCATCCCCAAATTTTTTTCTCCAACAAATACACCCAATAACGGACTACATCACATCCCAACGGCAAGAAAAAAAATGGAAAGCCCCTTATATCAATGAGAGAAATAAAGGAAATAGAAGGAGGTGTTATTAAAAGGAAATAAAAGGCGTGCTATTAAAAGAAAATAAAAGGTGTGCTATTAAAAGACAGAACTTGAGGTGTTGCAATATTTATATCTTTTGTATATGAGAATTTAAATAAAATATAATGACTCTAAACTTATTTCTTTTATTCTATTTTATTTTAATAGCACGTGCGTGTCGCACGTGCAAAAAGACTAGTACTATAAAGGAATGAACAAATTGAAGACAATTCTTACCCACAAACACACCCCCTTACCCCTCACAAAGGGCCAACTTTTCATATCTGAACGGTGGGCCTAGAACGACCAAAGGGGAGGGGGGAGATTGATTGGTCGTCCTCCTCAGTTCAAAACCTCCCCTCCCACCTCATCATCTCTAATTTTTTTTCACCAACAAATACACCCAAAAGCGGAAGTAAAATAGGAAACATCCCCCCACCTCCACCCCAGCGGCAAAGAAAATGGAAAGCCCCTTGACAAGAAAATAATAAAAGAAAAGAAAGGAAATTAAAGGAGGAGCTATTAATAGGAAATAAAAGACATGCTATTAAACAGAATAAATCTCCGCTTGCCCCTGATCTCTCTCCAAGGAAAGAAATAAATCTCTCCATGGTCAAAATAAATGGCATCCTCGCCTACCAAATAAAATGGCCAAGCCACATACATATGTATCTCTCCTAGCCGCTCCTCAATTCCATCATGCCCCTCTATTACTAGCATAGCACTAGCCTACGCCTCACCTACTAGCGCTAGCACACACCTCGCCTCCAATTCTCTTCAATGATCATATGGGTAGATTGTATTATCTATTTTTTGTGACTTTGGCAGAGGGTCTTGACATGGTGTATTCGAGGTGGATTTATTTGTTGTTGTGGCGAGCGTTGGCCCAATGACTCACCAGTGTTAACTGGATCCATATGTCACAAGGGAAATCTGCTTGAAGAACATCATGTTTGTGTGTATATCATTCCTATTGTTTTGAAATTATGTTTTTTCACCAATGCTCACTGGAAAGCTCATTGAGAACGAACTGCAAAATAACTACATGGTGGCGACGAGGGTTTGTGTAAATCGCGATAGAGGTGCGTTAAAAATTTGAACTTGTCTAAAATTTTAATATAATATTTTAAATTTATTAACTTTAATATTCAATATTTTGTAGGGTGCTTTGAGGAAACCGAGAACTCTTCAATCACGTTGATGGGATGAAGATGATTGAACTATGCAAGTTAGTGCTATTTCATATGCTAATAACACATGCATGCACGATGCTAATAATATGAGTTTTGCATGTAGGCGTGACGGCCACGGATGCTTCATCATCATGTTCTACGACATGCAGGGCTTCAGGACAAAGAAGCCACACTGGGCATGGACGAGGACGACTTCAGCTTCAGCTGGACAACTATGGCTTGGGCACAAGTGTCCTCCTTGCCAAGGGGGCACTGCAGCTTCAAAAAATTTCCATTAGGCTAAGAAGATTATTCAGAGAGATCAGCATTCATCTATATTTCGAGTGACCTCCTTGTATGTTTTTTTTTGCAGTTGTGCAGTAGTCATAATCATAATTAAGGTTGAATATGTTTGTAATATGTATGCGCTAAAAGAGTCCCGATCTAATCTATTTTTTATTATCATCTCTTCTTCCAGTCGATTGTTTCCATGTATATGTGCAAACTGAATAGGTGATTAACAACAAGATTGTTTTCTTATATCATATAACATGATTGTTGGTCTTTACTTATTTTTGTTGACTTGGTAGTGCGGATCATTTTTGCTTCCTCAAATAAAGAATAATTAACCTTGTTATTTTAACTTGAACTTGAATAAAAAAAATATGTTTTCCTCATTCAAAAACTTCACGTATGCCTGCAATGGTGGGTTTGCTAAGCGAAGCTAAGTAACCAGTAAGAACAATAACATTGACACATGAACAAGAACATGAACTTGCATTGTAAAGGCACCAAATATTGAGTTATCCTACAAAACACCGGATTAGGTATTAAGGATACTTCAGATACTTTAGTTCAAAAAATCAAAACATGTTTTATTGCATATATATACTTACTAAAATATATTTATAGCTTAATATATGAACTCTAAATGACAAGCAATTAATGAGGTGATTCGACTGCCTACAAAAATGGAACCATGCTTGTTTCTTATGGGAGGTGATCCGGATGCATATGAAAGGAAATAAATATAGGATCTACACTATGGAAACATATAGATTTAGTTCATGGTGAATCATGGCTATCTTTTATGTATGATATTTATTTTTTTTCTCCTGACTAATTTTCAGCTTGTGTACCCACGTAATTTCAGCTTGGTTATTTTTTTTTATAGCACTGCCTTATATGCACCAGCCCCAATCATGACTACCATTCTATTCTCTTTGTTTCTTTTTTTATTATCCTACCATTAGCAGTAGCACTACTTAATCCACCCTCAACAGTTTGGGCCCCCCCGGCACACACACATAATCCATACGACCAGCAAGCAGCAAGCCAAATAGATCACGGTCAAGAACGCAATCGTTCTCTCTATCAAGCATGCAATTAAAACCAATGTTTCCAACACAAGTCAATCCTTTCCATGCATATGCGTCATCCAATCAAAACAACCAATTATGCAAGAGAGGAGGAATTTTTATTGAGTATAACTTTCTTTAAAAAATAGAAACGACATATGCTATGAGCTCAACAATGACATTTGATGTTACTAGAAACTGTATACACACTGATGGGCCCTAAAAAGAACATTGAGGTTAATGTTGCCACGTCAATGGAAGAGTGTTGAAGAACAGAACGACATATCCCCCTAGGGGACCAAAAAATCTGGCAAGCTTGAAGAGCCACAAGGTTGGCAGACGAGGGAGGCCCTCACTTCCCTTTGCTTCTCCAGCAAGTAGAAAACCCTTCTCATCCTAACCCGACAAGAGGTAGTACACCGATCCAGAAGGTCACGACCCATGAGGAGGTGTGAAGCCAAAACAATCTCCTTGCTGATGAAACCACATCGCCCATTTCCCACTGCCCCTCACGATGGGACATGTGTAGGCCCGCGAGGGAAGGGAATAGTCCCTCTGTCTCATAATAAGTGTCACTTTTAACTTTTGGACTTCATGTTCGATCATTCGTCCTATTCAAATCTTTGTTACAAATGTTCAAACACATATGTCTTGGTTAAAATATATTTGATGATAAACTAATTTATTAATAAATAAATAATATTTTACAGAAAAATTGAATAGGATGAACGGTCAAATGTGAAACCCAAAAGTAAAAAGTTGCACTTATAATGGGACGGAGGGAGTAGACGATCTCCGTCAGCACTTGATGGTATTTAATAAGAATAGCAAGTCATTATTAAATATTTTTATATTTTATACTAAATTTTATTGTATAACATTTATTGAGAAGAAATTAGAAATCGTATACATGAAGGCATTAAAGTTGATGTTACAAAGCGAACAGAATATCTTAAAAGCATCTATGTTACACCACTGCCAGAGTTTGAAGACTTTCCAAGTCTCTCCAAACTAGAAATATGAAAGAAGTTTAAGAACAAGTTTTCATTTTCCTTTATATGACCTTTTCTTTATACTAAAATAAAAAAATTAATTGTACATGATTGAATTCTAGCTTTACATGTGGGTACTAGAGTACTTTTTTTTCTACAGATACCATTATCTCCTTCTGATTACCTTAGTCTTTCATTCAAGTTCTAGGAAAAAGTTGTTTCGCATCCGCTTAAGCTTTTCAATGACCATCAACAAGGTGCATGGTCAGACAATACCTAATGTAGGTATCTACCTTCCTAAGCCCGTTTTTGCTTATGGACAGTTGTATGTGGCATTGTCAAGGGGCGTTTTTTGGAGGCGACATGGGTTCTTGAAAAACAAATAAGGATATCGATCCCACTGAAAAAAGGACAAAGAATATTATCTATAGGGGTGTCTTAGAGTATTGAGTTGTGTTCTAATTGTAGTTTATTATGTGTATTATAATTTTCATTTCAATATGCATATACTTTCTTTCTGTATGCAATTGTATATGTGCTAATGCAAATTTGATTCAGCTTCTTCAGTCTGATGCCCTCAAAATTTTACATTTTGAGTCCATTATCTCACATAAAAATAAAATATTAAAATTAAATCAGTTTGCCTTACTTCTCCTCATATACTCCAAGTCTATCCTTCTTTCCTTATTTGAAATAGTTTCGTTGAAGTTATCTGTCTCCGCAAATCAATCACATATTAAGACAATTATACATTTTTAAATTGTTAAATTAAAATAATCTATACTATTATATCGACTCCCCTCTTACCTCTCTCATGTACTATATATATAACTTTTTTATATATTAAATAAAAATTTTAGCTCTACATGGTTGTTTCTTTTTTATTTTATTTTTATTAATAGCACGTGCGTGTCGCACGTGCCAAGATACTAGTATATCCAGATGAGTGGTCGTGCTGGTCGTCGAGGTATTGATCAGCGTGGTATCTGTATCCTGATGGTAGATGAGAAGATGGAGCCTTCAACCGCCCAAATGATGCTGAAAGGAAGTGCTGATAGTTTGAACAGGTAGATATCATGGATTACTGCCATTTCTGTCACGTATAGTGCACATTTGCTATCTATCCTGGTCAAATGGTCTTAAAGGGGGGAAAACAGAAGAGGACCCCTTAGTCTAATAAATTACGAGGTCGAGCTGCACGGCGGCGGCGGAGACGGAAGATGCGTGCGTCAGGAAGGTTGCGTCACGGATGGATATATGGGAGGGTGGGAGCTCGCCGGGATGTGGATCATGTGGTGGTGTTCAGACCATAGTTATTAGGACCGGACCGGTCACGCCCTCTGTTCAATAGTTGAGTGGTCTGACCTGTTGAACGAGTGGTTTGTTCCAGTTCAAATAAAATTAAATTCTACTGTCAAACACTAAAGACGAAGTAGCGCTGTGGTTTGTTTCTTCCTCGGGAAGGCAGGGATCTGGGTTCGAACCCTTGCGGGTGCATTTTTGACTTCTTTCACGGTTTTTTTTATTGTTTTGACTTCTTTCACGGTTTTTTTTCTCAAGCGTGTAATCAGATGTGGGCCTTGTGGTATCCACATGTGGACTCGCTTTCTAGTTTCTAATGTTTCTAATAATTTAATCGTTGCATTATTGTGGATGTCCTTATGTCACGTAAAAAAATGTTACAAATCACCTTTTGTTGTGTTAGAAAAAATACTACAACTCACCTATATCACATTAGGAAAAAGTATATTAAAATTCACCTACATCATCACATTAGGATAAAAGATTCAATTTTCATTCTGAGATCATATTAGATCTAATGTGTGAAGAGAGAAATTCAAACTTGTCAGTCAGTCACCTATGTCAAGTTTACTTAGGATAAATAAATTGACCATATGCCTATATCATGGTGCCGTAGACATAAAAAAAAAGTGTAACAATAAATGGCCAGGTCCCATTCAAGTACAGCGACAAAAAAATGAACCAAAGTAGAAAAGACAGGCCTGGCACATTCACGGTAGAAAAAGAAAACGTAACTGCATGTTGTCTTTTGTTAGATCTAGAAAGGTATTCCTATATTTTTCTAACTCTTAATTTATAAAAAAGTATAAATATAATTTGATATATTACCTCTTAAGAAGTAATATGTCATCCTAACCACCTTGATCTATTCAAATGGACGGCTCATAGTCATTTCGGAGCACCGTAGCAAACCCCTTTTAAGATATATACCTATACGTATGGTGGCTGTACAAAACGCCTAGACGCGCCTAGGCACACCTAGAGAGAGCCTAGTGCCTTGTTGAACCTTGCATCTGTTGCTATGGACTCATTTTACGGACCCTTTAGGTTTGTCTTTTAGTGATTGTCTAAGGGAATAGTTGCTGGGGAAGTAAGGTTGATTGCTGTACTAATGGAGTCCAATACAGAACATATTGAAATGTTCTTTCTGTCACCACTGTTGTTACTTCCCCAGTATGATGTTGCATGCTAAAACAAAAGGAGCATGAACATGGAAGTTTTTTTTTGTATGCCTTCTAGTGTACTTTTGAAATGCATCCATGCAATAAAACTTATATTGGACCACTATAAACGGTAGTTCCCTAGTATGGTTCTCTATTTTCTTTACACGCTGTATACAAAATGAAATTTATTCAGAAAATGTTCGGTAATGCATTCCATTTTCAGGATTCATGTAGTTATACACTTTGAGGTGGATTGGGAAGGGATTTCATTCTTAAGCAGCAGATATGCCTGCTCAGCATAACTGTTATGTTCTTCTGATAATTTAGGGTCGTTCATGGATGTCTTAGGATCTGCTGATGTCCACTGGCTTAGGCCAACTGTGACATGTGTTATAAGCCTTGTCTGTGTTGTCGAGGTCTCTTACTTTGGAGATGAATTGACTGGCAGCCAAAGTGCCTCTTCAGGGTTACACATATGACTGAAACCATTGTGATCTCAAGGGATTTGGATTTGATTTATCCCAAAAATTATATGGGTATAGTTACCTTTTTGACAAGCTGATCTAAAACAGCTTGGTTCTGATTTGTTTTGGACTAACTATTCGCAGGGCATAACTTTATCACCTTGAATTGCAGAACTTTTGGCAGCTTTTATCCAGTAACTGTACCTTAGGATAGGACCTCTTTTAGATTCTCAACCACATGCAACAAGTGCATCTGGTTTTAATTCATTAAAACAGTCAGATTAGTAATTCTAAATATGCTTTAAAGTCGTTGCTGAAAGGGAAAATTGGTCTTTACTCTAAACTTCCTGCTTTTTTCTTGCAGATAGGAGGCCTGAAGATTCTGATTATACAGTTGATGTACTTACCAGATGTTCTGTAAGCAAGGACTGTAGTGGAAAGAAAGCAATGAAGATTGTTCCTCCGAAAGAGCGTGGAGAACCAGTTGTAATTTCATTGCCACTTTCACAGGTCATTTACTTTGCACAATTTACCAGTGAAATTTTTATCTTACCATTTTATCTCCTTGCTAAACTGCCCTTTCCCTAATCATGGGTCAAACAGCATTCAAATTACATGCCTAAGGATCTTTTGCCTGTAGAAGCTCGAGAAAACACCTTGAGGAAAGTTGAAGAAGTGCTCTCAAGGTTTGCTAAAGATGGGGTACCTCTGTTGGATCCAGAAGAGGATATGAAAGTAAGAAAATGTTAAGGCATGCTGTCAGATTTCCTCTGTCTATGTGGTTCTAATACAATATATTCTTTTAGGTACAATCGAAATCTTTTCGGAAAGCTAGCAGGAGAATTGAAGCTCTTGCGAGCTTATTTGAGAAGCACGACATCCGTAGTTCTCTGCATATCCAGCAAAAACTGAAAGTCTTGCATGATAAGCAAGAATTATCAGCAAAAATGAAGTCCATCAAGAAAACAATGCAGGCCTCCACTGCTTTAGCTTTCAAAGATGAGCTCAAGGCCCAGAAACGTGTTCTTCGCAGGCTGGCGTATTGCATTTTACTTTCTTGGGCATATGATGTGAAAGTCAGACACAGAACATAATCAGTAGGCTACCAAAGCCGAAGCATCTTACGCTAGCATGTCGGAATTGTTTCATTTGAGTCGAATTAGAAATTTTGTATATTCTATCTTGAGTTCTAAAAATCCCACTGTCAATCGGAAAGAATATTGCATCGTGTGTATTGTATAATCCTATCAAACTTCCAATTGCTCAAGAAGGGATATCTTTATTTCAGATATGTTACGAGCGACGATGTTGTGGAAGTGAAGGGCAAGGTGGCCTGTGAGATAAGCTCGGCTGATGAGCTAACATTGACGGATCTCATGTTTTAGTGGCACTCTGAAGCATGGTGCAGTAGAGCAGATGGTGGCGCTGCTTTCTTGCTTTGTGTGGCAGGAGAAGCTCCAAGATGCCTCAAAACCAAGGGAAGAGCTTGATTTGCTCTTCTACCAGTTGCAGGAGACGGCAAGAAGAGTTTCTAACCTTCAGCTTGAGTGCAAGGCAGTTAATGTTAATACTACTAAACCACCCTATCAATGCCTGTCCTTTTTTTTGTTGGAAAGGTATTTGGCCTCGTAATGTTGTGTACATATTGGATCGTTGTACTGAAAACATGACGCGTGGCTCTTACTGATCATTACAGATCCAAATTGACGTGGAAAGTTTTGTGAATTCTTTCGGCCTGACATAATGGAAGCGGTGTATTCATGGCTAGAGTGTCAAAATTCTACCAAATTATGGAGATGACACAAGTGTTTGAACGCAGCTTGATCAGGGCCATCAGGAGGCTGGAGGAGGTTCTGCAGCAGCTAATTCTGGCATCCAAGTCGATTGGCGAAACTGAATTGGAAGCAAAACTTGAGGAGTCAGTCAGCAAGATCAAGAGGGATATATTCGCCGCATCTTTGTACTTATAACATATCTTGTTGGTACCGGAGCCTGCTCTTAGCTCTTGCCATTTGGTCTGATGAAGCTGCTTGGTAAAACGGAGCTCTGATGCTGTAGAAAAAGATGTATACAAACTTTGCAGGAACCAATTTTGCCAGAAATTCTGGAGAATCACAGTCGATGTTCTTTTTCAAGTAAATTAGATAGGAATAGTCCATGGAGGGGAAAACCGTACCTGAAATCCATTATTTTGTCAGAAAGTAAAGAAAAAGGGCAGGTCACTTTCAGATTTGTTTTTTTTTTGTTTTTTTTGCGCGTGTATCGTTGCAAACCTCAATTGCATATTTATATCCAGGTTGAATTTATTCCGTATTGATTTGGAGGCTATTGGGCGGCTTCCTGAAGGAAGATTTACCGTTTGCCGGTGCGGAGAGCCTAAGGTCACGGGCTACAGTACCGTTTGGACAATGTCATTTGAAAGTGAGCATCTATATGTATGTATTGCTGGGAACAAGAAAACAAGACAGCATGATAAACCCATGTGTAGGATTAATTTGTCTACAGAAAGTACTTGTAAGAGATTAATAATCTCTTATTGCATGCATGGTGATCCAGCTAGTTTTGAGCCGCTTTCATGTTCTTTTTTTTTAGATTTGGAGATGTTTTGATGTCCAAATCATAATGCAACAGATCTCATATAATTATTTGTGGGAACGAATTTATTAAAACACTCTGAATTGAAAATTTGCTATGTATCAAAGATTTAGGTTTTGAATTTTGACTATTTTTTATAATGAAAACTTTTTAATTTGAGGATGTTCCGCTATCGGAATAGTAGGTACGACGGGTAAAATATGTTTTATTTTAAAATTGTAGGTTTTAAAATTATAAGCAAATTTTATGTTGGATAATTTAGGTTCGAACGTGTTTTGGTGGTGGAATGCTGCGTCTGCGTGTATAGTGTTGTTCACATCGGATATTGCGTGATTTAAATATAATCCTGAGGGGTTTTTTTTGTACAAGGTCTAAGAAACGCACGATTGGATCCGTCCGTTTAGCCGATCCGACGGCTGAGGTTAAGATCTCGGGATTGTATTGGCACGAGCCAGACAGGAGGCTGGAGTTCCACCAAACAAACCCTTTATTACCCCTCCTCCTACCTCTTTTCCCCTTCCAAGTTCCAGGCAGGGGTTTAGGCTACAGATTCTCCGTGCTAGGGTTCTTCCGCCACCGACTTTTCGGCTTCATCCATCCGCCGCCGCCGTGCGGTGCGCCTCCACTCCGTAGAGATCTCCGAGGACATCAGATCCGGAGCCCCCGCCGAGCTCCCCAACCCCGAGCCGCTTGCGCGTCTACACGCGAGGCCGCCCGAAGACCAACCGCCCGGCGCCATCTAGATCGACAACACCAAGCCGCTGCCAACCAGGTTCGGGCCACTCCCATCCGACCCTTGTAATCTGATTCCACTGGTTTGTTTGTGCGTCTGATTTTCTAGTGCTATTTATTAACAAATCTAGCGGATTCCACTGACATGCTTTCACATATCTGCGCAGGATTTGGGGCCCGAAATCGCCCGAAGTCCCACCACCGTCTGCGTCCGCCCTCTCGCTGCATCTAGATCGAGACAACAAGACGCCGCGCACCAGGATCTTTGAACTCCCATTTCCTTCTGACCATTGTAATCTGATTCCACTCTCTATTTGTGCTTCTGATTTTCTAGTGCTATTTTTTTTTTGTCAAATCTAGCGGACTCAACTGAAGTAGCTGACATGTTTCATATATCTGCGCAGGATTTGGAGCCCCTTCTCATCTGCCTATCAAGCAAATATATCTCAGCACAATGGATCTGATGGTAATGTTCCCATGTTCTTATATGCCAATCTTCTTATGCATCAACCATGCCATGTTGTGCTGCCATCCTTCAGGTTTTTTATGATAATTGGTGCTAGAATTGTGAACATCGTCTACCAGTGTTACATTCGTTTAGTACTACACTTGCATGGTTATGAACTTGTTTGACTGTTTTTTGTATAAAATCCAAAGTTATTACTGTCCAAGTTATTACTGTCTAAATTTGATATAATCTCCCAAAGTTATTACTGTCTAAATTTAGCGTCTAAATTTGATATGTTTGAATTATTGATCACATTCTAGCTTGTTTAGTTGTACTTTATTCAGGTTATTGTAGTTCTGACCCCAACAAGTTCGTTTGTGTATATTCCTTGCTTCTAATTTCACTGGATGGGTTGCTATGTACTTTTCCAGATTTTCTCTTTGGACTTATCAGCACAATGGGACCATTTGCAAGCAACTTCTGCAAAGGTGACAGTCTTATATGCAACTCCTTTAATTACATATGAATAGCAACGTAGTTAATATGACTGTTCCTAACCATTTCTACATTAGCACTAAGTGAATTTTGCTGTTATATTTATTCCGCAAGGATTAGAATCAGTATGCTCGGCGTTGTGTTCATCTTCCTGCCCATTGCTGCATAATTTTACAAACAGAAGTGATTGCTAACTTTACAATAGTTGGGATCAGCTACATAAAATGCGAGATTGCTAATTTATTAGGGAACTCTTTTCCATCGGATAAAGGATTCGATCTGTTGTATCATAATGCGTCATTATATATAAATCTTACAAGCAGAAGTGAGTTCTGTTTTTGCATTCTTTGCAAACTTGCCAGAAGGGGATTGTTAAGTGAGATTGTTCATAATCAGCATGTTTGCCTGTTTCATTTAAGGCATAGTGCCTTTATTTTTTCATGTTTCCTACTGTTAAACTGGCTGATAAATGTTTTACTTGTTTACAGGGTATTTGCCACACAACTTGCACCCGAACTACCCTCCCACCCTACCTCTCTCATCTCTCCACCCCTCTCTCCCCTTCTCCCTCAGCCCTTCTCTCCCCTCCTCCTTCATCCCCTCTTTCCCCTCCCCCCTCAGCCCCTCTCTCCCCCCTCCCTCAGCCCCTCTCTCTCCTCCTCCCTCAGCCCCTCTCAACCCCCCTCCCTCAGCCCCCCTCTCTCCTCCCAAGCCTTTGTACTAGCTTGCTTTCCCTCCCACCACTCTCCACCCTTCCCTCCCTCCCTCCCCCCCTCCCCCCCTCCTTCCATCCCACATCCGTGACATGGCTCCTAAAGGAAAAGGTCCGGCCTCTAAAGGAAAAGGGCCAGCCCCCATCCACCAGGTATAAGAATTGAATAAGGATCGAACGATTGCATGTGACTTAATTTGGTTTTAATTTTCATGTGACTATTTTTTTTTTGTTTTTCTTTCTGTTTCTTATAAGCTTCGCGATTGTACTCTGTACAGGGTATACATGGATAAGCTTGCAAATACATATGAACGCTAGATGCTAAAGATACCTGAAGAGCTAGAGAACATCATTAAAGGTGAGGCCCCTAGGACCAGCAAGGGAGAATCACTCTTCGAGAGGGCCAACGGCAAGGTGTACACCGCAGAAGGCGAGGGGACATTTTTGATCCAGCTCATTCCAACAATTAATAGCCCTGAGTCTGAGATTCTAACACTACAGTATCGATGGAATGATCTCTATTTTGTAGCTTTTCATGTGAAAGGTAAGACCTATATCTTGTACTTCTATATATGTAAACACGTGAATACCAGACAGATTTGTTGTTCATTCTTGTTCATTGCATGTTCTTTTCTGATACCTCGCCTTACTATGCCAGGGCAATGGTTCAGATTACGGGATGACCATCCTGATGATGTGCAGCCACTCCCGCCAACCACACAGATCAAATGCCAGAAGAAAGATTACATTGTTCAACTTCCTCAAGGATTCTCTTACGACCAGCTGGGAGGGTCAGACATTCAGATTGGAGAGAAAGCATTCAAGATGTGCTACAAAATCTTAATGACTGCCCCCTCTTTAGCTCAGAAGAAGAAGCTTAACCTGCTCAAGGAAGACAGCGCCTTAGCTCTGCCAGTAGTGGCTTTTTCTGAAGCACTGAGGTTCCCTCTATTTAAGGCATGGATACTCAAGGTGTTACGATACAGAGATAGACTAAACAAATCTATTCCTCCAGAACATTTGGCAATGTTCGAGGATTGGGTTGTTAACTCCAGGCTGCTCTTTTCTCCCAACCCATCCCCTGACCTAGTGAAGAAGCTGGGCATTCTTAAGAAGAGCAACCGAGTTCCCTACCCCCGAAAAGGCTCTCATGACCATGAGGCTTCTTCATCAGGAACGAAGAACGAGGACTTTGGGGGCAATGGCAGAAAGCTGGTGAGAATTCCACAATCTAATGATGAGGACGCAAGCTTGTGCAAGGAAGGGGCCAAGATGAGAAAGATGGTGAGGATTCCACAAGCACATGCTGAGGAAGCAAGCCTGTCCAGCAGCAACGAAGATGCCCCAGCTGACATGGACAGCAATGCTGGAGGGAGACCATGGAACCAGGCAAGCGGAGGTAATGGAAACAACATTGGCAGGAGTGAGGTGTCTGATAATGCTGATTTCAATGTGAAGGAAGAAAACATTACAGGTGGATCTGGCGGAGAAGTGGATTGCATGGACAGTAATGCTGGAGGGAGACCATGGGACCAGGCAAGCGGAGCAAATGGAAACCACAGTGGCAGAGGAAGCAAGCCTGTCCAGCAGCAACGAAGATGCCCCAGCTGACATGGACAGCAATGCTGGAGGGAGACCATGGAACCAGGCAAGCGGAGGTAATGGAAACAACATTGGCAGGAGTGAGGTGTGCTGATTTCAATGTGAAGGAAGAAAACATTACAGGCGGATCTGGCGGAGAAGTGGATTGCATGGACAGCAATGCTGGAGGGAGACCATGGGACCAGGCAAGCGGAGCAAATGGAAACCACAGTGGCAGGAGTGAGGCGTTTGATACTGCTGATTTCAATGTGAAGGAAGACACTACAGGTGGATCTGGCGGAGAAGTGGATTGAGTACGCTGATGTTTCAAGGTGAAGACCACAACTGGTGGAGGTGGAAAAGTGGTTTGAGTAATCATAACACTATGTTGAATGTTTTTTTTTTTTTTGAAAGAACTCTTTGTTGAATGTAGTCGGGCACCTTGTCCTGCCGGTTGGGACTAGCTTCAAGGAGCAAAGCTGCTGCTGCAGCGGGTGGGTGGTCTGTCTGCCAATTGCTTTCTGTTGTGTGCGACCTGGTCTCTGTTAATGCTATTCTCTCATTGGACTTTGGGTAACATGTCTTAAATTCTATGGGTGCTGATAATGGGGCGTGAAGGTGTTTTGATATGTTGAGGTTAATTATGTACAGCTGCGAGCACAGCCCCGCAGGTGATCTTCCTGATTGCTGCTTAATGCTATTTTCATTCCTTGGGTTGGGTGTCAATGAATCAGTTTCCATTGCAATGTCTGCTTAAGTCTTTGGTGATAATGTGTGTCGCGAATATAGTATATTTTGAGCTTTGATGAGTCAGTTTCCATTCCAGTGCTTGCATACAGTGTGATGAAATGTGCATACATCATATACCACTGCATGAATATTAGAATATGTCAGGCCAGATGGGTTACTTGTACCTTACATGATCTATCTCGTATTCGTTAATCGTTGCACATAACTGTTAGTCTGGTCGTGTGTGACACTAGAGTTTTATATATATATATATATATATATATATATATATATATATATATATATATATATATATATCAGGTTGCAAATCAACATTGTTTCTGGCCGTGCATGCCCTGAAATATTCTTAAGATTAGTGTGTCGTCAATATGCACGTACATAAAGCGTTACTTTCTTGCCTCCAATGCTTTTAACTATTTTCTTCCTTCTTGGTTTGGTTTTGTTTTTTGCCTTATGAAAGACAACCCCTGATGCTTCTTCATGAAAATTTAAATCCTACCGCGAGCACGAGGCGAGGGCGTGCGGTGCGGGTGGTCCTGGCGCGCGGGAAGAGCACCCATGGGATGATTAGTGGGATGTGGCGCCATGTGGGCGGCGCGGCGGCAACAGGAAGACGTCGACAGATAGTAGAGAGCAGCGTCGGGCGGGTGAGGCGTTCCGGCGTGGGCACCAACTGTTTGCTGGGGGCAGCTCGGCAGTGCGCTCTGGCTCCAGTGGTAATTGCGTCGTGCTCTTCCAAATTCCTCTTTATTTAGTAATTTCTCTTCCATGCAGTCTACTTGCTTGCCGCTGGTTGGTGGTGGAGATAGATGTAGAGACTGGATTTCATGAGTTTATCTGTTCAATCCAACACCAGTATTAGGGCGTCTCCAGCGTTGTCGCAAAAGCGAACCATGGGAGGGCTATGGTTCGATTTGTGTTGTTTTGTACACTGGAGCATGCGAACCGGGGGAAAAGATTCCTTTGTTCACACCATGTTTTCGGTTCGACGCAAGACGAATAAGATACTTGGAGAGTGCTGCTGCTCCCTTGGTCCTGCTGCGCCATCTGACAAGAACGGAAGAGAAAAGCTTTCTTTTTCCTCAATGTGGGCCCCATCCAATCGATGTTCACACTAGACCATCCGAACTCTGCCAGCGTTCGATTTTCAGGCACGGTTCGCGTCGAACCACCGATGGAGCTGCCCTTATAGTAGTAATTCAGTAACCCGGGGACACTTGTGCAAACCGCAAGCATCCAGGATAATCTGGAAAGAGCATCTGGAAGATCAGGAAGAGAATTATGGAAGGATCAGCTGCAGGAAGGAGAAGCTAAAAAACAAGATTCGCAAAAATTATCCAAGGCTTCTGTCCGTTTATCCCATGATTTGATTAACTAGGAAGACTGGCGCGCCTATGCTGTGGCGGCACCAGTTGGTGTCTGTACGTATTGCAGTGCTGTTCTTGTTCAATGGCAATCGTTTGGTTTCAGTCAGACGGTGCACTACGAAAGACAACCAACGCAAGCCTTTCAATGGCAATCGTTTGGTTTCAGTCAGCCGGTGCACTACGAAAGACAACCAACGCAAGCCACAGCAGGGACACCGACTATATAACTCAAGAAATACATGCACACAACACAGTCCTCCGAGGTTTGAGAAAAGAAATCCTTACATTCAAGCAACCATATACTTTTGCTAATTACTACTACAATCCTAGCTGCAGAGCGTGCAAATAAAATTTAACACCACTTCGATCTGTACATCTTCATGCGGTCTTGTTGCACTGTTATGGTAACTGTATGAAACGAATAGCAAGCCATAGCCTATTGCACATCAATATAACAGACTTGACGAAGGATGTCACCAAACAAATGTCTTCAAAAAGAAGGAATGTTATACAAACCTTGAACAACAAATGAAGCCTCAAAAAAAACCTTAAACAATTGGGAGGCATTTTGATATGCCACCTGGCATGTCAAAACCAAATGGACTGGATACAGAGCAAAGGAAATAATTTACATCTGGAGAGTCATGGATAAAATCTTGACACGCGAGGGTATGGTAAGGGCCTAACGGGTGTCTAGGACGACGCTGGAAGCCAAATAACCATCAGATAGTAGGTAACTGAAAAAAAGGAAGGAAAACACATGCCAATTAGCATAGCACCAAAACACATAGGCCAATTACCATGTTAAGAGAAATAGAAACAGTAAGCGATCATTTTAGTATGTTGCAGACAACCTGTCCTCTCATTAAAACCAAAATACAATAAAAGATGTCATTATCCCATTATCTCTCATTTTGGTTGGCAATTTTCTCTAGAAGAGGAATATAATCAAATTATCTGGAAAGAACATTTGTGATGGAAATTAGTCCCATATACCACCAATTCTGATCTGGTAAAGCACATTTTCTATTGCTGCACTAATTCCTCCTTTCTTCATACAGAAACAAATACTGTCAAAGGTGTTGAGGCATGTGTAAGTACCTGTACTTGTTTAATGAAAGACATACACTTAACAGATGAGAACCCAACTGTATGGCACACTGCTTCATGTAAATTGCACACTGTATGGCACAAATGCTGTCAAACATATTTCTGATAAGAAGATTGGAACGTCAAGACATATGCAAGTTAAGTATGCAGAAAAAATTTAACAAAATATAAAAGAGCTATACAATCAGTGAATTCAATTGGGAGAACACATCAAAGAAATAATTGTTGTGACAACAAAAGGAGGTCTAAGAAAGATGAAATAATCTGGGTCCCTTTAATAAATTGAACAGCATGTAATGATGGATTAATATAATCCTAAGACATTCTGTAACCAGTTAGCTGAAAGAGTCAAATTATGCATATTGCAATTTCAGTATTTTGGTTCGTTTGCCTATGAAGCTGTGATGCTGAACCTAAAAATAATGTTACATTGGGAGAGCAAACATTTCAGCACCCAATGCTTAAGCTTATTCATGGCGCATTGCAAATGAACAAAAACGCATTGAGCATCAGAATATAACACACCTACACTTTTCACCACGAAGAATTATAAGCACCTCTAACCCTTGAAACAAATTCACATCCACGCCTTGCTACATTTCATGTACTTAAGCAAGCTGAAGACACTTGCGGAAACATCTTCATACCTCTATGTAAATCTTGAGGCTAAAGTAGAGAAACAGTTCCTTTTGGCTGACTAAAACACATGAGACAATCACCTAATATGTAACAAAAGAGCCTACAAATATGATTCAGTTGGTAATCGACACAAATTACTAACATATCTGAGATTAATGCCCATACTTACAATGCTGGTATGGAGCAAAAGAAACTGGGTTTCATCTATTTTCAAAGGCAAAATCATGAAAACGGCTATTGCATGTATGGAAAAGTTAGTCAGATAAGGTTTGCAAAGATAGTTAGATAAGCATGAAAAGCTAGTTGGATAAGTCTGCAATAACATATGTTGGAAGGAGGTGTAATAAATTTCTCAGCCTGTCAAAAACATTTCACCAAACAGCTGAAGTGCAAGCAAAAGCAGACAGAACGGGAAGACTAACAAAATCCCAAATAAAGATGTGCCGATGGAAGAACTGAGGCATAATGAAAGGTAATGCAGTAGGGAACAATTAGTAATGAAGCTAAAAAATGTGGACAGAGCATTTCTAGGCCCTGCAATTACGAAGAGTTCATACGAACAAAATACGTTTGGGCTGAAAATATCCATGCAACTATAAAAATACTGAACATGTGAGTTGCTTCCGATTAGAAACCATTGTCCCAGTGTGCTCCGAGTCCTTGAAATTACTGGCTTTGTTTATGCCATTAATCACCATGACAGGAAACATGGGCAGAGGATGGAGATACCTTCCGCGCAAATCTATTGCTCCCTGGCGAATGGGTGCCTTGCAATCAGTACCGGCAGCAATGAACAGCCCAAACCTAGAAGATCGACGGAGCTGCGGAGTAAGGATGTCATATCGGCCACAGGCATACGGCAGGCCTTGCAGCCATGGCATCAAGATAAAGACCTGATGCATCCACCATGGGTAAAGCATGAGAAGAAAGAGATTACCTTAAGCAAAGCTGCAGCGCCGAGGCTGGGGCGACACGAAGGAAAGGAAGGCAGCAATTTTGCGGAGGGAGGTGAAGGGCGTGGAGGTGGAGGTAGGGCTGGGTCATGCCGGCCAATGGCATGGGCCTTGAGCTGCGCGAAGAGGAGAAGGCAATGGGTAGGGTTTTATGAGAGGCCATCGCCGATCTCATCTCCATCTGAACCGGCGGCGGAGCAGGAGAGGCTGCAGTCAGCCCCCTCCCTTCTCCTGTGCGCTGTAACTGAAGGAGAGCTGCCGGGTTGCGGCGGGCGGGGCTCCGGCTCGGCAGAGGAACCGGAGTCCGGAGGCGAGTGCGTCTGTTTTTTTCCGGAGTAAATTTCACCATAGGTCTTTAGCTATTGCCGAGGTCTCATCTAGGTCCATGAATTAAAAAAAGTAGTCTTCTAGGTCCTTAAACTATTATCGAGATCATCGAGATCTCATCTGGATCCATGAAGTAAAAAGGTGGTCATCTAGGTCTGCGATCTATTAAAGAGTAGTCATATAGGTCCAGAAGCTTCCGTGGAGATATTTTTTACTGCATGGCAATTCCAACATGGAAAAAAATTGCAAAAAAACTCTCTATGAATGAGCAGATGACCATCGAAAAATGCCTCCATAGAAGAGGAGAGTTTTTTTGTCTTCCATATTTTCCCCACTAAGTGCCTCCACGGATGTTCATGGACCTAGATGATTACTCTTTAATAGATCATGGACCTAGGTAACCAACTTTTTAATTCATAGATCCATATGAGACCTTGGTAAAAGTTGAAGGACCTATATGACCACTTTTTTTAACTCATAGACCTAGATGAGACCTCGGTTACTCTTTTTTCCACGAGGGGAGGCAAGTACGGGCTGATTTTCTTTAGAAGAGGAGGCAAGATGGGCTATTGGGTTTGATTTCTTTGCGAGGCAACACTATGGCCACATAGCGAGGACGGAAGCACGATATTTTGTTTTAAATCGGCACAGTAACTACATGGCCTCATGTGTGTTTTAGTTTTAATACTTTACTGTTTATGAGAATGGATAACCATATATTATGTTAGCAATATCATAAATAATCTTATAGGTCTTGTAAAATAATATATTACAAACACAAATACAAAAATAAACAAAAATAAAAACTGCGACAAAAACACACCTTCGGAGTATAAACACATGACCAGAATATATGCAAGTAGTCACTAAAATATTATCATAACCTTTACGCCAAACATCTTATTTTGCGCTGTAGTGATATTAACTCTATCTCAATGGAGTGCAAAGGGCTAATGTAGACATTTATTTACCATCTTCCTCCATAGCTCCTCTAGTAAATATAGACATTTGGTCCAGTTAAGCATAACGGGCCACCCCCACCATGCAACTTTTTTTTTCTAGCTGTGAGAAGTGAGATAAAACCATTAAAGAAAGAGGTGAAGTAAGAGTCCCCTGGGGCTTAAAATAAACACAATCACATCTTAGGTTTGGATGCGGATACTAATTAGGAGTATTAAATGTAGACCAATGATATAATAAATTCCATGAGCCCTAGACTTTTTTTAGGAAAGGAATCTATTAAGCCTAATTATGTCGTGATTGTCCTATATTGTGATATACTAATCATATCCTAATTATGGTTTAATTGATTTTAATATTTGTATCACGGAAAAATCTAGGGCTTCTTCAATTAGTTTTATAATTAAATTGTATTTAGTCATCATAAATAGTATCAAAACATTTGATACAAAAGTATTTGGAGTCCCTGGAAATCAAACACAAATGGAAGGGTCGTTTGGACTGCTGACTCCTCGATTTTGTTGCGAGGCACCGATGATGCGAAAGGCCTATCCGCGTGGAGACTGCAGGGGATGTAGTGCGGTTTCCGAATAAAAAGAGGAGCAAAGATCCCCCATCTTTTTTACTTCAGTATATTTCACTTGTCATCATTATTAAATTATATTTAATCATCATAAATAACATCAAAACATTCGATATGAAAGGGCGTATTTGAAGCCTTAGGAACCAAACACCTAATAGAAGAGCCGTATGGACTACTGACTCATCAATTTTGTCGTGAGGCACCGACGATCCGAACAAAAAGTAGAGCAAAGCCCACATTATTTTTTGCTACGGTAAATTTCACGCATTGTCACGTGGTAGGCAAAGGACAGAGATGCCTCTGTAGGCTAGCAAATTTTCGTGTGACCATATATATATAGTGGCTTATAGTTAATGTAGGTACAAATTCAAAAGAAAAAGGAGAAAAAGAAAAAAAATAGGAAAAGGAGAAAGGAAAAAGAAGAAAAGAAATTTTGAGAAATAAAAAAAGAAGGGATTATTGTGTTTTTACCCTTAATATGAACTCACCGACAGAACTTACCTGAGCTTACGAAATCCTCCAGCGGTATAAGTAGCAGTATAGTATTATTATATTATTATTTTCGTGTAGTTCAGTACCTGGTCTCTTCATGATTCAATTACGGAAGAAAACCGATTTGCAATCCAAAAAAAAAAAAGGAAGTAGTTCAATAGTTTTTTTTAGTTTTGGTAGTATATCAATTACTGAGCTGTGTCAATCTCATGTAGCTTGGTAGTCCAGTATTTGTATTTTGTCATGTGATGGTGGTAGTTCATTAGTTCTTTTGGTAGCTTGGTAGTCAAATTACTCAATTACTGAAGAAAATGTATTCACCACTTATCCGCACATCATCAGAAAATGCATTTGTTCAGTAATTTTTGTAGTTCAGTACTTTTCAGTTAGTGCGTTCTCTCAATCTACTAGCATTCAGTGTTCTTGTATTTATATGAGCTGTACCAAGGTGAGCAGATTGGGGTGGAAATTACTGAATACTAAGATTACTGATGTAGCATGGGTAGTTGTTTTGCGATGAAGAAAAAATACATTGCTGATGATCTCTTATATGATTGGATTACCGGTTACATTGATCTAGGCAAAGCACATGCGATATGGGATGTAAAATCACGAGTTTCAAAAAGATTTCATGATAGTTACTAGTCATATGTATACATATTTGTTTCAATTGGCATTCTTCACCCAGCCACACATTCTATGCTATAAAAAAAACGATCCTAATTTGTACGTGCCATTCTGCATCATCACATCCTTCCTACATTTGTGCCATTGACTTGTTGGAAGCTTGTGTCTTGATATGGGCTTGCTGGAGCCACCGCCTGAAGCTCTCTACTTGCAGCATCTTGTGTATGAGAGGTTAAAGAATTAGCAAAGCTGTACTATGTCTGCAGGGTTGCAGCCGGACTGGAGCTAGTCCTTCAATAAGCGGCACTACGTCTGCATTGTTCATTGTTGGATGCGAATAACTAATCTGTGGTCGGAAACGCCTCTTGCGTTTATCATTCCCACGATGAAACATCATGTAGTTCAGGAGTTCCGCCCCTGTACTTGTTTCCCCTGGAATGTACATAGTAAAAACAAACAAAACCGTCAATATGGAAATTACTTCGCTTGAGAAGATAAAAACAATTAATGAACAGAGAACTACTGATAATTAGAAGTTTAGCGAGCAAAACAATTACTGGGAATGCACATGCCAGGAAACAGAAATTACTGACAACTACTGGGAACTGGACCTCAGAAGAACTTTCAGGGTAGCAGCAATGCACTGCTGCTCTGCAGGACCTCAGAACTTTCAAGGTGGCTTCCGTCCAGCCATCTCGCAAATCCAGCACAAACAAACTTGCCACTAATTGATCAATGGGAGCAGAAAAAGAAGACCCAGGCATCAGAAAGTTAACACCATAACAAGATCACCCACTTCAGAAATCACTTGGACTATGGAATAATTTATCTTTCGATTCAAATTACCGAGTAAAAAACAATGAGGCTACGTTTGTTTGTACTAGTGGAAACTGTATGAAACTAAAACCTAATGGGTCTGTAGTTTCTGAGCCGAGAATACTGAATTATGGAATCACCATATCACTGAAAACAGTGTGGCAATTGTACTGAATAAAACTAAATCACCATATTACTGAACAACATATACATTAGTGGGGTATTACTGATATAAGCTCATGTGTACAAAAACAACATAGCCTTTAATCCCAAGCAAGTTGGGGTAGGCTCGTGTATTACAAAAAAAAAAAGTTAAAAAAAGGGTTGGATCTATATGAATGTCCAGTGGAAAAAAAAAGCTACAAAATAGAAGTAACATTACTAACTCCATTCAAAAAAAACCTACTCTCAAACAAGGTACTGAACAAAGAGTTGCTGAACAGGAGATTGACAAAAAAAATATATATTACTGAACATTGCTGAAGCAAATCAACGGACATGTCAGCGCGCATAACTAGACAGAAAAAACCCAAGCTTAGCCACATCTTGGGAAGGCTTGGTACAAAATAAATATCTTGTTTACAGGATTCTCAATTACTGAAACCAACTTTGATTTACAAAATACAACCCGAATCAGCCATTTATAGATGAGTTTCTTTTGTGTCTACAAAACCAAGCATGGCAATAGTATAGAAGATAGGCAAGAGACCTACTAGGAGGGAGGTGGTTTAGAATGAACAAATGTGGATTTTTTTCCTCATAAAGTTGGTAAAGCAGGACAGAAAAAAGGAATAGTCTTTATATGTGCAAGTATAATTGTCCAGCACGATCACTCTATATCCAGTCTTTAAAGACAGATTACCGAAATACTAACAGAGGGGACATGCTTATGGAGGGCAAGTGAAAATTAAGTTCACCAAGCTGCAAAAAAAGGGATCAAAGCTATACATCCCATCTGATGGCAGCACACTGCAGCAAGGATCTCACAAAAATTTGAAAATACCCCTTTTTCAAGTGAGAAATAGACACTCACTGCTGTGAGCCTGTGACTGCGCATCAACTTGCATAACTGGGATATGCACTTTGATACCACTTAAATTACTGCATCATTTACCTTCAAACTATATTACAGTAGAATATGAGCCCTGTGCTGGGGCCATATAGTAACTATATATAGGGGCAGCCAACATGAAACAAAATGCTAACACAAAAAGAAATTACTGAACTACTTGATGAAAATGAATGGCAATGCTAGAGATGAATTAATGAGGCTACTCGATGAATTATATTGCTAAATTACTGGATCATCCTAACTGCTCACATAAAAAGCCCACTCCTGTAGCCCCACCACAACTACATGAATCATAACCCACAGGACCACAGAAAAATATGCAGGCTATCGCAGAGAGAGAAGCACAAACATCTGAAAGAATCAACCATGCAAAGCAGGCGACAACTCTCCAACAGCACTACTAGAACATGCAGCTAGTAATAGTAAGGAAAAAGAAGATGAAAAACAACCGGATACTCGAAAGCTGTCGCACTGATGAACTTTCATTTGTCAAGATAGGAAAAAACTAAACCAAAAGATTTGGTTACATTACTGAATCTAATGGAATGGTCTAATAAAATGGACTACTAACCCCATCACGTTTACTTAAAAAAAAAGAGAGGAGAAATTATTAAATCTACAACGGAAATACCGAATGAAAAGGAAAAAAAATTAATCATAGCAAAAGTGTCTTAGTGTTTGGTCTTGAGAATTACTAAAACAAAGGGATCGACTACTGATTACTGACACAGTGACTATTGAATGCAATGAATTGACTACTAACAGATAATTTGTCAGAAAGACAAAACACTGAATGGCTCCCAGTAATTGCAGGGTCAAAAGGAAATGAATCAACGACACGTTGAACCTTGTGTCTTTATTATGGGCTTGCTAGAGCCATCTCCTGATGCTCTGTAATTGCAGCATCTTGTGCATGAGATGCAAAGAATTAGCAAAGCGGCACTACATTCACAGGGTTGCAACCGAGCTGGAGCTACTTCATCTATTGAAGTATGATAAAGTATTACTGAAAGAATAAAATGAAGTATGATAAAGTATTACTAAAGCAGGTCAAAAATATACTATAAGAATAAGATGAACTACATAAGTATGATAAATTGAATACAAGATCTACATCAGATTACTGGAGAAAAAGAGCTACTGATGAAAACATAGATACACGAGGATAAGAAGGGCATAAAAATGAGTTACCTATAATGTAAAATTACTCAATAAAAGGTTTGTGTCCAGTGAAACATTTCATCACTAGCCAGTCAAATAACATCTTTTTCTTTTAGAGCTATCAGAGGTCACGACCATCCAACAGCTGTGCCATAGGCTAGAAGGTGCACACTGTAAATCCCATCTTTTTTTGCATTGGGAATATGTGAAACCACTGAACCGTCAATTACTAAGGTTACTAAAAACTAAAAAGAAACTGAATAAAACAGAGATACATGAGGAAAAGGAAAATACTGAAGAAATAAATTACTGAATAAAAGGGAAAAAAGCAACAAGCAATGATATATGATTTGAATCTAAAAAAATATGATTTGAATCTTAAAAAAAGGGCAGACCCAGTGCCAGAGGCTCCCACTCGAGTGGGGTCCTGGGGAAGGGAATTTAACTGGCAAGCCTAACCCCCACAATAAACTCCAGGGTGGCCGCTCGAACCTACGACCTGGCACTTCGGTGAGCAAGCGCTCAACCAACTGAAGGGAATATATGATTTGAATGTAATGATGAGAAAAGTGTGCTACTCGAGAGAATTAAAATACTAAAGAAAATATGCATGAAGGCTTGTGTTTATACGAGTCCTATTCACTCTCATTCAGTAATCTAATGGGGGTGGACTTATGATCATAAGCTTGGCCTCTGGCAGCGAACTATTGAATGACATACTAAAGTACTGTCACTAAATCACTGAACTACTCGATGAAAATGAATGACAATTCTAGAAATGAATTACTGAGGCTACTCGATGAAAATGCACATCAGCATGAAAGTGACAAGTCTAGTTGGCATCTACTGAACTAGAATATTTTTGTATTAAAACATTGATATACTCTTCTTTTCAGTAATTCCAAAGGTATACTACTGAAATTGTAGGGGTAATTTACCATGGATTTGTGTCTCATAGTATTCAAGTTTAGTAAATCAATGCTACTGAACATTGATATACTATTCTTTTCTCCAGCTAAGCTAGTTTGCAAAAACATTAAACTACATTGGTCTGACTAACTAATTCAATAAACTCATGAACTGCTGAGTACAATGCTACTCAACAGAACACATCAAGTTGATATTACTGAAGGGAGAATAATTTATAATGAGTAGAACAATGCCTAAAGCTCAATGCTACTGAACAAAAAGACATTTGGGTGCTACTACTGATGGGAGAACAATTTCTACTAGACTACTAATAGACTCAATGGTACTAAAAAAAAAAGACAGTGAACTACTAATACTCCTCTGCCGCTCAAATAAACTACAACTCGGAACAATGCACTGGACATTTATGTGAATTTTACCGAATGTGAATTTTACCGAAGACACATTCTCAGTAATTGCTCTACATTGAATCACTGAAGATACACTTCTGTGTTTTTGTAATTCACAAATGAGAGACAAGAATCAGAAGGGAGAGGAAGGTGGTTAGAGTCTCATCTCAGATTTTCCCCTGTGCTCCAACTTGTGCACGACTGGCAGTGGATGCTCAATATCCCAATCAAACAAAAATCAAGCCCCAACTGAGATCTGCAAAATTCGAAACCCTAGAGCATCAAATCAATCGACCACACACACAATAAACACCACGAGCACAACATTCTCACCGGGAGTGCAGTCCATAGGATCAGGCTACACATCCTCATCCACGACGATTCAATCACATGAGGATCAGCACTTGTCGATCAGCACTTGTCCTTCTCTGTCCCCTTCACGAGATTCGCCTCAACTTCATGCACCAGTGAAATCGCTTAGCTTCGTCGGCGCCAGCGCTGCGCCTAGTCCGTGCAGCTCTTGCCCCGATCCTCCCGACGCCGGTGAGGGGAGGGGGTAAAGCTGCGCCTAACCCTAAACGCGCCGCCGCTAGCCATGGGAAGGGAGCGTGGGCGGGAGGCCAGGAAAGAGAGTCCTTTACGTGTATACCTTTTTTTTATGGTTACGTCTATACCATTAAAAATTTCAAGGCACACATATATTATTGCGTAAACTTCTTTTTACGCGTATACTATTTTAGATGAAAGTCTGTAAACGGCCGTTAACTGCGATGTGAAAAGAGTTTTTTTTGCCCCCAGTGTTCAAAAGAAAGAAAGAAGGTGAAAAAATTCGAAAAAATGGAAAATAATTTTTGAAAGACAAAAAAACAGAAAAGTGAAAATAAATTTTAAAATTCCAAAAAAAAGGTAAAATACGAAAACTGTGGGGAAAATTAGAAAAAAGTGGAAATAAAATTTTAAAATCTTTAAAACTCCGAAAAATTGAAACAACTGTGGACAAAAAGAAATGGTGGAAAACTCTAGTACAAGAGAGGATTTCACCACGAATACAAAAAAAAATATTTTGCTATTTTACAATTTTTCTACCAGTTTGGCGGTGAGGATTGGAATGTGCATGGAACTTTGGGGAATGTCGAGGAAGAGCAGAGGTTGAGCATACCCTACCTAGGAGCGACCAATTTTGCCCATCAGGAGGAGCGGGGGAGGTTGGAGTGGTACTGCCCACGTTGGTCAGCAATGGCGGCCATGAAAGGCTCTGTCCCCGGCGCGCAGGTAGGGCCATAGGGAAGGGAAAAGAAAGGTGGAGGGTGGATCTCGGGTGGTGGAGAAGCTTCGGCTGCGGGGGGTTTTAGGGAGGTGATGCGGGCAGCGAGGATTTCTCTGGTGGCCCTATTATGTTAGTTATTGGCTGTGTTCTTGGGCTGAAGGTAGAAGATGAAGGCGCAGCAGAGAATGGGAGAAGAAAAGAGGAGAGCTTAGCGACGGCCGGCGCACAGCAATTGCCGCGCCTACGCAGTCCTCCCTGGGCAGGGGAGTGGCGCGCGGAGCAGTGCTGCGGCGGCGGCACCCCTAGGGTTCGATTGGGCGATGCCGGAATGGAGACCAAACCGAGAGAAGCGAATCGGAGAGAAGGAACAGAGGTTAAAAGCTCCGGCGATGTACCCCTCCTCCAGCGCGCCACGGCAATTCAAGGAGGCGTGTCCAACAGCGCTGAGGCCACGTCAACCTTCTCCGGAACCGAACTTTTCGTCAATCGCAGTTTTTCTCTTCTTCACGTCCGCGATCACATCTCTCTTTCCTGTCTCCCCCTTCTTTCCCCTACCCACGCCGCCGCCGCCGCCGCCGCAGGCAGCAGCTCACCACGCGCGCGGCAGCTAGCTCGTCCCTGTCGCTGAGCCCACCCACCCCCAATCTACTGCCCGCGCATGACGCTCCCCAATCCCGCCGCGGCGGAGCGCTAAACCCCAGGCATCGGCAGCGGCAGCGGCGGGTGGAGGATCCGGGATGTCGCACTTCGGGAGGCTCGGGGTCGCCGGACATCCGCGACACCTTCTCGCTCCTCGTCCTCAATCAACATCTGCTTCCGTGAGTGAACTACTACCTTATGCATGCCGAACCGAACGGAAGGGAGACTCCCGGCGGCGGAGCGAGATAGACGGTGGTGCTGGCGAGGATGGGAAGCAGGAGCGGCACCTGGTGCTAGCCCAAGCTCTTCCTTCTCTCCCATCCCGTGGTCGATCTCTCCACTGTATTGTGCCGCCCCTCTTCTCCTCTCCCTGCCTCCTTTGGATGCGCGCCTCCCTGATGTCATTTTACTTTCCGTGGAACCTCCAGACATGGCGCCGCTGGAGCCGGACGCCGCACTGTTCGCCGAGATGCGTGGGAGGATCGATGAGGAGATCTGCAAGCTCGATGAGGAGCGAGTGTCTTCTTCTGCTCGAAGAATGCGGCTTTGCGTTGCCATCACCATGTTGATTGCCTCACGTGAGAACCTTCACATGTTTGTTGCTGTCTGTAGCATGACATCTTCCTATTTGCATCTTCATAGTATTGTACCATGTGACAGTTGAATGGACACAGTTTAAGCTAATCGACTCATCGCTGGAATTTCTGGATGCCTCTATGCTTATTCAGAACCAGTGATCACTATGTTGCTTTTGTTCTAACTCCAGTTTTATTATTTGCCTGAAATAGAAATATCCAGTGATGGTGGAATCGATCTTCATGAAATGAAGTTAAATCTACTAATGGAAAAAAAGAGAGGAGGAAGCAAGCAGAAGAAGCACTTGAAAACTGGGAAACATAATGGAAGAAGTTGAGTTCGGTTATTAGCAGAAGAAGCACTTGAGCTTGGTGTATTAGTTGTCTTCACTTGTGTTTGTGTGAAGCCCTGCAAAGGTGATTTCAGTTAAACCCGTAACGTATCAATCTTTCCATCCATATAAGCAATGTTGCGATCATTGGGGTGAAGGGTTAGGATGAATGCGCAGAGCAGTTTCAACTTGGGTTAATTGCTCAACCATTGTGTTAAATTGAACACCTGCATAACATTCCAACTTTTCCATGAATATAGACAATGTTTATACCTGTAGGCTCTTAGATAATCATTGCACATGGCAACTTAGATTAAGGTTAATAGCTCAGCTGCCTTTTTAAATTAAACACATTCATTTCACGAAGGCATGGTGAAATGATCACAGTTTGGTGCCTATAAATGCGAATTATCACAGTTTGGTCCTATAAATGCTATTGACTGCCCAGCATGACAACATGTAATTTTTCCCATCTTTGAGAAAGCAGAGCACATGTTTGTACTTTGTAGAAAATGATACTATATTACTATGCCTGTTACCATCCATCGACAGTCCAAGATTGACACGGCCAAATTTCTGCTTTGCAGCGTTCTTCGTTTAAGCAAAATAAAGAGTGTAAATCGACTCAGTATCCATGTATGCAGCATGATGCCTTAGGTACTTCTGAGATCAAGTAGGCAAGGAACTGAAAATGTAACAAACAAATGGAATTGTTATTCCTTATTGCCATGATGAAATTGCATTTTACCTTTAATTTATTTTCCCCTTTGCTATACCTTTTGCTGATAAGGTTAGTTTCTTTATCGTGTTATTAATCATTTGTTGATTTCTTTAAGTGTCAATTCCTGTTGCTACTTTTCATCAAATTTAAAGAAGCATGCGTTGTTGAGATTTTGGAACATTCTCTCTGGTTGTTCTAACTGATCCTTCCTGTCTACTTGATAGCATTTTGATACTATATTTTCCCTAAATAGCTTGATCATTTTACCTATCTACTTGAGCTTTTAGTTCAGTACGTGATGCTAAGAAGTTATGTGTTCTGCATGCAAGTAGCTTTTAGTTCAATAAAAGCTGAATGGTCTGTCACCTGATTATCCAAGTATTTTAGAATGCATGACAGCATGAGTCTGCAGTTCCTAATTTAATTTGTCTTGTTGTCTTACGTTCTATGCGTGTCATCTTGAGGTTTAGAGTTCCCAAAAAAAATCTTGAGGTTTAGATACTTTCCTGTGACTAACGTGGGGCTAATTTAAAGCTTAACTTTAATTACTTGCGGTTTACAGGTTACCCTTGTCAGTTTTCAGGTTACTTTTAGCTGCTGCGAGGATAGGATCCATTGGTGCTCTCGGCCTGTCTGCTGCTGGGTAGGATCCGAAGTTGCTGCTGCAGCACCGTGAGTGGTTAGGTTTGGTTCGGTTCCTGTGCTTTAGAAGTACTATCTTTTTGTGTTTCACTTTTTATGGATGGTCTTTGCGTATTGGCTAGAAACATTGGTGAAATTGCCTAATGAGATAAATCTGTTTCTGATCCATTAAATTCAAATCGTAACTGTGCACATTTATCTTATTATAACTCATGGGTCTCTAATGCGTTGCAATAGTGATATAAAACATTTATGTTTCTGTATTGATTTTCAGAGCTTTTTTTAACTGAACACAATATTTGGACGGTTGTTTGATCTATCTTTATCCCTCAGTTTGTATTTGAATAATCCTTTTCTTTCTGTACATGGTTACTTTCTTTGTCCTGACTTGCAGCTGAATTTAGTTAGTAGACCAGGAACTTGGCACGATTAGGGCTAGGTGATTACTTAATGTTTGAAAGCTATCAAACTATCTATTGCTTATTGTGGTCTTTCCCGACTTCCTACCGACACATCCAACATTTGCTTCCTTATTAGTTTATTTGTGTGCTGATGATTTGCTTGTGCAGGGATTTCAGGTGGAACAAGCTCTCAAGCCAAATATGGGATTGGGGATTGCGTCTCCTTAAAATATTTGTACGCCCCTAAATCCAAGTCTTTTTTCTTGTGTTAACGCCTTTTGCTGTATATTAGTTGGTATTAGCCAGAACCCATATGCTCATAAAGTTTTGTATTACATAACTTAAGTTTTCATATTAACTTTGGCTCTTTATATGGACTACTTCAGCCGGCCCGAGCCTTCAAATTTAAGCCTGGCCCGCAAAGTTATGGGGCTCGAATTCTCTCCGCGCTCCAGCCGGCCCGAGCAAATGCGGCCCGTAAACCAACCTGGCTGGTGGGACCCAGCTGTCAGCGAAAAGAATCTAAATCTTGTCGCGGCGGCGGTGTGGGCTCAAGCTGGCACGGCTGGTTCGGCGGCTGCGGCGGCCGGGGAGGTGGGCGCTGCGCGGGGCGGCGGCGGCCACGTCGGGGCGCAGCCGCACGTGCCAGTAAGACCCGCTCAGCTACGCGCGCAACGTCGACCTCGACGGCGGCGATGGCGAAGACGCTCGTGTCTACCATGGCTGCTCCTTCTCCTCGCGCTTCGTGCTCGTCCCAACTTCCGGTGGTGCCACCTCGACGGCGTCCTCCGCCAGCGCTGGTGATGTCTCTGCCGGCGCTGCTCCGGCAGCAATTGCAAGTAGCTAGATCGATAGTGTCAGATGGATGGTAGAGTAGTGCTGCATCATCCTATTGTGTCATGTAAATCAAGAGAAGCACGATTGTACATACACACTGAGCAGCCCAGTAATTTGGCTTCTGGTCACACTAGCAATTTCCTCTGGCTCCAGGACAGCTGCTCTCTGAAGTGAATAAAGAAGCCAGCAGCCACTACTCTGTTCCTAGTTCCTAGACAGCACTTACTGAAGGGGAAAAGGTTCATCAGAAAAAGTTATTCTGATCATCAGAAGTTGTGACCTGTAGTTTCCTATATATACTAATCTGTCATGCACTCTTTCATTCAGTTATCAAGACAATATTATATTCTGAAATATTCTGTTCAATGGCAATAAGAAGACAGAATATATTTGAATTTTTGAGTTGCAAACTGATCCTGTGTATGTTCAGTAATTTTCAGTCTATATTAGTCAATGACCAATCAGAATTGGCCGATTCAGTTACACAGAATTTTTTTTGCTTATCCACTGAGGATGGCAACCTGCTGTCTATTTATATACCCATGGGGTGATTACTAATACCTCGTAGGCTATTAGCATGTCCTATTGCAACTGTCTTCATCCTTCTGTTCATTGTATGCTCCAATGAGAGAAGTTTCAGTCTTTCAGACAATATGCAGATGTTTCTGCAAGTAAATTTTTCTGCAGATGATTCTATTTACCTTGTATTCTGTATTTTTACCACTGCACAGAATGACAGTTCCCTTTTTATGGTTTCACTCCATTCTGAACCAGGCCAGCAGGCTTGCATTCTTCCCAAAATGAATTACTGATGGCACTGAGGTGTAGACTGAAAATGAATAGGGATAAACCCATCATATCCAAAGTGTTGCAAAATTAGATGGTACTGAGCTACCAATGACCATACTTCATCCACAGGTACACACACGACAACTTGGTTTCATGAGAAAAAAAGATCTAAAATGCAGAAACCTTGTAGACAATCAGTTGTGCAAAGGAAGGTTCAAGCTATGCATGACAAGTTACCTGTATACCAATGAGAATGACAACCGAAAGAAACTGCAATGCTGACTGAATTCTGAATTCAGTTTTTATTGGAATCCGAAGTGAATTGAACATAAGAACGAAGTGAATTCAGGCCACCTCAATTTACAGAATGCTAAAACTGAACTTGCATTAAGGGAAAAATTCCCTCTTGCTGCATGTTTGCATGAGTGAAAATTTCAGTCCACAGCAATATATGATCCAGAAAATGAGACAGATTAAAACACTAAAATTTCAGATAAGCACAACAAAGAACATGTCGCGTTCTGTGTGAAATATCCAGAATCTGAGACAGAATTCAATTGGCTTATTCAGAAAATAAAATTCAGAAAATCTGGATAGAACAGACACTCCCATTGCACATATAATTAATTATACTTATATGACAAAATATAGCAACATAACTTGACTGAATTACAAATCTGTCAGATGATAACATATAGAACTGAACTATTGTAGACACGAGAGGCAATTTCAGCATCCAGAACAATTAACATCATATAGTACATCAGAGAAATTTACAGCGTTTGGCACAGAACATTTGATTCTGGAAGGGGCAGGGGAATTTAGTATCCATTTGCTAACAGTAGTGAATTCCAAGAGATCATGGTATTTATACTCGCATTGCGCCAAGACAACAATGCGCGGCCAACAATGTAGTATTGACAATTCGATTATTCAGACTCGATCGATCTGAGAAAGCCTTGGCACTGTCCTTGGTGTCTTCTGTGCTTTCAATTCAAGAAGCCAAGAAATTATCTTCGATCCCGCTCGCATCAGATGGCCAATGGCGCACCGCGCGAGGCGACGGGGGGATCGATCAGCACCGGGTGAGGAAAAGCATGCCCTGTGGCTTGCATTCTGTCGTATGAACGGCAACATCGCCGGCGTCGCCGCTTCACCCCACGACGAACAGGTGGCGGACCTTCTTGGCAGCCCGGGGGCGGCGGCAGCCTGGTCCGGCTCGATCCGTCGCCGTCGGTGCCCGAAGCCGTACATCCGTCCCCCAGAGGGGCGGATCCGGCCATGACGACGGCGAGGCGATTATCTCCGGCGACGGGGAGGCGGGGTGGTGGCGGCGGTGGCGAGTCCTGGAGCCAGACTCGGGACGAGTCGCAGAACAAGAGAGAAGAAACAGAGAAAAAAAAAAGTGAGGCCCACGTGTTGGGTGAGATAGAGGGCCTCCAAAGCCAGGGCCCTGGACTACAATTTGGAGGTCTCTATAAAATAATAGTTCATTTAGAGACCCAGCTGAAGTTGATTTTTCCAACTGGGCCCCTAAAACAAAGGATAAGGGGCCCATATGGAGGCCCGGCTGGAGTTGCTCTCAGGAAGGGAAAAAATCAGAGAGGGTTGGGTGCTTGGTGTAGAATAATATTCCTACACCTCGAGGTGTAGTATAGCACGTAGTTGCCACCATTTAATAACAAGATTTGTTGCAAAAATTGCTATTCTATAAAAAAAAATTAAAGGCAACTTAGAATTTACATATATGTTGGATTATTCTATTCAACATCAGTAAAGAGCTTATTCCTTCAAAATAAGGAAAAAATGTCGATTGCCCATTAATCTCTTTCAGAAGTGCATATTATCCCTCTATACTCTTAAATAATGTGCTTTTAACCCTCGACTATCTAAATGTAAAGATTACCCCCTGCTAGGTGTTTTTTTTACTCCGGCATGTGCACTGCCTGTGCTTCCAATCTTAAGTTCTTGACCGAGGGAAACAAACCTCTTGTTCTCCCGTTTCAAAGAAAGAAATGAGATCCCGCTTGGGCTTGACGAAAGAAATTCCTTAAGTCCTACCAAATACTTGAGAAAACTGCATTTGCCAACATCCCATCTGGAACACATTGTTGTCTTACTGTTGGGGATGCGCCCTTCGGGCTCGGTCGCGAAGGGCTATTACGCGCGCGCTCACCTATTGCTGCAAGGCCCGGGCGTTTCTCTTCTTGCAGGACCTTCGGGGGGCCTTCGGCGCCAAAGGCAGACAGGGCACAACAACTGAACCCTCGAAAGGGCCAGCGAAGGACAGTAGGAGCCCGAAGGGGTACGCCGAGGGGTTCTGCACTTCTCGAAGGTTGATTTTACCCGAAGGTGAACATGGACGAGAAGGAGAGTCAAAGGGAGTGGTTGAGTCAACCTTGTACGGAGAAGGTGCATGTACCAAAATGCCCGTGTAAAGTAGGGAATATTCCCCTCTGTTGTACAGAAAAGACTGTAATGACACTAAGACCCAAATGCCTGGACTTTATAAGCATAAGAAATATACTGGAAGGGGGGGGATTTTTTGGCCTCCCAATTGGTGATTTTCCATTACTAGTGTCGTACTAAATCTTTCGTGACCTCGCCTTTTCCATCTGTTAGTGACGTCATCCCCTCTGGATCCGTTAGCCACCCAACACTTACACATACAAAACATACTGAAATATGTGAGAAGAATTATCCTGTAACCGTGCTCATTTGTTTGCTTCCAATTTCCAATTGCACTACTGGCCAACAAATCACTACTGTGACCACGAGAGAAAAAGTAAGATTAATCTGCATTCAACTGGTCATAATGCCTAGCAGGGGTAATCTCCATGGTTTATTTAAAAGTACAAGGGGATAATCTACACATATGCAAGAGTTTAGGGGGCAATCTACACTTTTTCCTCAAAATAAAGAAGTATATTTTTGTAAGAAACTGTGATTCCATTAATTTTCTTTGTTATCTTAAAGTTTTACTGTCTTTGTTTTAAATTGTTAATTTACTTCATGGGTTGGCTAATTGACACTCACCAGCAAAGAAGTACTAGACAAGTCTTTCTTTTCAATAGAAAAATAATACAATATTTTTTTGGGTATAAATTGTGCAATCGTGTTAAGGAGGAAAACAACATGTGTGTATGATTTTTTTTTAACAAGGACCATGATTCTTTTTTTTTGAACAGGGACCATGGTCCATGACCCTCCATGGTGGGGGACACGGTAGAGAATACAATTCTTTTGACCGTGGATTACTCATTTTGTATGGAGTCGATCTATTTACAATTTAAGGTGGACATTTTTATGACATGCATTTTGGAAAGATGAAGTTCATATATGCTCACTATAGCCTTCAAACTAACAATAGCTAATTATGCGGTTAGAGAAAGATGACCTCTCATGTCTCGCGCGTGGGGATTGGTCTGCTGATGCAGCGGATTAGGAGAAGCAAAGATTTGAGAGGGATTTTGCGAACTGCTGAACATATGATTTTTCCGATGGCCATCGAGGCGATGATTATTCGTAGTGGGTCACTGGGTCTCATGATTCTGGGTAGTAGCTACCTGGGACCGAATCACTGGCCAAGATGCACAGGGGCAAATTTGTCATTTGACATGACAGTTAACGGACAAATAGATAAAAAACAACAAAATGTCAAATAGAGAATGAAAATTAAAATTAATGTCAAATAGGTAAGAATCTTTTTAGGAAGAGAAGAAAAAAACTATTTTTTTCCAATGTCAAATAAGAATTTCTCTCTTGGAGTCACAGGACGAGACATACTTCGTAGACATACGTCCGTCCGACTTCAAGCAGGTACACTATCCCACTGGCGGACCTACAGGTAGTCAAGTTATTTAATTGTTAAATTATCATGTAAAGCTGATTGCCTCCTCTATCCAATCAACATAATTCATCTATATGCTCTCTTTATGTTATTTCTTTTGCTCTAAACTGTAAAACGGTCAGTCCCCATCCATAAAAGCGGGCAACCCCTTTGTTAGTTTGCTGGAAACTAGTCGGCTTGTGTGACAACACCAGTAAAAAAATTCCTATCCTCTAGCTCAGGAACCCACAAAAGCTTGACGGGACAATATACTCTTTTATCAATGCTTGGCGAATTTATTTTGCACTACCCTTTACTGAATTGGATAATAAATTATACTGTTATATATGTAAAAATTTTGGCACGACGTATCCTATATTAAAAAAATCTAGGTCCCACTGTACTATCTCCCAATCTTTCACCGGCACTGGGTGGTGCAAAACCAAGGAGAGCCACAAATGCGAATGGTATAGATTCTCGCTTTCTTTCCTTTTTTTTTTTAACTGCACACAGCCGCCATAGCCACAGGGGAGCTAGCATTTCGCATCGGACAGATTCAAACTCAAGAAATACTAGCTGTGTAGTGAAATTACGCATGCGCCGTTCTCTCTCCTCACGCAAATCTGCACGGCGCATTAACTTTTTCCCCAGACGCCCCCGGGTCCTCTCTCCCGCTCATTCTGCTTCTAGCTCCTTCCTCAGCCAGTTCGTCATGTTCACCCCCTGGATTCTCCCTCTTTCTTTTTGTTTGATCCAATGTTTGCTCTTTTCTCGTTTTCAACTTCATCTAACACAAGATTGCAGCACCAGTTTGCTACGGAATATGGTTCACGGGACCTATGCATTCACTTCTCAGTCTTGGATATGGTTCCGTGATCGATGTTGCTGCCGCTGCAGGTCGCACGGCTGACATGCAAGCGCGCGGGGCTCCGACGACCAGGCGATCTGTGGTGCGGAGGAGGGAGGCTCAGAGCCGGGGCAAGCGCGGTGCGCTCACAGCGGCGGCGTGGTGCCTTCGGCGCGGCGGCTCTGCAGCGGTGCAGACGGGCGCGTGGGTGCAGCGGGGCGGCCGGCGCGGGGGAGCAGGTGAGGGAGGCGGTTGGTGGCGGCGTAGGAGAGATGCGGGGCCCACGAGACCGCAGGAATGCTTATATTATGGTAAAAAATGCTCCAAATGCCTATATTATGGGACGAATGGAGTACATGTTCATGATAGTTGGTACTAAAGAACAACGTTGGAATTTATGAAAAATATATGAAGAGCCATAGGGCCTAAAAATATCAAAAACAATCTTTACGAACTTCGGCAACAGTAGTACCAGTGTGAAAGCACATTCAGGAACCACATCACATGCTGGGTTGATCCTTGTTAATCCAGTACAGAATAGCACGACATAAATCTTAACTAAAAGGCTCATATGGACCTCTGGGACCAGCTGCAACCATTTCACAAATACTAACAACTTACATCACCGCAGAACTCTATAGTCTCCAAAATACTCCCACATATTGGGGCGTCGTTGTCTCATAACACCCCTCCACACGACATTAACCTGCAGCTGGTAAGCGCCACGGGTGCTAGTACATTTTTCAAAATCATTTCCAATAATGAACTCGAGGCATTCAGCTTCACAATCACTGCCACAGAGGGAGACATTGACAACCAGGTCTTCGTCCAGTGGAACAGCAACTATATATCTTGTTAATTCAATATCAAGAGTACCATGTTTCATGTGAGGGCCTGCCACTTGACTGTCATACAGAATGATTTCATTTTTGTCATTTCTAGTAGTCCAAGCAACTATTTTACCAATGAAATTAGATGGCCCCTTCAATATACTGGCAGCGACTGAAGCTTCAACAGCGTACGGAACAATAGTAAATGCCAATTGTACTGTACTCAGCCAACTCTCTAGAGTGAGAGCCATGAATTGCCTAGTATGACGTGCGGTGTTGTGTTCAAGCAAGCCTTTGCAAAAAACTTGGTCACCTTCCCCATCGTTCTTAACCTTCAAATGAAGCTCAAAAAACATACCATCTGTCACAGCAAGAGCTCGATCTGGGCCTGTTAAAGTTAGACTATCATCCTGCAAAATTCGAGGGAAACATGTAAGAAGATGCCATAATAACATTCAAATTTCATCTGCAAAAGATACTAAGAAAGAGGGGATGGGTACATACTGGTGAGCTGATGAGTTGGGGATTGTCTCTGCCACGGTTGAATAAATAAACACATCTGTAATCAACCTGATCCCTTGCTATGACGGTGCCAAAAATGTTGACAGGGTAACCCACGTCAGACTCAACAATCTTAACTGAGATGACATTGACAGAGTTCTCCAGCTTCCAATAATCAGAGGCGGGTATATCATGGAATAGTGGCCTAGGCTTGATCTTGGCTGCAAAGTAGTCAAGAAATATAATGAGACAAGAATCAAACCATAAAGTTAAAAGCAACGTATCCTATGAGAACTTAATTTAATTCCTATGAGAACTATGGGAATTCAAATCTGAGCCACATGATCCAAGGGGAAGGTGGGAGGGGGATTTATAAAAGTTAATCATATTTTTGCAAACCTCACTCCCACCTCTCCGTACGCGCTTCCCTTGGATCTAGATCATGTGGCTTATATTTGAGTCCATATATATATATATATATATATATAAAAGCTGTAGAAACTCACACTCTTTATCAAGGTCAAACAAGGCTATGTTGAACCGACAAAAGCGTGTAGGAAGATCGATTTGCAATTTGTGGTTGAATTCATATATCTCCCTTCGGCGGATCATATTAAGAACCTTTACTACCATCTGTTCCCACGTGAGGCCCGGACGCATAGTATCTGTATTCCGACCATCTATTCTAGGCAACTGCAACTCAACTCTATCAGCTTCATCTTCCACCTCTTCATTTGCTTCATCTTCCACCTCTTCATCTGCCACCTCTTTTTCATCTTCAACCCTCGTATCACCCACCCAGCTTTCCTCGGGTTCGGAGATACTAATGTCTCGGAACTTACTGATTGCTGAATTTGTGGCCTCCTCATATTCCCAATCAGACATATCTCCACCGTGAAAATCAGACATATCTCCACCGTGAGCCATAGCACAAAGCTCCCTCGCGCGCTCTGCCCGCCCACAGATTAAATTGACGACCAAATTGATTGAAATAAGATTTCTGGGATGGATGGAGAAGCTCGATCTATACGACCAAATTAATTAACCAAATTGATTGAAATAAGATTTATAGGATGGATGGAGAAGATTGAAAAATAAGATTTCTGGATGGATGGAGAAGCTCGATATATACTAGGGCGTTTGGCCTTACCTTAAGAGATGGATCAAGACTGATTAAAGTCTCGTTGCCGCCGCCGCCGCCGGCGGCTGCTGCTGCAGGGGAAAGAGGGTTTCGCCCTAGGTGCGAAACACGGAGTCGGGGGAGCTCCGAATCCTTTTACGGATAAGACCGACACGAGCGGACGAGCCTCGTTTTTTCTAGAATCAATCCGGCGTAAGGTAGGTCTAGCTAGAGGTGTCGAGAGCGATTCGGGTACTCCAACGCCTCCGGGGTACTCCAGGATGGCATCAACCGACAGATTGGAGATGGACGTGCAGGATGTAAACGAATAATTTTATAAATAGACCCTTAAAGAAAGTCCATGACTATGAGGGTGCCTTTAGTTCCCAACAAGTTGGCAAAGAAAACCCTATCCATCCAATTTTTTCCTATTCATCATATTTCTCCTACTCACGAAACACGTTTCCCAACACGACCTACCGTGTTTTTTCTTCTGATCTAGACTCATCCTAGTTTCCATGTAACATTTAGTAAACGCCCCCTGATCTCTGATATATTGTTCGTCTTGACGGGGGTCCACGGATCACGGCGTTATCAGATACACGCATGCCATGTATAACAACGATACCGCCCAGACCCCTCCGTTGTCGGACTCCATGGCTCCTATCGTCGCCCCTCCCCCTTTCTCGCGACTTTGGCCCTGTTCGACTACGCTGCACGCACTCTCGACTGGGCTGTTGGCTTGCTTGTTGCTTGCTGCAGCAGCTCAGCGCAGCCGTAGCTGCAGCCCAGCGAACAGGGCCTTTCTTTCTTTCTCCCGAGCTCGCACACGGCGAGTTACCGATTTCATGTGTAAAGTGAGCAAGTCACTATAGTTTCTTGCTTTGCCACGTTATGTTGGATTCGTTTCATTTTAGTATCTCTCTGAACACGATTGTCTTAGGTTTTCCATCTGCAAGATAGAATGTCTCTTTCGTTAAAGTGGTTAGCTACATGAATAGCCAACAAAACATCATGCGTAAGGTACGCTCACTAATCATCGCATTGAACTGACGAAGGTTCAAGCTTTTTTTTTTCATTAACACTGCAAAGTGGATACGCTTGTTTGTATGGAGCATGGTTTGAACTTTCTCTTATACCTTTCATGTCAGAAATACCAACGAAACATATTTCTTATTTGTCATAATGTGATATTTTAGACAAGGATTGAAGTTCAAGTATTCCTTCTATTGTAAATGTAGTTAGTGGTAAGTAGGGTTGGATCAAAAGCTCAAAGCTCGTTAGCTCGCTCGGTTCGTGACTAGCTCGGCTCGGCTCGTGGAAATTTCGTAACGACCCGAGCCGCCAATTTTGCTCGTTCAAGTCAGCTCGAGCTGGTTTGTGAGCTACCCGCGAGCTCAACGAGCTGAGGGCACAAGCAGACCAGCCCGACTCATGGGCTAACGGCCCAACCCAACTTCCATGAGCCGTTCGCTCGATCACCTTATCCATCTCGAGCGGATGAGCGTTCGTCTCCTCCCCACGACCCCACCTCCCCTCCTTGCGTCGATAATGAGGCGCCTGTTGACGGTCGATTTGATATAATTTACCGTCAACATCTCGGGAATAAATGAGGAAATCACACCGTGTTCAATGCATAAATTTGCTTAATGCTAATGAACTCCACAAGTTTTGGGTGAGTTGTTAATGCAGGGACACAGGTGTGAAAACTGGGCAAAAATGGAGAACATGCCCAACCGGTCGGCCACCCCCTGAAGCCCGCTGCTACTTCACTGATCTTAGGGTCAAAAAACACATTCCAAGTGATCCAGGGATGTGCATTACAGGTCGGTTCGATCCAATGGTCCACAAGGCTCAACATTGGATTAGAGGGCCCACTTGCATGGCTAATTCGGGCAGAATTCAGTTATTACCGACCTCAAGGTAGCATTAAGGGTGGAAAAAAGCTCGGGCTCGCGTAGCTCGGCTCGGCTTGATTTCCAAACGAGCCGAGCCCGAGCCCGAGCCGGCTCGCGAGTGGCTCGTGAGCTAAAAAAGCTTGAGTGGTAGCCCATTAGCAGCCCTATTTAGGCAGCCCAACACAAGTAAAACCCTATTGTTATTTATTATTTCTTCTACTATTGTAAGACTATTATTGTAGAACCAAATTTTAAGACCTTAAAGTGGTGGGACTTACTTTTGGAACCTACTTTTGATTGCATTATAAATTATAATGCATGTGATGGCTTTTTTTGGTCAGCTCACAAGCCGGCTCGAGCTGGCTCAAGCTCGGTAATGAGCCGAGCCGAGCCGAGCCTCAAGTTTGGCTCGTTTAGGTTAGCAAGCCGAGCCGAGCCTGGTTTGGCTCGTTTAGGTTAGCAAGCCGAGCCGAGCCTGGTTCGGCTCGGCTTGTTTCCACCCCTACGCAGCATCCAGACCACACACGAGAAAGGCGGCGTCAGGTGGAAGAGATCCCGGGTCAGGCCGGCCGGCCTCTTGCTGTAGCTTCACGCTACCTCCTTCGCCTGGGAGCTACTTCACCTGCATGGCTTCAATTCTAAGCTGAAGCACCGCCTTGGAGAGCTATAAATACAGTCCTTCACCCTCCATTTCAATACATACACCCAAGGAGAACACTTCAAGGAGTTCATTCCATTTGGCTTAGGTTGTAGTTGGGAGTTAGGGTTGAGTCGAGCTTGTCTCGGGGTTTCATAAAGCTTCGGAGTTTCGGTAAAGCTCTTGTATCATTTACTTGCTGTCTGAACATCATATCAATATATTCATCTTCTATAGTCTTTAGTAAGCTTTACTTTTCACTTTTATTTAGGGATGGCAATGGGTCGGGTTCGGTTCGGGTGGAGTGTCTATGCACCCAAACCCGAAACCCGAACTTAAAACCCGAACCCGATCCGAACACCAATTCGGGTGAAAATTTATCCCCAAACCCAAACCGTGGATACCCGAAACCCGATTAGATACCCGAAACCCGCTTTGTATGGCAACATATTATGAGCAATGAAGATTTTTTATAAACATATGCATGATATATATGCACATTCACATGTATAAATAAGAGACAATAAATAGTAAATAATTTCATGAGTCAACTAAGAGTTTAAGAATAATATATAAGTAAAGAAGTTATTATTAGTATAGTATAAAACATGAGTTTTAATTCAAAATTATTAATTTTGGATATCCATTGGGTATCCAAGGGTGGAAAACCAAACCCGAACCCGATAGGTTTCGGAGCTCCGAACCCGAAAACCATGGGTGAAAAAGCAAAACCAAACCCAAACCCGCTAGACCCGAAACCCGTGGATATCCAATCCGAACCCGAGCCATTCCCATCCCTACTTTTATTTATCCCTTTTGATCATTGATCTTGAGAGTGTGGAAGTTTATCTTCTCGCCCCTAGTTTAGTATTAGAGTATATTAGTTCTGTTGGGAGCTTTGCTCACGGGTCTTTCTCGCTTGGACCAGGAGCTTGTAAACTCTTGGAGTGAAGGGATTTTCCTTTGTCAAGGCCTCAGCAGAATTCTAGCTCTAAGCGCAGATGTAATGTCTAACTTAGTGCTAGCTAGGCAGTGTGTTTCACCCCACGGTACCGATGTGGTAGCGACAGGTGGTGACAACCCTGTCCGTCCTATGTAGTCTACCACATTCGGGTGCTCTCATAACAGTAGTTGCTGAGCCCGGGGGATCCCCTTCTCATCCGAGTCTGGGTCCTCCAGCTCTGGCCATCGAAGCAAGCTAAGATTCCCGATAGCTTAGTATAGCTCTAGGTTAAGGCTAGGGAGGCTTCTCATCCGTAGTTCTCCCAACTACTTCCGTTTGCTCCTTAGTGAGTCTCCTGTGTCGCTAGCCATTCCAGGCCTTTTATCTGGTCATTCACTTTACCATTATCCAGCCATCCGTCTATCTTACCTAGAGTTAGTGAGTGATCATTACTATAGAGGTTATATTCATATATTTCTTCAATACCCTTTAACCAAGTTGCTTTCCTGAGGAAATAAATACGATACCCGAGTTATTATGTGCACTTGCATAATCCAATTCTATAGTCTAAGAAACACCAACAAGCATTTCTGGCGTCGTTGCCGGGGAAGCAATTGGCTAATGATATTGTTAATTTGTTTGAATAGACTTTATAGTTTTGTCACCGCTAATTTTAGCAGGCTTACTACTGGTTTATTTTGTCTTTGTGATCAATGCATGGCAGTGCATGACCGGTTTCAACCTACCTCCAAATTTTGATCCGAATTCGGAACGTAGTGGAAGAATTGTTCGACGGAGGATTTTGCCACCTTAGTTGACAATCCGTGTAGAGTCTGACTCTTCAGATTCCTCATAATCCTCATATTGCTCAGCTCCACCCACTTCACCACCAGCTATGGCTGCCCCAACCAAGACCCTTCGCGAGTTCTTAGCCCCCTCAAGCAGCAGCGTTCCTGGGCTGAATGACAACCAAGGCGCTGATGTTTTTGAGCTGAAGACTGGACTTGTCAATATGGTCCAGGCAAATTCTTTCTGTGGAAAGGCGATTGAGGACGCCAATGCAAATCTCCAGAATTTTCTGGAATCGTGCAGCAATATTGATCTAAAGGTGCCACAATTGACGACATCCGGCTCTAGTTATTTCCGTTTTCAGGGTATTACTATGCCAATAATGCGCGTTCAACAACTGGCAGGGTTGTGTTGATGCATTCCTGGCCAAGTACTTCCCGGTGGGCAAGACCAACGCTCTCAGTGGGAGAATATCAAGCTTTCAGCAGAAAGATGATGAATATATTCTAGAAGCTTGGTAACGTCTTCAAGAGTATATTGCAGCGTGTCCACACCACGACATGGAGCAATGACTGATCATCATTCATAATTTTTTCCATGGCCTGACATCTCGATCGCAAGAGCACTAGGATGCGGCAGCAGGAGGAGCATTCTTGTCTCTTGATGTTGCCGGAGCCAACGCACCAAAGTTGAAAGGGAGAGAGGCAGCTAGCACACACTAAAGGAGTTCATCAGGTGGATTCATTTGATATGCTACCCGCCAAAATGAATCTGCTCATGAAGAAGATAGAATGTCCAAACATGGAGATGAGTCAGATCATTGATTCCCGCATCACATGTGAAGCATGTGGAGATACTGGGCATTCGGGCAACATTTGCCCGACTGCTCAAGAGGAGGTGAATTTTATCGGGAATAACCCCAGTAATTTAGGTTTTCGCCGTCAGCAAGGTTGGAACTCCAAGCCCAACCTCCCCTGCAGCCAATAGAAAGGTAATGATTTCAGTGGTAATTTCAGCCTTCGCTCAAAGATATTTGGTATGGCAAAAACAGATTAATGATAATATTAGTAAGAATTTTTTTTTATAAAGTCATTGAATTCATGGCCGCCCAAATGCAAGGCTTTAACTCTGTTATCAAGAACCAGCTGAGCTTCAACAAAATGATTGAAACTCAAGTAACTCAGCTGGCTGCTTCTTGTCCTAACCATAATTCGGGGAAACTACTCCTTGTCCAAACCAAGTTGCTTCCCCGAGGAAATAAATACGATACCCAGGAATACTCCGTGGTGGAATGCTACAACGGGTTTGCGCTTGCAGAATCTAATTCTATAGCCTAAGAAAAACACCAACAACGCTTGTGGTGACTTCGTGAATCTCAAGATTTGTCGGCTCAGTCCTTCGGGGTGCTCATAGGGGTATGATTTGCGTACGTATTCATAGGAGTTAGTGTGCATACATGTTGAACGTTTATGTTGTACTGTGTAATTAAAAAAACTCCCCACCTTGCACAGACCCTAGAGACAGACACCTCGGACATCTAAGGAAGCAACGAAGCAGCGTGAAATCTCACACGCATGGTGGCTAGAAGTTCTTGAGCAGCAACGTCCCTTCCCCTGCCCCCCTCACGGTCTGCTGCTCTAGCTAGTTGCGAACCGGTCGTAAGATCCCCCCTCTCTGTCCATCGGCTTGCTTTGTGAGTCGTCAGATGCGCTGCGGGCACACATACCTGCGGGTATGGCCAAGATCCTTCACCTGGAATTTGATTCTTCAGCATCGCCCACCCCTTAGGCGACTTGGGGGCAAACCCTAGCGCCGCCGCTACCTTCACCTCCTTCTCCCTCATAGGTCTCGTCGCTGCCTTCAGCTCCTCCTCCCTCCTCGGTCTCATCGCTGCCAGAGGGACCACCGAAAGATCATGCGGGATCTGAGGAAGGCGGCGACGGGGTCCTCCTCCCTGCAGGCTTGCGATATTCGCACAGGAGGCAAGCTCCCGGGGCCGGGGAGCGTTGCCAGCAACGCGGCGGACCTCCGTGACGACGACTGTTGCTTGGAGGGCCGTGTGGCCTCGTAATCATGGCAGGTGTTCTCAGGGTCGATGACTTGGTTAGTGTTAATGGAGCTCGCCTTTGGCATATATTGTTAGATGGGTAGGAGAGGACTGCCCTTGTATGGCTGTATCGGGCAGCCGACGGCGGGGACAGGCAGCAAGGAGGAGCAGCCCACTTGCTCTTGCGCAGGAGGAAAAAAGCGGATGTGGGCTGTGGTGAGAACCTCTAGGCTTGGGGGGTGTGGGGTGAATTTAAAGGCCTCCCAAAGTAGGGGACCTTGTAGTAGAGACCTTGCTGAAGTTTTTTTGGCTTTGGAACCTAAATATACGGTTGGAATCTTGTTAAGGGCTCTACCGAAGTTGCTCTAGACCTATTAATACCTCGTTGTTTGGCCTGGAACGGTCTGGAATGCAGTCCGATCCGGGTGGATTGGGACAACCCGGAAGAAATACGACCCAACATAAAAATCAAAAAAGCTAATCGACGACCGGCCGCGCCAAAAGCTTAGCGTGCCACCTGCACGGCCTGCTATGGCCCAGGAGGAGAGAGGTGAGGTGTCCGTGGCCCATAATCTCTTTTCATTGTTTCCCATCTAAAAAATGCGATTATTTTCTCATAAAATGTTCATTTCCAATTCCGTTTCCACCATTACGTTTTTTAGACTTAGATCTATAAAAAAAGATCCATGATGCATATGTTTGCTAATATTTTTTTTCTATATTGGCAACTTATATTGAACAGTTGTAGCAGCTTATATATTAAGCATGTAGCAACTTATATTAAATCTCTTAATAAATCATGAATATAAATTGCTAAAAATATTTTTTATCCTCATGTTTTTTACCTACATGATGTTGAAATAAATTGTCACATTAACTCTACATAAGTTGTTGCTAGTTACAATAGCTAAATTGTCATATTGTATGAACACAACTTTGTCGTATACATTCTCTCATAAATTGTCATACTATATGGACACAACTTGTCATATAATTCTTGAGATGATTGTCATATTGTATATGAAGACAACTCACATAAGTTGATATGTTTATTACTATAAATGCCTTAATGTACAAGTAGATGTAAGATTATGGGTTGTTATATAGTCATATACTCGTATGACAACTTGTATGCGGCAAAGTCACAACATAAATTGCTTTGCAGTACATAATATGCGATAGCAACTTATGTGATTTTAACTTTTGTATAGAAACTTATGTGCATACTGTGTGACAACTTAATACATAGATGATAGCAACTACTTTGGTAATTTTAATCACATATTCAACTAAAAAAAAATTAACTACATGTTTACACATAAGTTGCTATGAAGAAAAGGTCATCCAACACATATGCAACCGCGATCTAGTTTTGTTTGTCTCGACACGTAGAACACAAATGTGAAAACAAAATCAGGAAAAAAGCTAATCGACGACCGGTCGCGCCAGCAGCTTAGCGCGCCATAATACCAATCTGATGAGAAAATCGATCAATCAGTCTCCCGTCAGCCATCGCCGCTGTGATGAACCATCAGCTGGTCTCGTCTTCTGCTTTTGGAACATAAATGGTGCATGCTGGATCAGGTAATCTTCTTTTTTTTTCACCAAATTCATGTATGGCTACGTGGTGCATGGTGTTCTTTTGCTGCTAGTACTGAGTATTGTTGGCACAAGAACTTTGGTTGCTTCAGTGAGCTGCAGGGGATTTGGGCCCGTTCGTCTGATACGACCTGCTGACCAATCAGAATCACCTATCTAATGTTATTTGCTAAATAGTAGAAGTTTAGTTGACTCACCTGTCCAATGTTATCTCAAAGCTAATGCATTGAAGCACAAGTGCATGTGTTTCCATCTAAAATGATTTGATGTCCCTTTTTCATGTTTGCGACATAAGAGAAAATTCACTCTACTTGTCTTAAATTTTTGCACCGGGTTAATTTTTAGTGGTCAGTCACATGTCATCTTTTGAAATTCCAGATCAACTAGTTTCCTGTATTTCTATAGGATAATCTGCAACTCTGTTACTTAATTTTGACTTCGCTTTAGTAGTCATATTCTTAGAAAGTGCGTTTTTTTTTCACCCTGTTCAGTGCCTTTTGCTTCTGATGTGCAGCTTGTTTCTTGTATATTGTGCTGCCTTTTTTTTCTGGAACACTTTCTTGTTACCTGAAGTGAGCTTGTTTCCTTTAAGCCTTTTTTTTTTGTTTTTTCGTTCTGGTTCGTTCTGTTATACTTTAGCTGTCTATTTAGAACATGATGTTTTACTGTTAGTATGTTTAGCGAGCAATATAAATTAAGTTCTTAGAGCTCCACTGAACTTTCCAAATTAGTCTAAACTTGCACTCTTATTATTAACTTTTGAAACATCATAGTAATACGCTGAAAATACTAATTTCAGGATAAGAAAGTTTACGTACTTGAAACGTTGACTATTGGATTACATTTGTTTACATCTTGAGCTGAGTTGTTTCTTACACGTAGCCCTACTAAGGGTGCGTTTAGATCACCAAACTTCTTCCAAAAAACACTATTCATCCATCGTTTCTCTATTCATCCTATCCACTCACAGAACACACTTTCCAGCATTACGTACATTATTTTTTTTAAGATCACCCTGGCTACTAACTCGCTGGGCGTCGGTTGCCCTTGAAGCTGGTGTGGGGATGGAACAAAAACTCTACTTTTGTTGTCTCTCGCTGCTTCTGTTCTGGTGTCTTTGTAGATGAATGTACTCTATTGTCCTGCATCAATCAGCAATGCAGGTTCAGCATGCTGCTGTTGTATTTGACTGAAAGTCTCACATTACAATTTGTGGTAGAGTGAGACCAAGTGTTCTCTTGTCTACGTACGGTCAGATAAATGCCTCTTGGTGCCAGGGTTAACCAAACCGGTGTCCGGTTCCCACTTAAACCGCTCCGGACCGGTAGCGGTTCGGGGCGGTTTGAAACCGGAAAATTCAAAAAATTTCAAATTTAAATTAAAAATACAAAAATAACATAAAAATTCATAAAAATACTTCAAGGTGCGTGTAATCTATTAGTGTAAAACTTTATTTTAAAATATTTGCTCATTTGATATTTTTAGCTTGCTAACTAACGACATCATCTGCACATGTCTTCTGCGGCTACATCTTTAGCCACTGTTCAGAGTTGCCACTGCTCATGGCATTCTTCAGTTGATCTCAACAAATCTATGCTATAAACATTGAAAACTTTTGCCAGGCATGAGAAGTAGAAAAGCATAGTAAAGATGATGTTCAAAAGTGCAATGGGAGGTTCTGGAGGCTAAAATTGGAAACTGGATACACTTCATGCGAAGTGCAGCTAGGATCCTTCTTGAAATGTACTCGTTATGTTTGTCCATTTCAGCATCAAGCTAACAATGCTGTGCTTTTCAAGCAGGTCAAATTACGACTAGCAGGGGAAAGAAAAATATGTGATCAGATTTTTTTTATGGTGTCAACTTTAACACGGGCCATTGTTTTGCTGAACTGACCGAAAATAGTGTTAGAACTCTTTTGAGCTTTGGAGATGCTGTTACTAAAAGTAAAAGATCCCCTGAAAAGCTGTTTGTATTGCTTGACATATATGAAGTAATGCGTGACCTTCAGCGAGAGGTAGTCTGGAAGCAATTTTATAGAGGCCATGTTTGACATACATTCTTCTTGTACAGTTAGATAGTGCAAATTATATGTCATTTTAATCTATTTGATTTCAGTGATGATATGCTTAAAAAGGTATTGGTGCAAACTTTATTCAAACCTTTTGTTTTATCTTATTAAAGAAATGTTTGAAGGCAAACCTTGCACCGAGACGCGGGAAGCTGCAGCCAGCTTAACAAAGCGCTTGACACAGACTGCTCAAAAAACATTTGCGGATTTTGAGGAGGCAATTGAAAAAGATGCTTCAAAAACTATTGTTAAGGATGAAACAATCCATCCTTTGACTAGCTATGTGATTTATTATGTTAAATTCTTATTTGAGTAAGTATTCCCTTTTCCTATGGCCTGTCAATTTATGGACATGCAAAATTGTTGATCACATAAATTTAAGTAAAGATAATGTTAAAAACATGACGTTAACTGTTGTTTGTGGAGCTTTATGCTTATACGTGTGCATGTAGAACTACGTTTGATTGAAGCTACTCTCCTTGTCATGTGGGGCCGGCAGTACCAAGGTGCGCGAAGCAGCCAGTCGCTCGCCCCTGATGGCGGTTAGCTGGATTTTTGGGATACTAGGTCTGTGCCCGTGTGTTGCTACGGGAAACCACGGTTGGTGATTAACTCGACCAAAATCGGAGTGCGATAGACATGTAACAGCTCATGACTTATTACAATGACCGAATCACATTGTTGACCCAACAAAACACACCACACACACAATGGCCGAGTGCCCGAGTATTAGCACCATTCACACTCTTAACTCCATAAGAAAAAAGTTGTTTCTCTTAACCAAAAGAAAGCCGTTTGGCCCTTAAAGGCCTCGGAGACGAGTAACCCCAGATCTACACTAAGAGTTAGTAATCGACGGATTAGACACGGTGTCTAGGCCTTAGATTATCATTGGTTGCTCTATGTTCCACATAGTAGAGGGGTAGTTTATAGGAAGATGACAACCTATAATCCGACGTACATGTTCGAACATAAGTGTAGAGTATAGCCGGATGATTCCTAAGTTTTTGGGTCGAGCCGGTCTCACTCGTATATCAAATACCAAGAACAAAGACCATATTAACCATGACATTCCTTAAAACCACATTTCATAGATCAATCCCTTTCCTTTATCCTTTAGGGTATTCTAGTTATAAGACATTTTGCTCCGTTCACTGTGGATATGATACCCTTGAATACTCATGGGTAAAGTGCTACAATGGTATTTTCGTGCCCTTGCGGATTATTCTGTAGGAGCGTAGAAACACCAGACGTTTCTAACGTTGCTGCCGAGTAGCGACTTAAGAAACGCCAACACCGGCGAGCTCCACCATGTGCGTATCTCAGGACGATAGCGTACGATGAGCTCTGCACCACACTCGTGGCCTATGGCAGCGGGCACGAGATCTGCCTTGACCGCGTGGCCTGCACACCTGGTGTTGGTGTTTATTAACTCTTACAAATCCGCAAGCGCATGGAAATACCGATGTAGTACTTCACCGAAAGTATTCAGGGTATAGAATCCATAGAGAACAGAGTATAGTTATGCCCTCACTACGTTAGCTCTAAGAGTTGGAAAGAAAGATTGGTTTTTAGATAATCTTGTTCTTTGTTCTAATGGAACTTCAAAGATCAGCAATTTCTATCTATCTCTTACTTGCTTCAGTGACCAAGTTTGACCTTAATTTAAAGACCCTCTCGGTGTAAAAACAATGCCCTCAACCTCAGTAGAGAGGATTGCACAAAACTCGTAAAGCCGAATTGAATGCTAGGGACTATCACTCCCTAACACCTACCTCTAATTCTATTGAGACCTCTCAACACACGAATGGAATTTCTAAGCCTAGACACCACATCTACACTTGGAATACTTGTTCTTAGTGCCACACGGAGTTGCCCAATTGGGGAATCGTACACCAGAATAGCATAAACGTGTTTACACAAGCAATTAATATCAATAAATAACTTAGTAATAAAATTATCAAAAGATGAACTTGAAAACTCACAAGTCTGAAGATTCTAATGCGGTACAAGTTCGAAGGAGTCGAAGAACAATCCAATCAAGTTTGGATCCTATTCTAATCACACTCTAATCATTCTCTAATCTCTTCCTCAAACACTTCTAACCCTAATACATAAGTGAACTTCTCACCTCTTCCTTCCCCACTAGGACTATCTCTTATGAGGTAGAATTTCTAATTGAATTTTGTGCTACTGATTACAGGGGGTACCCACGCTTATATAGCCTTATAGGTCGGTTGGAAACGATCTAAGTATGGTAGCTAACATTGCCGACCCAGTGAACCGCCATTGAACTGCCACGAGGGGACTTGGCGCGAACGGCGTCTCTGGGTGCCGGTCGGCCCATGGCCACCGCCTCTTGGGCACCGCCTTTGCGTGGTGATCTTGTACTGGGCTTTTACGCATCCCTGCTGATGATCACTTCTGTGAGTCCATTTAGCCCGTCCTTTGGAGTCCTTGAAAAGCATGCAGAACGAGATGTCCCTTTTCCTGTATCTCTTCATTCTTTTCTCTACATTTTCACCTGTGAAGGCCTGCATATCAACAATCACTAAAACTCGTAGAAATAGTTAGCAGTAAAGCTCTATTCTAGTTTTGTAACTGCTTTATATGTTTTGATGATAAAGAATATTCATGTTTTGAGAGCCGTCAACACCGTACGAGCTCTGCTTCGGCCGCGTGGCCTGTGGCGTATCTGGCATGCGCTCTACCCTAGTTGCGAGCTTTGCCTTGGGCGCATGGCCCGTGGCGTGTCCGGCGAGCTCCCCCACGCACATGGCTTGCGGTGTCAAACTTAGCGAGGCCTGCAGCGGTGGTTGGCACGCTCCGACTCTGGGCGTGTATAGTTCACCAAAGATTCAAAAAAACACAATTCATCCATTTTTTTTCCTATTTATCTTAATCCTCCCACCTACAGAACACGCGTCCTATAACTTATCTACACACTTCCCAGAATTTTTTATGCCTTATCCTCAATTTCTGGATTGGGTTTGATTGAGTTGGGGAGTATTTGTTGGATGCTGGGCACACAACCATACATCGGCGTCAACTACGATGAGGTGGCGGACAGCCGGACAATGTGTTGTCGCCAGAGGAGATGGCGACAACCCCTCGCTGGCCACCGACACGGTGGCTGGCCACGCCCCTTCGTCCCGGTCACGGCCATGGCAGTGGGAAGCGATCACCCTGTTCGGCTGGCCAGCGCTGGATGAAGGTGAGGGGCTGACGAGTGGGATCTACCTAGGGGTTATTTGAACGGTATTGTAAAGTTTGAGGTGCACAATACACTTGTTAGTTCAATGCAATAGATTGGGGGTTTATGTAGGCTTTTTCGTGAAAGATAGCTAATCACGGTAGTAAGATTTTATTGTAGCAAAAGTTTGTGAGAAATATAATGGTTTTCAATAAAATAAAAGTGTGAATAAATAGTAAAGTTAAATCAATCTAAATAGGGCCCTAAGAATCTTCTTGCAAACAGAGGCTTTTTTTTTTTAAAAAAAAACAAAAGTTAGTACCACGCGAAGAACTTGCAAATCCGAACGAGCAACGATGGAAGGAAAAAGTCTATATCACCCCAATCTATTGAGAGTGGACTATATAACCCCTCAACATATGAAAAGGTCATATCACCCTCTGAACTTCTCAAAACCGATCAAATTACCCCTAAAGCAAATTTGAAAAATCATAGTAAATCATAAAAAAATCATAAAATGAAGATTCCAATTATGTTGGACTCCAAATGAGTAGATATATACACTGAACATATAATATGATATATTTTAATATATTTTTTACTACTATGAAGAAAAGCGTAGATCTAAAGCTATAGTGAAAAAAATATACTAAAGCATACCATATTATATATTCAGTGTGTATATCTACTCATCTGTAGTCCAAAACAACTAAATTTTTCTATTTGTTGATTTTTATATAATTTACTATGATTTTTCAAATCTACTTTAGAAGGTAATTTGATCGGTTTTCATAACTTTTATTAGTCCAACGGTGGAATGGCAGGCACCTACCACCTGTGCATGGCCGGGCCCATCAGCCAGAAACCCACCTAGTATGTATTCGAGTTGGTCCTCCTTGCGAAACCCTAGCCTATTATATTCCTGCGGCGGCCGCGGCGGCGGCGGTGGGGGGCGGCTCGCAGGTGAGTGAGATACTCGATCCCATCTAGAGACACCACAGAGGAGCGGAGATCAAGCTCCATCCCACAACGGTATGCTCCTCGATGGCCTGTCCGGATGCGATGCAATCAATTTGTCGCTTTATGATTATGATGAAAAGGGGAAAACAAATCCACAACCTCAATCTCATGTTGTGTACCAGCTTATTTGCGGCGGCAGAAGACGGGACGCTAACGAGCAGTGCGCTATGGAGAGGGATCGTGGAGATACGGCTAGGCATCCGAAGACTCGGCATTCGCAGTCAGTCTATAGGACTCAGCATTCGGAGTCGAAGCTGAAGGGGAAGAACATGCTAAATCCTGCCCCCAAACAACACCCCTCTGGAGCTATGGGTTGTGGAAGTCCATTTGCCCTTCTGGTATGATCTCTGGATCCCTCTTCTTCGGAAGCCTTGCAATTAATGTGTTCGCTTTATGGTCACGAACAAGGATTGAAAATCCTCAATTTTGAATGTGTGTTTTGTTTGTGTTTCTTCGCTGGTGGCAAGATGAAGGATGTACCTCTTTTTCCTTCTGATGGTGACCTTCTTCCTTGTGATGATGTCCAATCGGAAGACGAGCTGTTCTCTTTGGGGACCAGCAGCGGGGTTACCACCAGTGGTATAGCTGCGCAGAAGCAGGGCCACAAAATTTAAATGGAGCGTAGCCCGTATCCCAAAGGAATCTACCTGAGGAAACCAGGTCGACCTCCCAGAATGTTATACTCCTGGAACCCTCTTTGGTCTAATGTGATCCGCCATATGTATGCTTTTTTGGGAGGGTAAGGAACAAGGATTGAGAATAATCAATCTCATCTGTGTGCTTGTTTGTGTTTGTTCACTGAAGCAGCACCACCGGTTGCCAAGGGGTAGGCTTAATAAACAAACCCCTCCCTCCTCGGTACGTTTGTCGATCCCCTCTTGTTCATCATAGCCAATGTAATAAATTTGTTCGCTTTATGATCATGAACAAGGAACAATTGTCCTATCTCATCTGATCATTATTCATGTTCTCTCGGTTTATGCGGAACAGAAACTTTCGATGACTAGATTGGCGCATAGCTCAAAACATGTGTGTCACGTAGTGGATCCTCAAGAGCAGCATGATCTGAATGGTGACAGACCCCATAGCTCCAATAGCAAATATGTGGATGAAATGTGTGGTGGCAGCAGCATCATGGACCAGATGCCCATTGTGGACGTCAAGCATGGTGGTATAGCTGCTGGGAATGACGAGAGGAACAGAAATCCACACATAAGGAAACTAGAGTTGATTGATCTCTATCCCCGAGAGCAGCGTGGTTGCAGAACTGGCATTTACAACATGAATCAAGACTGTGAGTGCATAATCAATAATTGAACAATCATGATTCATATGCGAACTTTCTTTGTTGATACCTAAAGTTGTTCATCACACATTTTGTTGGATGTGACACTTAAAAGATGAAAACCTTGTTTTACAGCTTGTGTTGGCAGCCTGGTTGAACATGCAAGCAGTGGTGACAGTGGGGAGAATGGTAATGTGGAAGAACCAAGCAGTGTCAGCAGCATGGACCAGCCTTGCACTATGAAGATAGGACATTTCAGTATGGCTTCTGTGAAGCAGGAGCTGCAGGCCTTGACACTGGAGCAGCTTCCAAGCAGGAGGTTGATAGTCGATGATGGGAATATGGAATCTATCCATCCGAACCTCACACAAGTGCAGCTTGTGTTTAAGGATAAGCTGGCTTACAGTGACATATGTAAGTGAATATCTACACTTTACATTCTGTCATTCGTATAAGAAGGCCTCCCTGTCATCTCCCTCTTAACTCGCTCATTGCACGTTTTGTTTGATGTGATGCATACAAACCATAAGTTGCCTTCTTTTACAGCTTGTGTTAGCAGCCCAGTTGCACAATTCATTAATAGTGGTGACAGAAGCAAGAATGGGGATGTCAATGAGCCGTACGGTGGCTGCAGTGACATCAACCACATTGGACAGGGTGATATGGCTTCTGGGGAGGAGATGCTGGAGCCCTGGGGGGCAGAGGATGTGACAGAGGATATGACAAAGAGAGTGTATGATCGGAACATGGGTCTTCTCCGTCCTGGCCTCACACGGGAGCAGGTGGTGGTGAAGGTTCTTCACATGATCCGCTGCCAACAGATAACTGAATTCAATGAAAAGCTATATATTGATGTCCCTACCTGCTTTTTTCGCTTTAACATAGCCTTCTTCGACCTTGATAAAGAGTGTAAGTAAAATTAGAAGTACTATATAGCCTTGTTCGTTTATCTTCCTTGTTCATCCCTGGATTTTTGTATACCCAAGCAATAGCTGCATGCATGTACTGCAAGGTATTGATTCTTCACATGCATTGATGACTGTACTTGCTTGCACAGTCTCTCTCTCTCTCTCTCTTTGTTTGATTTGGTACTGGCCTTGATTTTACAGCGACCGTTGAGCCTGCTCCACTCTTTAGCAAGATACATGAGTAAGTATCAGTACTTGGAGGACTCTGTCAATGTCTTATCAATCAAGGTTGAGTCTGATGTGGATTATCCCATCAACATATTTGGCACCGTGCTGGCGAGGGATCAGTACGACTACAGATGTGTGTATTTATTCAAGCGTGGCAGAGATGATTCCCAATTCATTACCTCATCGGTCCATATCCATTCTATTCCTTCCTCCTAGTACATTAATACAATTTAGTATTTTACCAGCCAAATTTAAATGCCATTGTACACACCAATACAATCCATTGTTGCAATAAATCTCACCTCGCCTTGTGCTATGAACCACATCATCACTGTTGTTAAGTTCTTTTTTTGTGTGGTATTTCATGTGTAACCTTTCATTTGCATCATGAATTGAATTACGTGCAGACTATTGCATAGTATAAAAAATTCCACGAAAATGCGCTTGTCATTCCGTCCACATTGCTGTCCATTGCTTGCAAGAACAGTACAATCTGTTGGACTAGGGTAGAAAAAAGTTTGTGTTGGCTCCTGGCCAGGGAATTTACTGCTTTGTGTTTAGCCATGCTGTGAACACCATGCTTACTGCATTGATTCAGAAATATCTTTGGACACAAGCTACAATAGAAAGAAATAGATTAGTTTTGTGGTTTACAGTTATAGTTGTAACACTCAATAGTTCGTGAGATTGGACCGCCTAGTTTCTATCTAACAGTCCTGGTAGTTTAACCTGTTATATTGTTCTGCTGATCCAGTAGGCAATTCTCTTGCATTGAGATTTCTGCAGTATAGAAGTAAAAAGAATGAAATCATGGGGTGTTCATTTACTGCAGCAAGAGAACTACTGAAGTTCTTTTGCTCTTGTGTTTAAAGAAAGAGTTACCCTGAGATCCCAAAGTTTGGGTCACCATAGAAACCTGCCTGGCTATATTAAACTACAAAAGATTTGATTTATCCCAAAAAAGATACCACTATGTTATGTCCTTCCTTTAATGGTTAATGATTTGTTTATTCGTTTACTGTAAACAAGAGTTGGGCTCAATTATGTAAGCAAGAATCTTATTCATGCATAGCCATGTTCTCGAGTTTGCTAAAAGAATAATCCTGTACGTTGAGAAATCTTATCTGCTCACAAAATCTGATCCACGGGATGAGTTGTGAAATGACTGGGTCTTTTTTTTTTTGTGGTAAATGCCTAGAGCTCTTATCTTTATTGGCACAAGGTCCAAATTTCTGATGACTGACAGTCTAATTTCTATTTGAGTTGTTGAGTTTGGTTCCTATTTAGTTTTTAAAATGTTTTCCTTCTGAATCTCTATGCAGGACAATAATATGCTGACTTTGACTGGTCCAAATCGAGCACTTGCTGTGACAGATAGCATGTTTTTTGAGTTTGATTTGAAGATTAAGGGCGATGGAGCAGTTGATGAGGATTTCTGCAAAGGTTTGCTTGAACACAGTGTTGCCCATAATACTGGTCAACTCAGGACTTTATCGCTCGTAAGTTGCCTGAGTACAGTGAATATGGTGTATACACATATTCCATTTGCTTTGGAAGCTTCCCTTGCAATCAATGTTTTGAAGGGGGCATTTAATTTCACTGGCAAAGTTACTGCTTGGACTTCGGAGAATAAAAACAAAATCATTTTGTATGACAGTAAAGTTGCAGGCCCTCGAACTGAACTTGGGAATGGTGGATCTGTTGTGCTAACCCGTGTATTAGCTATCCCACTGGGTGAGGAACTAGTTCTCAGTCTGTGTGTTTATGATGATGACCGTGAAGCTGAATGCATGGAACTTGTTATGGGGCATGATGTAGAAGAAAGTTCACGCAAGCTAGGCCCTTATGAGCTGCAGGTGAAGATTATTTGGAGGGGTGTTTTAAAACGGCGACGCCCCAATATGTGGCAGTATTTTGGTGATTTTAGGGTTCTACGGTAACCATATGGAAAGCTGTTAGTTACTCTTTGAGCAGATACAGTGGTTGAAAAGTATTAAGAGTTTGCTTAGGCAATTCCACATGATTTGGGCAACACTTTCAGTTAAGACTTATTTTTGTACTGGAGGTTTGTATTAGATATATGAGCATGGCTCAATCTATTATCTATGATATGAGTATGAATCAATCTTGCAATGTTTGGAATTAACTTTTGTCGCACTGAAGACGGCAGTTGGATTGGTACATTGGCTTTTGTTCTTCAATGTTGTTGCAGTTTTCCTTTTTCTCGGTACTCCATACCTTCATAAATAAATGTTTTCTTCCCTGTAGTTTACTGAACTTATGTTTTACTAAGCCAATACTCCCTCTATCCTCCTTTGATAGTCCTATTTCAAAAACTTAACTCATTGGCTCTGAAGAGGTGGTGAAAATATCCTGTCTCTCTTTTGTGTACTTAGTACACTGGCATGCCCGCACTCTTTCCCCAAGGGCAGAAAAATCCTCGGGGCTTCCATCTAAGCGATCAACCAAGACTGCTCAATCTGGTTTGTCAGAAGCCTAGGGTTGTTTTAAACTCACAAAGTTCACAAATGATAGTCCTATTTGCTATTGGTATGGGACATGGCAATAAATAGCACCAGTGACGAGGAGATTATATTGCATTAATAAGATGATAAGCAAAGTTGTTCTCCTTAGTCTTTGTGTCAAGGTGAAATAGGACTGTCAAAAGAGGATGGAGGGAGTATGTCCATGTCTTGCTATGGGCAGAAACAATATGAATATGTCAAACTATAGTACACGCCACTTGGTATGTCATTTTGGCAAATATTTCCAACTGCTTATTTTGTGCCATGTGCGTGCGTGAATTGGGGGATCGACAAAACGGTATGGCCAATATGTCCGTGCCTTGCTATGGGCAGAAACGATATGAATATGTCAAACTATAGTACACGCCACTTGTATGTCACTAGAAAAGGCTGCGGCCTTGCCGCGGATGGCCGGTAGATGTAACCCGTGGTATGATTTTTTTAGTTTGATATTTTATTTTATTTTAAATAAATGTTAGGGTACGGATAATGGGTACTTTTTCTTTATTTTGAAGTATACTTTTTGTTGGATTATAAATTTGTGAAAGAGAATTGGATAGGAGCATTGAGTTTTATTTGTTATGTACGAATTTTGTAGATTTTGATATTTGTAGTAACTTTTATGTTGAAAAATTGTTAATTTAGAAGGTGTTAATTTAATAGTGTTGTAATGGTTGGTTGTTATCTATAATGGGGGAATTAGGAAATCGAGTTCGATTGCTTTAGTTTGCTATACAATATTTTTGTTTATTTGTTTGGATGGTCGGATGTAGTTATACTGGGAGGATTGGAAGAGAGAGTTTAATTATCTTTTTAGTCTTCTCTATAGTATGTTTTTTTAAAAATTTTACGCTTTGAGCCGCTTCCATGTTATTTTTAATTTGGAGATGTTTTGGTGTCCGAATCATAAGTGCAATGGATCTCATAAAATCATTTGTGGGAATGAACTATTTAAACACCTCGAATGTTAAATTTCTTGCCTACCAAAGATTTAGGTTTTTTTAATTTTGATTGTTTTCTGTATTGAAAATTTCTTAATTTGAGGTTGTTCTGCTATCGGAATCGTACCTACGATGGGTTCTATATAAATATTTGTGAAAATATTTTTGGGTTTAAACTATGTTATACAATAAAGTTGTAGGTCTTATAATTTTAAGTAAATTTCATGTTCAATATCTTTTGGTTCGAACACATTTTGGGGTTAAATTGTGCATGTAATATTTGCTCATGTGGAAGTAGCCAGTAGAACTGGACTGCTATGTAATCTGAGTAAATGCTGAGGGTTTTTCTATAAACATTCTTGTGAGAACAAAAGGATTGTGGGTTGATTCTTTAACATTTTAGGGGTTTTCCGAAAATGTGGCTTGACCAGTTGGGGTGTATTGCGGGTTGATTTTGGGAAAGTTTGAGGGCTTCATTGAAAACATTTATGTGAGAGAAGGAAGGACGGCGGGTTCTATTTTGAAGAAACCCGAGGTGTTTTTTGTGAAACGGCCGAGAAAGGCATGATCTCAGCCTTCTATCTTGCTGATCCGACGGCCGAGAATTGTGGCCGACGTGGCCACTCTCCCTGGCCTTCGGATTGGCCCCGAATCGTATCAGGAGATTTCGGCAAATATTTCCAACTGCTTATTTTGCGCCATGTGCGTGCGTGAATTGGGATGGATGGATGGCATGCCATTTGGATATATATTGCTAGTTCGTTGTTGTGCTTTTTTTTAGGCAGATCACGAGAGCTTCATTAAGGCAAAACAGCATTATTATGTTGAATGCTTGTGTATGCATCACCAATTTCCAGATCTCACACGAACAGCACGCAACTGAATTTTGATTCGACCTCCTCTGCCCTGACCTTCGTGCAGTGCCCGCGTCCACGTAGATGGAATTGCGGGTGTCCTGATCGATTTGGAATTGCACCGTGATCGAGTCAGACTCCTTGTCGTGATTGAATCAGCAGTTCAGCACGAAACGGCTTTAGCCTTTATTGGATCTTTCTCGAATCTTAATGGCAATTGCAGATGGAAACGCCATAGGGAACGATACGCGACGAGGCAATTTTTTCCACCGAGAGGAGTTGATTTCATCGGTGGAGGCGAGGCGCAGCGTGATCAACACTGATGCTGAAGCTACCGGCGCCGTGGAGTTCCCGTGGTTGCCAAGGGGAACACCGCAGCGACCGGTGACGTAGGCTCAAGAGCCAAATACGAATATGACGCCTTCTTAAACATTAAGATCCGCTGATTAGTTTGGGTGCGTAGAGCGTTACGTGCTTTCACGCAGTCAAAGATAAATACGTATAGAAATCTAATGAAATCTAATGTACAGTTATAGTTTAATTAACAAAGTCGTACGTTATTGGAATTCAACTTATCAGGATCCACACCCAAACTATAAACGAGCAAAAATCGAATTATCGATCAATCCGCCTAGTCCTTCGAAGTTGTAACACAACGAACATCAGCTGTCCCACAAGCACATAGTATTCGATAATATGTATGTTGTAGGCTACACAATTGTTGTGATGTTGTCGCCTAACTCTACTTCAGGTGAAGGCTTAGGATTATCTCGTTTTTTGCTCTTTTTTTTTCTTGTTTTTTTGGGTAAAGACTCGAAATTGAGGTTGCCGTTAACGGATTGCTTGATGTCTTATGAGGTTTGCTTCTCAAGTGCCCTAGGAGAGTCTAGAGTTCACACATGTGGAAATGGCGAAAATGTTCTGCAGATGTGACAGCTCGCATATGGCCGTCCCAGTATGTGAGCGTTTTGTGACTGTTATATGTTTTGATAAAGGGGTGAGGAAGGAGATCTAAATTAAAGGAAGATACCAGGCAAAAAAAAAGGAAGAAGAAGAAGAAATCTCTACTCTTAAAAAAAAATGAAAGGGTGGTCGTGTCCTCCACACCATGGTCCTGCCCGTCCGCCATGCCCGTCGAGTCCCACGTCTTCCTGTCCCACCGTTTTTCCCTCGCACACCTCCTCCCGGTTTTGCCGGCTCGCGTCGCCCCCACCTCCTCCCAATTCCCGTCTCCTGTCGCGCGTAACGTCGCCGTGATTTCCTCCAGTTTCCCCGTCGCACGTTGCGCTGCCCCTGCTCACATCATCGCGATCTCCTCCCCGTGGATCGGGAATTCCCCTGTCGCCACCCTTTCCGCGCATCCCAGACTCGCCGGCGGTTCGCCCCAGATAACATCGCCGCCGCCCGCCAGAGACAACACCTCTCGAACGTGGACACCGCCACTCGCACGTGGATGAAGGCTGTTGGCCGGTGAGACCACAAGGACGAACGCCGCCCGCACGACGCCGCCGCCGGCTGTTTCGAGCCGGCCGCAGGACCCGCTGATCGACGCCAACAAAAACCTCTACGTCTCCTTCCATGCTCTTCCATCCCCGCGGCCTTGGTCCAGCACGCCCAGGTAATAACGCGTCCGATCTATCGACTTCGTGCAACCCTAATTCGCAACTAGCAATCCTTGATCACGCGAGCGGCGAGCCTCTCTCCTCGTGTAACAAGCAGTCAGTTCACCGTGATTCTTGCGGTCCTCTTATTTATCTCCGGGGTGCTGAGCCTCCTCGTGAGGCTACTGATGCTGCATGGCCGTGCTGCCGCCGCCATGGGGGAGTCGTACGCACCTACCGGACAGGGGTGCGGCCATGCACAGGCAGCTGCAGTAGCCTCACGATCTGCACAATTGTGGGCTCTCGATGAGCCGTTCATTAATTGATGATCTGCTATGCTACTGCAGCTGATGTTAGCTCAAGGTATTGGTCTGTCAAAACAAAATCTAGACTATTAGTAACTGCCTACGATGAGCTCATATGCTAGACTATTATATTATATCATGTTGGCATGTGTAGCAAAGCGGCAAGCAGGCTCCCAACTCATCCATCATTCTTGTCTTTCCTGGCTTCCTACTCTTTCCATGCCATCTCATGGCTGTTCTGCCCGCCGGCCATCCTGGCTGAATGCATGCCGTGGTCGTCCTGTGATATCTACTGGAAGAACTGCCGTCCTTTGCTCATTCTTCGTAAGACATTGACTTTTGGACTACACAGCTGAGTTTGATGCAGTAAAGTATCATCCTCTACCTTTACGTGAGATATATTAGATGTGTATGATACCTTGATGCCTATGCTTTGTTTAATTGACTTGTTTGTAAAAAATCTAGACTATTATTAACTGTGCACGATGAACTCATACAACATAATTAGTGAAGCTATGCTATGGTATCACTAATGGACTTTACAGGACTGTAGCACCCCCCCCCCCCACACACACACACCCCGACCCACCCACACTACCTGCGCCTTCTCCTGCATGCTTCCTCCAGTCAGTATTGCTTTAAAACATCAGAAATATGGTATGTTTGTGTTGTATTCTTTCAAAGGTTCCTGGTTAAAACTGTCTTATCTATCCATTTGATTTGATATATGAAGGAAAACTGGTTAGTGAAATCATAACCTGCGATCCCTTTCTTCATACAAGGTTAGTAGTTGTGTCCATGTTCGAATTCAAATTTTTGGTGGTGTGCAGGTTTTTTTACTAGTGTAACTAAGTGGATTGGTTTGATACTCCACCAGGAACGTTCTACCCAGCCAAGAACACAAGGTATGTACGACAATGCACCGTCCTCATTTCTAAGTTGTGTATGATGGACTGGTATATGGTAACATATATTTAGTTTTTTTATTAACTACCTATGCTGTTTTAATAGGGAAATATATATGGATTCAGATGATAGTAGTCAGGGTCGGCAGCCGTTCGGAGATTTGACAAATAACACGAACAGAGGTAACAAATAAGTAAAGACATGTGTCTCATTCCAACTAAGAATGCTTATAATGTATGCATGTATATATATATATATATATATATATATATATATATATATATATATATATATATATATATATATATATATATATATATATATATATATATATATATATACACACACTATAGCTGGGCAAAGTCGGTCCAATCCAAGAGCACACGAAGTTGATCCTAAAGAACGTAAGCGACAAAGGGAACGAGCAAGAAATGCAGCAATGACTGAGGAACAAAGGAATGAGAAAAATAAGAAGCGTCGTGAAGCACGCCGACTAAAGAAGGGAGGGAGACCAGAAAATAAAGATGGTTCTGTTGTCTCGAACAAAGAAAACATTCATCCTACTAATGATTGGTTGAAGAGAAATGATTCGTTCTATCCAAATGTCGCCTTTGACCAAATAGAAGGTATTCTTTGAGTGTATGTATTTTGCCGTTTTCTTATATAGCGGTGGTACTAATATTATGAAACAATAACGGTGTGAAATAGGGGTCATCAGCATCGAACGTGAAGATGATGGCATTGGTATGGAACTAAGTGAAAACCTCACCAGTCAAGATGCAGGTACAACATCTAATCTGCACATGATGAACTTTATATATGTGTGCTGATATAATAATATAGCTATGAATTGTAAGTCCATCTATATAGAAGATCTAATATACAAGTGATAAATTGATAATAGGTGACCCTGATATATTGACTACTCCCCAACGTGTAGTTAATACAAATGACCGTAAACAAGAGATGAATACAGCACGGCATGCATTTAGGCGTGCAGCAATGTCTGACAAACAAAGGGAGGAAATAAATAGGAAGCGTCGAGAAGCCTATCATGCAAAGACACCCACCGAGAAGTCTGCAAGAAGTGACCGTCGGAAGGAGACACGTAACACACCTAGCCAAGTTGAGGAAAGGAAATCTTATAAAAAAGAATGAAATCTTTCCGTGATAATAATTTACATCCTGAATCCATCGCCATGGAGAACCCACATTTTGCCCCAGAGCTTATATCCCCTACTGATGTTCAAACCAATGTAAGCGCACGTGATTGGACTATTTCATATGTAAACGGGACATCTGTTTACATCCAGTCACGTGCGGAACAGAATATGGATGAAGATATCCCTTCAGAGCATGGTGGTCGCATGACGCACAGACATCATGTGACGCCCGGTGAGAGGCATGCACTGTTAGGGCGTCGAAATCGGTTGTTTGAAACTTCTTCAAAAAGAGCTAATAGATATGTGGATGATGACATCAATGAGCTTGAGACTCCTACTCAGTCTACGATAATTAACAACGGTAACACATTCTTCTTTGTTGCATTCATTATGTATACTATTTGGAAGGACCATCCTCTAATGGGAGAATAATCTATTTTACAGAAACTATGATTGAAAATGATGAAAGTGAATCACTACCCAGATCAGTACCTGTTGGCAATGAAAATGGTAAATGGACACTTCTTTATTGCATATTTCAATATATATGCGCAGCCCCATAATGAATCACGACCTGTGTGTATTGTACTTGATAGAATACACCACTCCAGCCCCAGATACGAATGCACAAACTCAGACGCATGCGACTACTGTTGATGGTACTAAATTTATAGCGCCTTCATACTTACATCTCATTCAATAATTCATATATGATATTTGGGAATTTAACCGCAACTATGTTATTTTAAAGGATTGCCAACAATGGATAGTGATGAGGACGTCATATTTTCGGATGACGAGGAAGAGGAATAGGGATACCTTTTTGCTGGTCAAGGTATGAATAAGTTTAGTTATCATGCTTTCAAACATATACTTTTTGAAAACATGACTTAACATGAAAGTGATCATTAAAACTTCAGATGAGGAGGAAGAAGAACATGATGTTCAACCTGACGATGTTGGTGAAATGACGACATGCCAGATGTTCAAGATCCATTTGACAAGGTGTATGCCAATGTTCCATCTGAAACACACATGCTTAAGCCTGTGGAGAACTATAAGCACTGCAATGCGAAGAAGTTTGAGTCTGAGCCGCCTGGATTCTGCTGTCGTGGAGGAAAGACGGTTCTATCCTCACCTAACACCCCACCTGAGCTCATGAGGTTGTGGACAAGTTCCGACTCAGATGCTAGGCACTTCCGTTCAAACATTAGATTTTTCAATGGGCACTTCTCTTTCACCTCCCTTTACTGTCACCTAGATCGTAGAACCACCGACATGAGAAATGGTGGTGTCTACACATTCCGTGCTCATGGCCAAATTTACCATAACATACGGTCGTTTGGTAAAGAGGATGGAGTGGAAGCTAGACATCTTGAGCTCTACTTCTATGATGATGATCCATCACTTGAGCATCGGTATGCGAAGTGTCGTGAAGAGTGCATAGCAAAGGACAAAGAGGTCATTGATCAGTTGGTGGGTATCATGAATGGCAATCCCTACTCGCACCATCTTAGGACCATGGGGCAGGCGGAACAACTCGATGACTATCATGTAGCATTGAACCTCGACCCATGGCTAGACCAGAGAACATATAATGTGCCTATCACATCAGAGGTTGCTGCCGTCTGGATCGAAGGAAGTGAACGTCGAGGGCAATTTGAGAACAGTGTTCTCTTGCAGGGCAAGGGTAGGTCTATACACGGCATCAGATCATATCATGGCTGCTATGATGCACTTTCATACCCCCTGTTCTTTCCTAGAGGTGAACTAGGGTGGCACAATAACATTCCAAAGAGGGGAGTCACCATGGCTTAGGTGGAAGCTGCTAAAGCAACACGCAAGGCCCGTGCTAAAGCCCGTTCTGAGGGTAATGGCGACGATGATGATCTAGGTAATTTGATGTCATCGTATTTGCTCTTATTGCAAGAATTATATTATAAATATGATCAATTGAATATGTTATATGAACCGGCCCTAACTATGGATACATGCAGGGTCTGCTGGCAACAATTGTGTGTCCGTGCGTGACTACTACTGCTACAAGTTCCAAATGCGGCCAGGGATATTCAACCCAATACTCTTTGGCAAACGTCTCTTCCAACATTTGCGGTCGACACATACATAAAGATTGAAAGCTCACGATTGGACTACTTCCGAAACAACCAGGACACTTTAAGGGCTGACTTATACAAGGGCCTTGTTGATAGCTTGATTGCTGGTGAGGAAAAAGCTGATGCAGTTGGGAAGCGTACTGTGCTAGGTACGACATTCATCGGAGGTCCACGTGATATGAGGAGACGGTACATGGACGCTATGGCCCTGGTCCGGAAGTATGGTAAACCGGATATCTTCCTCACCATGACATGCAACCCTAACTGGGATGAAATAAAAAATGAACTTTGCCCCGGTCAAATACCTCAGGACCGTCCAGATCTCGTCACTCGGGTCTTTAGGGCGAAGCTCGAGGAACTAAAGAAGAGATTAATGAAAGGAACATACTTGGTATGGTTCGGGCATACGTGTACGTAGTGGAGTTCTAGAAGAGAGGATTACCGCATACCCATTTTCTGCAATCATGCATAGAAAGTTCAAACTCACGTGTCCTGAGCAGTATGACCGCCTCATCTCCGCGGAGCTCCCAAACAAGAAGAAATACCCTGAACTATATAAGATGGTCACAAAGCATATGATGCATGGCTCCTGCGGATTGTTGAATCCTGCATGCCCATGCACTGCGGGTCGTGCTTCATGCAAGAACCGTTACCCACGTCCTTTCTGCGAGGTAACCTCCCAGGGCAAGGATTCATATCCTGTTTATAGACGGCGGGATGATGGGAAGAGCATAAAAGTTCGAGGCCATGAACTGAATAATCAATGGGTCGTCCCTTACAACCCTAACTTGCTGCGCAAATTCAACTGTCACATTAATGTCGAGGCATGTGGGAGCATTAAATCTGTAAAGTACTTATTCAAGTACATATACAAGGGCCACGACAGGGCGTCTGTTGCGGTGAGGGAAGCTGGCAAAGCGAACGACAATGGGGATATCGATGAGATCAAGTTGTATAGAGATGCTCGGTGGGTGACCCCACCAGAAGCGTTGTGGAGGATATACAGCTTTGACTTGAGTCAGAACCATCCACCCGTACAACAACTACAACTTCATCTTCCGGACATGCATATGGTGTCGTTTCATCAGCGTCAAAAGATCAAACGGGTGGTTAACCGTCTAGGTTCCGATGAGTCGATGCTAACTGCATACTTCGATGCAAACAGGGTGAATGAGAAGGCTCGTACTATCTTGTACCGTGACTTTCCAGAGTTTTTTACTTGGCAATCAGATGGCAAGTTTTGGAAACCAAGAAAATATGACACTGGTGGGCAGGTTGGTAGAATCATCTCGGCTCATCCAGCTGAGGGGGAACGTTACTATCTCCGAGTTCTGCTAAATCATGTTGCTGGGGCTACCTCCTACGAGCATCTGAGGACCGTTGATGGTGTCATCCAACCTACCTTCCGAGAAGCTGCGGAAAGAAGGGGCCTGATAGAACAAGACAACACACTGGATGATTGTCTTACCGAAGCTTCTTTGTTCCAGATGCCATCATCTCTACGACGACTATTTGCCACGATTTTGGTATTCTGCGAGCCGAGCGATGTGTTCGGACTATGGCACAAGCATCAGGCTGCAATGTCCGAGGACTATCATCGCAATAACCCATCCCCTGACCTCGTGCAGCAGATGGTTTTGATTGATATTAGAAACATGCTACAATCAATGGGCAAGGATATAAAGTCATTCCCACTTCCGGATATTGATGCCACTTACGACGATGCCAACGGTGTACCTCAAGAGATAGTTGAGGAGGCAACTATTGAGCATAACACTAACGACGTGGCTCTATTGGAGTCTCTTAATGATGAACAGAGAGTTGCCTATGATGAGATAATGTCTACTATAGACACCGATCGTGGTGGCTTGTTCTTTGTTGATGGCCCTGGTGGCACCGGAAAAACACATCTGTATAGGGCCCTGCTTGCAAACATACGGAGTCAAAACAAGCTTGCTGTGGCGACAGCTACGTCTGGTGTTGCTGCCTCCATAATGCCTGGTGGTAGGATGGCCCACTTATGCTTCAAGATACCCCTTACTATCGACGACGGTGGTTGTTGTAGTTTCACTAAACAAAGTGGTACTGCCAAGCTGCTGCGGGCGACGTCTCTGATAATTTGGGATGAGGCTTCTATGACAAAGAGACAGGCAGTGGAGGCACTCGACAACAGCCTGCGAGATATAATGGACCGACCGGATCTCCCGTTTGGTGGGAAGACTATTGTGTTCGGTGGAGATTTCAGGCAGGTTCTACCGGTGATCCAAAGGGGGTCGTGGGCTCAGATAGTAGATGCCTCGCTACGGAGGTCTTACCTTTGGGATTCCATGCGCCACCTAAAGTTGGTGCGCAACATGCGGGCCAAGAGTGACCCATGGTTTGCGGATTATTTGTTGCGCATTGGTGGTGGCACAGAGGCGGTTAACTCTAATGGTGATGTTCGACTTCCCGATGATATTTGCGTACCGTATACAGCAGATGGCAAAAACCTTGATAGACTCATTGATTGCATATATCCAAGGCTCAATGAAAACATGACAAACAAAGACTACATCACCTCAAGGGCGATTTTGTCTACATGTAATGATTGGGTGGACAGGATTAATATGAAGATGATAGGGATGTTCCAAGGGGGAGAGATGGTATACCACAGTTTTGACTCTGCAGTAGATGACCCAAATAACTATTATCCAATGGAGTTCCTTAATACTTTGACCCCAAATGGGTTGCCTCCGCATGTCTTAAAGCTAAAGGTTGGTTGTCCAGTCATATTGCTAAGGAATATAGACCCTGCAAATGGACTTTGCAATGGTACCCGGTTGGTGGTACGAGGCTTCCAAAGAAATACCATTGATGCAGAAATCGTATTAGGCCAGCATGCTGGAAAAAGGGTTTTCCTACCTCGGATACCGTTGTGCCCGTCGGATGACGAGATGTTTCCTTTTCAGTTCAAGAGGAAGCAATTTCCTATCAGATTGAGCTTTGCAATGACGGTCAATAAGTCACAGGGGCAAACTATCCCAAATGTGGGTGTTTACTTACCTGATCCTGTATTCTCTCATGGTCAGTTGTATGTTGCAATATCAAGAGCCACCGCTAGGACGAACATCAAGATGCTCGCCCTCCCACCTAATGCCGAAGAGGAGCAGGAGGAGGAGGAAAAAAATGATAAGGAGACAAAAAGGTCAAATAAAAGGGGGAGGAAAAAAATTGTTAAGGAGAAGAAGGAAGAGACCCCAGTATTTATTGGTATGTACACGAAAAATATTGTGTACAAGGAGGTTCTAACGCCATAAACAAGGTAATATACATATCAATTCTGCAAGTGCTTTTTCTTGTAGATGAACTTTTTAAATATAGATATTGATTATGAAATATCTTCATGACTTAGGTTTTGAGGTGTGCCATAAAATCGGTACTGGCAATAAAGGTTTGTCATCCTATTGTGTTTTGCTCTGGGATAACTACATAATCACCATTATTCATGCACCTATTGTGTTCGTGCTTGTGTACATAATTTTTTAATACAAATGTTTGTCTCGTGCTTCTTGCCATTGTTCTGAATAGAGCATACTATTTTGTTTTAAAACAATATAAATATATCATTGAATGTCTTTTGTGATGTTCTATGGTCTTTATAGAATTTTGCATCACCCGTAGCAACGCACGGGCACTATACTAGTTAAAACAAAAAATAGAACTTGCCGACCCTCGGTAGACTAGCGTGATAATTTTAAGGATAAAAGGAAAACAAAAAAAATCCAAACAATATCGTATTATGCATGCAGTATTATGCATGCAGTTGGAGGAAGAAAATGGAGGTCAAAGGGAGGCAATAGCAAAATACTAGTATGTATAAAATGAAAAATGTTGGCCTAAGATATATATGTCCCAGACGGCCGAGTCTAATTTCGGCCCACACGCAAAATCAAGTGGCCCATCATGAGTAGCTCAAAATGACTCTGAAACGGAAGATGTCGGTAATGAAACGGAATTAAAAAAATGTATAGCACAGAAGTTAAGGAGAAACACAAACACATCAGACCTGTTGGAGACCTGTGTACCGGCCTGCTGACATAGCATGGGTGCCTTGCATGTTGTATTGTTGACCTGGGCCGGGGATGTATAGTAGTGGGTGGGATTATATGATCGGTACGGCTGGGGATGTATGTAGCAGAATGCATGATCAACAAATCTATCGATCGTGCCCTCATCAACTCTCCAAGACGGCTGTCAATATAATTAATCTAATATATTGCAGAAATCCAAGTGCATGTCAACGCGCGATCGAGGCGGCAGTCGTCGTCGTTCCATCTCGATGGATGGTTCAACGTGCTGCCCAACACGCCGGCCAGGCCAAATGCTAGCTACGATCTTATAAGCTAGCCTCTCCAGATGCAGGTGGGTAGCACCGTAGCAGCTAGCGCATCCATCCAGGGATCCCATCAACAGAGAGCTAGCTGCTATCTATGTCGATCATGGCGGCGACACTACCTGCTGCTTCGTCGTCGGCGATCGCCGCCGTGGCTGCTGCTTTGATCATGGCACAGGTGGCGACCGCGTACTACGGCTACGGGCAGCAGTACCAGCCGCAGCCCACCTTCCAGACATCCAACTGGCAGGACGGCAGCGCCACCTTCTACGGCGACGACTCCGGCCTCGGAGCAGACTTCGGTACATTTGCATATATAGATATATACATATATGCATCGATCGTTATACGCACAGTCATCCATGGCAACAGCATCTACTGATCGATGAATCCTTGGCAGGCGGCGCTTGCGGGTACGGCGCCAACGACATCCAGTCTCTCTACTACACGTACACGGCGGCGCTGAGCACGCCACTGTTCGCGCAGGGCAGCGGGTGCGGCCAATGCTACGAGCTCCGGTGCGTCAGCTCCCGCTGGTGCATCCCCGGCTCGCCGTCGGTGATCGTCACCGGCACCAACCTCTGCCCACCCAACTGGTACCTCCCAAACGACAATGGCGGGTGGTGCAACCCTCCACGTCAACACTTCGACATGGCGCCGCCGTCGTTCCTCCAGCTCGCCCAGCGTGTCGCCGGCATCATCCCCGTCCAGTTCCGCCGCGTCCCCTGCCAGAGGTCCGGTGGCATCAGGCTCTGCCTCCAGGGCAACTACTACTGGCTCCTCGTCTATGTCATGAACGTCGCCGCCGCCGGCGACGTCTCCGACCTCGCCGTCAAGCGCGCCGGCGAGCCTGACTGTAACTACAGGCATGCCAGCCATAACTGGGGGATCACGTTCCAGGTCTTTGGCGCCCTCGGATCCGACAAGGGCCTCGTCGTCAAGTTGACCAGCTACAGCTCGCCGCAGCAGATCGTCGTCGTCGATGATGCCATCCCCGCTGGATGGAGCGCCGGACTCTGCTACCAGGGATCAAACAACTTCTATTGATTAATTCATTCATCCATTGTTCCATCCTCGCACCAAAGCTATATATATAGCTGCAGCTGGATCGAGTTTTCTTTTGTATATGCTGCATCTTCTTCTTTCATTCCTCTTCTTCTCAACCTTATTTTTTCCCTAATTATCGAGTTATATATATGATCGAGTTTGTCCCTGCGTGGATCCATATGAACGAGTATGATGCTCCCCTTTTATCTGGGTGATGATGGAAGTGCTAATTGATCTTCTCCTCCTCCGAACTGAATTTGTATGTATACCAGTATATGTGTCTTTGTATTAAAAAATGTTTTTTTGTTAAGTGTACCGATTCGTAAAAAAAAAAAAGAAAAAAAAAGAGATTTTGATGGTCAAACTGAAACATGCTAAAAGTATAATGGCCATATATAGATACATTTTACTAAAAAACTTATATCTCTGCAGCTTCTTTAGCTCGGCACCATCAATTTTGTGTTTGTTGTGAACCCATGTCTATCACAACTAATAAATTGATGTAGCTACTGCAGGATGCTGTCTCCAAATTCCTTGCTTCCCTCTAGAGTCTAGCCAATATATCTGCCCACATCATTCTGAACTTGAGGTGCCATGGATTTTTCCTTAGTCATTTTATTAGCTTGCAAGTTGTCATCATAACTTTTTGGGGGACAGTTACCAGGTAGTAGAATGTCGAAGTGAGAAAACTGAACACATTCGCACATGTGACATACTGACATGAGTGCATATCCCTGCTTGTTCACCACATTCAGTCGAGCAGGCCCGACGTCCGGTCTATACATGGTATGGGCCAAGGCCCACTATATGCAATGCTCATCCCAGCCTAAGCAGGGCCTCCGCAGAATTTGAGGGAGTCATCCGGCACTCAGCTGTTAACTTTCAGAGCCTTGAAACATTCAGGCGCCCTATTCAGTGTTCAGTCTTTTTGGACGGTTTTCAAGTGAAAAAATAAACTCAATTCGTAGTAACTTCCCTTACAAATTCATTTTTCAACTGCAAAACAGATGAAAATATCCTATTTCTCGAATGATTGTGGTTTTTTTTAAAAAAAAACTAATTTGCGAACTTCTATCCTTCTAACATTTTTCTTGGAGCAAAAACTTATCTTCATATATCTGAAAGAAATCTGTCTAAAAAAATGATTATATGAAAGAACTCAATAACAATAACACCATCATCAATGGAAACTCAATCAAACTCATAATTATCCCTATTTTCTTGCCTGGCAGCATCGTCTTTCATCCAGGTCAATCCAAATTATAATTATAATATGGCCAATATGACATATTGCTGTTTTTTAAGCTGATTAATGAAGAATGGACATGGAAACACCTTGTAAGGGAAAAAAAAATATATGCGAGGGACAAAAAGAATTAAGAATAGCCCAGGTGGCATTTGGCAATGAAACCAGCAGACTCACACTTTTAGACTGATCTCATGAAAATAAAAGAACATTCTCTGAAATTTGAAATGCTTTATCTAAATGACAGGACACGTCAAGATAATGATTACCTCGAGGAACAATACTCCCTCCCCCCTCTATACAACATTCCCGAAAGAAAACGCACATTGGTTTCTAGTGTCATGACTAATGTTGCAATAGTGAATGTGATGAACCTGAAAAAGATCAACGAGTAGGGATGTGTTCAAATGGAGTATACACAATGGATCCTTTTCAGTCCATTCACTGTATAAAGTAGTAGCCCTACACAGTAAACAGTAATGGCCAGCAAATGTCATTGTCAACGGTGTTTTATGGAAACTATAGGTGAATGGGATGAAAACATTGTGGCTGCTTGCATGTGGTATGATGAAACCACATACTTTTTCTTTGATTGCCAATTTACTAAGTTTATTTGAAGGGTGATGCAGATATCGATCATGTGCTGTACTCCCTCGCACAAGCTCGTACCACGTATGTTTGGGAATTTTATTCCAACATTAGAAAATATATGACTCTTGGCCAGCCAGGTTATATATTCAGAGGTATGGGGCTGGCCAGGTAAGTAAGCAAGTAGCAGGCCATCCTTTGAGCAAGAGCAAAGGCTGTTTTGTCTTGTTCTAATCCTGCTATATGTGGGAAGGTTTGTTCAGATAATATCTTTGCCATGCCACTTGTGCTGCATTTTGTCTGGTGGGTTCTTTACAAATGAAATGCAAATTGAGTTAAGTCCTCAGCCTGGTCAATTTCAGATATAAATTAAAAGGGTCATGGTTTATTTATTTAAGGGGACAATGTCTGATGAATGCCCATTGTTTTGGTTATTTCTGGAAAAGGGGTTTGGATGATGTGATTAAGCAACTTATTACCGGAGGATATTTGTCAATTAACATGCAGAGCATAACGTGGCAAAAATAAAGAAAGAAAATCCTTTTTTTATATGTAAGCGAGAATATACATGAGAAAAAAAACCAGGACTTTGATTTTTTTTATGCAGCAATCGCAAAATCATAGCAAGCACCTCCGTCCTTATCAAGAACAATGCAGGCGTTATATTAGTACTAGCTAGTCGGAGAAATACCGGAAACCGTGTTTCCCAAATCCCGGATTGCTGGGCACCTGGCCTCCTGATGAAGAGCGGTTTTGGGCCAGAGGGACTGATCCCTGTAATTAATTTACTAGTAAAATAGATCATGAATGCAAATGCAGAGCACTAGGACCCTTACGGAATACTTAATCCATTGGAGTACTACAAAAATAATTTCTGGCAAATAATTTTGTGTTCTTGGGGAGACGACCGACTGGGGCACGGGCACCAATGCAACTTGGTCCCATCCCAGCCAAGTGGTGTTTTTCAATGGTTCGATCCATCAAAGCTAGGAGTAGTAGATAATCTCCTGGCCAAGGAACTCGCTGTCTTGTTCCCTCTCCCTTGATTCTTTCATAATCAATTGGCGTGTGTTTGATTAAGGAGCAACCTGCAGCTAATGGGAATCGCTGAACTGCGTCTGACTTGACCAGGTGGAGCTTAACTTGCTGGTACGTCGTTGTGGGCAATGTGCTTTGGGGCTGACATACACCACCCTTTTCGAGGGTGACATCATGCACTAGGCTGGCCTGCGTATTCTCATATTGCAACTGTGCCCGAGCTAGCATTGTTTATTTCTATAGGTTTACTCCTAATTTTTGTGACATTAAGAGGTTGTTTACTCCCAATTAGGGCCAGCAGTGGCTGTTGTAGAAGGCTGACGAGCACCCCACCACACGGCACATACCCAAATTGCAATTCTATATGCTTCATTATTATTCAGTCTGCTATTTTTCAACTTGTGGCTTCAATTATGCAAATTGATAACACTAGCTAGAAGTGGTGCTGCATGCTATCCTTTGCTGCGTTCCTAAACTTGCTCCTATATATTCTTTGTGCCGTTAGTTTATTATATATATAAACACTTGTTAGCTGTGGGCCGATCTCGGATGGGGTCCTGTTGCATTGGACTATATAGCCAATATTCGGAGTTCAAAAAGTTTCAAGTTAGTTTCAGACAAGTTCTCCATCCATGTCAAAGTTTCAGAAAGGTTAGGATTAATTTCATTAGCTGGGCTGGGAGAAGATCTGCATAGCTCGATTTATTGATGAGTGCAGTGTTACTGGTAAATTTTTTTGGGACGATTATTGTCTGAAAGAAAGAAAATGCTTGCCTCCACGAAAAAATGCTGGCTGGATCACAGCTTGCTTGCTAAATACGCGCTTTGTTGATGTATAACATCTCAGGTTTGCCCCCTTAATAATTGCAGTATAAGCTGTAGTAAGTGATAGTCTAGGACTTGCAGGAATATTTGGGTGCATATCCAGCTTGATTTCCTGCTCTAGCAATAGATAATTGGTAGACTATCTGCCATGTTGTCTTTTTCAAAGCAGGAAATTACCTGGCACCGTCATATGCCTGCTATACTAGCAGGTAGTACAAATATGTGAGCAGCTAGCTAGCATCTTTTGTGTACTTGTAAGTACTAAATTTGAGAGCGCAAAGACGACTTTTGAAACAATGGATGCGACAAAACAAGCAGTTGACGTGGCTAATCAATCCATCAAGTTGCTCTCTCATTGATCTCTTCTCCTGCAAACATCCATCCATCTCTTGATCACTCAATACTGGATATATATAGCTGGGCACGTACAGCACGATTGGCTTATGCCTGCAAATGGAAATTATGTATAGCAAAGGTCGCATCATTTGGATTGTTAACTACTCCTCCTAATCAGGTGGTGATTAATTAATCATGCTAGTTCAGGAAACCCCGGCCCTTTGCATTAACCTGAGGGTGGATCACATATATGCATGCATGACCTGTTCTTCTTCTTTTTTTTTCCTCGTAGCGTACCTAGCTAGCTAGAGTTATGTTTGACAAAGTGTATGATGATCCATCTACTACCGACTTACCGATCGGGAGCGTGTTGATCTCACCTTATTACAGCCAGGTAAAGAATTATTAGAGTATTACTGGTCAGTGAGCTACGGGTCAAGCTGAGTCATCATCCAGCAGGAAGCATTCAGGCAGTGACAAGGAACTCATGGTTTCACATTTGATTTTTCTACCGTACCACGGCACGCCCATGAACTTATGAAGAAATTAAACAGTTGAACAAAAGTAAAAATGAGCAGGTTTCTACCTATCATCAAATGCAAGTGTCGACCAACTCCTTGACCCAACCAAATCGACATGCACCATCCCCATTCGCCATGGATCGATCAGGTCAACGCATAGTCGCCGGGTCCATGTAGGCCGTTGGATACAGAGCCGACGGCCATTAGCTTGCCGATACCATGTTGAAAGTAGTCCGTCGTCAGGAGTCAGCCTGTGAGGGCAAGACAAGACACTGACTGCTATATATTCAGACCAAGGCACTCACAAGATGGATCATCCATATACTATCACATGCACAAAGGCTAAATAAGCTGCTACTGATCGAAAGCTTTTTTGCATCGGCCGTCCATATGGACCTGACGCTTGCACAGGAGATGAGCGCCAACAGCAGGCCATCAGACGACGACATCGTAGTAGTAGTAGGAGGAGGAGAGGGCATCGTCGTCTCCGGCTCCGGCGCCGGCGACAGCCATGGTATTAGCAGGGCGCAGCGCGAGCGCATGTTCGAGAAGGTGGTGACGCCGAGCGACGTGGGGAAGCTGAACCGGCTGGTGGTGCCCAAGCACCTCGCCGAGAAGCACCTGCCGTTGCCCGCCGCCGCCGCCAGGGCCGGGGGCACCGTGCTCTGCTTCCACGACGCGCGCTCCGCAGCATCGTGGCGGTTCCGGTATTCGTACTGGAGCAGCAGCCAGAGCTACGTGATGACCAAGGGATGGAGCCGCTACGTCCGCGACAAGCGCCTCGCCGCCGGGGACACCGTCTCCTTCTTCCGCGACGGCGCCCGCCTCTTCATCGACTGCCGCCGCCGGACAAGGAGGGCGCCGCCGCCTCAGCCGCCTGTGCCACATCAACAGCTGCAGCAGCAGCAGGCCTTCTTCTTCTTCCCCCAGGCGGAGTCGGGCGTTCAGGTGCAGCCGCAGCCGCAGCCGCAGCAGCAAGACCTCTTGCTGGTGGCCATGGAGGAAGACGAAACAGAGGCGCGGCTGCGGCGGAGCCCGTCGTGCCTCCGGCTGTTCGGCGTCAACCTGGAGCTCCGTGCCGAGCCGCTACTGCTTGATCTGCAGCTTTGATTTCATTTGCATATCGTTTGTCATCTACCATCGCGTCGTATAGCAACAAACAGCTCCTACTAATTAATCAGATTAGTGCATGCCTTGCCTTGATTCTAATATAATGTTTTCTTTTTTGTCCCCCATACAAGATTCATGATTGTATTGCTTCCAGAGAACTGTAACCTTAACGTTCTAGCTCCATCAGTCAGCAATTAATCGGTTTTAAACTAATGCATGCAGTTCAACATTTGATGAAACACCATCTTCTTCTAAATACTACTGCGTGATGCCCGTGTGCGTACAGACAAAGGAAACGACGTTGACCAGCATGCAGTTGACTCCGCTCCCCTCTGTCATCCGTTTTCCCCCTTGGTCCCCACCAGGCCAGGCTGCTGACGTGTCCATACCCCCGGTCCATCGAGAATAACCATTTGGCCCAGTCCAGCCCACTTCATATATGGATGGATTGAGGACGGCCCAGCTTATTTCGAAATCAGCTATCCTCAATATGTGCTTCTTTCCCTTTATCTCTTTTTTATTTACTCCCCCATTTGAAGTTTTTCTTTTTCTTATTTTCACTGCAAATGTTATCGTCATGCAATCGGAATTAATTTTATCGCAAAAAAGAAAATGCAATCGGAATTCAGTCTGAATATGAATTTCAGTTAGTTGGAGCACTGCATGCCTGCCTGCCTGTATGACGAGACGATCCATGGGCCAGCCGGACAGTTACTAGGCCGAATCGAAATCGCGTTCGGTTTCCGTCCTACTCTCCAAGTCCATCTCTTTCATCTCTCTCTATATACTTAGTATCTTGGTACGTGCGACACGCACGTACTATTAAAAAAATAAAATAAAAAATAACTATGTAAAGCTAAAATTTTTATTCAATATATAACAAAATTATTTATATAGTACATGAGAGTTAAGAGGGGAGTAGATATAATAGCATATATTATTTAAATTTAATAATTTGAAAATTTATTATTGTCTTAATATGTGACTGATTTGCGGAGACAAATAACGTCAACTTTAATGCCATCATGTATATGGATTCTAATTTCTTCTCAAAAAATATTATACAATAAAATTAAGTATAAAGTATAAAAAAATATTTAAAAATGACTTGCTATTCTTATTAAATACCTTTACGTGCTGACAGAGATCGTCTACTCCCTCCATCCCATTACAAGTGCAACTTTTTACTTTTCGGTTTCACATTTGACCGTTCATCCTATTCAATTTTTCTGTAAAATATTATTTATTTATTAATAAATTAGTTTATCATCAAATATATTTTAACCAAGTCATATGTGTTTTAACATTTGTAACAAAGATTTGAATAGGACGAATGATCAAACATGAACTCCAAAAGTTAAAAGTGACACTTATTCGAGACAGAGGGACTATTCCCTTCCCTCCCCGGCCTACACGTGTCTCATCGCGAGGGGCAGTGGGAAATGGACGATGTGGTTTCATCAGCAGGGAGATTGTTGAGGCTTCACACCTCCTCGTGGGTCGTGACCTTCTGGATTGGTGTACGACCTCTTGTCGGGTTAGGAGGAGGTGGGTTTTCTACTCGCTAGAGAAGCAAAGGGAGGTGAGGGCCTCCCTCATCTTCCAGGCTTGTGCCTCTTCAAGCCTGCCAGATTCTTTGGTCCCCCAGGGGGATTTATCGTTCTGTTCTTCAACACTTTTCCATTGACGTGGCAACATTAACCTTAATGTTCTTTTTAGAGCCCATCAGTGTGTATACCGTTTCTAGTAACATCAAATGTTGTTGTTGAGCTCATAGCATATGTCGTTTCTATTTTTTAAAGAAAGTTATACTCGGTAAAAATTCCCCCTCTCTTGCATAATTGGTTGTTTTGATTGGATGACGCATATGCATGGAAAGGATTGACTTTTGTTGGAAACATTGGTTCTAATTGACATGCTTGATAGAGAGAACAATTGCGTTCTTGACCGTGATCTATTTGGCTTGCTGCTTGCTGGTCGTATGGATTATGTGTGGGGGGGGGGGGGCTGGTGCAAACTATTGAGGGTGGATTAAGTAGTGCTACTGCTATAAAAAGATACAAAGAGAATAGAATGGTAGTCATGATTGGGGCTGGTGTATATAAGGCAGTGCTATAAAAAAAAATAACCAAGCCAAAATTACGTGGGTACACAAGCTGAAAATTAGGCAAGAGAAAAAAAATAAATATCATACATAAAAGGTAACCATGATTCACCATGAACTAAATCTATATGTTTCCATAGTGTAGATAGATATCTCATATTTATTTCCTTTCATATGCATCCAGATCACCTCCCATAAGAAACAAGAATGGTTCCCTTTTTTAGTAGTCAAATCACCTGATTAATTGCTTGTCATTTAGAGTTCATATGTCAAGCTATACATATATTTTAGTAAGTATATATATGGAATAAAACATGTTCTGATTTTTTGAAGGAAAATATCTGAAGTATCCTTAATACCTAATCCGGTGTTTTGTAGGATAACTCAATATTTGGTGCCTTTAGAATGCAAGTTCATATTCTTGTTCATGTGTCAATGTTATTGTTCTTACTGCTTATTTAGCTTCGCTCAGCAAACTCACCATTGCGGGCATACGTGAAGTTTTTGAACGAGGAAAACATATTTATTTTATTCAAGTTCAAGTAAAATAATAAGGTCAATTCTTTTTTATTGGAAGAAGCAAAAATGATCCACACTACCAAGTCAACAAAAAATAAGTAAAGACCAACAATCATGTTATATGACATAAGGAAATAATCTTGTTATTAATCACGTATTCAGTTTGCACATATACATGGAAACAATCGACTGGAAGAAGAGATGATAATAAAAAATAGATTAGATCGGGAACCTTTTAGCGCATACATATTACAAACATATTCAACCTTATTTATGGTTATGACTACTGCATAACCGCAGAAAAACATACAAGGAGGTCACTCGGAATATAGATGAATGTTGATCTCTCCGAATAATCTTCTTAACCTAATGAAATTTTTTTGCAGCTGCAGTAGCCCCTTGGCAAGGAGGAACTTGGTGCCCAAGCCATAGTTATCCAGCTGAAGTCGTCCTCGACCACGCCCAGTGTGGCTTCTTTGTCCTGGAAGCTCTGCAAGTCGTAGAACATGATGATGAAGCATCTGTGGCCGTCATGCCTACATGCAAAACTCATATTATTAGCATCGTGCATGCATGTGTTATTAGCATATGAATTAGCACTAACCTGCATAGTTCAATCATCTTCATCCCATCAACATGATTGAAGAGTTCTCGGTTTCCTCAAAGCACCCTACAAAATATTGGATATTAGAGTTAATAAATTTAAAATGTTATATTAAAATATTAGACAAGTTCAAATTTTTAACGCACCTCTATCGCGATTTACACAAACCCTCACCGCCACCATGTAGTTATTTTGCATTTCGTCCTCAATGGGCTTTCCTGTGAGCATTGGTGAAAAAACATAATTTCAAAACAATAGGAACGATATACACACGAACATGATATTCTTCAAGCAGATTTCCCTAGTGACATATGGGTCCAGTTAGCATTGGTGAGTCACCGGGCCAACGCTCGCCAAAACAACAAATAAATTCACCTCGAATACACCATGTCAAGACCCTCTGCCAAAGTCACAAAAAAACGGATAATACACCATTCTACCCATGTGATCATTGAAGAGAATTGGAGGCGAGGCGTGCGCTAGCGCTAGTAGATGAGGCATGTGCTAGTTCTATGCTAGTAATCGAGGGGCACCATGGAATTGAGGAGCGGCTAGGAGAGATGCATATATAGGTGGCTTGGCCATTTTATTTTTATTTGGTAGGCGAGGATTCCTTTTATTTTGACCATGGAGAGATTTGTTTCTTTCGTTAGAGAGAGATCAGGGGCAAGTGGAGATTTATTCATTTTAATAGCATGTCTTTTATTTCCTATTAATAGCTCCTCCTTTAATTTCCTTCCCTTTCTTTTATTTCTTTCTTGTGTTGAGGTAAGGGGCTTTCCATTTTCTTTGCCGCTGGGGTGGAGGTGGGAGGATGTTTCCTATTTTACTTCCGCTTTTGGGTGTATTTGTTGGTGAAAAAAATTTAGAGATGATGAGGTGGGAGGGGAGGTTTTGAACTGAGGAGGACTACCAAATCAATCTCCCCCCTCCCCTTTGGTCGTCCTAGGCCCACCGTTCAGATATGAAAAGTAGGCCCTTTGTGAGGGGTAAGGGGGTGTGTTTGTGGGTAAGAATTGTCCTCAATTTGTTCATTCTTTTATAGTATAGATATGTCATACCAACGTATCCTATGAGAACTATGAGAACTCACATTTGGGCCACGTGATCGTGATCCAATGAGAGCGCGTAGAGAAAGGTGGAAGGGAGGATTTGCAAAAGTATGATTAACTTGCAAATCCCCCCTCCCACCTTCTCCTTGGATCACTTTGGATCAAGATCATGTGGCCCAGACGTAAGTTCTCATAGCTCTCATAGGAGTTGAGTTCTAATAGGATACGTTGTCTACGTAAATAAAGGAAGAGAAAACAAATTAAACAGATCGGATCGATCATCAACCACAATCCTCGATCGATCTATGTCGAGGGAGGCCTCCGAGGACGACTGGACGGCGGCGATGGAGTTTGTGCCGCCGGCGCTGGAGGAGCTGCTGCCGGATCTGTCCCGCGACGAGCAGCTACGGCTGCAGAAGCAATCCCACGAACGCGAGCGCATCTGGAAGCGAACCAACAAGAACAAGTCTCCTCCCTTGCCTCCCACCTTCTCAGAACGGTACGCTACTCCTCAATGAATTTGCTTGTCCCTCTAATCTAATCTGCCCCCAATGATATATATATAGTTGCATGCATATCTGCAGGCAGCGCGACTCGTTCATGGTTCCCCATGTTCACTACGCTCTCCGCCATTACAATGCCAGGCACCCGGTATGTACGATGCGATCCCTTTTTCTTCTTCTTCTTCGATAAGTATATATGTAATGTAATGTGATATAATATATGTATATATAATAATATACTTATATCTATATAATGTTAATTAGGGCGGCGAGTTCGATGCCGTGAAGCCCCTGATGTACTGCAGCGTGCCATTCAGGGGCCACCCGTGGTTCCACGTCAACTTCTGGGCTCGCAGCCGCAGGACCAACAAGATCAGCCGCTTCTTCGCCGAGGTGCACTACAGGCCACCACCGCTAAGCAGCTTCGACGGCTCGGCGATCCCGGTACCCATTCCCACCGTCGAGCTCTGCACCATACTCGAAGAGCCACTCTCGCAGTACCGGAGCAGCTACGCCTTCTGCACCTCCAGTTTGGACATTCTGCACCCCAAGGGATCCCGAAAGTTCGTATGTGGAAATGACAAGCACCGCATAGAACAACGACTGCCACGCGGCAGCATCACTACATTGTTCCATGGGATGCCATTCACAGGCAGCTAGGGATGCCTCAACTACTCTCAAGAACTAAAAAAAACTTAAAATCAGTTTTTTTAATTAATGAGATTAGTAATATTGTAGTTCACAAAATTTCAACAAAGAAAAGGGTTCTCATCACAGAGATCTCACTGGAACACACAAGTCGTCCCTCAAATTGTGCATGCATGCATTATATGTTGATGATAGCCAGGCCAGCTCTAGTTTACATGTTATATGTCCCGCTCTCTCCTCTTCTCTTATTGCGTTGAGTCATGGGGATATCGGTCGTCTCATCATCGATCACAAGGGCTAGTCCTAGTACTACCTCATCATATATAATAATATATGATCAGCCTCTAATTAACTACCTAGATGTTCATCTCGCAGAGCAGCTGCCTAGTAGGAGTAGGTAGCTCTACTAGCCACCACCTAAAAGTAAAAGAGGCTAGCTAGCTAGGTCATCTCGTCCACGTCCCGCTTCGCCTGCTCCTCAGCTTGTTCCAGCTTCTTCGCCACCGCCATGGCCTGCAGCTCCTTGCCTTTTCCCCACAGGTACGCGTACAGCCCCACAACGACCAGCAGCGTCCCCACAATGCTGTAGATACACACATATAAGTCTTTTCACGAATTATATGTCTATATTAACCACAGCACTTGTTGATTAATTAGCAAGAGAGAAGCTCTAGCTAGTCACCCTGTTGTCGGATTTCCTACAGTAGTATTCGATGCTTGCCACAAAGCAAGCACAGTGGATCATCACTACTCACCTTGCCGCGTAAATGTTGGTGCCGAGCAGCACTGAGTCCATGACCGTAGCGATGATCAGTGACAGCGAGTTGAACATAGAAGGGTAAATCGGGCCACGCCGGGTCACAGCCCACGAGATGAGAACGAAGGTGATCCCCGTGTTGAACAGGCCCTGACCAGCGAGATCGATCGACCATCATATATATCGCATTCGTTTCTTAAATCTTAATAGCATGTAGGGTAGGAGTATATATATATTACCGAGTATACGATGGTCAGAAGCTGCAGGTCACACTTGAGCCTCCAATCTGCTATGTGATGGCTGAGGAAGATGCCCACCACAAAAGACTGAATGGTTCCCGACAGGCACGTCAGCATCGTCGCCCAGTACCTTGATGGAAATATCTTCCCAAGCCTTGCCTACTCATATAGTATATCATCATTTCAAATATTTCCGATCTCAAGCAGTTAAGCAGCAACTACAGTAAATACCTGAATAATGAACCACAAGGCGTAACTGAGGCAGCTGCCGCACAAGAAGAGTGTGCCGGCGACCATGTCATGGTGGTGGCCGCCGGTCGCCGCCGGTGTGTCGCCGTGGGAGTAGTTCAGCAGGTGCGTAGGCCACAGGTGAAGAAGCCGCCCTTTGAGCAGGCTCACTATCATCGTCCCTCCCACGCACGTCAGAGCGCCCAGGAGCTTCATCCTGCCGGGCCATTTCCCCAGCGCCACCCTCTCAGCTCTTATGGGTGCAGATGCAGTAACGTTAGTAATAAACACGCATGGCACATTATTATGGGTCTCTTGCTTTGTTCGTTTTGCATACCGGACCACGACGGCGATGACGAAGGTGACAACAGGGATCAGGTTCAGGAAGATAACAGAGTAAGCAGGGTTGGTAGCCCTCAGCCCATAGTAGTACAGCCCCGTTGCCAGGACGACTCTGCAACCCAACAAGATGCAAATTTATTTACTTTGGAACAGATACCACTACTATAAGATATGACCACAAAATCAATCAGGCTTAGTGTGAGTGCTCACCCGAATGTAGCATTTAAGGAAATCCAACCCAACACATCCAACTTCAGTTTCTTCCACATTTCCCTGCAGCAGAGATTAATTATGTCAATGATAACTCATGAACGGAATTAAAAAAGAAAATTACTCATTTAATAAGTGTCCCTGCCACCCACTACTTGAGCATGCGACAAGAATGTTGCTATATCTGTCGACTGAGCCATTAGACAAGTCCGTGACAGTCTGACGGAGACATTTCTTCTTTCAACTAGTGAATGCAACATCAGTTATTGGCGGCCATACATAAGCACTGGAATTGGAGGAAGGAATCTCCAGCTCGGCAATCAGTGACGTCTACTGGTGCAGTCTTTGTTCATGAGGTAAGTAACCATGAAACGACAAAGACAGAGATCAAATCGCCTTGAAATTTGCTCGAATGTAATCTGAATGCAGCTAGCGGCGGTCAATGGAGATGTGGACTGCAGCTGGTTGGTTGTCTTTAGGCGTGCGGGTACAGCCGGCAGTCAACAGATACTAGCCTCTGCCCCTTGGATTCCGGGTGCAAACAGTGATCACCATCTATCTGATTCTGATAGCTTGTTGTCTTTCTTTTGGATCGGAGGACCAGATCATTGAACACAGTCCATCTCTGCATTCACCAACACATAGTCTACTGCTAGCATTGTTGGTATCTCTACCTGCAGACTAGCTGCTATGTGTGTAGTGTAGGGGAGTAGAGTAGAGTAGCCCGTATTTCAGTTTCGTACTCGTGCTGACTGCTGATAACCATACCACCAGAGTTGAGAAACTCATACGTAATGACGTATCTACGTGACGTACGTGCTACGGTGGAAGAGCAGCCATTTGCTCGCTAGCAGGAGGCCCAGCAAAGAAGCGTGTGCATTCTAGATCGATTTCTAGTGTTCTTCTTCATGCATGACAACTAGCGTTAGGTAAACTACTACCTAGATAATTCGCAAAAAAAAAAAAAAACTACTACCTAGATACATACAGTAGTCCATGGCCCCATGATACATATCGGAGTACAAAGGAGAAGGAATGGAAATCTTGGGAAGAAATCAATGAGGATTAACATGCATGTAGGATATGCATGCAAATAAAGGAGAGAATGAGAATCTTGGCAACTGTTAACAGAGGAATCAATATAACACATATACTAGTACTAGTAGTATGTTTAATTTGGCTAGCTGTCTTCAAGGATGAAATCAATCATTATATGATGAAGTAATACAACATGCAAACATGCATGTAGTAGGAGATGGGTGTACCACTCGAAGATGAAGGCGAGCGGCGCGATGGCGGCGGTGGCGACGAGGTTGCGGTAGACGAGGAGGACGAAGGGGCGCATGCCGGTGTTGAGGGCCAGCTTGGACAGCAGCAGCATCACCAGCGTGAACAACTGCACCATCACCATGCTCACCGGCAGCGCCACCGCCTCCAACGCCTCCGCCCCAGCTCGAGCTCGCGACGACGGCGGCTTCTTCACGTCGCCCTCCTCCGCCGCCGGCTCATCATGATGACGATCCGACGACCTCGATTTGTCGTCCGCCATGCCACCTGATCGATCTCCGTGCACGCAAGCTGCAGCTGGCCGGCCGGGAAGAAGAAAGCAATGCACCGCGGCAACAAACTAGATAGCAGGTTAAGTTGCATTGGGGGTATATAATATATATATATATATATATATATATATATATATATATATATATATATATATATATATGTATGTATGTATGTATATGTATACATATATCCTTGCATTCTTCGGATACTACTCTTATTATTTATTTTCTTTCAGCTAGACGCGGCGGATCTCGATCGGTTGCCAGGTGGTTTCTTTGTGCTACGCATGCATGCATATCATCTATCCCAGTGTCTCGATCTCACAGCCTCCTCACTGACCACAGCATTACCTGCAATTGAATGCGCAGCCTTGGTGGTTACTGTAGTTGGATTTTCTTCTTCATTTACACTACCACTAGTCCACTACCCACTCAGGATCGAAGTAAAATACAAACGTTTAATTTTGACCAACCAAACCATGCATGCATAGTATTTTTGTTCTATTCTAAAACAAAAATAAATGATACTATGTCAGGCTAATTCGTATAAGTTTCAGCTTAAGAAAAAAAATCGTTTAAAGCACACAGAATGAATTAATAATGCTGCAACTAGAGATATCTATATAAAAAAAGAGAGAGACAATCCCCACAGCACTCAATAGATAAATTATTTATATACCGCCGAATATATCATTTTTTTCAACTGAAGTTTGGAGGAATGGCATAATTTAGCTGGCATCAACCAAATATCACCAAATGAATACATGGGCCATGTCCTTTAGTGAGGGGATTTCGAAGATGAGGGCATTCACGTTAACACGTCAGTCAAGTGATGTATTGGAAAGCCTGGCATGATTTCATTTCTCATTCTATGCAATGGCTCAACCCCCCCCCCCCCTAATCTATGTCCGATATGCTCGGATAATCAATGCTGTAATGTGCAACATACTGAATTTTTGATAATATAGTAGTAGGTGAGATCTCCTCGTTACAGTTTGAAAAAAAAAAAGTCGCGTGAGATGCCTTCCTGCCCGGAGAGCGAGGGAGGAAAGGAACGGAGTGAGTTTGGCCGGACCATCTAACTATGGGCTAACTGGGCCAGGAAGGGTCTTCTTCCACACCAGCAGCGACCTGTTTCACAGGTTGGTTGGTATCTGAACGTGTTTGTTTTTCTCAACAAAAAAAAAAAATCTCTGAACGTGTTGGTTAGTGCTGGCCTGAAACTTGCATTGGTGCTCCCGTCCAGATAACACAGAGGACCAGTTGGTAAAGAAATGCTCATGCCAAAAGGCCCCAACGCTACTACTGCAATGGTAAACGTAAGAGCCAAATCCATTTCAGTACCTGCACACTGACAGCGCCCCAGAAATTTTTGTAGCCATGCCAATTGAATGCCTTCAGCTTGCGACTACATATCGATCTGTGACGCCTTTTCTGCACATTAGCTGGAGTTTTATGTAGTACTTTTCTGTCTATAAAGATGTGCTGATACATACAGTAGTATAAGAAATAAAATGTGCCTGGCTATCTAGTATATGCGAAGAAAAGTCTGCTTTACGCTGTACTGTAGTTCTCAAGAGGATTGTAGTAGTACAAAATGACTGATAGTGAGTCCGTCTATGTTGTTGCTATCAGTACGATTTAAGATCATGAACACTGGTGTTTGGATTAGGATCTAAACGCTTTAAACTTGTTGGCGGCAGGCTGAACATCATTGCCCCTCCTGACACACACACACACGCACGCACCAAAAGAAAAGGGAGGAAGATCTTATTGCTAGGAACTGTTACAACCCGACGCCCAACAGTAGTCAGTGGATGGTGTCCGGTCTTCAGGTGTGCACTGGCTGCTGCCCTTTGTCAGCATCGTCCTGGGCAACCTTTGGAGGGCAGTGCAGGGCCTCCTGTCGCTTGCCCCACAGCAGAAGGTACAGGCCACCGATCACAAAAACTGATCCAAGCACGCTGCACGAAACAAGTTGGATCATATATATCGAGATGGCATAGAAGGTACAGTGCAGTGCCTGAATGATACCTACCTTCCGAGGTAGAGCTGCTCGTGCAGGATGGAGAAGTCGATGACGGAGACGATGATCTGCACGACGGGGATGAAGGCGGCCACGAACACGGCCCCCCTCTTCTCGATGCACCATGTCACCAGCACGAACGAAACGCCGCACCCGACGATGCCCTGCACGCAGATTCATTGTTCAGAGTTTGCATCAGGATTATATTCAGGCATGCATTTTGACACTGCAACAAAGCAACACATATATAGTCACATACTGCGTATAGGACTGTGAGGATCTGGAACTTGCTGGTGATGATCCATGGCGCGATGCTCCGCTGTGTGCAGAGGCCGACGACGGCCACCTGGAGGAAGCTGAGCATGGACATGAGCGCGTTGCACGAGTAGACGTGAGGGTACTTCCTTGCCAGGCGTCCATGGAGCAGGAACCAGCAGGAGAGGCAGACGCAGTTGCCCAGGATGGCCACCGTGCCCAGCGTCCACTTGCCGCGTCCTACGGCGGCGTGCGGCCGCCGGTGATCGCCGGAATGGATCAGGTTGGGCGCCGCGTGGGTGATGGCGGCGCCCTTGTAGAGGGTGAGCACCATGGCGCCGCCCAGGGAGACGAGCGTTCCCAGGAGCTTGGCCATGCCCGTCTTGCACTTGAGGTCCAGTGCTTCGGACCTCGTGGCCACGGCGAGCAGGAAGGTCAGGACGGGGGCGATGTTGGAGAAGGCCGTCACGAAGGTGGCCGTCGTGTAGCGCAGGGCCACGAAGATCATGTACTGCCGCAGAGCTGCCCTGAGATCGACCATTCGTAATTAATTTAGCATTTTAGCTTGCTGTTGTTTCATGGATGGATCGATGTATATATTTATATATATGTATGTATATATAATTGCGACAGATCGAGTAGAGTACTAACCCGAGCGCCGCACTGACGAAGATGTAGGCGAAGATCTCCAGAGTCAGCTTTGGCCTCGACTTCCTGAATTGAAATCCAATTCAATTTCCTGTTAGTTTGTTGTCTTTCTTGAAATGGAAAAGGAAAACGAGAAGGTGAACAGAAAGTTCCTATACCTCTCTTTGAAGAATGCAATCGGTGCGAGGAAGACGGCGGCCGTGAGCTGCTGCAGGGTGACGATGACGAGCGGATCCATGCCGCCGTCCATGGCCACCTTGACGAGTGACACCATGACCGCCGCCACCACGTTGAGGCAGAGCATGACGGCCACCGGCAGAAGGCCGCCGCCGAGGCACGACGACCCCATCACCCACCCACACCGCCTTCTAGTTCTTGATGGATCGATCGATCGATTGACTCGCTTCAGAGCTAGCTACAATAAGCAGCAGCAAGGGCGACAAGATTTTTAGTGTCTTGGGCCCGACCAGGCGATTCGGTGCCCAGCTGAATAGCAGCTGCCCGTTCTTGTATGTATGTCTGTCTGTCTTGGCGAGAGAATAATGGATAATCGTTTCAGGTACGAAAGAAACAATAAAAGAAAAGATGGGCGAGATTGGTTACAGAAACCTACTGCACCGGAACAGTAGCTCGTCTTTACATCTTCTTTGGTGCTAGCTGGTGTGTGTGGGCAATGATGCAGTCGCCATTCCCTTTCTCAAAGGCAGGCCCAGCGCTTAGCTGCTTTATTTCTCGTCACTGTTTGAGATCTCGATCGATGTAGCACATACCCAAGTTACCTTCTTACATATTCCTCTTTCGTTCGTTCCTCTTTCACTATCTCCCGATCTGCTCCTCTCAAGTTACAAGAATGCATGATATATCGATGTGCACATTCTATTCTATTGTGCAGTACTGCAGTGCAGACGACATATATGCAGAACGAAGCGGCATCTGTACTTGAAGCAGCCGTTAAAGTGATCCGGAAAGAATATAGCGTATATATATATATATGGAAAATCCTTTCTACTCCCAAGTGTAGCTACTCCCATGTCTATATCTCACACATTAGAGAGTATCTTTTCATACTTAAGGTTTCTAAAAAAAAGTATATATACATACTTGATTTTTCAAAATGATAACCTTGAAAATTTCTGAGTGGAACTCATATTTTTTTTGCACCTTGTGATATGTTACATTTCCTGTATATATATATATATATATATGGTATTTCTCCTCTCTTGCATGCGCTCGTGGAGCCGGAATAATCAATCGTCGCTGGGACAAAAAATAAAATAAAATAAAACAAGTAGTAACACTTACCAGAAAACTTTTACTTTATTCGATCCCTTCCCTTTGTTGTTGATTGCAGCATCATGGTGTCGGCGGAACATTAAATAAATTAAATTACAAGTTTTTAATTCATTTTTTTTTTGCAATATCTACTCAAGGATCGGAGCTACTAGCAGGCACTGTGGATTCAGATGAGAAGAGGTGAGAAAGGAATGGTACGCGAGTAGCTAGTGGGGAGGAAAAGCAAGCAAGCTAGTGTATGACCTAGCAACCTATAGTGTCACTTTTTATTTTGTGTGAGATAGACTAGAGGAGAATGGGATAGAGATGACCTGAATGAAACCGAAACAATTAAAGCTTACCCATGCATGAGAGCAGGAGCAAGAGCTACTTTCCCTGGCCGGCTAGCGGCTAGTGCATGAGAGAATCAATTCAGTCATAACCGCAACACATGCACCTGTTGTTTTGGCTGTCACTCAGTTGGGTTGGCAATGCAAATTGCCATCGATGGAGACACCATGGATCTGATGCTACATACGTACTCTCTTTAGCTGCGAATTGCCACAAAAGAAAAAAAAAAGGCAGAGGAGTCAGCCGAAACGACGTCTTCGGTCCATGCTTAAATCGCTCGCTCTACTGTCAACTCTATCATGCATCCAACGCAAAGATGCACATGCATGATGTGAGTCCTTCTTTCCCTTCTTTTATTAACAGCAACACATACAATCTGTTTCTGTTGATTTCAAGCTGATTAAGCAATCAGCAGCACCAACTTGATTTGCTTTCTGCTGAAAGCAACTTCATTTTTAATAACCACTTTGACAGTCTGAATTCACTGGCCTACTTGTGCTATCTGACTGACAGTTAAGCGCGCGGCTGAAATGTACATCACTCCGCCGGTGGCCATGAGAACCTGAGCTGTATTGACATGGTCTGTGCTGCTTCTAATAAGTCAGACTGGGGTTATGCCCTGGACTTCTAAAAAAACAGTTAAGCGGCTGAAATGTACATCTATCTTTGTGCTGTGCATTGCTAGGCACACAGCAAACAGCCTGCACGGATTCTTCAGACATGAAACGTGTCAGGGCGAGCTACAGTCAAGGATCACCAAACCGTTGGGAACCGGTCCGGTTTGACCGGTTCCCGCTCAAACCGCCCCGGACCGGTAGCGGTTCGGGGCGGTTTGAACCGGGTAAAATTTAAAATTTTCAAATTTGAATTCAAAAAGGAAAAATATAGTAAAAATTCCTAAAAAATACTTTAAGGTGTGTGTAATCTGTTGGTGTAAAAAGTTTTCAAATATTTGGTCATTTGATATTTTTTTCGGCAAATACAAGTTAAATCAAAAAAGAAAAAGAAAAAAAAGTGGCTGGCCCATTAAGGCCCATTTTTTTTGACGCAAACCGGTCGGCTAACCGCCAAACCGGTCAAACCGAGCGGCTAACCGCTCCAAACCGCCGGACATGTGAATTTGAATTTAAAATTTGAATTTGTCCGGTTTCTAGCGGTAATCGGTCAAACCGGACCGGTAAACCGCTACCGGAGGCCGGCGGTTCGAGCAACCGGTTTGGAAAAAAAAAAACCCTGGCTACAGTGGACGTACCGACACACAGGCTCTCTCTTATTACTTGTTGTTCATGTTCAGATGAGATCCATGAGAGCGAGAGATGATCGAAGATCACCGCCCCGGCCCTATAGATCTTGAGAGGGAACTGCAGCTAGCTTTTTTTCATTATAGCAGCACATGCATGCATTCCCTCTCTTGCGTGCATGATCAACGTACAGTAGAGCGGTGCTTCAGCCAGCTGAGCTGATCACCATTTTGCAATCCATGTGTACTCTTTGCAGACTGAACAATTAACTCTTCTCTTCGGTAACATCGATCTATCATCCTCTATCTGATGATGATACTCTTGTGATTAGACTCGGCATGCACAGAGATCGACAGCTTGCTGTGGAAGAACATGTGCAGTAGCATTGCTTTGCCTACTCCTATACGATGCATGCGTAGCTTGCACTGCAGGATGTCTTCAGGCACAGGGCCACCTAGCACTCTATAGTGTCTCCTCAGACCAGTCTTCCAGCCAGACATCAACCTTAGCTTGCCGAATATCCCTTTCTTCATGGATGTGACCATAATTATGTGTTGGGCAATTTGGATGGTCAGAAATGACTTATCTTTTAGAAACATTCAGCCAAGTATTGTCGGATGCAAGAGCCATTTCAGATACGCTTTATTTTGTTGTATGATTTATTGTACAACTTGCATGATTTATTTTGTTGCCCTTTTTGTTTCGTAATGTAACGATGTAACTTCCTACACTTTAATATATTTATAACCAGTAGGAGTAATCCCTCCTGTTTTCTAAAAAAAGAAACTTAGCTTTCTGCTTTTCCCATGCTTGGCTACCTGTGCATAAATAAAGTCGTATGCATAGTATTTTTGCTAGGAAAAAAGTCATATATGTAAAGCAAAAAAAAAGACTGATGTATGTGTAAATACCATCGCCAAAGTATATAACCTTGGTTTTTTCACATTCCCAGATATATATACTTTTTATTTATTACAACACGGTGATTCAAAATTCAAAAAGTGCTTTTATGTTCCATTTTTTGTGTGTTTTATTTATTTTACAGATGGGAACCTGTTTTTGCCTTACTAGTTTTTCCTTGGTTTTTTAACACCTTTTCATTTCAAATTTAGATTTTGTTTTTGAGACGAATTTCAAGTTTAGATGTAATGTCAAAAGATAAATAAATTACTCCGGAGGCTTCTCACTAAGCGGCCCAAATAGGAAGCATTTCGAGCCTAGAAAAACGGCCCATTACTCCCACCCAGTGCACGCAGATCCCAGAAAGCCCGCTTTGTTTGAACTTGGGCACCATTTCCGTTTCTCAAAAAAAAAAAACTTGGGCACCATTTCCTCAACTGAAAAATACCATATGAGGCTTTTTAGTGCTTGGAAAGGGACAAAAATTATAAGGTTATAAATGCTGGTATCTTAGGTTAAAATCCATTGTACCTCTTAGAACATAATCACTTGACAAAATGATTTTAGTTATCAATGGTTTATCCAGGTAATGAACAAAATTGGTGATACATAATTATTTTTGGTCATTCTACTTTGTAGTGATAAATAAATTGATTTAGAGAGAATACATATTCTTCTGAATCTGGAAAGAATTAGAAGTGATTCTTGGAGCCAAATGGGGCAACGATCCAACTGTTTGTTTTTGCAAGTGGGGGACAAAAGGTATTCAAATTTTGCATCAATGCATTTGATTTGAACTGCTAGCACAAAATCTGATTACAGCTATCTCTATAAACATCTCTGGTTCTTTTTCTGAGGAAAAAAACTCTATAAACCTCCAGACGAGTATGCACTACTTAATAAGCCTAACAAATGTGAGTGAGAGGATAAGTATAGCAGAAGAAGAAGCAGTGCGACGGCTAGCCACACATTCGTCTTAGCACGAGCATGCCGAAGCCGATGCCAAGGAAGGTGGCAATGGAGATCCCAAAGATGCCAACGAGGATGCCCGGAACGACGAGCGAGGTCCATCCTTTGGCCGTGGCCATGGCGGCGGCGGTGGTCGGGCCGCCAACGTTGGCGTTGGAGGCGATGAGCAGGGGCTTCCTGTCGATCCCCATGAGCTTGCCGACCCCGAGCACGACGGCGACGTGGACGGACACCTGCACGAGCGCGAAGGCGAAGAAGGCGGGCGCCTTGGTGACCGCATCGACGACGTTGCCGTTGGCCCCGACGACGGCGAAGAAGAGCTGCATGAGGATGAGAGACATGGTCTCGCCGGCTGGCGCGAGCTCGCCGAGCTGCCTCGGGAACGCCGTCGCCAGGAACACGACCAGCGCCGTGACGCAGGGCAGGGTGCCGCCATGGATGCCGAGCCGGTGAGCTATGGCCGACCCGGCCTTGCAGATGACGAAGGACAGAGCGATCGCCATGCCGCCGTTGAGCGCCGTGAGCCGGCTGTGGCAGCGGGTGTCTGTGGCAGTGGCGTTCTCGGGCGGCTCAGTTGGTATGTTTGATGCGAGGGAGAAGAGGGCCATGAAGTAGAGCGCCGAGATGAGGTTGTCCGCCGCGACGCCGGCGGCGAGGACGGATGGCGTCACGCCGAGGGCCTCCGAGATGGCAACGTAGTTCACAGCTGTTAATTAGTACTAGTTGCAATTGATCATATCATCAGAGGATAGACCATGGCGGCAAGAGTAAGATGTTACCTCCGCCAATGTAGCTGCCCATGAGCGCGGCTGCGAGCTTCCAGCTATCTTGGCCCAGCGATCTCATGGGGACCAACACATAGGCCACCATCGTGCCGATGATAGTTGCCACTACCCAAAATAAAATTCAGACAGTAGTTCAGTGAGAAAGCTTGCATCTTGCGAGGCAAGAAAGAAACAGCGAGCGGGGCAATTATTAAATGAAGTTGAATTAAACTACTGGGAAGAGAAAAGAAGAGAATGGGTCAATGAATGGCAACCAGATCCGATGAGGAAGGCCTTGAGGAGGTCGCCGGTGGCGCGGACGACGCGGCGGAGGTCGGCGCCGAGGAGGAGCAGCGGGACGGCCGCCGGCAGCAGGTACTCCATGACGGCGTCGTGCGCCGGCGCGCCGGGGGAGATGAACCCGGCGGCCGTGGCAGCAAGTCCGGCCATGATGCTCACCAGCGCCCCGCTGAGCGCCGCTCCCCACGGGGTGTTCTCCTCCGACCTTCCATTCCATCCATGCTTCATTCATTCATTCACACGCACGCGAAGGAGAGATCGATTTGTTTGACATACATAGATACATACCATGTGCCGAATGCTGCGGCGGAGAGGAGGAAGGCCCAGTTGCCCCAGTGGTCGCCGGGCGCGATGATGGCCGGCGCGTCGGGCGGCCGGAGGACATGGTGACGAAGGCGCTTGTCGTCCTGATGGAGGGTGATGCAGGTGCGAGGGCGATGCAGCTTCTGCAGGAGGAAGCCGGGCGGGCGGAGGAGGAGGCAGCGGCGGCGGTGCGGCGGCGAGTGGTTGGAGAGGAGCAGAGCGGCGGGTGTCGCCATGCCCGTCGTCATCCTTTCCCTTTCTTTCTTTCTTTCTTTCATTGTCCGGACCGGACGGAACTGCCTCCTGCTGTTGGGCCGTTCCAAACTAACGTGACTCCCACGGGCCCCTTTTTTCTGTCTTTTGTTTTGTTATTTTACCTACTTACAGTATCTCTTTTTTTTTTCCCTGAAGAGCGATATGGAAAATGACATGTGTGTGCTGATGACTACGCCATGCTTACTCTGTACAAGGAATCTCTGTACTGTACAGCGTACACGTAGCAAGTATATTTCCCTTTCACACCTATCAAATGCTGCTGCTGAAAACTACAAGCTGGCCGGCCGGTTGTGCTTGCAACTTGTCAGTCTTGGCTCAGCTTCTGGTTGTTTGTGTTTTCTGACGTTTGTTCGCCGGCGCCCGGCGGTACGGTCCACATCATCGATCATCTCACATGTTTTTTTTTTCCTTCAACCTTTCTGCTGACGCGTCGTGTCCTTTTCATCCTGATTAGCAGTTGATTACCACTCATTCGTTTCATCACAGGAGCAAACCAGCATCACTTTGTATGAAGACCAGAAACACGGCGTCCCAGAATCTTATACGTACAAATTTCCTCGTTGATCCGGGAGACAGCCGTCCATGACTGAATTCCAGAAAACGACGTGGCACTGGAATAGACGTCCAGCCGTCCAGGAAACTTCATAATCTCCATCAAAGAGGTCGGACTTCAACTGCCACACAAGCACCATGGCAAAACTAATGCAAATGATTAGCGTGCTAAGATTGAGACATGCCTACGAGCATTGCAACCGCTCCACTGCAATTAACATCGTCCCAAATGCTTGTCTTTCTCACCGGCAAAATACTCGGATTTGGCGACATGACAGGTTGGAACCAACTCTCTGCTCTTGGCGAGTTGAGATAACATGCACATGACATCACAGCTGGCGAATGTCCTTGTGTCTGGTGCTACCTGTTCTGGTTTTGCCCCTCAATCAGCCGCAAAACAAGCCACAACTCACAAGTGCAAAAGGAACAGATATTCAGGGTTTGGAGACATACCAGGTTGGCAACAATTCTCTGCATTTGAGATACAGTGATACACACATACATGACATCACAGGCAGGTGCCAAATGGCGCAACTGACAACCTAATCATTTGCCCTTCGGAAGATGCGTACGTGTCTGCTCAAAGGGACACGTATGGACAACACCAAGTCAAAGATTTGCAGATTCGCAGATACACAGACAAACAGCCCAATCATGACTCAAACATACATACCGGCAGAGTTTTATCATACCTACAGACACTGCAAGATTATTGTAAGGAACAGCATTCTGTTGATGCATGATGCTACACAACACAGAAACAAGAATTTAGCTGTCATGTCTTGTATTCAGATGAACTCCTCGAGGTCTATAAATAGATCACAGGAACATAGATCAAGCATAGTGCAACCAGGCTTTCTAATATCTCACCCTATACTATCTGCTTCCACTCTCCAGCAAAAAAAAAAAAAACCCATCTCATTCACTTCACCAAGATGGCTGGGAAAGCAGGCGCCACTCATCTCATCAATGTTTACAGGGCTGAGAGGCAGAGGAGAGTTCGCCCGCTACCACGGCGTGGACAGATTAAACTCAAGATAGCACACATCGTGGTGCACTCCATCGCATCTGCACTTCTCAGGACCTTCTCACAGCTCCCGGTTCTCGATCAGAAATGAATGTGGCAAGATTGTAAAGTTAGTTTTCTCTGTAGATTGCTCTGTATGTAATCTGTTCATCAGAAAACAGCAGTATGTAGAGGTTGCTCCTCTCTCTGCGTGAAATGGTGCGAGCTTCATGAATGATCCCGTGGTCCATTATTCTTTAACTTGTTGGTCCATTATTCTTGTGTTGCATCTTTAACTTGTTGGTCAGCGCTATCATCTGATTCCGATTCACTCTCAGAGCTCTCGCTATCTGAACTCTACACAGACTAGACTATTCGAGGGCTTCATACTCATACCGACGATGCTTCTGATCCATGTCCCCTCAAAAAGAGGGTTTCTTATTGAGCTTGAGCCACCCATCTCCTCCATGTTTGATGAGCTGCTTGATGATGTGCCAGTCAAAAATGTCGAGGCCGCTTTGCATGCAGTTACGATTTCCTTTTTTGCTTGTTTCAGCTGAATGGAGAAAATAAACATAGATGGGATTCAATGTTTCAGCCAATAAAACAAGTAATTTTATTCGGGACAGCATTGCCAATGGATAAAGGCTAAATCAATTTTTGGACATACTGGCATACATTTCTTTGCATACTGATTCTTAAGAAATACATTTTTGACAAGATATGATAGCGATGCAACATTTTTCTTCTAGATTCCCTTTATATGCCAGGAACATGCATTTTCGGGAGATTTTTCAGTGTTTTATCTGTTTCAGTTTGATTAACATGATGGTATGGTTTATTTGCGAATTTGTTTTCCAAGGCTGAGACGCTTACAAAAAATACAAGGTACAGATAAGTTTTGATGGGAAATATACCAAACTCCAACAGTACAAAGCGTGATGCTGAAATTTCAAGAGAAAATATAAAGCTAGCAGAAAATACCAGAATCTATACCTTCACCGCTGTAGTTTCAGCAACCTCTAGAGCAGCATCACCCGCATTTGCAAAGCGGTTGACCCAACCTGCACACAATCCATCAGTCTGGAGTTGTCAAGCCATTATTTAATTTTTTTTTTGTGAGTCTGCTTCAGTTCACAATAAATGGCGTTCAGATTTCAGCATCCAGTATGAACAAGGAACGGCCAAATAATTTTGTTTATGATCCAAACAGTAAGAAATTGGAAGTACCTGGAAGTTTGGGCACTTCAAGCTTTTCGCAGAATGTATTACAGAAGTGATTGCAGTTTCTCGACAGGAGTTCATATGACTGACCAGGCCACTCCCAGCTCAGCTCCCTTAGTATCTGATTAACCTTTAGAATACAGCAGTTAGTCTTCCCCAGAACTATGGATTCGCGGTAAGTGTACATAGGATTTTTGCATGGGGGGCAGTTAAAAACCCCAGTGCCACGATCACAGTAGCCAAATGACCATTCTTCGTCACCATAGACCTGAAAATAGAGATGTCCAGAAGTTAATCACTTATCTGACTAATAGAGGCTCAACAATAAGCATCGACTAGTGAATACTAAGTAGCTAGGAATGCGGAATCTAATTGCAATAGTCACACTGACATAATGGATAACATGTTTGGCAGGATGCATCAGTAAAATGCCGTTAATAATAGCAGTAAGGAGCCTAGCAATTAGTGTTCCCATTCTAGAGGGCCAGAGGGAGGCTAGCAATCAGTGTTCCCATTCTAGAGGACCAGAACCTAAGCCGTTTAAGAAAAAAATAGGAGCATGTTATATATGAGTGGTTTTGCACAATTCCTGGCATCACTATCAAGTGTCAAGCGGACTTAAAGGAAGGGGTATCTCTTTACCACAGTTCTGCATCCAACCCTACTGGTTTAGTGCCCAGTTTCCTATTCCAGAAAAAAAAATGTACGAAGCCTCCAAATTCCCAGTGAGATCACAGTTTCAGGTCCACTCTCTTCAGAGAGGGGCAGGGCACCAAGTAAAATGGTAACTGCAGTTCCAGATACAGCTTCTACACTTGTTGATTCCAACGAAAAATCAGGTAGATTTCTTCATCAAAAGCAAGCCGTAAAAATTAATAAACCCAATGCATATAGCACGAATTGAATTAAGATATAAAGAAAACGTATCTTTGCCGCATCAGCCAGCGCCAGGATATAAAAGAACTGATTTTTATATATCTCTAAAAGATGAAACCCTGTGCCATCAAGATCCATTCTTTGGGGCGCTGGAGGCATTCCAATAGGAGAACAATGTGGATTGGGGGGGATTGGGAGCAATGGATGAGCCGACCTGGATGGCGGTGTGGAAGATGCCGCCGAGGCCGATGGCGTCCTTGAAGAAGCGGTTGATGTGGAGCACGGTGGCGTCGGTGCCGGCGTTGGCGACATCGTAGACGTGCGCGACCACCTCCTGGCCCATGCCCGGTGCGGCACCTCGCCGCCGCCGGAGATCGCTCGCCCCCAACCTTTTTGCCGGAGCGGATGACAGACCGGGCCCACCTGTCTGGCGACTACCGAATGCGCCCTGGCACGTTTGTTGGCGTCTTTCTGTTTTACGTTTCGTTTTTTCTTTTCTGAGACCCTCTTCCGAGTCGTTGTTGCACTCCAACACGGGCGTGCGATTTTCGTTTTTATCAATTTGTCTATCTACATGACTGCATTGTGCATGCATCCCATGCATCCGGAAGACCGGAACAGTGGTGATGTATTGATCGATTGCGTGGTGTCTCAACTTGAACAACGCACGTTGGAGAAAGAAAAGGGAAAAGATGTGGATGCAATGCAAAGTGCACCTACTCCCTCTGTTCCAAAAGAATGTAATTTTAGCTTTTCGAGGAGTCAAATAGTTTAAACTTTGACCAATTTTGTATATAAAAATACAAACATTCATTGTATAAAATAACTATCATTAGAATAGTTATAGAATATATTTCCATAATCAAATTATTTAGAAACATAAATATTAATAATGTTTAATATAAAGTTGGTCAAACATAAAATGCTTTGGGAGACGTTCAGGTCGCTAAGCTGCAAGCGCTGCCGTGATAGACGATAAGCGAACTGAATCGGATAAGCAAAGCAAGAAAAAAAAAGTAGATGTCGTTCGTATGTTGTGTGATGGAGGGTTGAGTGCAGGTCACATTGCAATGTGGACGGAACGGATAGAAAGGACGTCTTGCTAATTGGTTTGGCTTCTCGCCACACAGGACTATTGTAATGTTCTTTACACTACAGTAAGTTGCTATATATGTACGCTGCTGCGTCTATCACTGTCGTGTGTCGTCAGCGATGATAGATCGATGTGCACGAGCAATACGCTTAGAGCCATGACATTGCATTATAACATTTCGGCGCGCCACCGCCGCCAGCTAGGCATCCACAGCTGCTTTTTCTTAGTTTCTTGTGAATGCGCTCTCCCCAACCCAACCTTAGTTGATGTATATACATACTGTAAGTCTGTAACACAAATTAAGCTTATGGGTCTTGAAGCTACCTAGCTGATTAATATTGTCTTCACTCTTCAGTACGTAATAATTATCTAATTTAAAGTTAGCTGAACATCATGTAACTCTAATTGCCAGACAATTTTTTTAGCTAGGTCAGTTATAGTAAGTGCACTGCCAACTAAGTTAATTCCTCTCTTGGTACATCCAGTGTATGGAACATTTTAACCCGCGGCTAAATTCAACTACTCTAGCAATCGCGTGCTGAAGCAACACCTTCTAACCCATGGCATGTTTCACCTGTAACCACATTGTGGAGGCCTTTTTTTTTTTCTCTGGTCTGGTCCTTCATGGATGTTTGCTCTCTCCTGCACATCCTGTATTGGCAATGTGGGTGTAGAGTCCTGATGGACTAAACAACCCTGGCGGCCCATCCTATGGGCCGGCCCATGAACAAGACTTGACGCACAAGACAAGGATTAGTCCTAGTCGGTTTGGATATACTGTATTAGGGAATTAGAGATAAACTTGTAAAAGTCTCCTAGTCCTGTACGGTTCCCATGTAACCCTGCCCTCCGGACTATATAAGGCGAGGCAGGGACCCCCTCAAAACAGGATAATCAATACAAGATACACCATACAGGACGTAGGGTATTACGCTCCGGCGACCCGAACCTGTCTAAATCGTCTCTTGTCACCTTCGGCTTTAGATTCTCGACGACTTCTCCCTAAACCCTTCTCTCGGGGCACCCCCTCGAGAACCTAGTCAGCATAAATCGCCGACACTTTGGCGCCGTCCGTGGGATCATCTCGTCGAGTCTTCAGTAAAGAGCCGATGGCCACCTTCAGCGCCTCCATCGTCACCAAGTTCGAGGCAGGCGCCTCCTTCGTTTTCGGCTCCTGGCTTTGCATCGCAAACCAGGAAGGCGAACTCCAACACCAATTGCGCGACGAGGCGGCTGCACCAGCTTCGTCACGCGTGCAAACCACTCCGCGAGGATCTCGGAAAATCCCAAATTCCGACACGATCCCTGGATCGTATCCTACTCGGAGGAGTACATGGCGCCCGAAGCAGATTCAATCCCGGGCCGACCATGTCAACCCAACCCCTATCAAGGGGCAGGATCAAGCCACGTGTCCAAGACTCCCTGGCGGACTCCGGATCACTTCCGAGTTCCGCCAGGGTTCAACGATTAGGACCGTGACAACAACCCCGCGGGTGCCCAGGAACCCTGGCTCCAACCCCCGCGGAACGAAGACTTCACCACGTGGATCGCGCGCATCCCAGTTTCCCTTCGGGTTAACAAACTCAGCCGCGGTCCACCAGAAACACCTAAAGAAGAAGGTTCTCCAACCCGGCGGAGCAACCTCGGATCTTGTCATGACCACAACTCCCTCGGGGGTTATCGTTCATTGGCCTGACATGGATCCCGAGGTAGCTCTTTTTGAAGCAAACGTACCTTCCACGGTACGGGACATCCTACCTCTGCTTCCTTTCCAAGAAGGCAGAGAGCTCCCTGTTGCCACGAGTAACAGAAGAACCGGGCCTAGCAACCCCGGTCGCCAGTCCTGCGTGCTCCTCAATGAGCACAGCGATGAAGAAGTTGTCTCCGACGACGCCCCCACAGAGGAAGGAGAAACCGATGCAGACCGAGAACTCCGTATCGAGCGCAATCGCAACCGCGCCCTGCGACGACGCTTCATCAAGAAGAAAAACCTCAATTCGGAGTTCGACAAGCAAGACATCTTCAACTCCCCTGTGGCCAACATCTTGTTCGGGGTCAGCGTCTTCGAGGGGTTTCAAACTACCCCTGAGATCAACCTCACCAAAGCCCGCCTAGAAGCCGCAGCGGTCATGGTTGATCGCCTGGACGGAGGCCGCTCCTCCTCCAAAAGTAAGAGTTCTTCGCGCCACCAAGCACCGTCTGCTAAGCGTCAGAGCAGCCATTACGGCAGCTCCGCAGGCCAAACCAAGGACAAGAACAGGCCCCGCGAAGAACCCCGCCGTCCTCGCGAGGAACCTCCCAGGTCCCAGCGTCGCGAAGAACCTCATCCAGCTCGCTCTCATAACACACCAAACGACGCCCGCAACGACATCATCCGGATCAGAGAGGGGAGAGCTACCTCCCACGTTGCGGATTCTGCAGGAAGATGCGGCGTCCCCAACCCCGATGCTCTGCCATGCTACACACGCGCCATCCGCATCAGCTCCTTCCCGCGGAAGTTCAAGCCGCCAGGCATCACCAACTTCGACGGGAAGCAAGATCCAAACATCTGGCTGCGCAGATATTCTTCTGCAATCGAAGCATCAGGGGGCAACGACATCTCTAAGATGCTCTACTTCCCAGTTGCGATGGAGCAGGGTCCTCTCACCTGGCTCGAGTCCCTCCATCCAGACTCCATCGACAGCTGGCACGCGCTGAAGAAGGCTTTCGTCTCCAACTACCAGGGTTCTTTTGAGCGCCCTGGCAGCAAGTATGAACTCCGCGCGTGCAAGCAGAAGCCAGACGAGTCCCTGCGCGACTACAACAGGCGTTTGTTCGCCATCAAGGCATCCTGCGTCCCCATCCCCGATTCAGAAGTCATCGACTACTTTCAGGAAGGGATGATCGACCGCAGCCTCTTCCGTGATTTCGGTCACAATCGTCCTCGCGACCTCGAGGAATTCCGCGCACTAGTGTCCAATTGGATGGACACTGATGATCAAGAACGGGAGCGCTACGGCAAACGATCCGCCAACCCTGGTCGCAGGAATCAGGAAGACAACAGGGATCAGCCGCGCGACTCCTTCCAGCGCAACGGCAACAACCCACGGAAGCGACCTAACAACACGGTCGCAACCGTCCAGACCGTTCGCGCCGCCAAGTCTCCACAGCAAAGAAGGGAAGAATTCAATAAACTTCTCAAGAAGCGCTGCCCCTACCACCCCGACAACAAGCACACCATGGGCGAGTGCACGCTCCTTCGGGAGACATTTAGCACGCCCAACAAGAGGCAGAAGTCGGATGGAGACGGAGACGACAAGCACGACAAGGGAGACAGTGGTTTCCCAGATATCACCAACACTGTCAACGTCATCTTCGGAGGCATGGCAGTCAGCGACACCTCGCGCAATCGCAAGAATGCGCGGCGCGAGGCCTACGCAGCAGAACCAGCGGTGGTTACACCCCTACGGTGGTCAGACACCACCATTACCTGGTCCAGAGAGGACCAATGGACGGAGATCACTTCTCCTGGACGATATCCTCTCGTCCTAGAGACCGTAGTGGCGAATAGCAGGCTCACCAAGGTCCTGATTGATGGAGGCAGCGGGCTCAACCTCATCTTCGCCAAGACGTTGAAGCAAATGGGGCTCGACACAAGCACGCTGCAACCGGCAGACACTCCCTTCTATGGCATCGTACCCGGGAAAGCTGCCATCCCCCTCGGGCAAATCACCTTGCCCGTCACGTACGGTACTGCATCCAACTACCGTACAGAGTTCATCAAGTTCGAAGTTGCCGACTTCGAAACTTCATACCACGCCATCCTCGGGCGACCAGCGTTGGCCAAGTTCATGGCCATCCCCCATTACACCTACCTCGTGTTGAAGATGCCGGGACCTCACGGCATTCTCTCCCTCCGCGGTGATATCAAGCGCTCCTACCTCTGTGACAAAGAGGCAGTGGAGTACGCCGTCAGAGCCGCGTCCACCATCGATCGCCAAGAGCTCCACCCCTCGGCCGCAACCATAATTGAGGAGGATGATGATACCCCGGCGCAGAAGAAGACACGAGCCATCAAGCCTGTGGACAAGGTAGCCACGAAGACAGTTGATCTCCAAATAGGAGATCCAACGAAGACGGCGGTGATTGGCTCCACCCTCACTCCTGCATAGGAAAGCGCGCTCGTCGACTTCCTGCGAGCCCAGGCTGACATCTTTGCTACAAAGCCTTCCGACATGCCCGGAGTTCCCAGGGAGTTGATCGAGCACAAGCTGGACCTCAATGAAAGCGCAAAGCCTAAAAAGCAGCGCCTCCGAAGATTCGCCACAGAGCGCCGAGAAGCTATCAAGAAAGAGCTAGCTAAGCTATTAGCAGCCGGCTTCATCAAAGAAGTCTTCTATCCGGATTGGCTAGCCAACCCGGTTCTTGTAAGAAAAAAGAATTCAAATGAATGGAGAATGTGCGTTGACTATACTGATCTCAACAAACATTGCAAGAAGGATCCCTTTGGGCTTCCTCGCATTGATCAAGTCATCGACAGCACCGCCGGGTGCACCCTACTCTGCTTCCTCGATTGTTACTCGGGATATCATCAGATATCGCTGAAAGAAGAGGATCAGATCAAAACTTCATTCATCACGCCATACGGCGCATATTGTTATACAACCATGCCGGTGCCACATATCAACGGGCGATACAGGGTTGTCTTCAAGACCAACTCCACCGAAACGTCGAGGCCTACGTTGACGATGTGGTTATCAAGACAAGAAATCCCGAGGATCTGATTGCTGACCTCACCGAGACGTTCGACAACTTACGCAAATGGCGGTGGAAGCTCAATCCCGCCAAGTGTGTCTTCGGTGTTCCGTCAGGGAAGCTCCTTGGGTTCATCATCAGTGAACGCGGCATTGAGGCTAATCCAGAGAAGATAGCAACTATCATGAACATGGAGCCGCCGCGCACCGTCAAGGACGTCATGAAGCTCACGGGCTGCATGGCTGCACTCAACCGCTTTATCTCCAAACTTGGGGAACGCGGGACTGAGTTCTTCAAGCTACTCAAGAAGCAAGACAATTTTCAGTGGACACAGGAAGCTCAGGTCGCCTTCGACAAGCTCAAGCTGTTCCTGACTACACCACCTGTGCTCACTGCACCGCTCCCGGGCGAAGATCTCTTGCTCTACATCTCAGCAACCACCAACGTCGTTAGTGCCGCCATTGTTGTTGAACGCGATGAGGAAGGTCATCTCCAGAAGATTCAACGGCCTGTGTACTTTGTGAGCGAAGTCCTCTCGGACTCCAAATCAAGGTACCCTCAAGTTCAAAAAATTCTATATGCTGTCTTAATGACATCCAGGAAATTGCGGCACTACTTCGACTCCTACAAGATCATTGTGGTTACGGGATATCCTATTGGCGAAATTCTTCGCAATCAAGACGCTACAGGGCGTATCGCCAAGTGGGCTGTCGAGCTTGGAACATACAGCATAGAGTTCCGTTCTCGCACAGCCATGAAGTCTCAGATCCTTACTGATTTCATATCGGAATGGACCGAGCACAATCTCCCCGTCGCCACCACAAAGCCAGAGCATTGGATCATGTACTTCGATGGCTCACTCAAGCTGGAAGGCGGAGGCGCCGGAGTTCTGTTGATTTCACCTCGAGGAGATCAACTCAAGTATGTTCTGCAGATTCAGTTTGCTGTCACCAACAATGCTGCAGAATATGAAGCACTTCTTCACGGAATGAAGATGGCCATCACACTCAGTATCAAGCGCCTATTGGTATATGGGGATTCAATGTTGGTCATCAAACAAGTCAACAAAGACTGGAACCGGAACCATGAAGACATGGATGCGTACTGTGAAGAAGTTCGCAAGCTGGAAAACACTTCCTCGGCATCGAATTCCATCATGTCGAGCGAGATTACAATGTCGCTGCAGACGTTCTGTCGAAGTTGGGTTCTTCCAGAGCAGAGGTGCCTAGCGGGGTGTTCGTCAATGAACTCTCCAAACCATCAATTTCTGCAGCGCCAACTTCTGATAATATAGCCTCAGCTCCTGAGGTTATGCTCATCGACGCCGCTTGGAGCGCTCCGATTATAGATTACATCTTGCACGACAGACTCCCTGCCGAGAAGGCAGAAGCTCAGCAAATCGCTCGTCGTAGCAAGTCCTATATTATAATTGGAGACACCCTCTACCGACGCGGTGCACGTTCTGGTGCATTGATGAAATGCGTCTCACAGCAAGAAGGCGTCAACATCCTGGAGGAAATTCATGCGGGCGAATGTGGCAATCATGCAGCTTCTCGCACTATCGTGGGCAAAGCATTCCGCGCTGGGTTCTACTGGCCTACAGCTCTACACGACGCTGAGGAAATTGTTCGTCACTGCAAGGGTTGTCAATATTTCGCTCATCACTCACATCAGCCTGCGCATAAAATCAAGTTGATACCTCCGTCATGGCCATTCACATGCTGGGGGCTTGATATGATTGGGAAACTACCCAGAGCACCTGGTGGATTTGAGTATTGCTTTGTTGCAATCGACAAATTTTCAAAGTGGATAGAAGTCTTTCCGGTTGTCAAACCAACCTCTGAGAAAGCAATCCAATTCCTTCAGGAGTTGATTCTTCGCTTCGGAATACCGCACAAGATCATTACAGATTTGGGCACTACCTTCACAGGCAACAAATTCTGGGAGTACTGTGAAGATCGCAGCATTGAGGTGTGTTACGCCTCTGTTGCTCATCCTCGTGCCAATGGACAAGTTGAAAGAGCCAATGGCATGCTCCTCGATGGACTTAAAGCGCGCATGGAACGAACCCTGAAGAAAGCAGAAGGCCGGTGGATAAAAGAACTCTTTCCGGTCGTCTGGGGCCTACGATCCCAACCCAGCAAAGCTACGGGACAATCTCCTTTTTTCCTGGTTTACGGATCTGAAGCCGTCCTCCCTGTTGATGTCATGCATGGCGCTCCCCGCGTCGAGGAATTCCAAGAAGCCATGGCAGACGAACAAAGGATGATTGAGGTTGATACGGCCGAAGAAGCACGACTGGCAGCCTTGTTACACAACGCTGCGTATCTTCAGGGTATTCGTCGATTCCACGATAAGAATGTGAAGACAAGATCTTTCCAGATCGGTGATTTGGTGCTACGCCGAATCCAGAACACAGCCGGCCACTCCAAGCTTACTTCGCCTTGGGATGGTCCATTTATTGTCTCCAAGGTCCTCAAGCCAGGCACCTACAGACTTCAAACAGAAGATGGTGTTGACTTACCAAATCCTTGGAACATAGAACATCTACGCAAATTCTACGCGTAGTTCCTTCACTGCAAAAGTGCTCCGGCACCACAAGAACCACCTGCTCCGGCATCTAGAGTTCTTCCGAAACATTGCTCCGGCAATTCCTGGCCTGGTTGCTCCGGCATCCAGAGTTCTCCCGAAACATTGCTCCGGCAATTCACGGCCTGGTTGCTTCAGCATCCAGAGATCTATTGTAACATTGCTCCGGCAATATATGAACTGATTGCTTCGGCATCACAAGTTCTTTTGTACCGTTGTTCCGGCAACGAGATATATTTCAATCAAATTCCCATCACTGGGTTGTTTATTCTGTCTCCGTGACATCATTCAAAGCTTCCGTGTTCTTTCTAGAATCGGACAATATTCGGAGCACCACAATGAGGTCTGTCCGGGTTCCTTCGGGGCCAACAACGGATCTGTTCCTCCAATATCGCTATTCTGCGATAATCTTCAGCTTAAAGCTGCCGCTCCGTGGGTCTTACTGGGTTCTTGCTCTGGCAAAACACATACAGTTTGTTCCCAAGTATTCTCCTGGGATACATTTTAAAATATAGCTTATGCTATAAGAAATCTCCCTGGGTTTCTTCGGGTCCTTAACAGGGCTGTTTTTCAGTTAAAATTTACGCCATGTATATTTTGACTAAGTCCTGGTCATTGACAAAGAGACGGCCAAGGGTTCTTAGAAATCCTTGGGTTTTTCTTTGGAACTTCCGTGTTCTTTCAAGACTCGGACAGTATTCCCTTCATGCATTCGGAGCTCATTCATGAGGTCTATCCGGGTTCCTTCGGGGCCGAGAACGGATCTGTTCCTCCAACTTCGCTACTCTGCGGTACTCTTCAGCTTAAAGCTACCGCTCCGCGGGTCTTACTGGGTTCTTACTCCGGCAAAACACATGCAGTTTGTTCCCAAGTATCCTCCCGGGGTACATTCTAAAAGATAGCCTAGGCTATAAGGGATCTTTCTGGGTTCTTTCGAGGCCTTAACAGATTTGTTTCCCATGACTAAAGTCCCCAAAACGACTTTTGGTCACCGCCACACTTTGTGATGGCACACCAGGGTTCCTTCTTGAGAACTCTGGATTCTTCTTCATACATGGAAATATTGCAATTCATTGCATAATACTTATATTACAAGAACATTTGTTCAACTTACAATCTCAGGCTCTGAGCAATTGCTTCGGCAACTGGCTCGGCCTCTTGTTTCAGGTCCCTGAAGGCGGCTTCGATACAATTTGGCTCCGCGCCTTCTACAAGTTTGCCTATGTCTACTTCAGGGTACCTAGACCTAATTACAGCAAGGACATGCACAAGACAAGCTTTTGATGATCTCTTGATATTAGCCTTCAGCTGTCGTGGCATGGCCTTCAGGCGTTCCAGGAAAGACAGCGGCGATGCAGGGTCTTCAGGGACCAATGCCTTCACCACCGGGTTCGCTGCTTTCTCCAGCAATGCTATCCGGTTCAAGGCTTCGGCCAGATCGTCGTCCGACCTCTTCATCTGCTGCAAGGATTCTTCAAGCTCCGACATCCTCCTGGTTGCCTGTTCAAGCTTCTCGTCCAGGGCCTTCTTATCTGCAAGATTCTTTTGCGCCTGGCCGAGTTGCATGGATAGCTGATTTTTCTCCTCGCGAGCATCTTCAAGATCCTTGGCAAGCTTCTTTTGCTGCTCAATGATTTGAATCAACTGCGCGTCAGCATCCTTGCGTTGTTGGACTGCTACTCTGAGTTCTTCTTTGATGACATTATGTTCTTCAGAGAGAGTCTTCAACGCTTCTTCATGGCGGTTGGCCACGTTGGACCAATCCGTCATCTTGCTCTGGGTTGTTATCAATTGTTGTTGCACCCCTGCTCACACAAGACAATGACAGAGTTGTTATTCAACGAAAGCAACGGATATTATATTACAAGATTCTGGCAGTAACAGAGTACCTTTGAGCTCTGCTTTGGCTGCTGCGAGTTTCTTCTTCATGTCCTCCTTTTCCGCGACCAATTCCTTGGTGCACAGATGCAAGGTGCGGATCATGTCGGCATCTTCCGCCTCCTGGAGTTTGCGGTCTTCGCGTTCATGCTCCAGCTCCTTTTGGAGACGGTCTGCCTTGGCATGCATCATCGAGATGTTGTGGATATACTCCGTTTTCTTCCTCGATGCTTCGCCGACGGCCTGCAGAAATATTATCATAAGATACATTCAATTGGACTACAAGTACAGGGTTGTTTCACGTACCTTGAAGTAGGCTACTGCTCTATCGGCGTGGTACAGTCCCCTGTCAATATGTTCCTCATCCTCCTCCGCGTCGAAGATATACTCGAAGGCTTGCGGATTTGGATTCAACATTGGATCATAGCTCCCAATGCGGAAGCTACCGATTTCCTCCTCAGCACCAGTACCTCTGGGTACTCTGGGGATTTCTTCAATAGTTCGCTCTTCGTGGGTTGATGCTTCGGCTTGTTTACCCCTTGAGCATTCCGCTTCTGAAACTGTCTCTGCCCCGACTTGGGTTGTCTTCGTGACGCTCGGGGGCTCGACAGGGTTCTGGTCACGGCGTTCAACTTCGACAACCGCCTGCGTGACCAGTTGATTGATGTCTGCCAGCACCTCGGCAATTGTTTCTTGAACTTGTGCCTCTGCAGATGCTGGCGGATTGGAGGGCGCTGCTGTTTGAATCACCGGCAGGGTTGTTTCTGGCATCACCCTGGGTTCTTCGGGCACTGTGGCCTCTGGCTCTACGGCTGCATGGTCCACTGGGGGCTCTTCCCTGGTTGTTGCTGGCATTTCTTCAGTTCTGCAACAATGATTTAATTAGTCACAAAAGTATATTACGAAGGTACATTCCGTACTGCTCGACAAGATACTCACATAATGGAAGGTCGCATGGGGATCTCTGGCTCCCCCAAGGTGAATTCCTCTTCAGCCTCCTGCTCCGGCGCTGATGGTCCAGCTAGACAGGGTTCTTCAACCACTGGTGTTGTCCTTACGAAGGGCGCGGAGACAGGGTTGAAGATGTTGTGGATAATTTCCTCTCTGATAGAGGATTCTGGGCACCGCCACCTTGTTGTGATCGGCTTGTTTCGATCTCACCGATGGATATCCCCTCAGAAGATGGCATCTTTGGTTGTGGGGGTATCTTTGCCCTTTCCTCTGGGATGGTCCTGGCTCGGGGCTTGGGTAGAGTACGTGCTCTCTTGGGCACAGGTGCTAGTACTTCTGTTGCTGCGGTCCTCTTGGATCCCTCACCTCTCTTGGAAGTCTTCTCTGTTTTGGCGCAGGGTTCTTCTGTTACCTGTTGTTCAGCATGTGCATGTGATTCTTCAGGTTCTTTAATAGCAGATTTCCTGTGTTGGCGCATCGGATCGCTCACCTTTGGATCCACACATCGAGCCAACAAGGCTGCTTCTTCAGCATTTGTTGGATCCAGGGGTGGCAGGCTCACATATAATGCGCGCCGGGCTTCATACTGTTAACATCAAGACATTAGTCAGTCCTATTGTTTTCGAAATAACAAGGCAGTATATTGACATTCAGATATGATTCTTACCTCAGGCGTCATGGTGATCGCTGACATTTCCATTATCTCTGGAAATTGTTCATCATTGACCACCAGGAACTTCTTCAACAGTTGTGACACCCGCTTGTCTGGCATCTCTCCGGTGGCATTCCTTGAGGGGTCAGATTCTCCAGAGTACAAGTACCCTGGATTGCAGCGTTGTTTGCAAGGCTGGATTCTCCTCAACAAAAAAGACCGATATACCACGGCTCCTGTCAGCCCTTGTGCTTTCAGGTCTATGATCATATTGAGCAGCTCAGGGATCTGCATTGCTTGATTGACTCCAACTGTTTCACTCCAGAATGGCTTCATTATTGGAGGATTCCCTGAGCGGCTGGGTAGTTGTGGCTGGTGGTTCCAAGCATAAAACCACTCCTTCTGCCAGTCCTTCAGGCTCTGATTGGTTGCATACTCCAAATACACTGGCTTCATGCCCTGACGGAACTGGATAACCACTTTTCCTACTATTTGCGATGGTTCGCTTGAGGTCTTCACCCTGAAGAGATGGCGGAACAGCGCAAAATGCGGATCTATTCCAAGAAATGCTTCACAAAGATGGATATAGATTGACAGATTCAAAATAGAATTGGGATTTAAGTGACAGAGCTCAATTCCATAAAACTGCAGCACACGCCGAAAAAAATCGCAGGTTGGCATACCAAAACCAACTTCATAAAATGCCTTCCATACCGCGATTTCCTCGGTATCTTCAGTGGGGTATTCATGCTCGTATGCGCACCTCCACTGGCTGACTTTTCGAGTCGCTAGGAACCCATCTGCTTCCAGAGCTTTGATGTGTTTCTCCTTCAGATTGCTGGTTGGCCAGTCACTGATTGGATCTTCAACAACTGGCATGTCCTTCGCGGGCATTGTTTCCTCGTTCGTCACGACCTCCTTCATGGCTTCCGCTCTCCTCTTTGTGCCCTTGCTTCGGCTGGATCCTTCACCACCGGCCATCGCAATCTCTTGGGACTTGGTGTGGATTGGATTTGGGTCGGGGGAAGATGTGGAAGATTTTTGCGTGGTCTCTGGATCGCAAACAAAGCAACTGTCGCAAACTCTAGATCTGTTTCGCAAAAGGCGTGCGAATACAAAGGGTCGCGGACGGTTTATATTGGCTTTTCGAAGCGTTACTTCGGTAATTTTCACTTATAGTCCTTCTTTGATCCTATATTTGAATTCGTTCAAATTTAGGCTCGGGTGCTGTAGGAGTATTTTCAGGAAATTTTTTTCTGAGAATTTTCGGCTTCAATTGATAAATTCAAGAAGAGTTCTAAAAGAACTCGGGTTTCTTCAGAAATTGATTCTCTTTTGGTTCGGACTTCGTAAGAACCTTGAATTTCTTCTTCAAAGATAAACGAGGCTCGGGGGCTGCCCAATTGGGCGCACCTAATCGGTGCGCACCAATCCGAACTTCGAGAAGATTTATGAGCACATCATTACCTATTGAACAGCATGGTTGCAACTTCCAAGATCAAAGAACCCTGGCGGTCTCAAAGAACCCTGACGGTCTCAAAGAACCCTGGCGGATTTCAAAAGAACTCTGGAGGACCTCAGAGAACTCTGTATTTTCAACAAAGCTGTTCTTAGGAGATAAGGTGCTCGGGGGCTTGTGGGTGTAGAGTCCTGATGGACTAAACAACCCTGGCGGCCCATCCTATGGGCCGGCCCATGAACAAGACTTGACGCACAAGACAAGGATTAGTCCTAGTCGATTTGGATATACTGTATTAGGGAATTAGAGATAAACTTGTAAAAGTCTCCTAGTCCTGTACGGTTCCCATGTAACCCTGCCCTCCGGACTATATAAGGCGAGGCAGGGACCCCCTCAAAACAGGATAATCAATACAAGATACACCATACAGGACGTAGGGTATTACGCTCCGGCGACCCGAACCTGTCTAAATCGTCTCTTGTCACCTTCGGCTTTAGATTCTCGACGACTTCTCCTTAAACCCTTCTCTCGGGGCACCCCTCGAGAACCTAGTCAGCATAAATCGCCGACAGGCAATACTACTGATTTTTTGGATAACAAACAGTCTGCACATGATAAATTTCTCTAATCTCTCATCCTCGCTCCTCACTGGCACTGTCAGGAGAGGGAGAAAGCTGACGCGGCGAACGCGTGCACGCGCAGTGGGCCGGCAAAAAGGCCATGAAAACGACTGAGCACTAGCAGACTCCCGTCTTGTTTGGTTGGATCGTATCCAAAAGCGATTGTCCCTTTTCTTTCAGTGCTTGCGGCGGTCGATCCCTTAGGTGCAAATACAAGTGCATGCGTGTCGACGACGACGGTGGACAACTGGGGCTGCCATGCCATGCCACCACCGACCCAGCCACTACTCATTCTGAAGCCTGCACGCGCAGCTAGTAACCAAATTAACTTTGCAACAATTGCTTATGACGCATCTCTTCCTGGGATCTGATGCAGCAGTCATGCTCATGCATTGTTGTTGTCTGCGTGTGCATCCATCTATCGGTCTTGCTGCATGGATCGAGTGCCATGCATCCAAATCCAAGGGAAAGAATGCACGTTGCTGAGGTTGCATTATTGCAGCAGCTCTCGTGTCGTGCGTTGGCTTGCTAGCGTAATCTGCCCGAAGCTATACCATGCATCGTGCCACGTATCCCCAAAATCTCGTCTGTCGGATTGGCCGAGCGGATGACCCAGCTGATCAGGCCTTTTCCTAGTCATTTAGCAAAAAAAAATTATTTCTTGAAAAACGCTCAAAACTTTAACGAAATCAATCTGCAAATTTGGGGGGGAAAAAACTAGGTGAACTTTTTAGTGTGAAGGCCGAAAGCGGCAGATTTGCAGTGGGACTGACCCCGCCCCGCCAATCGATAATGCAGAAACAAGACAGCAAGCATTATTCTAGTGCACTAGATGGCCGCGCCGCCCGTGACGCATCGTCCATGGAATGGAACCAAAACAAAACAAGGTGCTGCGACCACCGCCCGTGATCGAGTGAGAGAGACTTGGGGACATGCATGCATAGTACTACCTCTCAATGCATGCAATCCCAGCATGGAATGCACGTGAATATGGGTGGTCGTCCGATGCTCAAGCTTAGCATTCGTCGTTTCAGCAAATCTGAATGATTTCAGTTTTAGCAGTCGTCGTTTCTGCAAATCTCAACTTGTGATGTTTCAGTGAATGACGAATCAATCGAGTTCAGAGCAGGCGTAGCAACCTGTGTACCGCCGGAGCCCTGTTGATTTCACTGTCATCGCCTACAATCTAAGCAATTCCAAAGCAATTCTGTTCACGCCGGCCCGGCCTAGCTATTTGCTCACGGTCCAACCATGCCAACCTTGGCAGCCTTATTTAGACGGTTATTATTACTGGTTTTAGTAATGGAAAAGGAAATTAACTAGTTATTACTGGACTTCGTAACCGAGGGTGTAATGTTAATAAGAGAATAGGAAAAGTTAAGGCGAGAAACCAATGTCCTCGCAGCAAATTAAGCAGCAGGGTTTTTTTTTTCTTTAATTTGTGATCCTTACCTTCATATAGTTCAGAGCTCAATCTGATTAATTCATTCATGGAAATACACATCTGAGAAATCCAGCTATACTATACATACCATGCTAGATAAAATCAATTGCCAATTAATAAGCATCAACAGTACAGTGTCAGTGATTCAATGCTAACCTAGGAATACAGAAACCTACTACTAAAAAGCAGAGTACTAGTACTAGGCCGGTAATAAAAATGCTAATTAAAGCTAGGCGATTCAGGTAACTGAAAAAAACAATACTAGTAGCACTGCAACGGGGCAATCAGAAAGGAGAGTTGCAGATGCATTCTTTTTTTTCCAATTTGTGGAATGCAAACGAAAAAGTAAGGAGGCACTCAAGGTACAAAAAAGAGAATGCTGGCAGAAAAGTTGGTTTTGGGTTGAGCCAAGAAGATTAGCAGTTAATTAATTACTAATTGGTCTGAGGCTTCAACAGTGCAGTGCAGTGCAGTGCAGAGAGGAGGGAGCACTATAAATTGGGCGCCGCTCCTGCCGCTACCATCCAAGCCATCTCCTCTAGCCTCTTCCTCCTGTGAAGTCGGCCTCACGGGTGACGGACGGACGGACGGGTACTAGAGGCCACTGCGCGCGGTTACCAGCCGGCAATGGCGTCGCCAATGCTCAGCGCCTCACCACTCCTCCTCCAGGTAATCTGCCTGCTCTATCTATCATGTAATCCATTCTATTCCATTCATGTCTCTTGTGCTAGCATTCATGGCTCATACCTTGGAGTTGATGAGGATCTATGACCCATCCAGATTGAGTTTGCTCTCTGTTTTTGGTCACCTTCTGGATGGAATGGCGCAGTGGAACTGAAATCCAAGTCTGCGATTTGCCATCTTTTACACCACAAGAGATGAATCAATCAATCCATCTGCCGTATATATTCTGTTTGTGTGCAGCTCCTGCGCTGGGTATGCGTCGTCCTCTTCCTCGCCGCGTCGGTGGTGTCCGGGCGCCACCACAGCGCAGCCTCCACGGGCTCCGGGCAGAGCAGCATGTACCTGGCGCCGAGCTGCCGGTCCCACACGGCTTCGCTGGCGGACTTCGGCGGCGTGGGCGACGGCACCACCTCCAACACGGCGGCGTTCCGGTCGGCGGTGGAGCACCTGTCGCAGTACTCGGGCAACGGCGGCGCCATGCTGTACGTGCCGGCGGGGAAGTGGCTGACGGGGCCCTTCAACCTCACCAGCCACTTCACGCTCTTCCTCCACAGCGACGCCGTCATCCTCGGATCCCAGGTCTGCCTGCCTTCAGCTAGCTGCAACAACTATCCTTCAGCTGTGGAGATGTATCGAATTTTTTTATGAGAAGGAATGAAATTGCATTGCATTGCATGCAGAACATAAGCGAGTGGCCGGTGATCGCGCCGCTGCCGTCGTACGGCAGAGGGAGGGACCACGCCGGCGGACGATACGCCAGCCTCATCGGCGGATCAAACCTCACAGACGTCGTCATTACGGGTACAATTTGTTACTGTTTGGTCTGAATTAAACTGATGAGGAGACAATGAATGCAAATATGGAATGCTTGGCAGGTAACAACGGGACTATCGACGGTCAGGGCGCCATGTGGTGGTCCAAGTTCAAAAGCAACAAGCTCAAGTACACCCGCGGGTACTTGATAGAATTGATGTGGTCGGACACGGTGTTCGTCTCGAACGTGACGCTGCTCAACTCGCCGGCGTGGAACATCCACCCGGTGTACAGCAGCAACGTGGTGGTGCAGTGGGTGACGATCCTGGCCCCGACGCACTCCCCCAACACGGACGGCATCAACCCGGACTCGTGCACCAACGTCCGCATCGAGGACTGCTACGTCGTCTCCGGCGACGACTGCGTCGCCATCAAGAGCGGCTGGGACGAGTACGGCATCAGCTACAACATGCCCAGCAGCCACATCGTGGTGCGCCGCCTCACCTGCGTGTCGCCGACGAGCGCCACCATCGCTATCGGCAGCGAGATGTCCGGTGGCGTCAGCGACGTGCGCGCCGAGGACATCGTCGCCGTCGACACCGAGTCCGCCGTGCGCATCAAGACCGCCGTGGGGCGTGGGGCGTACGTCAAGGACGTGTTCGCGAGGAGGATGACGCTGACCAACATGAAGCGTGTGTTCTGGATGACGGGTGACTACAAGTCCCACCCGGATGATGGCTATGACCCCAATGCCATCCCGGTGGTGGAGAACATCAGCTACCAGGACGTGGTGGCCACTGGTGTGTACAAGGAGGCGGCCAGGCTGGAGGGCATCGACGGCGCCCCGTTCAAGGGCATCTGCATCGCCAACGTCACGGCGGAGCTGTCCAAGTCGAAGAAGTACCCGTGGATGTGCGCCGCCGTGGAGGGCGTGTCGGCGGCCAACGTCAGCCCGGCGCCGTGCGAGGCGCTGCAGCAGAACAAGGACGGCGCTTGCCCGTTCCCGACCGACACGCTGCCCATCGACGACATCGCCGTGCAGCAGTGCGCCTACGACGTCCCCGCCCCAGCAGCAGCAGCAGCAGGTCCCAAAGCCTAGCCCCGCTGCTCTGCTCTTTTCCTACTTATTACTAGTCTGATGATGGAAACAATAAGGAAGGAAGATGGCGATGCTTAGTTCTGTTCCCTTACACACATGAGGAGTTCTGTTACTACACTTGTTGACATCTACATGCTGTTTTTTTTTTTCTTTCCCTCTGAATTCTGAATGCTCTGCTCTATCTGGCTGAGATTTTTTATTTGTTTAACAAAAAAAAAAAGAATCTAACTCATAGAAGCATATGGGCCAACCGGGCCTTCATCATGAAACAGTAGTTAGGGCCCAAAACAAATAAAGACGTACCACTGGGCGATTGGGGCCAAAAGCACTTTGGGTTTGTGTTCTTGATCAGACGAAACAAACTCTTCTATGAAGCTCATGCACTGTGTGTTTCATAGATCTAGATAGCGTGCACAAGTTTAGATATTCGTATTTTTTTCAATTTTATGATCTGTATAAAGCATATGGGCCAACCAGGACTTCATCATGACTTAGTATAAAGCTCAAAACCAAAATCTATCTAGCGCAGAAGAAAAAATAAAGAGTTACCATTGGGCGCGGCGCAAAATCACTTTGGGTTAGTGTTGTTGATGAGAGCAAACTCCTGCGCGTAGCAGCCTGTTCGGCTAGGCTGCAGCCAGCCACTCCCGGCTGGGTTGTTTCGGCTAGGCTGCTGGCTGCAGCAGCTGTAGAGCTGCGGTGCAGCCGTGGGCTGGGTTGTTTCAGCTAGGCTGCTGGCTGCAGCAGCTGTAGCTGCGGTGCAGCCGTAGCTGCAGCCCACCGAATAGGCTGCTAGATAGTGTGCGCCATAACAAGTTTAGATATTTGTAAAAAAAAATTCTAATTTTATGATCTCAATGTCACATTTCCGGCAGCAAGTCTCAAAACCACAGGCAAATTTCGTCAGCGCCAGAGTGATATGTGTACGGAATATCACAAGATATGGTGTGCGAAATTAAACGTAGAATTAAATAAGTGGAGACATATGGGTTAGCTAGATTGTTCTAGTTGTTAATGAGCTCTCGATCCGTTATGGGCTGTGTAACCATGCTCCCAAAATCTATTTCCGAATAAGATGCTATTGGGATGTCACAATACTACTTTCATAGATTATTGGGAGAGATGCTTTTGCAGTCTCTTAATAATATCTTCCCAATAGTAACTACTATATTGGGAGAAACTCAACTCTCTCACTATTTGGGAGAGAGATGGGATTGATCATTGGGATGTCCCTATAACATTTGGAAAGAAAGGAGATGTATTAGGAGACTGTTGGAGCATTATTTTCTCATAACCTCTCTGGTAGTTAGATTAGGGAAAGGTGGACTGCTAGAGATACTCTTATTTTCTCTAATTTTTTTAATTAAAAAACGCAGCCGACAAGAATTTTGCAAGGTATATATATGTATTAATAGAGGATGAGCAACCTACAACAATAACACACAAGAAATTGGTAAAGTTACACTCACACGATGGAGGCAATAACCAATAAGACAATACCACCACGAGATTGAACATACAAGACAGTAGCACCACAGCAATTAGCAACTTAATTAGAATGAGGGTGTTATGAAAAGCAATGTCTCCAGCAGAAAGAACATGGGATCCACGGCCACCGCCACCATGGATCGCGAGACCAGGTCTAGGTCTTTCTTCAACCATGCATCATGCAGAGAAGCTGGAGAGGGACCGTACGATGGGCATCAGTTATATATATATATATAGCTTGAGGTATGCTTTGCTGTGGCTTGGAGGGCTACCGCCTTGCCCTTGCCCACTTGCGAGCATGAGCATCAAGACGGCGACGACAATGGCAATGGTGCGAGCAACTGGATGCAGCGCGACGTAGAGCCCCAAGCCAAAAGCGGCCACCAAGCTCCTTGCTGAATGCATCATCAGGGCTTATGCTTGATTCACGTTTTGGAAGCGGCTGGAGAGTCTAAAAGCAGGCACCCCGGCATAGAGCAGCAGGAAAGAGGTAGCAACCAGAGAGCAGATAAATGCCATAGCGTCGGCGAGGATGAAGGACGAGGACGGATAAGATGCCCATGACCTGCGCAGCAGATGAGGTTAGAGTCTCCGATATAGCGTCCTCGCCTCCTTCAAACAAGTGCTGCTGCGGCTGCTGGGTCGTCCTGGGCATCCAGCATCCATGACATCAGCATCTTCTTGGGCGTTCGGCGGCACACGTACTTGACGACGTTAAGCTTCCTCATGTCAACAGGCAGGCTGCAGGCGCACGCTTCTTTCTGACGACGTAGTAGCATCTCATCAATGGCGACGAGGTTGGCAGCCCCTGCAGCAACGTGTATGGGGTATAGCCCTTCCTCGTCCGCCTGGTACGCCGTCGATTTGTTGGCGCCCAGCAGCTTCTGGATCGGAAAAATATTCTGTGCAGCCGGGCTGCAAACTCACTTCTGTGCAGCCCTCCTCCCGATGCTTGACGCGTGGACAGACATAGAATCCCACGGTCTACTCCTCCCGGCTCCCGCTCAGCTCGTGGCGTGGCTTCAAGCGCAGACGCCCACGGAGGCACGGCTCGGCTTAGCTGCGGATAGAAGACGCATTGGCGGCGCCTGCCTCATCTGCCTGTCGGCCACCGTCCGCGAAGACCGAGTAGACGACGGCAGGGACATAAGTCGTCGTGAGCCTAGACTCGATACTCGATGTTCTTCAGATTGATGATGTGCAAGCATCTCGTCTCATGCTGAGCCCCTATCGTCCATGGCATGGTAGTAATCAGCAGAGAACGAGCTAATGCTTAAACTACACAGGCGATCTCCGAAATCGAATGGAATTCATGCCATGAAAACCATAGACTAAGCTTAGAAAGGATTAAAGTAAAACAATTTTGCTTTAAAGATGTGATCAACAGCAGGACTAATAAAACATGAATCTAGCTAACTAGGGCGGTCACCTGCCCTCTCGGTGCCGGCCGCAGGCATGTCGAAACGATTGAGGTCGGTCTTCTACCGTGCAGGTGCAGCAATGCCGGTGCCTAACTTGGCAGCCGGCGGCGGCGCGCCGATGCGGCATCCTCGATGGAAGAAACAGGCGGTCAGGGCTCAGGGGCCGTTGGAGCCGAGCCGCGGACGTCTCACCTGGAAAGCCGAGTAATAAATGAGATCGCCAGACCCGTAAAGCGAGCAACGTCGGATTCTCTGTCTGTCCACGCGTCACATATCCAGCGAAGGGCTGCACGGAAGTGAGTTTGCAGCCCGGTTGCACAGAATTTTTTTCCGCTGGATCACCACACGGCGCTGCCCTGAGAACATCCAAGACCAATAGGGAATAAGCTGTGTCGACGGGAAGCCCCACAAGGAGGCAGCCAAGTGAAGAGGGGTGCTCCCGTTCTTCTTGTCCCCTTGGCTAGTCAGTCGCTTCAGGAGACGATGGTCGTCGTCGTTGAGCCATTCCAAAACCATACAAAGCGCTGCATGATAACATACAGTACTACTTATTCTTTGGATATCGTCATGCATGCATGCATGATCCCAATTCATACTTAAAAGCAGCATGCGTACGTAGTACCTTGGACATTATTTGCACAAGAAACGACTGCGGCATGCAGGACGTTTCGTCCGTGTGGCCCGGAGTAGTAGGACAGCTTGCCTTGGCTCTTGTCGAACAGGTGGCGTGCAATCTCCATTTCACCCAACGAGATGGCCACGTACAACGGGGAAGAAGCACCGTCGTCATCATCATCGTGTTGGGTGGGGGATGCAGGCCAGCTCTGTCGATGCAATCCACGCCGCTAGTGCTCCTCCTCCGATCCTGTGGATGCAGGCCCGCCTCACCGCGTGGTGCAAGGCCGTCTCCCCACACTGGTTCTGCACTCTCACCAGCGCCGCCTGCCTCTGATGATCGTCGCCGCCGGCGAGGTCAAGGAGGCAGTCGATCACCAGCCGCGGCGGCGCAGTGCAGGGGCGTGTCGCCATTGTTGTTGCGCGCGAGCAGGAGGCGACTCCCACCCTTCCCTCGCCGCCGTCGCTTGCGGCGGCAACCACGTGCAGCAGCGAGTCGCCGCCCGTGGCGTAAAGGAGTAGTGCAGCGGCAGGCGGCGGCCCATCGTCGTCGTGATCAACTACCACGGCGATCTCATCCTCCAGCGGCTGTACAATAAGACGCTTGAGCTCGTTGCTGTCGCCGCAGCGAGCAGCCATCATCAACAGCGGCGCATTATCACTCGCCGCAGCCGTGCCTCCTTCATCGCCTACGGCGATGCCCATTAATTACTACCTCACTGTACTTAATCGATCGCTACTAGCTTGCTTGGTGCATGTTGCGGATTAGGACAGATATATTTATAGTCGCAGGACGGAGCTTCTTCCTGATCGATCGATATATATAGGAGTATGGTTTTCAACCTCAAACTACAAAATCGGATACTAAAGGCCCTCCAACTATCCAAACCATGCAAAATTGGCCACTTTGGGTGGTTTTGAGGGTGGTTTTGGATTTTCTAAAAATAGCAGCAATATTATTTAAACATTAAAAAACCATAACTAATTCATTTTGGACCAAAAAAAATATGAAATTAGTACCAAAAGTTCTCTTAAAATGTAACCAACCAATTGACACACCATTTAATGGTATTTGGGTATTATATATTTATATTACTAGTGTCTTGTTTTTTTAAAAAAATAATTAGAATAAAAATAAATAATATGCAAATAACTTCTAATGGTGTACCAACATGTAGGTCACATTTTTAGAAAAGACATTTGCACCAGATTCTAATTTTTCTAGTTCAAAATAAATTAGTTATGAATTTTTTAATACAAAATTACTTTTTAATTTTTTTGGAAAATACAAAACCACCTTCAAAACCACCCAAAGGGTCAATTTTGCACGGTTTTGATAGTTGGAGGGTGTTTAGTGTCCGGTTTTATAGTTGTGGGTTGAAAATCAGACTTTTGTAATAGTTGGAGGGTGAAAAATAGACTTTTCATATATATATATATATATATATATGAGTGACGCATGCATGCTGGGCATCTAATTCTTTCAAAGCCCCCCACGGCACGCAAAGAAACATGCATGGCCAACTGGCCAGAGAAAAAGGTAAACACTTTCTTTGCAGTAATGCGATTAGTAAGTACATCAGAGGTAAAAACTACTCCCTGCTGAAACAGAGAGACTGGTCTTCCGATCGAGGTACCAAACAATACCGTAGCAAACAGTTCGTACGTAACAATGTTCCAACATTGTATACACTCACTAAAGTGAAATGTAGAAGAACATGGTAAACACTTAGGGATGATAAGAAATTGTTTCTACATGCAGCCGCACCAAGCATATATATAGCTCCGCCATTGCGTCCCTCGTACCTCTCCCTATAATGTATGTATACTTTCAGATGCTTCGTCCACAATGCAAGATCTCATTCCGGTCTGTTTGATGATCGAGGAAGACTGAGGGCATCGAATTTATTAACTTTTGTGCTGGGCAATTCAAGCCCCACACCCCCAAATGCACCTTTTCTTTTTCTCCAGTCCAAATAAACGTCACATTTACTCGCCAGAAAAAACAAATACATGTAACATTCACCATTTCTACCATATTCTTTTGACACTATTCAAATTAAATACTAGTATACTAATCATTTGGCTTCAGAAACATTAATAATTGCTATATATAGACACACATGCATAGTATATTATTCTTTTGCGGCCAACACGCAAAGACGATGAGGAGAGCAAATTAAAAGTTAAAAGCGGTCTGCTCGATCCGCCCGGTAGTCCTTGTTAATGAATGACCTGCCTTTTGTGCTCCGCGATGCACCAGAAAAAGGAGAGTCTTGCTTCGCAAAATAATCCAACCACGCAGCTGCAGCAGATGAGATCGACCGAGAGAGAATTATTCCACCCAGCTTCATCAAGACCATGCCAAAACCATATATGTATGCATTCCTTCATGTGCCAGCTTGTTCGTGTTCCTGCAGTGCATGGTACATGTTCATATCTCTGGTGTGATTGATATGTGCGTTCGCAACCTATACAAATAATAGCTCTAGGTCTGTCTTCTCCATCGGTTCAGTTAGTGTGCGGCTCTCTCTGTAACAGCCCAAAACTAGTCTAAGTTTTCTTTTGCGGGTACAAAACTAGTTTAAGTTAAGCATCATATATAAGCATCCCATTGGGTCAGTTGATTAATTAAAATCTAATTGAGTTCCCGCACTCGGACGGACGGCCCGTGCGAGAGGCTGCACGGTCCGCCTCTTGCCACGCCAGTAAAGCTGACCAGTCAACCACAATTGATCAGCACCGCCACATCATGCGGGCAGACGGTTCGCACCTATATGGCGGACGGTTCGCTAGTTCACCTGGGTTGCGTGTCGCGAGCGTACAGTTTGGCCGCCACGACAACCCAAAGCCACACGTCAGCTCCACCTCTCTTAGCTGTGGGCAGAACACTCATAGCCCCCCCCCCCCCCCCCCTCTTCTCACTAAACCACTTCCCAAGTTTCCTCCAACACCAACCAACAAACCTCGTCAGAGCTTCGCCACAACGTCGACACCATTCCTTCCCTGACGTTATATTGGAGCAAGAAGCTTCCGCGAGCTCTCGGTCCTCTCCATTGCTCATTTTTCCCAAGCTCAAGATAAAAAATAGGGAAAAGTCTATTTTTCACCCTTCAATTGTTACAAAAGTCTGATTTTCAACCTCAAACTACAAAACCATATATTAAAGACCCTCCAACTGTCTAAACCATGCAAAATTGACCCTTTGGGTGGTTTTGAGGGTGGTTTTGGATTTTCTAAAAATAGCAGAAATATTATTGAAACTTTAAAAAACCATAACTAATTCATTTTGGATCCAAAAAATATGAAATTAGTGCCAAAAGTTCTCTTAAAATGTAGTTGGAATCTCCAGAAATTTGGCTCAGCCTCCACCAGGCCTCCTTGCCAGGATGCTATTCTATTCTAACGCGAGAATAGAATCATGTAAGCAGATGTTCTCCTGTCAAACACAGAGAGGATGAAGAGTAAATTGTCACTTTTCAGGCCATTTTGTATCAAAATCCTGTATTTAGACTGAAGGACGCAGAAATAATCAATCAGGTATTGGAGTTCCAATACTCCTATCTAAGATCAGCTACGACCAGAATACCCCAGAAAGGGACACATGGCAATCTTCCCACTGTTTGATTGAACTGAATGAAGGATAGCAGGAGTAAAACTCAGTACAGAACCAAACAACTGAAGTTAATCATGTAAGCTCTAAATCACCAAACATTTGCCATTATAGAGCAGCAGAAAATTACAGCCATGCGCACTCTGCATACAGAAGATTTTACAGCTAATGCTAAATATGGCTTGACTGAAGATTAAAAGCAGCTATCACTGCAATCCATGTGCACAGTGCCTCTGCCAAATGCAGTTTGGAGAGAAAAAAAAAGAAGGGAAAAGTCTATTTTTTACCCTCCAACTGTTACAAAAGTCTTATTTTCAACCTCAAACTATAAAACCGGATATTAAAGGCCCTCCAACTATCCAAACCATGCAAAATTGACCCTTTGGGTGGTTTTGAGGGTGGTTTTGGATTTTCTAGAAATAGTAGACATATTATTTAAACTGTAAAACCCATAACTAATTCATTTTGGACCCAAAAAATATGAAATCAGTGCCAAAAGTTCTCTTAAAATGTACCCAACCTATTAGCACACCATTTAATGTTATTTGGGTATTATATATTTATATTACTAGTGTCTTATGGTTTTTCCAAAAATAATTAGAATAAAAATAAATAATATGCAAATAACTTCTAATGGTGCACCAACATGTAGGTCATATTTTTATAAAAATATTTGCACCAGATTCTAATTTTTCTAGTTCAAAATAAAATAGTTATGAATTTTTTAATGCAAAAATATTTTTTATTTTTTTTAGAAAATACAAAACCACCTTCAAAACCACCCAAAGGGCCAATTTTGCACGGTTTGGATAGTTGGAGGGTGATTAGTGTCCGGTTTTGTAGTTATAGATTGAAAATCAGACTTTTGTCATAGTTGGAGGGTGAAAAATAGACGTTTCCCTACAAAATAAGTCAGGTTTTATAAACCTCACTCTACATCGATGTGTGCCCCTCACTTGAGTTCCTCTCATCGCCGGTGAGACCGCCGTCGTCCCGATACAACCGTCATTCACCTACAGTTTGAGTTCCTGGAGTTTCTTGGAGCAAATCACTATTAATGACCTAGAGCATTGAAACCTGATGCGTGTCAAATCTATCCTTTGGAGTGAACTCTAGGCACTCCAAGGAACACGTAGAAACAACCAGTGACCGGAGCCGGAGGCGGCAAGCTCACCCGCTAGCCACGACTTTCAGGTGGACGGTCCTTGCTACCTGACTAAATTGAATACTCGTTGAGAGCCGGGCTAGTATATACCCATATTGGATAAGTCATGCGAGCACCTTTTGTACATATGTTGATGCATCTTAAGGAGCTTGGCTCCTGGTATTGGACGACGGCGCAGTCGACCTTGCTGTCGTCGCGAGCTATTTTACAACGCAAAATACTACTAGATAGTAGTATATAGTATAAACTAAATCAGATCGTCGACCGATTAGGGGCAAATTAGTACTTTCGTGTCCAACTAATTTGATAACGTTTCACCACGGACTAACTCCCGACAACGCGGCTTCCTTTCTTCTCGGCGTCCGGCTCCTCCCTCACGGCAGCGTCCATGTACACCGGCGATGGCCGGACCTCGCACTGCTGCAGCACGAGTGCTAGTGCGACCTTGGAGACTATCACCGCTATACAAACCCGCCCACCGCCGCCGAACGACAGGAAAGTCGCCATCTGCTCCCGCGGGCCGCGGTCGGTGGCCGTCGTCGGCGAAGCACGCCCCACACCTCGGCGTCGTGCTCCGGCGGCCGCAGACCTCAACGACCTCCCGACGAGCGCGGTCCTGCCACTCCGCATCCATGGCAAGGACGTCCATGGCGAGCGCAGTCCTGCCACGCATGGCGAGCGCGACGGTTGCCCAGGTGAGAAGGCTAGCGAGCATCTCCTTGCTGGCAAAAAGAAGTCCTTGGACTCCTCGATGGACATCCACCATCATCGCCGCTCGCTGGAGCCATGAAGCTCATGAAGTCCTTCATGTTGTGGTCCTGGACGTCGCTCTGCAAGCCGTTGACGAACGTGTCCAGGAGCCTCTTGATCTCCCTGTCCAGCTGCCACACGCCGACACGCGCCTGTTCTTCCGCGTTAGGAGGAACCGGTAGTCAGGGATGAAGACTTTGTTGCGCATCTCAGTGGCGTAGCTTCCGTGCTCGCTCTGCAGTGGGAGCACGGCACTGCCCTTGTCGTAGTTCTGGCCGAACGTGGCTAACGTCGTACAAGATTATTAATTGAAATACTATTACAAAAATATCATTTAAATTCATTTCCTATAATACCATTATATCACCCATACTACTCCCATATACTACTTATATCACTAGGACCATTCTGAATAGTATACAATTAATCTCAATCGTACGATGTTTACATACTAGTCCTTTTTTATCACCAGTGTATGAAAAGAGCTCGTCGTCGGATGCCGCAATCACAGGCCGGCCGGCACCCTCCACGGTGCGTCTGATGGTGGTGGAGGTGCTGAAAGGCATCCATCCCGTCCCGGCGAACACCAGCACTGATGCTCAAGGTAGCCATCATCAGGAGCAGGACGAACCAAGGCGTGGTCGTCGGCTCTGGTCGGTAGCATCCGGGCAGCGTGAAAATGTCCACGAGCGCCAAGACGATGCCCATCACCTGCGTCGCGTCGCTTAGGTGCTTCTCGAATGCTGCAAATAAATTAGTAGCAACAATTAGTTGTCCTGCGCGTTCAGAATGCGTAGCAGCAGCAGGCGTACCTGACGACGACGGCGACGTGGAGGAAAGTCCTCCCTTGGGCATCTCGCAGAGTCGGGACACCGCTCCAGCAGCATCCTCACCTGCGGCCGCATCCCCATCATCGCCCGGCGAGTATTCATTTGCATCTAGCAGTAGCCGCACGGTCGTCTCCGACAGTTCAGCGGCCATGCCAAGAGGGCTTCTCCCGCCATTGTTGCGCCTTTGGTTGATAATAATTAAGCCGCTGCAGCACCACCACCACCGCCGCCAACTTGCTCCAGGATTTGGTTAGCGGGAACCACTCATAGCTGCTCTACTGTATCTGCTTGCTCGCTTCTATTTGGCAGGTACTAGCACATAGATAGTAGTACTGTTTATGAAGAGGCAAAACCACATACTGTACGATCGAGCTAGTATGGGCAAAGCCAATTAAAGGTGCTCGATCTCCATCATAAATAAATCTATCCATGCCAATACTCTACACATCGCTAATCTTAATATCTTATCATCTGAATTTTTTTTATTAAAAAGACATAAAGTTTAGACCTTAAAATGTGTGCGTCTTATAAAAAGAGACAGGCGGTATCGTATTCTTTTCCTCCTCCCAGGGATAGATTTCCAAGTGACCGTCGTCGTTTCAAACAGCGACGAAGTAGTTAACATGGATGGATGGCACTGCTTTGAACATAAATTGCTAGTATACAACAAATATGCAAATATACAAATATAAAAAGATACTCCCTCCGTCCCAAAATATAAGCATTTCTAGGTTTGGTCAAAGTCAATAATTTCAATTTTGACTATGAATAATAAAAAAATCATAATGTTTGATCATCTATAAAGTATGTAATTAGATTCATCACGAAACTAACTATCATAATATGTAACTCTTCATGTTTAAAACAAACTGTTTCTGTATATATTTATAGTTAAAGTTGATAAATGTTGAATTTGACCAAATACAGAAATGCTTGTACTTTGGGACGAGGTAGTACTTTGGGACGAGGTAGTAACAGAATGGTAGACCTCACCTGCTTCAAGTAATGGAAGTTTCAGGGCCCTTGGCATCTCGGGGCCATATGCGGCAGCTCTGCTCGCAACGGCAACCCAGCCCTTCTTTCAGTGATGGCAAGGCACAGGGCATAACGGAAGCCTTCCGGTCCGTTGCTGATGGCAATGGAGAACAAAGTGAGAATGCTAGCACTCATAGAGTAACAAGTACAATCTTCTGGCTGGTTCCAGGAGACAATTGAATGGTTACCAATCTCAACAATTCTACAAACACGAATGTACATCTTAATGCTTATGGTTCCATGTCAAGGCCATATATTACAATTCTCGACACACAGAAAACATGTGTCATCAATTGTAGCATGGCAACAATCAAGCACGGTTTAATTATCTTGATCTCACTTCGAACCGAACTCCAAGGATCCAAGAAGCCAAAATTACATGTTCCTTCTACTAACGCACAAGCAATGAATCATCCTACCCTAGAACCAAGTGGCATGGAAAACAATCGCAAACTCTGGATTGCGAGCCTGTACAGGAGCTACAGCCTAAAAAATAAACCCCACAGTTGAGCCCAGAGAGGCTCATCTACTGAAGAATGAAAAGAGGCCACCTTTCTTCTTGGGTCTCTCCTGCTCCTCAACCATAACTGCTGTCATCGCATCTCTTTCTACCAATCGCCAGGTGGCCTGCTCCAGCGCAAGGCCGGCCGGCGTGGGTGGGTCGTTCAGAACCAATGGCACACCCCTGTTCGTGCTCCGGATCACCTCCGCGTCCTCTGGCACCACACCTAGCAAGGGTAACCCGAGCATTTCTTGTACATCAAGCGCTGACATCATGTCCTCCCCCTTCACCAGGTCAGGTCGCACTCGGTTCACAATGATCTTGATGTCTTTGATGCCATCGCACTCCAGAAGTCCCGCGACACGGTCAGCGTCACGGAGAGCTGTAATGTCAGGGGTAGTAACAAGCACTGCCTCTTCCGCTGGGGCAATGGCAGTGACAAATCCGGCATCAACACCTATATGGCAAAGGACAATCAGCTTACATAACGGAAGTAGATGCGTGTTGCTGGTTTTCAAATTCAAAGTCATCACTTAATAAAGGCGGGGAAAAGGTTCAACATCATGTCAGGCAGCTGCATGGCATACATGGAACTACCTCAACAGTTTATCTAACATTTCATTTGGTCGATTTGACTGCACAATATGTCAAACTAGGATCAATGTAAGAATGCTTAAGGGTGCGCTAGGGCCACAGTTAAAACCCCAGAGACAAATGATGTGTCATTTTGGATGTTAAAAAACTTGTATCCCAGTTCATTAGTTCAGAAATGTAACTAAAATACCACATTTTTAGGCCTAAGGTCTCGGTAGATGGATATGAAAAGCAGTAATGAAAATTGTTACACATTTAAATCTGACAAGTCGGGACATCTGACAATAAGAAAGGATCAGAATCATGGAGAGGATGTGAAGAGCATTCTGGCTTTGCATTCTTAATCTTTGGCAAATGACAGTAACAGATGTGGGAAAGCGATGAATATCTTGATTCTAATGGGTAGGGTGATGCTCATACACCTGGAGTTTAAATGCCATTATCTCCTATTCATACCAGTATTGATTAGACTAGAGGCAGTATTCTTGGATACAAAATTACCAATCATCTAAGATTAGTCTACCTGTAATCTAAAATCAGGCCACCTGGCATCTGGCGAAATGAGTTAAGTGGCTCTGAAATTGGCATCACTCTGAATTTCTCTTGGCAAAACTGAACTATAGCATTGCAAAAGCAAAGACTCTACTGGCTCTGGAATCTTTAATGCTGGATAACCAATGCAGATGTTTGTGGTGGGAAAAGTACAATTTGTGTCTGGTGACTGCTATCAGCCATGGACCAAAGCATCTAAAATCAGGCAACCGAAGCAGTGAACAAACCTATCGAAATGGTCCTTTTTTAGTTGACAATACAATTGGGGTTGGAATCCTATTGGAGCAATGCAATTACACGAAAAGGGTGAGCAGAATGCGGTTGGTTAGAGTTGAGGTGACCTGCGGGGCAGTCGATGAGGATGAATGCTGGCGGGTTGGGCGTGCGGCGTAGCGCGTCGGCGACCCAGGTGAGGGTCTTGGATCCGAAGGCGAGCGGCAGCTTGGAGCGTGGCTTGGAAAGGCAGAGGAGGTGGAGGTCGTGGAGCGCGCGGTGTCGGACGAGCGCCTGGTCGAGTCAGCAGTCCCCGGCGAGGACGTCGGCAGCGGTGAGGTGGACCCGGTTCTCGAGGCCAAGGAGGAGGTCGAGGTTGCGGAGGCCGGCGTCGGCGTCGACGGCGACGGTGGGGAAGGAGAGGCGCGCGAGGGAGGCGGCGAGGTTGGCGGTGGTGGTGGTCTTGCCGACTCCGCCCTTGCCGGATGTGACGACGACGACCCGCGGGGTGGGGCCCGAGAGCTCGGGGGCCGTGCGGCCCCCGTGGTTGACGGCTCGCGCGGAGACGGCGGTGCAGCGAGGGCCCGGGAGGGGCGGGAGGCGCGGCGGCGCGGACGCCATCGAGTCGGCCGGCTCCTCTAGGGTTTTTGTTTGTTTGTTTGTTCTGGGAGGGAGGGGAGGGGAGGTCAGTGCGAGTCGGGGGAGGCGGAGGTGGTGGCGGCGGCCGCGACCATGGCTGCCTCCTGCTGCTGCTGCTGCTGCAACGAAACCTTACCAAACAGCTGGGTGGCCCAGTAAGGGAGGCAGGCTGATGGGCCTTCTCCTTTTTTTCGGAAAGTGATGGGCCTTCTCCTTTTTTTTCGGAATGTGATGGGCCTTGAACAAGGCAGGCTGTCAGAGGGAACGACAAATGGTTAGTTATGGCGGGCCCTGGTTGTCAGTGTGAGAAACAAACTTGTGGCCAGGAGAAGAGCCCCGCCCGCCACCACCTGGAGGGCCTGCATCGCAGCAGCTCCAGCTCTAGGCTAACCTTCGCAGCAGCAGCAGCAGCATCAGCAGCGCGTTGAGGAGGTCGATGGTGTCCATGACCACAACGCCGCACCCCCTCGATTCGTCCGTCCCGGGCGTCGGAGGCGGCAAGGAGGAGGAGTCGCGCCGGATGCGCCTGCGGCAGGCCTCCGCGCCAACGGCCGTGCCGGTAGGGGATGAAGACGATGAGGGGGCCAGGAGGGTGCGCAAACCCTACACCATCACCAAGTCGCGTGAGAGCTGGACCGACCCCGAGCACGACAAGTTCCTCGAGGCGCTGCAGCTGTAAATCTCCCATCCTAGCTTACCTCTACCTATTCTACCGCTGCTTATTCCTCTGCTATCGACTGGCTTTGCTCGTATCCCCTTTAATTTTGTCGCTGGGATGGGTCCAGTTTGGTTGGCTTGGTTGCTTCATTTGCACAATTATATAAGTTGCTTGCTTTCATGGTCAATACCCAGATGTAACGAGACATTTCTGTCCCTTGCTTTAATTCCACCGTACCTGCTGCTAAATTTCTACTTAGTACTAGTGGAAACAAACATTAGGATTTCCGGGACATCTGTTATCTAATCGGCTTATGGATCATAGTGCCTTTAACATGTAGTCTGTCTATTGAGGAATTTCACACTTCTCTAACAGGTTTGATCGTGATTGGAAAAAGATTGAAGCATACGTTGGCTCCAAGACAGTAATACAGGTATACATTAAATTTCATCATTTTTTCTGTACTATCCCACCATCTGACTTTTATGTTGTTGCAAAGATTATTTACTTATGACACCTTTCTTGCTGAACTATTCGTACTGTATTCCTGTGTTATTGGGAGACTAAGAAAATAGGTCATTTCATTACCTCATTTTTTTTCTCCCAACAAGTTAACTTGTTTAGACATTTTGCTATTTGCTACTTGCTCTTTCAGCAACATTGTATCATGAATCACCCACTGTCAACTTGCTACTCCAGAAAGTAAATCGGTTGCTGCCTTTTTGTATACTGTATCTGACGGACTGTGTGTGATCTAAATAACAGTTCCTTTAACAGATCAGGAGTCACGCACAGAAGTACTTTTTGAAGGTTCAAAAGAATGGAACAGGCGAACATTTGCCCCCGCCGAGGCCAAAACGTAAGTCTGCCCATCCATATCCACACAAAGCCACGAAAAAAGGTTAGCCTTTTTCTTTGATTCTGCATCTGATTGCCATAAAATCAATATTTTAGCAAATATATATCTAAAAGAAACACTGGGGATCATGCAGCCTGTCAAGTTGCCTTACCGCAACAAGCTTCTCATATAATGGAGCAAGGTACATCTATGGATACGGCTACTGTTGCTACAGACTTAAGCTCAAAAGATGATTTTCCTTCTTGGGAGAATGGTCCTGTTCAACATTTCAGTCCGAGGCATACACAAGGTTTGTTATGTTCTTTTGTTGTGAGCTCTGTTTCTGGTCAGTTTCTTTCAAGGAGGTACTTACCTATGGCGGATGCTACAGTTTCAGATGCGACAAATAATTACTCTAGTAGCATAGGTAGCCAATCTGGAAATTGGCCTACTTCTGAAGCTACAGAGCAAGACGTCATGCTTCCAGCCCTACGTGGTGAGCTTCTCGTTCAACTCTGTGTCCGCAAATGTTTTGCTGATCCTAAATTTCTAAGATTAGTTTGGTCATCTTGGACGCACTGCAATATAGTTATGTTCTCTGAGCAATTTCTTTTCTACTATCCTCCCTGATTAGGTGGTTTGATATAATTTGATATTTTGAACCCATGGCAAGCAATCTAGTTCAAATTTTATTGTGGTGAATGAAATGTACTTAAGTTCGTTACTTATCTCAATGGTATACTTTCAGATTCTATTATAGTTTTTTTAAAAAAGATTATGCTAGTTATCATCGTCCAGGCTCACATACAAATAGACTTAATTTAATCTTTTAACATATTTCTGCTGTCTTGATTCTCACCCAACAAAGTTAGAAGATTTCAAACATTTTTTTTCTGCCTTTAGTAGATGGGTCTTGTTGATTCATCTACTACACTGTTCCCTTACTCGTGGATGAAAACTGTTGGCAACTTACCATGCACACATTATCAGGATAGTTAAAATACCAGGCACTTGTCAGAACTATGGGCTGTGAACCTTTAGTCTCCTTATAAAGTTAAGTTATGCCCAAATGAACTGTCTCCCTGTTGACTGCTCTGTTTGCTTTAGAGAAATTTATCTATGTTTGATCTGTCTTCCGGCTGCATTTCATAACTGCCATTCCGTTACATGTGATCTTAATGCTTTTATGCTTGATTGATAAGGTCTCTTATGACCTTATTGCAACAGTGTAAATGAGATCCCTACCTGCTACTTCAGTATTTTCCTCCTGTGGCATTGATATCATCAACTGTGGTTGTGTCATTCATGCCCCATCTTCTTCAGACATATTCTGACTTTTTTTCTCCCCTTCACATTCTGGTGAAACTTGCAGCCATGCCAGACTTTGCTCGTGTATACAGCTTCCTCGGAAGCATATTTGATCCAGAGACCAATGGGCATTTGCAAAAGTTGAAGGAAATGGATCCTATCGATGCTGAAACGGTATTTCCTTCTCTTGGCTTCTATTAAAGTTAATCCATCTGTCCTTTTGTTGCCCTTATCTTCAGGCATGAAGCTCATTCTTGAATAGCACTTTTTGTACAAATCTACCGCTTTACTTAGACAGCAACAAAATACTTAATCATTGTTTTATGTATTGAATGAAACCTGTCTACAATTTATATTGCAAATAGTCCTATGCTGCTTGTAAAACCAACATTCGGTCAGATATATTTTTTTTAAAAAAAGGGGCTGTTTATTATGGTATATCTAACACATTGTTATGCAATCAGTGTAATGTTAGTCCAATCCAGCTTATCCATTGTAATTTATGCATACTAGTATACCATGTATGATTTCAACAAAATCAATGGGAAATGGTAAGTGCTCTACACAAAAAATTTGAGCAGATCTTTTGGACAGCACTAGCACATTTTATGGTTCCCTCTCTTGCATATGCTTGCTGAGGCCACAATTTCTACATCTTTCGCGTTACTCTTTACAGGAAAGTAAGACACTGCACTTAGGCTTTTCTATTTTCATTTACTTATCGGGCTTGCATATACTTGTCGTCTTGTCCTAAACATGTCATCTTCGTTCTCTCATTGCACATTGCATTTTTCACTTAGTAAATCAGTTTCATCTATTTGAAACACACCTTAAGCATTTTTTAATCTTGTCATTTCACTTATGGAATGTGTTGTATGTGACGATTTTGATCTCCAGGTACTGTTGCTGATGAAAAATCTTTCAATCAACCTAACTAGCCCAAGCTTTGAGGAGCATGTAAGCACCTGTTCCTTTCATCTCATTTTTATTTTGACCTAACTTTCAGAGTGTTTATAGCCATTTACCCAAACTACACATGAAGTATATAGTGCCACCGTACAGTTTGTGTATAAGCCCAAACTGATTAGTGCTATGTAATCCTAGCCAATTCAGTTAGTCTTGTGGAATGCTAGAATTAAGTCATCTTCTTTCACATTGTTATGAACTGCACTAGTAAACTCTGGTCTTCCACTCCATCCTGTAGAATAATTGAACACCTCTTTGATGTGTTAATACAGGAGACGGTTGCCAGACCTCTATAGCTGATGTGCATTGTAAATTTCTGTCTTTCCTGTGGATGTGGTTATAGTGGGTCAGCACTCTGGAAAACCTTCTGTAGAAGTGGTAAAAAGCCTCCTAGCTGGAGGTGATAATAACATAACCCTTGATTAAGACGCATATATAGGAACTCATGTAAACCATCCTAAAAAGGTGTGATTCTACTTGGATTCTGACTTATTGTTTCCCTCTCTGTTGCAGAGGAGGTTACTTTGTTCACATGGTTCAAGCATGGATCAAGATATGGGCTCTTCTCACAACATTCATGTTCCGTTCATGTGAGTCGTAGGCATTCCCTTTCCTAACTTCATTTCTGCTCCATGATTCTTTGCTAAGTTTATTGATCAAAATTCAGGATAACAAGCAAATGAGAGAAGGCCCCCTCCTGCGAGCACCCAAGGCATTGAGTCACTCTGGAGCATGGTAGTGTGCTTGGTGCTAGCCACATGTTGTAGTGCCCCATGTGTACATAGCTCGTGGTAGTTCCTAACCACATTAGGCTAGTTTTGCTCATCATGTAGGTGGCCGGCTAGTTTATGTGCCTGTGGTTCTTTGCCCTGTCAATTTCCCTGTTTTAACTTATATATAGAAGACTGGTGCTTTGTTATGATATGCTTTGTACCTTTACCTTTTTCCCCCACAAGGAAAGTATGTAGATTTTGCTGTATGTGTATATTCACACGGCTGTATGTGTACAGGCTAACAAACTGCTGTTGTAATGCATAGTTAAGGATGCATGATTCCAGAGCAGTTCATGTCAGGGACTCCCCCGACGTGTATTGAAGAATATAAGGGCAAGAAAATCCATTTGCCCTTGCAGACACATGGTTGCAGCTTGATCTTGTATGGAGTTTTGCCCTTATCATTTTACTAGTCTTGCAATATGGCATGCAGATGTGATACTGGATATTTTCTGATTTATTTAGGGAGTGTGTAGTTCATTAAATTTGCAAAAAGTGTTGGCTTTACACATGGTTGCAGCTTGATCTTGTATGGAGTATATTTTTGTAAAATGGATCTGAACACCTTTGCTAAAAAGTGCCATTGTAAAGCTTTTGTATTTAGGAGTGTTGACTCTCAAAATTTGAAAAATACTGCATTGGGCATTGGGCCGTGTGCTGAGGGGTGGCAAATGGACTTTCTGTAAAAACTTTTGGTGCGTCTAAATACCTCATCCAAAATTTAGAAAGTCGCGGGGACCTCCCCTACAGTTTTAGTTAAAAAAAAGAAAGTAAAAAAAATTATGCACAAAAGATTTGGTGCTAAAGCATTTTATAAATCTGGGGAAGAGCCGTAGGCTATTGATCCATCGATCTATCCAGTCTCATAGATCAAAGAAATAACCTGAGTAGATTATGGTCTTTTAGTTACGAAGTATTCTAAACTCAATCAGTCAAGCATGGAAAATGTGTGGTTTGTGATGCACACGTGGCCTGTAGTAAAAAAGTCTGATGGAAGTTTGAGGTGCATATGTCATCGCGTCAAAAAAAAAATTTTGTTTTTTTTTCATATAGCATATGACTGTTATACGTCAATATAGCATACGACTGTTATTCTGGATTTCTGGTTGATCCCTTCCCTCGCGTACATATGCTATATGAAAAAAAAAAAAGACATGCGATTGCTTTTGCTTGGAAGCAAGCTAGTGTGTGCGGGAGAAAAAAAAGGACATGACAAGGCATGCGCTTGCTTGCCTTGCAATCAAGGCAAGGTAACAAGGTTCCTGTCTGATGAATCTGGCAAAGGCACTGATAATCACCATCTTCCGATCCTATGCAATTGCAATCATCCAGCAAATAAAAGGATCTTGCACATACATACGTCTGCCCGAGTGGAGTAGTGGATGGCACAAGCTTCATACTTGATAGTGGTGCAGTGCAAGCAACAAGTGAGATGCAGTGCAGCAACATTCGAGTAGTGGATGGCACAAGCTTCATACTTGATACGTCTGCCCAGTGGCTACATACTGCGTGTAGTAGATGATGTGTGGTTGCTGTAGCATGCAACTAAGCTGTCGAGTGGTACAACTACAACAAGCTATATATCCAGGTCATATTATTTCTTTAACCGAAAACACAGCGAGGGAGACCCCCACTACGGTATATTTTAATTAGAAAAAAACAGAAAGTATGTTAAAGACATCGCACCCATTTTCCAGGCCATTGAACTTCCACACTTTGCATATATAAGCAGCGACCAACAATTAGTATGTTGATTGAGCTTTGAACTGAAATTTGTGGGAACGGAAAACAATACTGCTGCCTGGATAGGTTTCTTTTCTTTTTGAACCGAAAGGGAAGAAAACAGGGCGGTGGAGACTATGGATATGTTGTCCACATGCACAAGCTACCTAAAGGTTGCACTAAATATTTTGTCAACAAAATAGATTTAAGCAGTTTGGAAAAAGGAGTGGCAGACCTAGACATGTGGTCGGTGCACGACTGCACGCTATATCACTTGTATGCTTGCTTGCTTGTAGACAAGGATTTTATTTATTTGTATGCTCTCAGCAGCTGGGTACAGAAGAGATATACTACTCCACTATAGGATAGAGTAGAGGAAAGGGGAAGATGCGGCCGGCAGCTTGGGCCTATTTAGCTGATTAGCTTGACATCATCTTCTTGCTCAGCTTTTAATTTGGTACAATTAATGCAATATTCATCATTACTTGTAGTTGTACGTACTTGAGAGAGAGATATAGTTGCTTATCATTACCAGGGGCTTTTGAGCCTGCCTGCCTGCCTCTATACATATTGTTCCTTTCTTGCTCAAGCACATGCATATATATGGATCAGAGTAGTATAGTAGTAGGCTAAACTGAAAGCCAAGAAAGTAAGGCTCAAGCCAAGAAGGTTTCACATCATCAGCCAGAAGCCTAGTAGCTACCTTACAAGTCACTCAACTAGAAGATATAGCTAGATTTCATCATCATTGATCGTCTTATATCTCTATCATCTTAGCGTGGCTTCAGAAGAAGAGGATGTTGGGACTGGGAGGACGACGGCAAGACGAAGAAGGCTTGTTGGTGGAGGACGTGGCCATCGTCGGCGGCCTCCTGCTGGTGCAGTGCGTCCTCGCCGGCTATGTCGTCTTCGTCGACCACCTGCTCGGTCTCGGCGCCCAACCGCTCGCCGTCATCGTCGTCGCCGCCGTCTCCTCCGCCGCCTTCTTCCTCCCCTTCGCCGTCGCGCTCGAGAGGTATATATTTAACGTACCCTCGTAGCATGCATGCAGCTTTTTTATTATTTAATTTGATGCGATCAGCATGCATATATAATCTGTCCTTGGTCTTGTTAAGTTTTGCAGCATAATATAAAATCCCGAATGAATGCGTGCAGGAAGCGATGGCCTTCCAAGGTTTCTGGGACTCTGCTGGCTCAGTTTGTGCTCATTGCTCTTGGAGGGTAAGGTCGATTATGAATGATATCTTGATCGATCATGCCACATACAATTTCTTGTTTACTCTGTGAAATATCAGGCAGTTTATTATTATTCAGTTTAACATGCATGCTAGCTAGCTAGTTGATGTTACACTAATTAACGAATAATTAATAATATATAAAATTGGCACCAGCAGAGCAGCCTTTCGTTTCTATTGCCACCTGCCCTGCCTTAATGGTGGTACTAGGAGCAGTAGTTGAGTGACGGCAACTTTTATTTAACCAAAAGCAAGCATGAAATGGCAAGCAGACAATGTAATGTAACACGCATGCATCTTGCATCCCCTGCAATTCAGCTGCGCGTTGGTGCTGGTTGCTGAATAATGTTTGGACTCCTCCGATGCAATGCAAAGCTTATATTATCTACTCCTACATATTCATATCTACTGAGTAGTGACTGACTGACTGTGCATCGAATTCATCAGGACCACTGCGTTCCAAGAACTGATGCTGTTGGGGATGAAGAAGACGACGCCGGCAGTGGCCTCCGCCATGCCCAACCTCAGCCCTGGACTCATCTTCATCGTAGCAGCTTGTATCGGGCTGGAGAGGTTCGAGCTGGCGTGCAAGTACACGCAGGCCAAGCTGGCGGGGACGCTGGTGTGCCTGGTGGGAGCAATGGCCATGAGCTTCCTGCACTCGTCGTCGTCGTCTTCCCCTGCTCCTAGTCCTAGAGAAAAAGAAGCAGCAGCAGCATCAGGTGATTACTACTACGACTGGATCCTGGGCTGCTCCTACCTCGTCGTCGCGGCCGTGGTCTTCTCGCTGGTGACGGTGCTGCAGGCAGTGACGCTGGCCAGGTTCCCTGCGCCGCTGACCATGTGCTCCATCACGTCCGCCATGGGCGCCGCTTTCACCGCCATCCTGCAGGTGATCCTCCAAGGGAGCCTCGACATGGGGTCGCCCAAGATCGACGCCAAGCTCATCGCGGGGATCGTAATCCTGGTAATTACCTACTGATGATGCATGCCAGATGATGGGGTTTCTGTCTAAGAGAAGGAGTGGTGGATGCAATGCAGGGCGGCGTTGTGGTGGGGTGGTGCTTGGTGTTCCAGTCGTGGTGCCTGGGGAAGAAGGGCCCTATGCTGGTGTCCGTCTTCGGGCCCGTGCAGACACTGTGCTCAGCCATCCTCTCCGCGTCCATCCTGCAGGGACACCACATGCTCAGCCTAGGAAGGTACTCCTCCGTGAGAAATTTGGTTTTGTGCCATGTTCAAATGTGGGTTTCGCTATTTTGCCATCCTGTAATTGGGTTTCGCCAGAATACCATTATCAAACCATGTCACGCCGCTACTTTGCCTTTTCGTGATTTTGCTATCTATTTTGGTATTTTTCCCACTTGGTGTGACAAAAATACTCTTGAAGCATCTGGATCTTATCCAATCTCCTTCCTCTTCTTCTCGCTGTGACGCTCGCAACTCTCCCCATGCGCCCCCGACTCGTCCGCCTCCGTCGTCCCTCCCAGGTCGCCACCTCCCCAGTGCGCCGCCTCCTCCTCCACCAGTGCGCTGCCGCCTCCTAGCCTCCCACCGGCCAAACCCTAGGCCTGGGCGCCTGGCCGTCGCCTCCTCCCCACCGCTGCCTCTCACCGCCGGCTTCCTCCACCGTCGGCTGCCTCCCACCGCCTGCTCCGATCCACTAGCGCTGCCGAGGTGAGGTGACCGAGGTGTGTGATTCGTCGTGGAATCGAGCTCCGGACGAGATCCACCATGGCCACCGAGGCGAGCTCACCGTGGAGAAGGGCGACGGGATCCGAAGCCTCGCCTGCTGCCCAACGATAGACGACTTGTCCTCTTCCTTCCCCTCTCCCTACTCTGCTGTGGAGGCGCCATCACCTCCTCGTCGAGCTGGAGAAGAGGCCGGGCTGCCGGATCCTGGGTGTTGCCTCCCTGCTCTCGCCTCTCTCCATGTGGATTTGGCTTCTTTGATTTTTGTTCTTTGATTTTTGTGGATTTGGCTTGTTGGAGCTCAATTTGGTTGATTTCTTCTTCGATTCGGCTTGTGGGATCTCGATCCGTGCGGGATTTGCGGCCTCATCTTCTTTGCCTCCACGCTCTCTCTCGGCAGCCATGGCGGGCCAGCGACCGGGGCGGCGAGACTCCGTCCGCCCTCGAATCGGCCGATGTGGCGGCTCTGGTCTCCTCTCTCTCCAGGGGTATTTTTGTCACACCGGGTGGGAAAAAACCCAAAATAGGTAGCAAAATCGTGAAAAGGCAAAGTAGCTATGTGACATGGTTTGATAATGGTATTCTGGCGAAACCCAATTGCGGGATGGCAAAGTGGCGAAACCCACCTTTGAGCATGGCACAAAACCAAATTTCTCCTCCTCCGTCAGTCATACTGCTCCTTGTCTCTGTCCGTCGAATTTTATCAAGTCATACTGCTCCTTGTCTCTGTCCGTCGAATTTTATCAATCACAGTTTGCACAGTTTGATGTTGTGGTTAGTTGAGGGGCAGAAAAAAATACTTTTTTTTTTCTAAAATGCGTGTTATGTGAGGAGGATGAATAGGAAAGGTGAAAAAGGAATTTTGGGGATACGTGTTCTGTGAGGAGGATGAATACGAAGTAAAAAGAAATTTTGGGAACTAAACATGCATGCGAATTAACCTGAAACTACACATACAGCTTGGCAGGGATGGTGTTGATGTTCAGTGGACTCTACATAGTCCTGTGGGCCAAGAGGAAGGAGCACAATCTGCTGCTGTTGGACGAAGGAGGCGGCGACGATGCAGAGAAGGCTCGTCCTCTGCTTTCCTGACAACAAGGGAACTGAACAAATGTGGCAGCAGGGCAGGGCACACCCGGAGTAGCACACGCACATTTGGTAGCTAAATGTGCGATTAGGTACATCGGAAATACTCACATCCGTATTGTTGTATATATACACTGCAACTATATATGTAATGTAGCGTTTCTTTAGATATTCTAGAGTGACCAATTTTTTTTAGCTTACTCTGGAAATCATGTTGTTGTTGTGTACACACATGAGCTAGCTAATTGAGCTCCTCGTTTGTTTGTTGTTGTAACAACTTTACTCGCCTATAGCAATGTACTACCGTCTTTAACATTTTATTAGTAATTGTATTGACTTGTTAAATTCATGTGTAAAAAAAAGAAAGAGCATACACGCCATATGACAAAATCGCCGACAAGTAGAACACAGACACTTTTAATAATTCGGCAGGTTACGAGAGACGAAAGATTTTTGGTTTTGACTTGATGGTTTTTCAAACTCGGACAAATTTGGGAGTGGATAAGACACTAGTTTGTCATCTGACGTCATCCTCCCTCTGCCTACGTCACGTGGGAGAGAAGAGACAGAGAAAGAAAGGAAAGGGGGGAAAAGGCGACGAAGGAAGGAAGTAGAGAGAGAGCTGGTGACGTCGCCACCGCCGCATCGCATCGCATCGCATCGCAGCAGCAGCCCAGCCTGCAGCGGCGCAAGTCCACCACCACTCTCCTCTCCTCTCCTCTCCTCTCCAGCAGGCAGGCAGGCAGGCAGGCAGCAGCAGCGACAGGACAAACAAAGTCCAACCCCCTCCCGCCCCCAAATCTCCACCCATCCCAGATCCATCCAAACAAACCCTAAATTCCGCCATGGCCGCGGACTTCGACGACACCACCGAGGACTTCTTCGACAACCTCGTCAATTCCGACGACGACGACGATCGCCCGGTCGCCGCCGCTGCCAAGGCCGAGGCCGAAGCCGAAGCCGAAGCCGGGGACCTCGCCGCCCTCACCCTCTCCGACCCCAAGCCCGATGATCACCCGACGCCGGCGCCACTGCCGGAGGACCCGAAGAATCACCCTACCACGGAGGCGGTGCCGGACCCGGGACCTGCCTCCGCACCACCTGGGCCTGCGCCACTGCCGGTGAGTCACCCCTCGCCGCGGCAACCTCACCCTGCCACGGACGCCGTCGCCGAGCCGGAACCTTCCTCCGCACCACCACCGCCACCTGCGGCTGCCGCCCCCGCCCTCAAGCAGGCTCAGTGGAACGACTTCGGGGCAGATCCGTTCGGGGACCTCCCGCCAGGCGAAGCCTTCTTCGGGGACACTAGTGCCGAGGATCAGGGCGCCCATGCATCAATCCTAGGCGCTAGCAGTGCCAGTGAGCCAGATCGCAGCTTCTCCGCCGGAGCGGACGCCAATGCCGCCGGCGCTGCTGGCCTGCCTGATTACAGCTTCTATGGGGGAACGGATAGCAATGCCAATTCACATCTTGATTCGACCACTGCCGCTGCTGCGGGATACGGGGATCATCAGAGCACCGACGCGCAGTTCGAATCCGCTGACCCCAGATATCTGGAGAGCCTCTACCCTGGCTGGAAGTACAACGACGCCACGCAGCAGTGGTATCAGGTAGACACTCTCAGCGTGCAACAGATTACCGCCGAAACTAGTGCTGTGGCACTTCTTGGAACTGATCATGTTCAGCAGCAGCAGCAGCAGCTTAGTGCTTCGTACCTGCAGAACAATTCACTGGCAGAGGCCGCGGATGAACCAACAGAGACAGAGGCGACTCCTCAACCCAAGCCTGTGACTGAGGATGATGACCAGCCTGTGCCGGCACCACATGAGGAGCCAGCGCATCCGGAAGTAGGGCCTGCGGTGGCGCATCCTGAGGCTGGTACACAGGCGGTGGGGTCTGCCGTCCTGCATCCTCAGACCAAGACTCAGGTTCAGGAAACGGCCACTAACGCTGCTGCTGGCCTGCCAGATTACAGCTTCTATGGGGGAACGGATAGCAATGCCAATTCCCAGCTCGATTCGACCACAGGTGCCGTGGGATACGGGGATTATCAGAGCACCGACACACAGTTGGAATCCGCCGACCCCAGATATCTGGAGAGCCTCTACCCTGGCTGGAAGTATGATGATGCGACACAGCAGTGGTATCAGGTAGATACTGTCAACGTGCAGCAAATTACCACCGAAACTAACGATGCTGTCGCAGTTCTCGGGAGTGATAATGTTGAGCACCATCACCAACACCAGAAGCTTAGTGCTTCGGGCCTGCAAAACAATTCACATGCAGAAGCTGTGGATGGACCAACAGAGACAGAGGTCGCTCCTCAACCCAAGCCTGTGACTGAGGCTAATGACCAGCCTGCACCGGCGCCACACAAGGAGGTGGAGCATGAGCCCATGCCGGCACATCCACAAGTGGGGCCTGTGGTGGTGCATCCGGAGCCTTCTACGGAGGTGGCGGGGTCTGCTGTCCTGCATGCTCAGACCAAGTCTGAGGTTCAGGAGACAACCACTGACGCTGATGCGGCTGCCATGGTGCCAGAAGGTGGATCCCCAGGGTCAGAGAAAGGAACACACACTGCCGTGAAGCAGGTGCAGTGGAATGACTTTGGTGCCAGCACCAGTGCCGGCGAAGCAGATTTGTTTGGGGACCTCCTACCAGACGGAGCAGAGGACGGCTTCTTTGGGGCTCCTGTCCCCGGCAACCAGGGTGTCCAAGCATCTGTGCTAGGTACCAATAATGTTACCGCACTAGATAGGAGCTTCTCTGCAGGAGTGGGTAACAGTGCTGCCGTTAGTGCTGGAGTGGTGGATTACAGTTTCTATGGCAGAGCAGATAACAATGCCAATTCCCACTTCGATTCCAGCGCAACCGCTGCGGGGTACGGGGATCAGAGTGCCAATGCACAATTGGACTCCACTGATCCCAAATATCTGGAGAGCCTCTACCCCGGGTGGAAGTACGATGCAGCTACGCAGCAGTGGTACCAGGTTGATACCCCCAGCGCACAGAGTTATGCTGCTGCTGATAGTACTGGTGCTGTGGCAGTCATGGGGAGTGATAGCGTTCAGCAGCATCAGCAGCAGTTTAATTCTTTGTACCTGCAAAATACTTCGCACACAGCACTTGAGACCATTGCGGAGGAGAGCAGTGCCAATGCCACGAGCTGGGGCGCAGCTCCCACAGAATACCCACCGAACATGCTGTTCTATGCAGAATACCCAGGGTGGTACTTTGACACCAACACTCAGCAGTGGCAATCACTCGAGTCATACCAACAAAGTATTGTGCAAGCGGCAACTTCTCCATCAGCCTTGGATGGGTTCACAGGGGCAGGTCATAGTGCAGCTCACCACGCGGAGGATTCTTATGCAAGTACCTACAGTCAGAGCCAGTGGCAACCGAATTCATTGGCTAACACCATGCAGCCTAATGTTTCGGGAGGTAATAGCTTGTTGGGTAGCTCCTATAGTTCCAATCAGCAGGCTGAGAATCATATTGGACAGCAGGTCAATGCTGAGTCATCGCAACCGTCTATAAATTATAAGCCTCATATAGACACATTTGTGCCTTCTACGGGCCAGTACACTGTTAAAGAGGGTAATCATGCTAGTTATGAGGGGTTCAAAGGGAACCAGAGTTGGTACAATGGTTCTGAGCATTCTACAAATCAGGAGGTTGGGCACAGAGGGTTTGCAACTTCAACAGATTTCCAGACTGGTCACAAGGAATTCCAGCCCCCTAATGGTCACCAGGTTGGCCACATGGCATACGAACCTTCAACAAGAGTTGGTTATGGTAATTCGAATGGTCCACAAGACTTCATTCCAAACGAGAGCATGTACAAAACACAAATACATGCGGACTCCTCTGCACATACACATGTGCTCAACAACTATTGGAGCAATCAGACCGCAATGGACTTTGGGCAGCAGCAATCCCAACAGTTTGGTTTCACACCACATGAGCAAAGGTCATCAGCTGGACGCCCGCCACATGCCGTGGTCACCTTTGGCTTTGGGGGGAAGCTTGTAGTTCTGAAAGAAATCAGCTCCATGACTGCAAACTTTGACAGCGGAAATCAGGTAAAATAGATTATTTGCTTGTAATATTCTTGTTGTAGAATAGTGGCTAATAACTTCTGTTGCTGCAATCTAAGGGCAATTCTGGTCGCACGGTGTCAGTTCTTAATATTCCAGAGATTGTTGCCGATAAAATTGACCATTCAAGCATGGCTAACGGCAGTGCACTTAGCTACTTCCATGCTTTGTGTGGTCAACCTACTCCAGGCCCTCTTGTTGGTGCAAGCGTTGCATCAAAGGATGTGAATAAATGGCTTGATGATATGATTAGAGTATATGAATCTTCTCTGACCGAATTCCAGAGAGGGGATGTGCAGAAGGTGCTTATTACGTTGTTGAAAATATTGTGCCAACACTATGGAAAACTCCGTTCGCCCTTTGGATCTGATCCATCACAGGAGGTATTCTGTGCCTGTCTTGCTTGACTATATTGCACTTATGGTCCTGTTCTCAAGAATTCAATTTTTTTGTTGAGCCTCAGTTTTCCTTCACTGTAATACAAATCTTCCAATAAGAAAATCATATAGCAGATGTCATCATCATCCTAGTCAGTTTCTTGTTTTTTCTAAGATCACACATTAAATACAATCTGGTTTCTGATGGTTTTATAAGGAGGCATGTTTGTTATGAATTTCTTTGATATTAATATTTTAAGTTATCATTCTTGGATAGTTGGAAATTCTCTATGGTATTTGTCTGAATGCCTTTTGGTTCTCTTTTTTGTTAGTCCAGTCTAAATCGTGATTTATATATGCTTGAACAACACAAATATCTCAATGCTTAAGCTCAATTTTTGGAGATATACTTTTAAGGCTCTTTGTGTTGTGATTGTGTCTTGTCAATGGCTCTGATAGAGTTGAACAAATTTCAGTTATTAATGGAAATTGCAGCTCGATAATAAAAATAAGAAATATGTTGGAAGATGATCAATCAGTCCAGTAATGCCCATGTATCATCTATGCAAATTAAGTCATATAATGTCTATGTATATGCTGACATTACAAACAAAAAAAGTGTATCATTGTGTTCATTCTGTTATCAAATTGAGAAAGATTAATCATGTGCTGAAAATGATTCTTTTCTATTGGATACTTAACTGTTGCTATTTTTATTTTATTTTTTGTATATAATACTGATTTTTTTTGAACTATTTGTAACAGGGTATAGACGGCCCAGATATGGCAGTTACAAACCTTTTCTCATCTTGTAAGAGCAGTGCTAATGTGAACGGGTATGGTGTCCATTGCATGAGAAATCTTCCCTCTGAAAGCCAGATTCAGGTAATAATTATTGATCTATCTACGCTGCAAGAATTAACAACGTATACCCTTGTTTAGTAAAATACGCTATTGCAGGCTACTGCCCAGGAGGTTCAGAATCTCCTAGTTTCTGGTAGAAGGAAAGAGGCCCTTCAATATGCACAGGAAGGTCAACTTTGGGGACCCGCACTGATCCTTGCTTTACAACTTGGTGATAAGGTCTGCTTGAGAATCGAAACTCAGTCTCTAGACTAGTTAGATACTTGGATGGCATGTCGATTTCTTTTCCCTGAGTGATTTCTTATTGTTTTTACTACCAAATGATGCAGTTTTATGCGGATACTGTGAAGAAAATGGCGCACTGCCATTTTGTGTCTGGGTCACCTTTGAGGACATTGTGCCTTCTTATTGCTGGACAACCTGCAGATGTTTTCAATTCTGAGAATACCATCAACAGTGCTTCTTTGTACACACCCCACCAGCCTGTAGAGGTAATATACGATAATACGATACACTCCCTTCGTTTGTACATATCCTTTTGAATGTTAACACGGTCTCCAATATGCAACTTTGTCCATTGTTATGTATATGCTTATATTTATAAACAAATTATAAAACTGCTATATCATGCAAGTTTTTTTTCTGATGACAAAATCCAATATTAATATCTGTTTCAAATAGTTTCTTCAAATTATTCAAATATGCAATATTTGTGAATGGAGTTTCAAATAGTTTTTTTTTTCAAATCATCGTTCAACGCTAGAGAGGTCTGGCCATATATTTGTGAATGGAGTTTCAAATAGTGTTTATGTACAATGATAGCTATCTCGATGGAAATTAAATCTATCATTAGTTATTTCAATAATATTTTGCTTTGAAGCAGGAGAAACATCTGCATTCTTCTTTTGATGTCGTGATAGGTGACCTTAAGAAGCTCCTTTATGTTATTTTTGGTCCTGTATTATACTAATTCTTATGTGCTGTCATCTAAAACTGTAGTCATATCTCTTATTTATCGTGAAATATTTTTTTTTGCTTCACATTCCCATGTCAATGATTCTAGGATTTTGAGAAATCTCATCAGACATGCCTTTTTTTTTTTCAATTGTAATATGTGAAACTCATGTTCCAGTTTCGGACAGGTTGCTCCTAAGGGTATGCTGGATGACTGGCAAGAGAATTTAGCTATTATAACAGCAAACAGGACAAAAGGCGATGACCTTGTAATTACCCACCTTGGGGATTGCCTTTGGAAAGAGAAAAATGAGGTCCGAATCCTATGTGATGAATATACTCGTTTCAGTTTTATGGTTTGAGCCTAATGCACTCTTTTTTTTTCGCAGGTTGCATCTGCTCACTCATGCTATTTAGTTGCTGAACTAAATATTGATTCATACTCTGAAAGTGCAAGGATGTGCCTCATTGGTGCAGACCACCTGAGGTGTCCACGCACATTTACGAGCCCTGAAGCCATCCAGGTCAATACAAGTCTCACCATTTGTTTTTCTTTGTTTAATATGAATATTGTCGTCTGCTGCGAGTGCAAGTGTTAGTTCTGATTGAGGGCGCTATGGTACATTAAGAAAATATTACACTGACGAATTTGCAGGATATTATTGTGGCATATGTGGGCTATGTAATGAGATAATGAGCATTTCTGTATCTTGCTTCAAGTTCAAATTCTTGGAACCTTCGGAGCATATACCAAATGTTTCAAAGAGGATTTATCATATAATAACTTAGTGTAGTGATTTTAGCTTTGCGCTTTTGTTTTATTTCACGCCATTCCTTTGGTCACATATATATTTTGCTCAATTACTGGTTTATATACTTGGTCTAGTATTTCTGTAATTTCCTTTCTTTTTTTGTGGTGCCTGATCAAATATCCTTCCTATGCAACTAACAGAGAACAGAGGTGTATGAGTATGCAAAGGTTCTTGGTAATCCTCAGTATATACTCTTGCCATTCCAACCATACAAGCTGGTATATGCATATATGCTTGCGGAGGTGGGGAAGGTTTCTGATTCACTAAGGTAGGTTGTTGAATTATCATTATATTATTTGTCCAAGGTTCTTAGTTGACATTGAATTGCCTTGTTAAGGTATTGCCAAGCATCTCTGAAGGTGCTGAAGGCCTCTGGCCGCACACCTGAACTAGAAGCATGGAAACAATTATTTTCAACGCTGGAGGAGCGTATACGCACCCATCAACAGGTACTGCCTATACTATTATCGTTTATTTTCCCCTTGCACATTTCTTTTCTTTTTACTGATAATCAATTTTCTGCTATGTAGGGTGGATATGCAACAAATCTTGCTGCTGGAAAGATTGTTGGGAAGATTTTCACATCACTTGATAAATCTTTGTCCCGCATGATGGGTACACAATCTGCACCGATGCCGCCACTGCCACAGGGCACTGCAAATGAAAGAGATGTCAATTCTCCTCCTGATACAAAAGTTGTAAATAGCCAGTCAGTGATGTCCATGTCACCTCTAATGTCTTCTGCCTCAGAGCAGTCTATGAGCAAAATGGCAGGAAATAGTGGCCCTGGCAGGGAAGTTGCACATAACAGAAGTATTTCTGAGCCAGACTTTGGCAGAACCCCACAAAAGGTATTTCTTGTGTATTTGTGTGATATTGTTTTCTAAATATTTCTGAATACCTTTTTTTACCTACATTTGAAATTGGAGCAGGCTGCTGGGTCAAGTAAGGCACAAAGCACATCAGGTTCAGGAAGTTCGCGCTTTGGATGGTTTGTGCAGAAGACAGTGGGTCTTGTTTCAAAATCTCGTCGCCAGGTACTTACAGCACTGTTGAGTACAGTATATCCTTTCCCAAGGTTCTACTGTAGTTTGTAGTAACTTGTTAAATCGGCATATTGTCTGAAGGCCAAGTTAGGGGAACAGAACAAGTTCTATTATGATGAGAAGCTGAAGCGGTGGGTGGAAGAAGGTGCTGAGGTCCCTGCTGAGGAGCCTCCACTTCCCCCACCTCCAACAAAACCCTCATTCCAGAACAGTATTCCAGAGTCGAACTTGAATGGTCCCCCAGTTAGTGGAGGCTATACTGCTAATGGATTTGCAGAAGCTAGAACTTTGAATCCTTCGGAACCTAGTTCTGGGATGCCACCGATGCCACCCACCCAGAACCAATTCTCAGCACGTGGAAGGATGGGTGTTAGATCAAGGTGATTTGCTTAGTTATTTTCCTAATTTATTTCTATATCAGGTGGGTGTAACATTTTCTTCTTTGTCTAGGTATGTTGACACTTTCAACAAAGGTGGTGGTGGCGGCGGCAGTGCGAATGCCTTTGGTGCAGCAACAATGTATAGCAAACAAGCCGCACCATCAGTGAATCCGCTTTCGGGTGCAAAATTCTTTGTGCCAACTCCGGCTGCTGCTGCAGCAGAGCAGATGTCTGACGCAGCAGCAGATGCCCACAGCGATACCGCTCAACAGGACGAACCGTCATCCTCATCAGGGTTGGAGGCAGCATTCAGTTCGTCAGCACCACCGGTACCAATGCAGTCAACGATTCAGCGGTACCCAAGTGGGGACAACATTCAGAGGTACCCAAGTATGGATAACATCATGGGCCCCTCGGACAGCGCTGGCAACTCAATGTCAAGGTCAAGAGCGTCGTCATGGAGTGGAACATACCCAGAGCAGCAGCTTGGAAGCGCTGCTGTTTCCAGATCACCCGACGGACGGTCACCGATGATGCCTGGAGCAAAAAGAGCTCCGCACAGCCGTTCCAGCAGCAACTCATCGCTTCATCAGCTGAATGGTTTGGGTGAGGATCTTCATGAGGTAGAGCTCTGAGATATTCGACACAGCCTCCTTCGCTGTTTTGTCCATTCTGTAACTTACAGTAGGTGTGGTGTCTAGAAAGGAAGGAAAAAAAAAAAGAGAGAGTGGTATCCCTTTTCGGTTTTTGACAGGAGAAGCATGTGGATGCCGCCGTACCTGTACATATAGTTTACTTGTTCGCGAGACGCAAAATGTATCCAGGAGAGATGTAGGATTAAGATAGCAAAAGTCGTAGAAAGGCTGACAATACCTTCTTTTTTATTTTTATAGACAATCATGATTCATTGTTAAGCTGGATGCCTTCGTCGATAAATAAGGCCATATGGCAAGTAAGCTCATCAATAACGTATTTTGTTTATCTATAAATCACTTTATTGTTTTTGTCCTGTGTTAATATGGTTGGTTATTTGTGTGTTAATGTCTATATTATCCTATATATTGTGAGACGTAAAAAACTTTTGGGTGCTTCACTTGAATGGTTAGCATTGGGTTGTTGATGAGGTTTTGCCCTTGTGTGGTGGGTGCTGTAGCAAGGAATCCAAATCGAATAAGGACACTAACCCCTGATCGGTTTCGGCTTCCTCGATGGCCGGCCTCATATAATCCAGTCCAGGGGGTAGGTAGGGGAGGGGTCGATTCATCAATTCAGGGGAGACGAGAGGGATGGTCCGCAACGAGAGGATTTCACTGCTTGAAGAGAGTTTTCATCCACCAGCCCTCGACGCCGGCGGCGATGGAGACGAAGGAGAGAGGAGATCCCTTCGGTGCTCCTCGAGTACAAAGCCTACGTCGCCGACCGTCGCAACAACACCACTGCCTTGGCATACTCGAGGTGCGGCAGGGAGATCCAGGTCACCCTGTTCGCCGCCCACCCACCGCGCGTCTCCTACATCTGCGTCTTCTGCCGCCCCGGCCCTGCCGAGGAGGTGATCGCCATGGAGCCCAACGTGGTGGCCACGGACGACGACCTCCTCCTCCTCCGCATCGTCGTCAGCCCCCACAAGGACTTGACCTATGGCAGCGACTACTACATCTACCGCCCCTCCGGCGGGCCGCCGTCGCAGCTCACTCGTCTCCCGCTGCCCCCGGATGATCGCTTCCTCGGCCCCAAGAATATTGGCATCCTCAGCTGCCCTGCCAGCCGCCGCGCCGCCGCCCCCCAAGACAAATTCTTCATGGTCGCCGCACTCGAGGACGATCGCTCCGCGCTCGCACGCGGCCGCTTCGTCCTCTATCTCTACAACTCCAAGGTCCACAGCTGGAGTGTGGCCAACGTTTCACTGGAGGCTCAGCACTGGCAGAGATACCAAGACGATGGTTACTTTATGCACCGCAACACCAGGGCTATCGCGGTAGGAGGGGCAGATGCAACCATAGCCTTCGTCGATCTCTGGCGGGGCATCCTCCTCTGCGACCTCTCTCACGCCAAGGACAAGCCCTGGCTGCGTTATGTCCCGCTTCCAGCAGGGCCCTCAATGTCGCCCTCAGGCTTGTTGGGCGATGCATACCGTACTCGGGACATTGCTGTCATCCAAGGTCACTTCAAGTTCGTCCGGAATTCGATTCTGCGCAAGACTTGCCCAACCTGCTGCACTCCTGACCTTGTTGCTGGTTGGGAGTCTGACGTCTGGACCAGACCAGTGTCTGCTAGCTCTCTGCTCGACGATTCATGGCAACCTGTCTGCGAGATGAACTCCACTGGGATGGACGTCCAGAGCTGCCTCGATTCCCAGCTCCTTCCCAAGCCCGTGGACAATGAACAACCCTTCCTGACGCTTAACGTAGCTCATCCTACACTCAGCTGGCATGATGATCACACCGTCTGGTTCATGCTCAAGATGGCCCAGTTTGATGCCAAGGCCTGGGTCATTGCTGTAGACGTAGTGAATAACAGACTACAAGGGGTTGCTCATTTTGACGCCGAAAGATACACCGCAATTGGTTTCGCCTATCTGCACAGCAGGATATCCAAATACCTCAACAAGGCAACTACGAGTTCTTCACCGCACTGCAAGCACTAGATTTGACTGCGCGCCTCACTGTCAAGCCTCCAAACCACATAATGAGTCCTGCATTGTCCAAGTGATGTGACTCCTTGCACTCGATTTTGTGAGAAGCATTGGTGGTAAAACTACAATAGCTCAGGCCTGAAATGTCATGATATATATATAATAGAAGCTGTGCTCTACTAGAATTTAATTTTCTTTTACTATGAACTATGATATCTGAACAGATTTTTTTTTAATTGGCAGTTCATCTCAGTGTGAGTTATAAAATTTAGGATCCTTACTTAAACCAGCAGCTTCTGGTTCTGGATCCCTGATATGATACAGTTCTGTTAAGTTGTATATTAATGCCCGTACATGTTCAAGCACATATCTGAAGCGCATCCCCACCACCCAAACCTGAAAGCCCAATAAGTTAGGGGTTTCTCCCATTAGCAAAGAAAACAGGCAATTCATCCAGGAATATGATTCACCATGTCACACACATATACTCTATCAGTTGACTAAATTGTCACAAATGCACATATGCATACATACTAAACTCACAATACTTCAATTCTAAACATCACAAGACCAGGCAGATGAACATTTTGCACCACCATGTCCTATCCATTGTAAAAGAGACCAACATGGTCTGCTCTTTAAGAATCACCCTTGTTGTTGTCATTCCCGCAGAGATCTCACAGGAGTCTCTGCAGTCTGCACTGACTTTGAATTTTTTTTATTCTCTAGAGAACCAATAGAAAATTTTAAAACATCAGAAAAAATCTTGAAATAGGTACCTGGTATTTATTTGGTCACCAACTTGTTAGAAATTGTATAACTAGAAATTATGTTTAAATTTTAGAAATACATAGGACACAAGTTCCTTGTTCAAAGCCTACATGCATGTGTTTTAGAGAACTGCACATAAGCAATTTAAATGCATGTTGGTCATCTATCCCGTTCCACATCATTATTTAGTTTACTATTCCAGCATCCAATCCTCTATTCAAGATATTAATCAACACACTTCCATCTTTGCCAACCAGAATTATGTAGTGTGTACAATTGACATCCTTAACTAGCACTATAACAACACTATTGTCTTGTGGATAGCAATCTCAAACAAGATTAAGGTGATCTTAATGGACTCTCATCTTGAAAAAGGGATATTTTTTTTATGTGTTCCAGATAATTGGCCACTTAAGGACTCCCACTGCATATCTATACACCATATATAACAATTATTGTTCATAATATAGTATTGTAACTCTAGAGGAATGGGTGTGTCCATTTTTACCAATCGATAGTTTTGTTGTTGTAATCATATAATGAAGTTAGATAGGCACTAAATAAAGGCAACATATCAAGTGGAAATCAACCTCTCTGTGAAAACTAAACTTCACTCTGGGCCACACGATGTTGATCCAAAGGGGCGTTCACCCCTCTCACCTCCACCGAGCACCCTTTGGATCAACATTGTATGGCTCAGATTAAAGTTTTTATAGTTTTCAAAGAGAGACTGGTTTCCACATGATACATTGCCCTAAAATAAAGTTACAGCCTTGTTGAGGTATTTTGATATCCTGCTGTGCAGGTAGGCGAAAGCAGTTACGATGTATCTTTTTGGCATCAAACTCTCAGCAACCCCTTGTAGCCATGAAATTTTTTATTTTAATCCTTTTTAATCTAAAATATTAAAAAAAGTGTCCCAAACTATTATTCCAGAAACCATAAATCATGAACTACGTCATGCCAGTCCTTGGCTTCAAAATGGTCCATCTTGATCATGAACCAGGCTGTATGATCATCATGCCAGCTGAGTGTGGGATGAGCTACGTCAAGCGTCAAGAAGGGTTGTCCATTGTCCACTGGCTTGGGAAGCAAGCTGAGTGTGGGCTGAGCTATGTCGGGAAGGGTTGTTCATTGTCCACGGGCTTGGGAAGCCAGCTGGGTGGTGGGATGAGCTACGTCAAGTGTCAGCAAAGGGTTGTTCATTATCCACGGGCTTGGGAAGGAGCTGGAAATCCCCAGGGGAGTTCATCTTCATCTCACAGACAGGTAGCCATGAATCATCTAGCAGATCAGAGCTAGCAGACACCGGTCTAGCATTGACGAGTTGACGACTGCGTCAGGTTGGGCAATTCGTCCGCAGAAACCAACTCCAGATGAAGTTGAAGTGACCTTGGACGACAGCGTAAATTTTTTTTCATTTTAGTCATTTTCTCGTAAGATTTTTACATATAGACCCCTGGGCGAAAGAATTTTGAAAAATACACCCGAAGCTAGGCGTCATGCTCTCGTCTGCCCCACCACGCGATCTTCCTCCTCGCCTTGTTCGTCGGCGACACCAAGGTCTCGTCCACCTCCCGCCGCCTTAGAGTCAGAGTGCTCGTGTAGAGCGCATCGCTGAGCGCTTGATCGGACCCCTCATCCTCCCCTTGCAATTGGACTGGCCGGAGAAGAAGATGTGCGAGGCATGCTCGCGGCCGCAATGATGAATACGCGGTTGACCGCCAGAAGCCCTACTGGTAGGCCCCTCCCTTTTTTCCTTTCCTTGTTCGCGCAGTGCAGGAGCACGTCCCGGGAGGTGGGCCTCTCTCCTTCTCCCCCCCCCCCCCCCTCTTTTCCTTTATTTTTTATTCCCCTTTTCTATTATGTTTTCAATATATATGTGTATAAGTTATGCTATAAAAGTTGTGAGGAAAAAGTTACATTATAATTTATGTCCGTCATAAATGTTGTACTATAATATTACTATGCAACAAGTTGGGAGTAAGAAGTTATACGTATAAATTGAATGGTGTTTAGAAATTGTATCTATAAGTTACGTGTATAAATTATGTGCTAAGTTTTATACATAGCTATGTGCCAGGCTTGTATACATAAGTTATGTGCCGAACTTACATAAGTTATGTACCGAACTTGTATAGTTGCACAATAATTTTGCCCCAAATTCGTTGTTCATTGCAACTTCACTATTTATTCTCCTCACAAAACGCTTCCCAACACAAAAAAAACACACACACAATTTTATACGATAATCCACCCGCACGCAAACGAGATGCAAATTTACTGGAGAGGTCCAATTTCTTCCATGATCATTCATTCAGTTCTTCCTGTTGTTCTAAAGATGATAGGCCACGCTCTCTAAAATCTATCTGATCAAGCTCTTCTTTGCAGCAGAAAACGAGCAATTCATCCAGGTTAGGAATATGATTCACCATGTTGGCACGATTATTATAACTCTGGGTGCTAAAATACAAAATATTACCATTCCCATTAAGCACCGGTAAAGAGGTTAATTGATGCAATTGCGATACAAGCTCATGCTCAAAATACGTTCAACCACCTTATTTGTACACACGCAATTACGATACGCGTGCATGTTGTGTTGTTGCCAATGCCAGCAGTCAAGCATTGGCAACTCCAAGCTCCCAGGCGCTGGTGTCAGTCCTGTACTTACAACCCAACAATTTCTAAGCTATGCACGAGCTTGGTTCCTCGCACATTACAGTTTGCACCACAAAAAAGATCACATCACGAACTTTGCTTGAAATGAGAGCTCCGCTGTGTCAGGATCAAAATGTGCCTCAACATGCATGCTGGAATTCGATGGATTCACTTGTACAGGCCTGCTAAGCAGCTGCACTCCTTGCTTCCAGTATCTACTCTCTGAGATCAACATCCAAGTGTCAATAGCAGGTGGGTGTCATATTTTGTTGCAAATCCATATTAATAGATATCAATAAATGGTACTATATGGATGTGCATAATCTTTACCTGGTCCGGTGCTTATCACAGTCGAACTTTTGTTGTCAAGAACCCAGTCAATCCAAACTGCGAAACCATGGCATATCCCATCGTAGGCAAACTTAATCTACAAGATGGTATGAAAAAACGAGTTAGGAGACTGAAGAAAACAGCAGGAAAACAGCACCCACGTTTCAACCAAGAGAGGAAAGCTGCATCTGGCTACCACTCCACTAATCATACTGCTTTGATGCTTGGTGAAATTGTATCTTTGTCAGTTGCTGATTATGCATCAATCCTGGTTTCACTAATAATAAAACTGCAACTCTTTACATACAAAAATGTTACAGAAGAATCACACCCAAAACACATCAAGCTGACTGTTTTCATCAGGACCTGAATTCACTGAAATCTCCTACACTCTCAATTTTCCCAATGTTCACTAATCCAGCCAGAATCACTCAGGCTATTACTCAGATCTTGCAAATATAAAGTGACTAACACAACCAGGAACATCAATCATGATATTTTGTCCAGAAAGATTAAAGTGGTACCTTTGTTTTGCCAAAGCAAGGGTGAATAGGTTCAGAAAAGTCAAAGTCCATGAGAGAGTAGACTTTACTTAATTTCTGGAAAAATTGACAGATTATTAGCTGCTTTCAGTGAAACAATATTTGTTGTGTATTTAAAATATGATGTCACCTTGGTATAACCGGATTGCCACACGTAATATGGCAGGCAAGGGCCTTGTTGTTCTCCAGGCATATCACCACAGGCTCCAAAACTATCATTAACGACCGAGTGATCAAAGCCCTCAACATCTTTAAGGCTGCAACGACTCCTCCAAAGGTCCTACAGCACAAAAGTTATCAGAGAAAAGAAAACTAACAATTCTTTGGCCATGTGAAGATGATAGAGCTGACAGAAAGACAACAGAGGCGAATATATGATGGACTAACCGGAAGTGACATTGCACAGATCCTTAATATTCCTTTACAAGGCATGATGAATACATCCTCAGATAGCAATGACTCAAGCAGAGTTCTTTCATTCCTAGAGATAAAAAAAAAAGATTTTTCAAAACCATTAGCAATAAACAACGCAGAAACACAAAAGGATTTTCATATATAAAATAAAAAAGCTTCAAGTTGCACTTTGACACGAAGACTGAAGAAGTAATTTCATATTTGTGAAATAAACTTGTTTATCAAGAAATCTCGTTAATATGTAAGAGTGAAATTACACAGAGTGTGACACCCTGACTTCATTTAGTGCATACAAAGTCTCAAACTGTTATCCTTGCTTCTCCTCAAACAGTTAATCCTGCTGGTATGGGTGGTTCTCCAAGGTTTATATATGCAATGATAACTAACCACAGGGGCGGAGCTGCAGCTTGCCGTTGGGGTCTGCGGACCCCGATGGATTTTCAGAAAATGAACTGAAATTACTGTACATGATTGTTAATAGTGCTTCATGACCCCGTTGTCTGATAGGCACGACCCCAGTGGCCATATGTTCTGGCTTCGCCCCTGACTAACCATGTGGTACTCAGAACACTACCATAAAAAAATGGACCAACAGGAAAAATAACAAGTGATAGCCATTAGTTATGGCAAAAATCATGATTTGATGACCAATTTATAGGGATCAAAAGTATATTACGAACCAGAAACGCAGATTTTGCCATGGCAGCATCCCTTCGCTTCCATGGTAGAAAGGTTCCCCCACTATTAGATTAACCTAGAATGATTCATAAAAACTATAAGATGAATCTTCAAATAGAATGAGGATGAGATACCTAGGACTATAGTGTTTACCTTTTCATGCTCCAAGTCACTCATAGTAAGGGATGAGGCTTTCCTACCGATCACTTTAATCCGGTCCATGGATAAATTATTTGCATCCGTCACAGCTTGAAGATAGTTGAAACCCTTGTCCCTAAGACCAGGAAGCATTGCAATGACTTTTGAAGATGGTGACAAGGAAGAAACTACGAGAGCTAGGAACACACTGTCATCAGCCACAATGCAGGTTGGAGAAGACCTTTCACTCATCTGGGCATAAGAAGGTTAGACATGAAAAGGTTGAAGTGAGGAGATTCACAAGATAGGACAGCTACAAATAGTATGTCTATTCAGGATTAACCAATATGATTCTCTATTCTTAAAAAGTTAAAATGAAAAACGGCATCACAAATTAGAAGGTTTGCAAGTTTTTGGATATTAGGATACATGATTCTTCAGAAGATACAGCAAGCAATCATAGCATGACACAAAAGTTCATGGAAAAACTAGTTGGATAACAACATAATTACACCCAAGTAAATCGTTGGAGTACTTACAGCATTTCGAACTGCACTTATCAACACTGATCTCCAATCTTGATCACCATAAAGTGCTACCCTTTCTGGCAACAATGTTAGATGGTTACTATTGGGTCTTCTATTGCTTACTTCATCATTCATATTCAACTGATATGAGATGCTAGTTTGGTCATGGCTAACTCTCAAAGAAAGAGTTTGATCCCTTATAGCACGAGCCCCTGTCCCTTGTATAAACCAAACACACTGCTTCCAATGATCACACCAATCCTTGATGCCTAGCAATTGAAATAAGGGATCAAATGGTGTAAGGAAACTTCAAACATTCACAGTACCCGGATACGCGATTACCCTTCCAACAAGGCTATTCTATTCCACTTCTAGAAAGATAAATGAACTAGCTGAAGTATTGAAAGCTTCACATGGAGAAAATGAAAGTTCAACAGTCTACTTCAAAAACACCATATATCAAATCACTTAATGCTTCTGCAGGCTGCTAGGTTGCACCTGTAGAATTTACAATATGAGTGTACCACCATGCAGACACAGTGACATGGTGCTTTTTTTTTTCCAAAAAAGATAAAAATAATGCATAGTGTTGTACTGCATTTGAGCACTTTGTTGGTGTGTGCCGATGAAAGTTAAACAGTCTAAGTAACCATAGACTACCAGCTCTACATGTTGGGTAAGGCATGCCAAGTATAAGAATCAATCAAGGGGAATTCTGTTGAATAAAAAATATCGCTTAAAGTGAGAATCACAATTGTGTTACGAACCATTGGCACATTCTGGTAAATCCACCCCACTCGATTGTCTCACCCATCTAGGAGCCGTTGAGTAAAAGACTGATCCAGCAGAATCCAGTTGAAGCACCCACCTGCAATAGATGATAAAAAAATCAGAGAAATTTAAGTAATAGAGACAACAAGACTGGGTGGTTACCATGAAATAATAGCATGAGCATGTCCATCAGCGGTTGCTTTTATCTCAATCTTTGTTTCATGATGACTATCTGGTCGTTTCCAAAAGTCAAATTCAAAAACTTTGAAGGGTTCTGACAGCTAAAGCAAAGAAATTAGGACTTGGAACAACACTTTATATAACAACATGCAAAGAAAAACTGCATACCAATCGTATTTCATCTTCCAGTGCATCACATTGCATCGCATGTTGTTGTAGCTTCACAGAAAGAATATTTTCTGTCCCTCTAGGAGTAAGCCATACACCATCTTGAGCAGTTGCTTCACTGCTGTGCAGATCATGCATCTTCCACAAGAACGTGCTCTCGACTAACTAGGATACCAAACACCAACAGGTTGACATTGATTTAACTGTTAGGAAGGAGTTCTTATCAGAAAGAACTTATATGGTATTCAAAAGACCGCAGGTAGTACTAACCACTCCATATGTAGTAGCTCGGTAGGGAACAGTCTTTAGATTTTTCACCAATAACTCGTCATGCGCGTGCTGTAGAGTAGGTATGAGACCCTCACCCAAGAGCTCAGAATCAAGAATTTCACTTACCTGCACAAACCAGAGAGGTGCTAAAGCAACTGGTATCCCTAAGACCCTAACTGCGCTACTATAGCATGGTGTAGACACTTTTTTTTAGAAAATAGCATGACAGATTAGCTGAGAGAAACAAGGTGGTTACCAGTATATCAGCTCGTGAATCAAGCTCAACCCCAACCGTAAGCTCATCTGAACGCTTGTGAAAGAGTTTGACCTTGTTTTCCATGCCATTGGCTCGGAGTACCCTCCGTGTTAATTTGCCCATGGGAAGGTAGGCCTCGCATGCTGACACGGTTCCCCTGCCTTCACCTCCAACAGCTGCCAAAGCTCGCGCGGCCATCATGGACAGCAACCCAGTCCCAGCTCTGGATGCATACTTGGGCATTAGCATCCATCCTTGGTGGCGACGGCACACATTTGGGGCCGGGGTCACCACTCTGAAAGCAAGCAGAGAATGGAGGCAGGCTCGGCTCACCCGATGTCGAGGACGCGGGAGTTGGGGTCCGTGACTGTGGCGTCGATGGCGCGGCGGTAGGCGCGGTTGCGGGCGGCATCGTTGAGCATGTCGAGGTAGGAGGTGGCGGCGAGGAGCTGCTTGTGGTGGGTCGGCGCTGCCGGCGCATCTTCGGCCTCGTCGATGACGAGCCACTCGGAGTCGCCGGTGAGCGGGTTGAGGCGGAGCTGGAAAGCGCGCGCGCCTCCGGAGGAGGCCATCTGGCGGCGGAGGAGCAGGCGGAGAGCGGCGGGCGGTGGGCGTGGCGCGGCGCCGACGAGGAGGCAGCTCGGCATCAGGGGGCGGCGGCGGCGGCGAGGTGGTATCGGGATCAGATGGGCCTCGATCCCAAAGCAAACCAAGCGGCCCGGCCCATTCACGGCCGTTCATTTCCAAACAGATTCGCTCATTTGATTTGATTTGAACCCCTAAAAAAAAATTTGATTTGATTTGATTTGAGGATGATTTCTTCCCTTCCATTCGGTCGGTTCCATCTCCCTCATCGCCGGCGGCCGTGGCTCCAGCTCCAGCCAGGGGCGGGCCCACCTTGTATTCAAGTGTATTCATTGAATACATATTATTTTTATAAAAAAACGAGTATATATACACATATACATGTATATGCATTCAACAAAATGAAAAATTAACACTTCCCAGTCGAAATGGGCCAAACAGCCTAACAAAGGCCACGGCCCACACAACCCTCACGGCCTGCCGGCCTGGCCTGGGTGCCTAGGCCCGCCCTAATCCCCCAGCGGCTCCAGCCTCCGGTTCCTCCCTCCCGAACTCCCTCCCCCTGGTGGCGCGCAGGGCACCGGCGGCAGCGGCGAGCAGGGCACCGGCCGACCGGCGGCACCAGCGGCAGCGGTGAGCCGGCGAGCAGGCACCGGCGAGCGCGTCCAGGCGGCAGGCGGGCAGGCGGCGCGGTCGTGCGGCGAGCCGGCGAGCGCGGCAGCCGGAAGCGCGGCCAGGCGGCGCGGTCTTGCGGCGAGCGCGACAGCGCGGCCAGGAGGCAAGCGGCAGTGCGGCACGCCGCATGCGCACTTGGCACTCGCGCAGGGCAAGCAGCACAGCAGGCAGCAGCACCCGTGCGGCAAGCAGTAGCCAGCAGGGCACCGGCGACTTCGGTGAGCCACTGAGCCAGTGAGTTTCTCTAATTTGAAATTCCTATACAATATTTCCAATTTCCCTGATTTTTTTGTGGCAATGACAAATTGACAATGAGGAGTGAGGACTGAAAGCTTCAATTCAATGACAAACCAGCGAAGAAGTAAGATGGGGCCGAAGTTTTTAAATAATTGCTTAGTTACATTTATTGAAAAGAATTTTTTCTTGCAAACTAAGGATAATGATATCATCGCTTGTTTTCAAGCAATGAAGGATCGTAGAGTTAAATAATTTGTAAGCTTTCTTATCATTATCGTTTGGTTGTTTGGTATTTTATTCTCCATGAACTCTATATGTTGACCTTGAGAATTGAGATATTAGTTATTGTGATGTTTGTACTAAATATATTATGTTATGAATCTAGACTTGACCTGTTAATTTTTTTCACTTATAAAAAATGTTGAATACATAGGCCCAAAATCCTAGGCCCGCCCCTGGCTCCAGCTCCTCATCGGCCGCTCCAGCAAGGTTAATCGAAAGAATTGTTCTCTCACAATTACCGGAGTTTCTTCGGATTGCTCTCGCCCATCCGCTCGGGATCAGTAATCCAGGGATCAGTAGGCCGCCATGGACAATGCCATCACGCCACAATGTTTCTCTATTTGGAAACCCTGTGTTTCTTTTTTTAGACAGGAAACCTTTGTGGTTGCACAAATCCAACCAATATCCCAAAATAGATGTCATTATCGCTTTAAAAAAATAACATCTTTCAATATTAGTCAATCATATATAAAATAATATTAATATTTAGAATACATCATTAGTATCATTAGATAGATATTTGAATCTAGTTTTTTAACAAATTTATTAGAGGTATATAAATATTGCGTATATTTTTCTACAAATCGAGTCTGAATTGAGAAAGTAACACGTGCACGCATCTCATAACGACATCCCTTTAGGGACAGATGAGCTGGCGCATGGTATGGTGGACCCCATTAATATTTAATGGGTAGGAGCACTCCACAACCAATAAGACGGGTGAGAGGGCTCTCAGCTGGCTGCATGCATGCGCCCGCTTCCATCTCTCTCCTATTTTCTCTCTCTTCTCTATAGGATTTAGCCTGCTCTCAGCCCCTTATAATACTTATAATACTTGCTCTTGTGGGACGGAGGAAGTACATGTCAATGTCCTGCAAGGAAGAAATTATGTTATGCTATGCTGTTGACGTTTTGGGAATTTCCTGAGAAGATGGTGGTCCCGGGAGCTGAGTCTGAGTTTGAGGTTGCTTCTTTCATGTCAGCTACACGTACTGAGCTGCGACCACCGTGTCATTCATGCTATACATCACTCGCTTTACACATTCCTATCAGTCTTGCTATTTAGCACCTTTTAACCAGATGATCGTGATTTGTGGTGCAGAGTGGCTCAAGGCGTTCAAGGGATACATCGAGAACCCAAGCTCCATGCTGATTCCATTCCATAGGTAATAAGGCAACTACTATTGCTGTTCTGTACTACCATGGAACCACAGAGCCACCGTAGGCATTTGACCATTTATCAGCAAGTCTGGACTAGCTAGCACCCCAAGTCGAAACTTTACCTACAGGTGACCTTTGGGGTCACTGGGTGAATTTGACAAGTAGTATATGCCGTGCCCAGAAGGGATGGATCTCTGAAGGTGGCAAGATCAGGATGAAGTTAATTGACAGTTGACTGTCCAAACCATTCTAGCCGGCCCTGCGATAAAAGGGCCCTGTCTTTGGACAGGAGCCATCGCTGGTGATGGGTGATTGTTACAAAATGCAGCGAGAAATAAAAATACTGAATAATTTGTTTGCAATAGGCCACGACCATCGCTGGCATGGCCCCTCTGGGATAGGATGGTGTATACAAATCTTAGATTGTTGCTGTTGACTTGGTTGATTAGTAGTGTCCCCAATCAGATGAGATGAGAATGGGAGGTGTGAGTGTGACTGACAAAAGGCGAGCTGAGGAGCCACGCCGCATATCAGGGGGCTGTGGTTGCAAGCAGGGCGTCGCCGCCCAAAAAGGAGAGGCAGCCAGCGAAAGCTTGCTTGACAATGGAATGGCTGTCACCATCCGCTACATTGCCACCGGACGTGTTCTCCCTCCGCCCGGCTCATCATTTGCAGGTGCAGACATACTATAGAATTAGTGGCTAAATCCGATCAGATGCATCCTTCGTCTTACACATGAATACATGATCTCCCTGGGATTTGGCTGGTACACTTCAATCAGATGCACTGATGAATTCAATCATCATCTGAACTAAACCTTCGTGATGTCACAAATCATTAATTTGGTCAATTTCAGGATCCAAGCTGAGTTGCTCGTTCCTAGCTTTGATGATAGTATGCCCACGGCGTCTTTATGCATGCAACTCTCCAAGATGCTACTGCGTACTTTGCTTGGGCGCTAGAAAATACCTTTCCTGGGCGGCAAGAGAAAGCCGTAAAGCGTACAGTCATCTCAGGCTATCTAGGCTCTTTTTCTGTCTTGTGAGGTTAATTCACCAGCAAGGCACTGCAATCCAGAAGCAGTCGAGTTTAGAGACTTCTTTTGCAGAAATTATTGTGTCGCTTAGGCTTAACGGCATTTACGGCTCCGCTAATATATAGGAGTAGCATTTGGTTGCAGCACTAAAAGATTATGGTGGCATCCGATCGATGTAATGGTCTGCGGTCCTTGTCATGATAGCTACTTTGGAGGTCGTAATCTTCAATCCAAGAAATGGCAGGCAGGCGGGCAGGCAGTGGTCCTCATCAGACAACAATGTGTGTCTAACTCTCAGTAATAGATATGGTCCAGGATGTTGTTTTCACCCTCCTGTCCAGGTGATCTAGAGGTCTTACCAGAGAGCATGCGTCATGCTGATACATGAACATGTGCCAGCTATATTATACTGCCGAAGAAGAGAACACACTCAACCGCTGCATGTGGCTCGAGCTCTGCTAATGCGAGTGCCTGCTGTCTGAAGGGAGAAAGAGAGAATAGCACAAGATAAAGGTCGTCATCTAGACTAGGAGGAGATTATCTGTGACTGTGATGCTGCTGATGCTGTGTGATGGGGCATGCCAAATAGAAAAATAAAGCGTGCATGTGATGAGCGGCAAAGCCCATGTGACACCAAATGATCCAAGACTAGACACAATATATGCATATATACTATATTATATACACTGTGATGCTTAATTGACACATACATCTTGAAGCTTTCAAAAGCATAGGATATATATATATACAGTACAGCATGATCACGGAGAGCCATAGGGCCAAGCAACTGCTTGGCTAAAATACAACCAATTGATTCAAGGAGCGAGATTTGTTTAAGGTTACCTTCCAGGGCAAAACAAGAATGATATCTCAGGCCACACAAGAAAGGGAAGCAAAAATCTTGAGTGACCCAACAGGAGGAATCAGAGTGACCCAGCAGGAGTTTATTACTATCAGACTTGCAAAAATCTTGAGCAGAGACTCACAAAGGCAACGAAAACTTCTCGGAGGTCATTAGATTATTACCTTGAAAAGGCAATCATTCTCATGATAATTGGAGTATTAAACTTTTACCTTAGCAATCATTCCATAGCCATTACGTTTGTACTACAGTAACTCTGAATGAATACATCTGAATGCAAATTTAGCTTATTATGGACCACATGCCCGACTAATGCGAGAGTAGTCCCAGCAATATAATTGACGTCCCAACTAACTGCCAGAGGTCGATGACCATGCACCTCATTTGACAGTTAATAAGGTTGTTACTAGCTACAAGTTTGTGGCTTTCAATTGTTCCTGAAATGGCTACTGAAACATCAAGGACAACTAGCTTCGTCATGCGCACATAAATCCAAGGTCCGTGTCAACTGCCATATCACAGATGAGGACACATGAACAGAAACATTTCCTTGTGTTACTGGTAGGTATGGATGCATGCATGTCACCCTTATGCACCGCGGCAGATGATCAACGACCCTACATCATGCAAATGAGAGGGACAATATGTAGCAATCTTTTCTTTCCGGGCCTTTAAAGAATGAACCATGCATGTAAACCTATTGTTGAAACATCCAATTGACATGTATGACAATGTTACATATATATTAGCAAACACTGTAGTACAGCCGTGCCTTGGAGCAGGAATTATCCTAGGCAATAATTACAACACATTACCCAATTGCTACGTATATCACAAAACAACTTAACAGGTTAGCAAATACTCAGCATACTACACAAGAAAAATTAGGATTCAACATTTGGAAAGATAGAGAATTTACAAGAGCTGTCCCAGTTGTGCGTGGTGCCTGAATTACTTCACCTCGAACTAGCACCGCCACGCCGACACCGTCACTAGCTCCGACTGCTGCCACCGCAGCGCAAGAGCCGCCTGCCGCTTCTCGACATGGAAGCCCGGCGTGGGCGTGCGCCTGACAAGGCACTCGGCCTGTGCCTCGGCGGCACCGCTGAGCTGCACCGGCGAAAATCCGGCGGACGCAAACATGACCTGCCATGGAGATGGAGTCATCATCATCCTGTCCCCGAGCAACAGCCGCTCCACCCTCGGACGCAGGATGTACTGCTCGACCTTTGCCACCGCGTCCGCCGGTGCGCCGGCCGCGTCTAGCGACTCGAGGAACGCCGCGCTGGAGCGCACGACGTTGAGGGCGTGATGCGACAGCGCCAGGTCGCCGCGGTGGCACCCGTGGTCGTCGACGCACACCACGATGGCCGGATGGAGCTGTTTCACGACGTGGAGAGTCGCCGGCGAGAAGGTCCCGGAGCCAATAGTTGGGAGGTGGACGGCGACGGCCTCGCCGGGCGCGGCGGACACGGCTAGGGGCGGGGACGGGTCCGAAGAAGGGTCGAACACGACGGCGTTGAACTCGAACGAGACGCCGAGGTCGGCGGCGAAGCGCGTGAGGCTCTCGTGAGTGAGATGGAGCTCCAGAGGGTGCGCCGAATCCGGCGAGACCAATGCCGTCACCTTGATGCTTGGTGGCGGAAGCTGCGCCGCCGCGGACGCCCGGCGCCACTGGAGCGCGAGCTCTTGCATGAGCGGCGGCCACCGAGCGCCAAATCCAATGTCCAGGTCGACGATGTGCACCCGGCGCGCGCCGCCGAGCGCGTCGAGGAGCAGCTGCGTGGAGGTGAAGCCGGCGAACTGGACGGTCGGGGACGCGTCGGCCAGGGCCTTGTGCGCGGCAAGCTTGAGCGCGACGTCGAGCGGGGACGACGAGACGGAGGAGCCCTGGCCGGGCGGCGTGACGAGAAGGCGGAGGAGCGCGTCCCGGAGGTGAGCGGCGGCGCGGAGGAGAGGAGGCTGTCCGATTCCCAGCGTCGGCGAGGGGAGACGGTGATTGAGCCGCGTCAATATCTCGCGCGCGTCGGTGGAGTCGCCGGAGTCGGCGCGGCGCGCCGCCTCGAGGAGTTCGTCCACCACCGCGCGGGGCTCGAGGAAGTCGTCGGATGCGAGGAGCGGCGGGGCCTGCGGCTGCTGCAAGAAGATCTCGACGGCGGCGGGGTCTTGGCACGTCGGCGGTGGTGGAAGGAAGGGGTCAAAGGCGTCGACTTGGGCGTCGGCGTCCATGATCCAGCGGAGGAAGCAGCTGTCTTGAGAGTGAGAGAGTGGCGCGGCGGCCATGTCGCCGGAGAGCACGGCCTCCCAGTCCTCGGCGCTGATGGGGGGCGGGTCGGGCGCGGCGGAGGAGGAGGCGAGTGAGGATGAGGTGGGCGGACTGGGGCTGCGGTTGTAGAGAACGGAGGTGGGCTCCGGCGACCTGCGGGGGCGCTTGGCCGGCGAGGGAGTCTCCCCGTCGTCGAGGTTGGACGACATGGGGCCCCGCAGCCGCAGCGCGCTTATCATGAGAGGGGAGACATGACAAGGCGAGGGAGGCCCATGATTAATAGGCAGGAGGACCTCACGAGTCACTCACTCCTCACTGTTGCTGCTGAGATTTAGAAATTTGCCTCCCTGTTTATTTATTTTCTTATTTGCCTTTTACAGAGTGTATCCTATCACCGACTCTACCTTTTACTGGCATGTGCATTGAGATTTTTACAATCCCATCCGTCTAAAAAAATACAATTCTCGTTTCTCGAGAAATCAAATAATTTAAACTTTAACTAAATTTATATAAAAATATATTAACATTCATGATACAAAATAAGTATCATTATATTAGTAATATAATATGTTTTCATAATTAGATTAGTTAGAAACATAAATACTAATAATGTTTGAAATAAAGTTGGTCAAACATGAGATGCCTTGACTAGCATGATTTCTATAGTTGTATTTTTTTTGGACGGAGGGAGTATAAGTAAGCTAGTACAATCAGCCACTTATGTTGCAGGATGGATGAACCAATGAACTCGAGGCCTTTCCTAACTTTCCACCAACTTGGACACATTAAAAACCGTGTACTCTCATAGAAAACACCAACTTACCACCGACTATCACCAACTTGCCACCAACTTAGGTACACTCTCTAGGGGGGCCTGGCTGACAGCTGCCAATTAAATTCCAACCAGTGGCAATTACATACTTAATCCTAGGCTGGATTGTTTGCACAAGTAAGATAATTAAATAGTCTCTAGTTAGTCATGTGATGCTCAGCTCATTCTCTTGCTTTAATTAATTAATCATAGTATATGCTTATGCTATATATAACAGTGCAAGAAGGCTGCCAAAGTTCTGAGTTAGCGACGCCCACGCATGCATATATATAATTGAATGTATCATACAACAAAAAAAAAATTAAGCAGATCGAGTGCAGGAGCAGGTACGGTGGTGTACCTTTGCCTCCATGAAAATCGAATCTTTATACTACCAGTCATTTTTATCAACGTTTTTTAAGGGGTTATTATACTTCTTTTTCCTTTTCTAGCAAAAAACAGGGTTTTTTTTTTCTTCTTTCGTTGAGCGGGCCGGACAGGCATGTGGCCCAAATAAAATCAGAATTACTAATAGGCTGCTAGTAGCAACCTCGAGAAAAGCCCAAATACTTGCATGTCTGTACAATAGCCTGCTCAGCCTTCTAATAACTCAGCTGAGCCGAGGAAGAAGGAAGAGCGAGACCGGACGTGCAGGTTGGGATGCACTTGTTGGTCTTATTCGGGGATTTCTTTTACACAGTATACGTACGCACATGGTACACACCACACTAGACATTAACGTACACAAGCACTGCACGTGTACATGGCGATCGAGTGCATGCATATCGACTGGACAATTGTATCCTAGTAGTACGTCGTCGTAGGGAGAGGTCGACGGCGACGTCGCCGAGGTCGATGACGCCGAGGACGTTGGCGTTGATGGCGAGGCAGACGCAGACGGCGGCGTCGAGGTTGGCCAGGCCGGAGATGAGGGGGCAGCTAGCAGGCCTGCTTCTTCGTCTCCTCTCTGGCACCACCGCGTTTATATGAGCACGTCCACGCATGCCCCCAGCTTCACCGTGTTCACCGGACACTTGCCCGCCGGCTTTGGGCACGGGTGCCCACCGCACGCCGCCGCCGGCTCCGGCGCCACCACCACCACCATAATAAAAAGCACCACCGCCTTCTTGCTGCTGGCCGCCATTGCCACTATTAAGCTCTAGCTATAGCTAGCTACTGATCAGTGTGGAGCTCTGGAGGCCATATTTATACTACTCCAGCAGCAACTAGCTAGTACTTCGATCTAGTAGTAAGGAGACTAGCTAGTCCCCAAATCAATTAATTAAATTAATCGGGATGCCGGCCGGATTGCATTATATACCATATTACTAGCTGCTAGTTGATGATCGTCAAAATTGAAAGAAATTATCTAATTTGCTTTAATCTGATACATACCGGGTAGCAATATTTGTCTGCAGTGGGCGCCTGACCATTTTATTTGATCCCTTGGGATCACCATGCATGCAATAAGTGATTCTTAACCTCCTACTAGTACTAGTTGTAGACAAACTAATCGGGTTCATCATCTTGTCTTGTTTTCTTGTCCCCATTAATACATTACATGCAAATGCTCACTTTCAAATGACATGGTCCAGAAGGTTTTGTAGCCCGTGACCCTTAGCCGGCCAATAGCCTCCAAACTAACACGTAATAAATTCGACTGGGATACACACGTTCAATTGAGCTTTGCAATAATATACAAACACACCAAAAAAGATCATCTGAAAATGACCAGCCCTGTTGCTCTATTTTCCAACAAAATAATGGATTTCAGGTACAGTTTTCCTAGTCCTAATAACTAATTTACTTGTACAAGTACATCGATTGTGATTCTCCAGAATTTCTGGCACAATTGGTTCCAGCAAAATTTTTACATCTTACATACCAAACAGCCCCTACAAGGTTAACAATACTACCAAAACTGTCTGCCGCATCAAACCTTGCACTTTAGCAAGAGCTACGAGCGGGCTTCGGAGCCAGCAAGACATGTTACAAGTATAAAGATGCGGCGAATACTATGTCCCTCTTGATCTTGCTCACTGCTTCCTCAAGTTTTGCCTCCAATTCGGTTTCCCCAATCGACTTGGATGCCAGAATTAGCTGTTGCAGAACCTCCTCCAGCCTCCTGATGGCCCTGATCAAGCTGCCTTCAAACACTTGTGTCATCTCCATGATTTGGTAGAATTTCGATCCTCTGGCCCATGAATACACCGCTTCCATTATGTCAGGCCGGAAAGAATTCACAAAACTTTCCACGTCAATTTGGATCTGTCATGATCAGAAAGAGCCAAACGCCATGTTTTCAGTTCAATGATCCAACAAATACATAGCGGTACAAAAGACAAGGACAGGCGTTGATACGGTGGTTTAGATTAACTACCCTGCACTCAAGCTGAAGGTTAGCAACCCTTCTTGCCGTCTCCTGCAACTGGTAGAAGAGCAAATCAAGCTCCTCCCTTGGTTTTGGGGCATCTTGGAGCTTCTCCTGCCAAACAAAGCAAGAAAGCAGCGCCACCATCTGTTCTACTGTAGCATCCTTCAGAGTGCCACTAAACATAAGCTCTGTCAATGTTAGCTCATCGGCTGAGCTTATCTCACAGGCCACCTTGCCCTTCACTTCCACAACATCATCACTCGTAACATATCTGAAATAAAGATATACCTTCTTGAGCAATTGGAAGTTTGGTAGGATTATACAATACATGATGCAATATTCTTTCAAATTGACAGTGAAATTTTTTTTAGAACTCAAGAAAGAATATATAAATTTCTGAAGTCCATTCAAATGAAACAAAATTCCAACATGCTAGTGTAAGATGCTTTGATTTTGGTAAATTAGCCTACTGATTATGTTGTATCTGACTTTTCACATCATAATATTAGATGCCCAAGAAAGTAAAACGCAATACCCCAGCCTGCGAAGAACCCGTTTCCGGGCTTTGAGCTCATCCTTGAAAGCTAAAGCAGTGGAAGCCCGCATTGTTTTCTTGATGGACTTTATTTTAGCTGATAATTCTTGCTTATCATGCAAGACTTTCAGTTTTTGCTGGATATGAGGAGAACTACGGATGTCATGCCTCTCAAACAAGCTCTCCAGAGCTTCTATTCTTCTGGTAGCTTTCCGGTAAGATTTTGATTGTACCTATAAAAGAATATATTATATTAGAACCACATAAACTGAGGAAATCTTAAAGCATGCCTTAGCATTTTCTTACTTTCATATCCTCTTCCGGATCCAAAAGAGGTACCCCATCTTTAGCAAACCTTGACAGCACTTCTTCAACTTTCCTCAAGGTGTTTTCTCGAGCTTCTACAGGCAAAAGATCCTTAGGTATGTACATCCGAATGCTGCTTAGTCCATCAATCTGTTTTATTCAGTTTGACCCATGATTAGGGAAGGGCTGTTTAGCAAGGAGATAAAATGGTAAGATAAAAACTTCACTGGTAAATTGTGCAAAGTAAATGACCTGTGAAAGTGGCAATGAAATTACAACTGGTTCTCCACGCCCTTTCAGAGGAACAATCTTCATTACTTTCTTTCCGCTACTGTCCTTACTTACAGAACATCTGGTAAGTACATCAACTGTATAATCAGAATCTTCAGGCCTCCTATCTGCAAGAACAAAGCAGGAGTTTTACAGTAAAGACCTATTTTCCCTTTCAGCAATGACTTTAAGGCATATTTAGAATCATCTTACTAATCTGACTGTTTTAAAATTTAAACCAGATGTACTTGTTGCATGTGGTTGAGAATTTAGAAGAGGTCCTATCCTAAGGTACAGTTACTGGATAAAAGCTGCCAAAAGTTCTGTAATTCAAGCTGATGAAGTTATGCCCTGCGAATAGTTTAGTCCTAAACAACTCAGAAGCAAGCTGTTTTAGATCAGCTTGTCAAAAAAAAGTAACTATATATAATTTTTTGGACAAATGAAATCCATGTCCCTTGAGATCACAATGGTCTCAGTCATATGTGCCTGAAGAGGCACTTGGCTGCCATTCAATTCATCACCAAAGTAAGAGATCTGGACAACACAAACAAGGCTTGTAACACGTGTCACAATTAGCCTAAGCCAATGGACTTCAGCAGATCCTAACACATCCATGAACGACCCTAAATTATCAGAAGAACATAACAGTTACGCTGAGCAGGCATATCTGCTGCTTACACCTGAAAGCCCTTCTCAATCCACCTCAAAGTGAATAGCTACATGAATCCTGTAATGGAATGCATTACCAAACATTTTCTGAATAAATTTCATTTTGTGCAACATGTAAAGAAAATAGAACCATACTAGGGAATTAGATTGAAAATGATATTAACTGTTCAAGGTACATACCTTCACCATGAGATTTCACTTTTTCAAAGTTTATAATAATTCCCCATGTGACATTTTCATCTATGGAGAAGGTGGCTGGCTCATCTGTACTGTATTGAAGACGGACAAGCCTTCCAGGTTGCAAGAAAGGCAGAACATGTTTAGGGGAGAGGACAATATCACGGATATCCTTCTTTAAACTTTTGTACTGCTGCAAAAGCTCATAGTAATCCTTCAAGCTCTCCTCTTCCTCAATAACCATTGAATTTCTATCTGATTCCAGTTCCTTGATTTGTTTCTGCACATAATTCAAATGGAGAGCTATTGTCAGGTTCGTGAAATAGTTTGGGCTTTGTTGCTAGGTCCCTGTGTTTCTGTTCTGGTAAAAGTCCTTGTTTACCAAAGGTAACAATATAGTAGGTGAATACATTCAGTCTACCAGGCTGGCAATAAAAATTCCTAGACTAGTGTTTATAGTGGTCCAATATAAGTTTTATTGCATTGATGCATTTCGAAAGTACACTAGAAGGCATAAAAAACTTGAATGTTCATGCTCTTTTTATTTTAACATGCAACATCATACTGACAGAAAAACTAGTAACAGTGGCGCCAGAAAGAACATTTCAATATGCTCTGTATTGGACTCCATTAGTACAGCAATCAACTTTACTTCCCCATCAACTATTCCCTTTGACAGTAACTAAAATACAAACCTAAAGGGTCCATAAAATAAGTTCATAGCAACAGATGAAGTGTGGGGCACGGTAAAGAACTGTAATAATACAAGTTTCAACAGGCAACAAGTTAATAAATGCATGAAATATGTGTTTCAAGGCTGTCAACTATGATAAATATGTAATGCATGTAGGATGATGACTAAGAAGAATACTTGGAGCATCAGTAAGTTATTCCGTTTAAAGACAAGAAAATCATACAGTGTCAACAAACCTCAAGATCAGGGAGAGCTCGATCAGCCTGGAATTGGTAAAATGAATACCGAAGAAGCTTTTCTGGATCTCCATCCTCAGATCGCATTTGATTTAACAGCGTATTGTAGCTCAGATGGAAGGCACTAATAAACACAAAAGTAGTTGTGTTTAGAGCATGCAGAACAGAACAATATTACACTTAAACAACAACAATATACATAATAATTGAAACAAGGAAATCAAAACTTGAGCACTGGCATGCTGACTCAAGATTTCAGGACGGAAGTATCAGCATGAACCTGGCTCCCAACCAATGTTAACAAAGTAATTTATTAGACTAAGGAATCCTCTTCTATATTTCCCCAATTAAGACCATTCGACCAGACTAGATAACAAATATGCTCTATGGTGCCAGAAATGCCAGTAATCCATGATACCTATTCAAACTATCAGCACTTCCTTTCAGCATCATTTTGGCAGTTGAAGGCTCCATCTTCTCATCTACCATCAGGATACAGATACCACGCTGATCAATACCTCGACGACCAGCACGGCCACTCATCTGGATGTATTCACCACTAGACAACCATCTGAATCGATCTCCATCAAACTTTCGCACATTGGTAAACACAACAGTCTTTGCAGGCATGTTCAAACCAATACTGAATGTTTCTGTGGCAAATAAACACTACAACACAAGGTTTTAATATCAGCAAGAAATCAGAAGCTACAATATGCATCGTAGTTTAACAAAGGAAACATTATAAACAACCTCAGTGAAAGCACACTACCATCATTGGGAAGAAGAATAAAACATAGCGTGCATATTTCTCAAAGCAAAAAAAAAAAAAAAGTACACGGCACTAAGAAGAGACATTAGTAACTAACAAAAATATAGTCTCTGCTAGGAATCAAACACTAAGCAAAATGTGCAAAACACATATAAAAACATCTATACTTAACTATCATAGCTCTAAATAAAAAGTAGGGTGGGTGAGTGTTCAAATAACTCCAGGGATGTGCTACCTCTGAGGCTAAGCAATAACAGCAACTCAAGACGACATATAAGATTCATAAAATTGTTAACCTTGATGAGGCCTTCCTGGAAGAGAATCTCAATCACTTCCTTCAAGATGGGCAACAAACCAGAATGATGCACGCCAATCCCACGTTTCAGTAAGGGGAGCATGTTTGAAACCTGAGAAAGCTCCAACGGCTCAGTTCTAAAATGAATTATCAATTCATAGCATAACTTACTAATACCATTACTGCTTCATGTATTACAAATAGAAAAACATTTTAAATGGTTAGTGTGTAGCACTACAGATAGCTCAAAAGGCATTTCAAGAGACTGGCATCAACAAACATATGCATGAGCCTATAGGGAATATCAGAGACTAAAATTAAGAAGTGGGCAAAACAAGAACATGCCTGAGGAAGCTTCTTGTCATCATCAGAGAGCAAATCCATAGCACTCCAAAAAATTGTTTCGATGTTTGTCTTCTCATCATCCTCGTTCAAATCCATCTTAGCCATCTATTACACACAGGAAGGATAGTAAGTCTATGCGAAATTAATTTTATATCTTCTTCCATGAAATCACAAAATATTTATGTTCTCTAAATTGACTAATAGTCTCCAAAAGAACACACCTGCATAGCAAGAAATTCACATTCCCTTTTGCTGAAGCTGAAAAGTATCACAGGGTCGTATTGACGCTGAATGATCATTTTAACCATCTTGAATATGTCACTTCCCTCACTTGATTTGCCTGCCACGATACCTTTCTGCCACTTTCCATTTTCCTTCTTCTTGTCACTGTCACTAGCAGGGACAAGGGCATTCAACGCCTTCTGAAAACTGTCTTCTCGGAACTTGCCCTTCTCGTCCACTACCAGATATAATCCATCCCCTCCGGAAGGAAATACATAGTGCTGGAGGGGTGTGGGTCGGTAGTCCGTGTATACTATATGACAAGGTTGTTTATGTACCTGAAAAACAAACCAACCTTCACTATTAGCAAAATGACAATCTATTCAAAACATATATGAATATGCTTGATCAAGTGCACCAGAAAATGCCTTCTAACAAGTAGATGGGTTGGTTTTAGTTATTCAAGAAAAGAAACAAGTACTAGATGAGTAGGAGATGAAAACCATGCAATTTCGGAGAAACAGTCAATGTCAACAAAATTAACATGACAATTGACTACATAAAAAAGGAGAGAAGTAGGGAAGCTTGGCATCATACCTTAGCTACCCAATCAGCAAACTCCTTGGCATTAGGTACAGTAGCTGAGAGGAAGACGAAGCGTGAGTTCTTGGGAGCCATCACTATACTCTCCTCCCACACCACTCCCCTTTCTCTATCCCGCATGTAATGCACCTCGTCAAATATAACCCAGGCAACTTCTCTCATGACCTCGGATCCTTTGTACTGCATACTCCGCCAAATTTCGGTGGTCATGACCTGCATTGTCAGGGCATGCTGTTTTAAGTGGCAAGCAAAGATACATAGAAGAGGTGATGTGAAATAATAGCGAGAAGGAACTAGTACCAGGCAGGATGCATTTGGCTCAATTGTGACATCCCCAGTCATGAGACCAACATCTGAGAACTCCTCTTTGAATTCTCTGTATTTTTGGTTGCTCAATGCCTTGATTGGAGACGTGTAGATGACACGCTGTTTGTTGCGCAAAGACATTGCTATTGCATACAAGGCTACCACTGTTTTTCCGGCTGATGTATGAGCTGAAACCTGTGAATCCTCGAAAGAAAAACAGAGAGATCCATAAGAGACAGACAAATTTGCCGGTGGAGGGGAAATGGTCTGCCAGTACAAATAGAACAAATAGCATGTTTTTTTTTAAAACCAACAGATAATTCTGCTACAAGCTGTACTCTGATAGCTACAGCTCGAAATTACGGCAGTAGAAACAAGAGCAGCAGATTGGTGAGGCATGGATTACGTGACAGAAAAATCATTAGAAATTTGAAACATGACAGCCTAAAAGGCAACCTCTTGCATTGAGAAAATGCAATTTTAGAAGGCTCCTGTTCTAAACGAGGGGCACTGGAGCTAAAAAAACATAATTTGGCGCATTAACCAAGCCATGTGGGCAAATGTGCTCCGAAAATTTTGCTTTAAGACATTGTAAACTTAGCCAATGTAGAAATCGAGTAAAAGCTAGGCAACGTACCATGACGGATTCGCCGTTGTCAAGGCAAAGTATGGCCTCCGCCTGGAAGGGGTCGAGCTGGAAAGGGAACTTCTTGGCGGGCTCAGAACCCTCAACGCCACCGGCGAGCACGCGAGAGGCAGAGGTGGACGCGTCGTAACCTTCCGGATAGGAGACGTCGTGAACGCAGGCGACGGGCTCCGCGGCGGCGATGGTGGTGAGGGAGGGAGGCTCGGTAGCGTCTGCGCGCGGCGCCTTGAGAGGCGAGGCATTGTCCGCAGTCGCAGGGCCGTCAGGGGCCTTGCGCTTGAGGGTCTCCATGGCGACGGCCTGGGCGGCGGCGGCGGCTAGGGTTTAAGGAGGGAGTTGTTGGTCTCGCGCGAGGAGGAAAGTTTGGAGCGCACTCTCGCTCGTCACGTGATACAGATACACGCACGCACGCGTGGAGTTGCGTCACGTCACGTGCAGACCACACTCTACTGCCTGTCTGTGGGCTGCGCTGCGGTCGACCTCTCCCCAGAGAAGAGAAAATCCATCAGCCTCAGGGAGAGATCTGCCGTCGCCGTCGCCATGGGATCCCACCACCGCCACCTCGATGACCCCTTTTTCCCCTTCCCACCGCCGCCACCCTCCTCCTCCTGCCCATTCCTCGACTTGGATTTCTCCTCCACTTCTCCATTCCCCCCACTCGACGACCTTTTCCTTCCGCCCAGCAGCGACCCTTTCCTCCCCGCGCCGTCCCCCTACCCCTTCCTCCTCCGCGACCTCACCGACCGCGTCGCCGCCCTCGAGATCGCCGTCGCCGGGCGCCGCCGCCCCGAGCCCACCACAAGGAGGTGCACCTACGTCACAGAGGCCCACGGCCGCAAGGTCAAGTGGACCTCCGTCGAGAAGCCACGTTCGGGGGACAGGACGCTCAAGTGGGAGGCCGAGGTCAAGTCCCCCAGCGAAGACGGCTTCGACCGCAAGTGGAAGTGGGAGGCCAAGGGCGGCGGGCCTTCCGCCTCCGCCGCCCCAAGGAAGCTCAAGTGGGGCGCCGCTCTCAAGGGTAAAGGCTGCCTCGAGCCTTGGTCGCAGGCCTACACCTGGGAGGAGGACTTCACCGCCAGCGACACTGATGACAGCGACGACGACGTGAAGATTCACAAGAACAAGACTCTCGCCAATAAGGTCGTCACGGACAAGAAGAACAAGGATAAAAAGAAGGAAGACAAGGCCGTCGTCAACAAGGAGAAGAAATGTCCCGTCGCCACCATCAAGATCGAGGAGATCCCCGACGACAACCAAGCCGGATGCGTCGCCATCAGAAAGGTCTTGCATTTTCTTCTCTGCTCTGCCTTCAGGGATTTAATTAACTAGCTTCATAAAAGATTATATTTTTAGCAGCACCACGGGAGATCCATAGACATGTTCTTCGGGGATGCTCTACGTTCTAGATATTCATTCCTGGCTTGCAGTACTGATTAGCCCTGCATTTTTCTCTCTGAATGAATGAAGGCTTTTGCTAAGGGCAATGGCAAGGGGAAAAGGAGGAAGGAACTGTCCCCTCAGGATGCTGCATTGCTGATCCAGATGACCTACAGGGCCCACCTTGCTCACCGCTCCCAGGTGCTTCGCTGCCTGCGTGATCTGGCTGTGGCCAAAGCCAAGCTCAAGGAGATCAGGTCCCTGTTCTATAACATCTCTTATAGGCACCGGATAGCGCATGACCATGAAGAGCGCCAAAGGTTCTCTGAGAAGATCATTGTGCTGCTCATCACCGTGGATGCACTTGAGGTCAGCTACCTGTCTATTGCTGTTTCCTTAGTTACATTACATTGTTAGACTGCAACTTCAGTTGATTTGTTATCAAGGCTCTTTATTTAAGTATCTGTTCCGTGTGATGCCATTGTATCTGAAGTTATTGATTCAAGTATTTTACTGGTTTTACTGCTGTGTTGTCAGGAAAGTAGGACTACAAGCTACTAGGGGTCCTTTTTGTGTGTGTTTTTGTATTCACATATATGATCTCTGGAATTCTCATTGCATATTCACATCCATCACCGTGAGGCCATGACATCGGCTTGTTTTAGATGTTTTTTCTCAAATACAAAGCAGATCTGCATGTCACTCCTGTTTGTTTTAGATGTAAACACTAGAAATCAAGAATGGCCACCTGAGACCTGGAAACAATCTTAAAACTGATTTACTTATGGATTCCCCCCCCCCCCCCGATAAGCATATTCACTGATGCTGTTAGGTCGAAACCTTTAGTATTATCTCATTATTATCCTTATGCAATGCTGCATGTCTGCTCGAAACCAGACATGTACTTGCCGATTGACTAACCGATTAAGTCCATCATTTCTATCTCACATTATCCATGAATTCCATATAACATGTAAATGGAGTGTGATGTTGATTGACATGTATAATAACTATCTTTTGTCCTTTATGAGTTGCTGACCTGACCCTGTGGTTTGTGAATCGTTGGCTACTAACCTCAAACTCTAACCATGTTGGTGCTTGCTTCAATCCAGGGACCTGACTACATGGTGAGGACTGCGCAGAAATCTATGCTAGAGGAGCTTGAAGCAATGCTGGAGGTTGTGGACCCTCAGCCACCAGGGAAGCAGAGGTCGCTGAGCCGCAGGAAGTTTGATCTCCCTGAGGGTGGAGCAGTATCTGGCGAGAAGGCAGATGGTGTGAACAAGGCCGTCAAGATCATCCAGGAGGGCAAGTGATGCAGAGTAGAGGCAGCCACCAGCCCACCTTGTTAGTAGTGGGATATTATGCTTGAATCCTAGTGAAAGCTTGTAGCATCAGCGTATCCATTATCCATCATTATCTATGAGAAGTTGAGACATAAGAAATCTTCTTTTCGCTTTGTCGAGACTTTCCATTAGCCTCGAGGGATCTTTCTCTGCACTTTCTTGTACCTCTAATGTTATCCATGTGTCACTGTGAACCTGTAGCATCCTGCTAGACAATCACATTTGAGCTTTAGAATGTGTGTTTTTCCTGTCTAGAACATGGTCTCCAACTCTGAATCCAACATAGCAGCCTGCCTAGCTGCAGACACGTTAAATGCATATCTACAATCTGCAAGTATATGTAGCAACAAAATCTGAGGTAACATGTACAGACAGCACTATGCCAATTGGATGGACGGATAGAACTGCACACAAATTACACTGCTGGTTCAGATGTAGACTAGCTTAGCATGGTCTACATTCAGCAGGGCACAGGAGGGACAGATCAACATGGACTCTCCTCAGCTTCTCCTCTTCTCAGGCCCTTTTGGGGTTGGGGACTTGACTAATGGAGCACCAGCAGCAGCAGCAGCTGCTGGGGGCCGACCCAAATCCAAGCTCTGCATCTCGCTTGCCAGCTGCGCCCTCCGTTCTTTCAGGAAGTTGAGCCGGTTTGTCAGCTTGGCCAGTGCAAACGACGCTGCTGGCACGGCGCTTCCACCAGGTTCCTGATCAACAACAAACTAGTTCATCAGTCGACAGCAAAATTGAAGTAAGGAGCATCGCATCTCATGCACTAACCCTTAGCAGTGGACTGTTTGAATATTGTCTCTGGGCAAGATTCCACTTGGACGTAGATGACGAGCCATCTTGGCTCTCCCTGGCAACCGATTGCATCCTTTGAGGAGCCCTACGGGTGATGCTCCCGACCGCCTCCTGACCTGTCTTGTCTGTTGATGGTGGATGTGTCCTTGATTGCTCAACATCACCCTGAAATGTTTTCCGCTTTCTTTAACCTCCCGCTTATACTGAAAGCAGAATTAAGGGTATTGGGCACTCTTACCATGTCAGATGCAGAATCACTCCCGACAACTGATGATGCTTCCACTGATTCAGGTCTGGGAAAGGGATCCCCAATTTAGTACTAGTCTATGGAATGATGCCAAACAGTGAGAAAATGCCAGAGCCTGATCTTACCCGCCAGTCCTGTCTGTATTTAGGAGCCGTTTGTTGCATGATTCACAGCACATCTGCTGGCCAATGACTTGCCCACGAAGATCAGAAGCCTTTTGCTTTAAGTTCATAATATCAGATTCAGCGGTCGCAACTTCCTCAAGATCAGCCTTTGTCTTATATTAACAGGAAAAGCATTTCAAGTTAGCAACCCCACTGAAACTCAGTAATCGAATCTTTAGAGAAGTACCTTGCTGTCTATTGTTGACGGCAAGGATACCTGCCCTCTTCGCAAATTCATCACCCCAGACTCCAAAGATGACCTCAAATTTCTTTCCTTGTGTATCTGGTCTCTCAAATTTTCAACCTATTGAATGACCAAATTTATATTATCAAACAGAGAAAATACATGGCTCACTCTGAAAAACACAACAAAAACGTTTTCAGAAGAATGCAAGTACTATAAATATGGCTGTAATTTTGCATACTCAAGCTTTCAGCACTACTACATTGTATATCTTCTTATGTTTTTATATAGTTACTGTAAGTTTTATTTCTTATTGATGGTACAATGATCTCTTCTGATTCAGGCAAAACGATCCTTTGTAAAAGCTACCATTGCCAGGGTCTTCCTGGTCCATAATTGAAAAAAGAAATTCGGCCATCAGTTCTTACTTCTTTTTCAAGTGCTAAATAGCGCTCACGCAGTTCTTCTTTCCGCCTTTCTAGACTTGCATGGAGGATTGCATTTTCCTTGGCCTATAAAAAGAAAAGGAAAAATATAGGGAGGAATCCAATGCCATTTAACCCAATTCATGTGATCCTAAGGGAAAAGGTTGTACCTCCTTTGCAATTTTTGATTGAAGATCAATCTTGTTGTGCTCAAGTTTATCAATAAGGGTCCTAATTCAGAAGCCAACAGAATATAATGTAAGTCATAAACCGTAAAAGCTTGCTTGGATTTTAGATGTGCTTTAATTCCAAACTGCTATTAACTTCCGTTTGCAATATTTTTACTAGTTGAAGTTAAGATGTAAACTCCAAATGGAAGGAAAGCTTAACTAAAGCTACAAATTCAAACAAGTGAATGGCAAATGACAAATGGCAAGTTTGTCTATTATGCAATGCCAAAAGCAAAAGAAACATTCTAATAGCACAAGAAAAGTGTTCATAAAGAAAAGAAAAGGAAAAGATTGTGATGCTTCCAAGGAACATATATGTTTGCAACTAAATCAATAAATAGGATATGCACAAAGGCTAAAGGTAACATACAAGCGCATCTAGCAGCTTCGGAGGGGGCAGGGCTACTTACTCATCACCACCGCTGAATTCAATCTCCTCCGATGATAGGTCTTTTCTTGCCTGCACATTAAGTATTCTAGGAAATCCATAAGATTAACTTACTGGCATTAATGCCAACAGAAAATTCTCTTACCGAAGTGCGACCCCATAAGGTTTTTTTTCCCTTGTGCCCTGAGCTGCTTGATTTCTCCATAGATTTTTCCTTGGAAGATGATGAACGAGAACTTGATTTTACCAAGCGATCTTTAGATTCGTTCGATCCATATGGTTCTTGTTTCGGCTGGGATCGAATATTGACCTCCATTTGAGAGGTATCCCCCTCTTGTGCATCTTTTTTTGAAAATGAATTAAGTGGAGCAAAACAATTTTGATCAGTACCTTCCCTTGATGCACCATTTTCTTTTCTTTCTTTTAGAACAGATTGGTTATTGTCATTACCTGAAGTTTCTGAAATATTGTTTTTAACCTATGAACCATGAAAAAATAAAGTCAGAGGTATAAAGGTGCAATTCTGAAAAAAAAACATATTAGCGCCATTAATTTAATAGCTCTTTTACCATGATTGGCAAGTACCATGGTACTACCAGGATATAGAATCCAACGATGAGAAAAATGTCTAGTACCTAAAAGTACCCATCCA